>CP126891.1:132958706-133558706 GCA_030440675.1 Furcifer pardalis
TCGAATGAGAGATGGGTGTTGGGCACAGCAGTCATTGAATGGTATCCCAGAGGAGTGTAAGAACCCCTTGGCAAGTCCCCCAAAAGATGGGAAGACCCAATCATGAAAAGTTTTGGTTGAACCTGGGGAAGAATAGCATGGCAGAAAAAGGAATTGAAATTGAGTTGCGACCAGCAAAAACTCATCCCTTGATAGTCCAGTCAATCAAGGAATAGAGGAGTGAAACTCAGTGAGGGAGCAGAAGTGAAGACCACACAATAAAACAAGATGCAAAACTAAAATAAAATGTATGTTTTTTTATAGTTTTCCATAGCAATCTGGACTAATTCTCATGATCACAAATTACTTAGAGCCTATGCTGATATCTATAATCATGATCTGGCATGGAGTCAACTGTGTCCTCCATTTTACCAAAATATTCCACATTATGTCTAGGTAAATTAAATATGCTGAAGAATGGCTTGCATAGCCAATGATGTAAAGCCAGATGCGGCCCCCAGGCCTTAGTGACTGGCTCCCTGAACCACGTGATTGGCCCACGGCCCAAAAAGTTTAGGCACCCCTGATGTAAAGGAATGACTTTAGGAGAAAGCCTATAGCTCAGTGAGAGTGTCAATGCATTGAGTACAACAAATCCCATGTTTATACTCTGACTCCTTCAGATGGGGCAGGAAAGAACTAGACAAAATGTACATGTAACTTTTCCAGTCTACATCACTGAAAGTTTTATTTGATTTTTTTAATATATGTTTTTCAAGAACTGGCACTTTCTGTCATAAAGATGCCAAAAAGCATATAAGGTGTTTCCTTTCCCCAATATTATTTTTTTAAAAAAATTACTTCCTGAACAATCAGCCCCTCCTTCTTATTTACAAACATAATTTGGAGGCTTGTGAGGTTTAAAGCCCTTAACAATGTGACACAATGGGATGTGGCCAACTCTACCTTGATGAATCTGCCTGAGCCTAACATTCAGCATCAGAGGTCCTGTTTTCTTATCAATTAATGACAGAGAGCTGTTAGATTGGTGACTGCCAGGGACATCACTCTCCCTGTGGTGGCCCTGCAATACAATGTTGCAAAACGTTCATTCCCTCTAGAGCAGTGGTTCCCAACATGGGGCTCACATCCCACAGGGGAACATGAATTCCCCAAAGCCTAAGTCAGTACAGTGGCTGAGCAGTGCTTTGGGAAATTGACTCGGCCTTCTAGAAATTTAAGTCCAAAAACCAAAAGTTGGGAAATACTGCTCTAGAGAAATACACAAAGTCTTTCAATTTTTTTCTTAAAGGGATCCTTAGGGAATATTTTACTTCAGTTTTCTTATGAATAATTATATGGACCACTGTTTAAGCAAATATTTATTTTATGGTATTATTTTAAAACTTATTCTGTTACATATGTTTTCTGCTATTTTTCTAATTGTAATCATTTGGTATTTCCATCTTTCTGACACATATTAGCTGGTTACTTACAGGAGAGATAAACTTGAAGCACCACCTAGAAATCTTAACAACAGCAGCAGCAACAGTAAACCTCAGTGTTGTGACAAGAATGAGGATGACAATGATGAGGGGTATATATGAGAAAGTACCACATAAATATTTACTATACATCTGGATAAAAAAATAAATTGCATTAATGGTTCCCCTCTCCTCTTAAAGTACCATTGTTCAGCACACACCACAGGCTCAGAGCAATTTTATTCTCTGCTTTTATCCCTCATGTCCCAGTATAGATTTTCACTCCTGCCAGCTGGAGTGAGCTTTGGGTCACCAGGGACCTGGAGTTCTGTCTTGATGAACTGTTCTTTATTGGCTATGTAAATAATCTTTCTTATACAGTACCTGCAATTGGGAGGAGACTGTTATCCTACACAATGACCTTTTCTGGAAAAGTAGACAGATATTTAGACCTGCAAATAAATGAGCTTACCTCCTATGAGCACTGTTTCTCCATTCAATACCCTCATCAAGAATAGGTTGCTCAGATAAGGCAAGACATTGGAGACACTTTTTTGGTGGAAGAGTAACAAGTTTAGATAAAAGTCCAGTTCTCTGCCAGGCTCTCAGATCAGCAGTGGCAGAGATGTCTCTCCTCTACCTTGTTTCTCAACCAGAAGTAACAAAACCCTGACCCACCCTACCAAGGATAAGAAGTACTCATTAAAAATATTGTTCTCAATAATTTTCTGAATCACAGCACACCAAAACTTTCCCCTGCATCAGTAATATTTATCAACAACTCTAAAAGTGAGACTGTCTCAGTTTCCCAATTTCCTATTTTTTGCCTATTTTTTTATGAGCAAGGAAATCCTTCACAGTTTACTGTCCTTTCCATTGAATCCTACACATGATAAATATCATTTTGTAGAGGAACTGTAATATTCCTACATAACTCAATGTTCCTTCTGTTTATTCCACGTGACTTCTGCCTTGAAATAATATCATTCTGGGCTGGAACTGTAAAAATCCAGAGTTTTGTGGCAAAATCTTTGAGTTATCCCACATTTCCTATGAGATTTTTTTTTCCAAATAAGGAAACAAAAATATTATGAAGAGAAATCTTATGATGAAAAAAGAATAATTCCCACTGCTTTTAGTTTTCCTTTGATAGTTAAGAGGATGCAAGAGCTGCATCCTCATGTCAGATTTTGTGATACACGATTCCATCAACTTCTCCCCACCCCAACATCAGAAATAACTAGTCAAAAGACTCCCTGGCATAACAGAGAAATCAAAATATTTAGTAGTCCTTCAAAACATTGTAACATCTGTTTTTATTTGAAAGCAGAAATCTATGTTTAATCCCTCCCCCTTCTAGTGTTGTCTTTTGTAATAAGCTCGTCCTCAGAGAATGACCTGTGCCGTCTTGAAGACCAGGGTCATCTGAAAGGTGCAGAGAGGAACAGAGGAGTAAATTTATTTCGTTAAACATTGCTACTCTCGGCTGCTATTGGAAGAAGCAAGAAAACAACATCAGCCAAGGCTAACAGTAAAGCAGCTGTTAGAATACAGTGCTCCTGTCTCTGGAGATTTCATTTATAACTCCCTTGTGAACTAAACCATTGTGTAACATGGAATCATGATTTGATAATAATAATTTTGTGTAAGAAATTATTTTGGGTTGAAAAGATTTTTGCTGGAGAAACTCTGCTCAGGGAATGCCTGAATGAGGCTCCTTTCATGTCCCCAAGGCCTTTCCCCCCACCAAAAGCTATATTTATTCCCACACCAAGAACTAGCCTATCTTCAAAGTTCATGTGCATAAATGCAAAACAACAGCAACAACAAAATGTGTAGTGTTTTTTTTCCTCCAATGATTTGACTTTACAAAATTAGAATCTGATTCAGATCTGGGGTACTGATAAATCCAGATTGAATCAAAAAGCATTCTGAGACCCCGCATTAGCTTCTGGAGTGAGTTGGGTGACCCTGCACAGCCTTAACTGAAATGTCAGTAACATTAGTCAAGATTTCTTGGACAAAAATTTGTTATCACAAATTGCAACAATGTATGCATATGTCAAAGGGAGACATTGACAGTAATCACACCCAAATATAGGCTACTCCTTCTCATATATATTTTTAACTTGCATAAGGTCCTTCACTCTCTACCTGGAAGAATACAATTCATCAATCTGCTGTATGCCAGTGAGGGTTATACTGAAGTTGCTACAAAGATTTACAGAGAAGAAGCATTAGCATTCTGTTCTTTCCCATATTTCATTTGGGAACCATTTCTTAGTGGAAAGTGCAATTTTTCCTTTTGTCAATCAAATCCTTCTAAAGCCATATTCACATCTGAACTATTGTTTAATTTTAACACGTGCAATGTGTAGTACCAGAAATATTTGCCTTCCCTCCACCCCCATATAAGATTGAATCAATAATTAAGTGTGCATTTTCTACTTTCTGGTATTTGCACATTCTAGAGCATGAGCTCACTGAGAAGGTTAACATATGTTTTTGGTATAGTTATTGCAGTTGAATTATATTTGAGGGCAAACAATGTGGGTTCCCCACCACATACACAACTGGCCTTGTCTCTTCAAAAAGTCTCTGTTCAGTTTGAAAATGTTCAAGCTTGAAAACAGAGACACACTATATAGAGATATGATTGGCCTTCCCACCTATACTCCAGCACCCTGATTACTTCACCACATTCTCTATGTTATTATCCCTAAAGTATTATTTAGACTTCATGTGTTAATGTAAATTAACATATAAAACATATATATTTGAAATAAAAGTTCAGCAAAGTAATAATGTTAAATAATTATCTGCTGACAAACTGATTTTGACTTACGGAGACCCTTTCCTGGTTCTTCTAAGAGCAGTATACTCAGAAGTGGTTTACAATTCCTTATTCTGGGAAAGTTTTCCTAAGTCTTCATAGGCTAACTCATCACTTTGGAGGTACTCTGGGAAATTGTTGGTAATGCTAGATTGAATTTTTGTCAATATTGTTGTGTATTTATATCGTATGTTATTTTGTACTTTGGGATTTTATTTCTACATTATTTCTTTTGTACAGTTATATTGTTGTGTGATTGCGTTGCCACATTGTTGCTGTTTTACTGTGTGGTGTCCTATCATAGCATTGTTTGCCTTATTGTTGTACTTTATTGGTTGATTGTTTGTACACCACTCTGAGTTGGTCGCACCAAGTAGGGCAGTATAGAAATCAAATAAATAAATAAATAAATAAATAAATAAAATTGGACACTGATAATCCAGACAGCTACTACAAGGATAACTCTCAGAAATATGTCTGCCATTGCTAGGGAAGTCCATTACCACCACCACCACCACCATCACAAAAGTACCTGGCATTGAAAAAGAGGAACTTTTAAGAACTACAGTTTTAAAAATAGCAAACTCAGCTCATCTTTCACCTCTCTCGCCCCTTTATGTGTCATGATTTTTAAACTGCAAGCCTGAGGGCAGAAACTGTTTTACTATTGATTTTTGTGGAGTGGTTTGGGCTGCCAAAAATGCTTTATGAGGCCAACAGTGTGTCCAGACTGGGCACATCATCCTCTTGTTAGAGCTTTTAGGTGTTGCTTGTAATTATGGCATGCACACATTGTGGGCACCCAAACCTTCCCCTGAGTGTTCCTTTTTGTATCTATATGAGAGGGGCTTTACTTTTGGGAAACACTCATTTTTAACCTGTTCACAGTGAGTATGTTCCCTGAGGATATGCTAAAAGTAAGCCTTGCAGGTGTCAAATACAGTTTCCTGTGTAAATGTCTAGTACTGTATGTTTAAGTTGCTAATGAGTAATTTAAGCTTATCAAAAGTTCAACACAATTTTTTTTACGTTTTTGAGAGCATTGCTAAAGTGGTGCATCATTTTGATTATATGTTTGTCTCCATCTGTGTCCAATTGAAACCATACACATTTGCAAAGGGAATGGCACTTTGAATGGGTGCTAACGGTTTTCAGGGCACCCCAGGTGCTCAGTCTGGAATATACTAACTAAAGAGAATTTGACAAATTCATGAAGTGTAGGGCTATCGCTAACATGATACCAAAACCTCCACATAAATATCTTAGAATAACTGCTGTTTGTGATGAATAGCAGTGACTAGCTATCATGGTCATACCCTGCTTTTGGAATTAACAAAGGATTTGCTTGATTATTACTGGATTCGTAAAATGCTGACTTGATTCATGGAAAATTAGATTCCAGTGGATGCCAGACCATACAGAGGTTTTTGTATTGTTCTGCTTTGTTTTGAAAACCCTGAGTCCCTACTGCCAAGGCTTGTGCAAAAATAAGGCTCATGACTCACAGAGCTGGTGTTCCATTCGTTTCCTCCTTTCACATAGCACAAAAGGTCTAAATGCATCAGTTCTTTCCCCATTCCCTCTTTTTGCTTCTGATTATTTGATATCCCAATATCAAATGATTTCAGAATATCCAAAAACACCTTCACACTGAGCCAGCAGGCTCTGGCACCCACTAGAAATGGATGGAGATGCTAAAATCACCTCTCACACATGGACATCTTCCTTTCCTTTCATAGAAAGCTTTTAACCCTAAAATTTATCTCAGGAGACAGAGAAGTGTAGCAACTTCCTGAGATTTTGGCTGATGTCCTGAACCATACTAAAACTTTTTTATTGTATAAAATGATTTGCCATGTTCAGGCACTGAGAACAGTTTCATTTAAAAGTATGAGTATGGAGAACATTCCAGCTCTGCCAGCTGTCTGTCATCATCCTTATATGAAAACATCCAGTGTGAAATAAAGAAAGTCCTGATTTTCCATGTTCCCCACTCAAAAGGAGAAACTCCATACATACCAGAAACTTTTCACTTCAGACAGTTGGTCTTGTGGAGACAATGACAGAGGAGTTAGCTAGATCTCCCTGCTTACACTTCCAAATTAACCATTTCTTCAGTGCCCATATAGACCTATCATGTCTCCCAATTCAATTTCATGCTGTCTGACTGGCTAAGATTATTTCTGTGAATAATCCAGGAAGAAAGAAGCAGGAGATAGAGGGGGTGAAGCAATGATAGAAGATAGAACACCCACAATATATTTTTACACACACACACGCACACGCACACACACACACGCACGCACGCGCACATGCGCGCACACACACACAGTTTAATAAGTGAACTTGGATTATGTATGTCATTTTGTAAAGCAAGATGCTATCTTTTCCTTGGCTGAAATCCATGCCATAGAAATGCAGTGAAACAGAACTAGCAAAGGCTATTTAATTTCAGTAGCCAGAGCTCCTCAAACTGTACCAAATATTGAAATATACTTATGCAGATCAAGGAGCATTTTATATGGTCTGCTGTTTAATCAGATCACTCGATCTCTGTCAGAGGTGTCATTCTACTTGATAATGCTTTCTCTTTGCCAAAGACACAGAGATATTTAAACAAAGCCTATGTTTTCCTTTGGGATGACAGCAGGGCCGAAATGACTAAAATGGAGATGTCTGGCAAACATAATTACACCAAAAGTGATTGGAATGTATAATATGTACTATCATTCATCTTGTGCTTAGTGCCTATGGGTTTCAGGATAGCTGGATTGCTTTAGCTTTTACAAATGGCAAAAAGTCAAAGGAAACTTCATTGCAGGAAAAAATGCAAGACAATATTCATGATCTCCTTTCTTTCAATGGACCAAAATAGTCTTAGAGCACCACAGACTGTGATGTTGTCATGGCAGAAGTGGGCTACCTAATCCCAGGTGGTTCCATGAAGCCAAGGAGATTCTTTAAGAACTTTGGGAGATTGGTGAGTTGTAAGCATTT
Source organism: Furcifer pardalis (assembly GCA_030440675.1). Classification (NCBI taxonomy): domain Eukaryota; kingdom Metazoa; phylum Chordata; class Lepidosauria; order Squamata; family Chamaeleonidae; genus Furcifer; species Furcifer pardalis. The sequence goes on from CP126891.1 coordinate 132,966,000, forward strand.
CAAGCAAATATTATTTATGTCTGGAATTTGAAGACATTTGAAATTTGGGGACTTTTTAAAAGAAATAAACTGAAATGCAGGAAGCCTAACCCCCCTCCCCCGTCTTCTCCCTGGCCATATTTGATAGGTATATGCATTTATAAAATGGAGAAATCTTTCTTTTCTTCCTCTTCCAAAAGGTCATCAAAGAATAACCGGGACGGAGACCAGGTAGGTCCAAATTCTTCCTGCCTTTTTTTCCTCACCACTTGGTTTGGCGGCCTTGAAAAGTATCCCTACCATTCACAACATCTACAGGTTTGGGAAAACCCTCAACAGATCTTATGGTCTGCAGTTTTTAGAACAGTCCTTTTAGATCACACTCACGGCTGCAGTAGGTCCACTGCTCACTACGTTCCAAACAGCTTTTTGTCGGGGTGGTGTTTTCAGGATCTGAGTCTTGACCAGCTGTAAATATGGTAGGTTCTTTGAAGCAGAAAAAGCTCTATGCTTCAGAAAAAAGTTTACCCTTCTGAGAAGCTGTAGAGAAATCCAAGTCTAATGAGTTAGTTTTCAGATTAAAGGGTGGAAACGAAAAACCCCTAGGCTGCAGGTTAGACTTTTTCACCTTTTGGGTTTTATCTTCAAGGGTGCATGGGGTAGGGGCATGCCCACAGCACCCACATCTGTTTCAGGTAATGGGGTGCTTATATGTTTTGCCCAAGTCCTCTTCCTCCATTGCATTTTTGGTATTTTATGCAGTAAAGAAAGGTCCTTGGTCTTCGGTGGCCTTCTTGTCATCTTTACGTCTTATCACACATCAGCTGTACCAATTCACAAGGGCACCTCCCTATTAGTACCTGAGCCTCTTGTTCATTACTGGAACTTTTAACCCTTGCCTCACCTCTTCTGGGAGAGCCGAGGAGATTAGAAAGGAACTCTTACTATGCTTAGGCAGTAGGGCAGTTGAGCATAGAGCAAAACAAGGGAGGTTTCTTCTGGTAGCGTGTTTTCGTGTGTGTGCCAGTCAAAAGAACAACAAACTTCAAAGAGAAACAGCTGCTTTATTCATCAGGTTCATGTAGCAAAGTCCATTGAAAAACGCAGATTAAAAGGTCATAACAAAGAATCAGTCCAGTACACAGTCCTGGGTCATTAGGATATCAATGGCTTGAAAAGAAAAGAAAATCCCACAAGCCAAGCCGAGGTCCTAAGCCATTGATATCCAAGATCGAACTAACTAACTTCCCTGCAAAATGAAGATTCTGCAGTCAGGTGGGTAACTCTTAGCCAATCAGCTAACAGAGAGAAACTTTCTCAAAACAATGGATTGTTGACACACATGTGCAGTCAGTGAAGACAAAACATGCTAGAGAGATAGGAACACAGGAACACTAAAGTGTCAACAAGCCGTCTCGTGACATGTAGGCTGAAGGACACAGATGGGAAAGGATTTCTTTGAGGCTCTCTATGAGGCCTAGCTAAAAACCTGCAACTTCAAGCCTTGGGAAACATGAGGAAATATGTCGTTTCCTGACACGTCTGCTCATCAGAACTTGTGTGGACATGCAAAAGGCCAAGCCTGTTTCAAAAGGGCCATCTCTGGGCAGGTCATATAGGTTATACAGCGTATCACGTGTCCCTACGCAGCCAATCTGTGCAAGGGTTGCCCTGCCCTCATGTCTGGGGTGGAAAGCCACACATTCCCGGTCTGGGGTATACCTGAGGGTGGCAATTTCTGCTTTGGGGTGGCCTTCCCTACCACATGGCATTTGCCGTATCACTTCCGGCCATGGAGGCTACCAATGAACGTCATTTCCTATCAGGTGGGTAAACAGGGAGCATTGCTACTATGTCATTTCTGGTGCACATGGCCATGACACCATTTCTGACCACATGGGTAAACAAACATGATGGCAATAATGTTATTTCTGATCATGTGAGTAAACAGGGCACATTGCTACTACGTCATGGCTGTGACATCATTTCTCACCAAAACAAACAAACAAAATAATCAAACATGGCTGTGATGACACCACTTCCGGTCACATTGGTAAACAAGAGCACATGATGTGATGTCACTTTCGGTCACTTGGGTAAGCAAACATGGCGGCGATGATGTCACTTTTGGTCATGTTGGTAAACAAAAGCACATGGTATGTTGTCACTTCTGGAATTCAATTTTGACTGTAAGTAGGTCCATTAAACTACTGTGATTCTAAGCTGCAGGTATGAAACAATAGCCTTCAGATAAGAAATAATATGGTTCAGCCTTTGGGTAAGAAGAGCTTTCGTGGACATGATTTTTTTAAAATACAGGAGTGTAAGAAGTGATGTGCACTGGCCCTTTCCTGCTATAAGAATGATTATAATTCTCTTATCATCCTCGGAAAGTGGAGCTTTCATGACTGGAGAAAAAAAACCTAAATGAGGATTTAGTATCTTATGGAGAGCTGAACATAGCTGCAAAACCATTAGTGTTAGGAGATTCCAGGGAGTTCATTACTCTTTAATTTTTAAAATAGCACTTAAATAGCTGTCTGTGCCTCTTCTTTCAAATCTTATGGTTAACCTGTCATCTCCCCCATGTATTCTTGGACTGCAGTTCTAGTCAGTAAAACCAATAGTGCTGAAAGATAAAGTTTAATTCAACAACTTCTGGATATTTGAGAATTTCTGGAGAGCCCTACTCTTGTTTATCTTTAACAACAACAAAAGAACCAATGTAAATGGATACTTCTCTCCATATCTTGAAACTGAGAACTTTGTTGCAGTTTCTTTGGGAGTATACAATATAGAGATGTGGAGGGAAACATGGGCAGATCTAAGCTTTTTGGGATCTAATTTTGTTTCCTCTAGAATCCTAAAACCTGCCAACCTATCAGATGTGTGGAGTTAAATGAAAAATTTGTTCAGAAGGAACAATACTGCTCCATTAATCTGTTGAGGTGACGAATTATATAGAACTTGTTATTCTTTTGTCTCTTTTTAACCATTTATAGAGTAACAAAACATCATAGTATTTAATAATAGCTTTTTTTGCAAATAATCTAGAACAGTGATGGTGAACCTTTTAGAGACTGAGTACCGAAACTGCAACTCAGAACCCACCTATCTATTGCAAAGTGCCAACATAGCAGGGTGAACTCTGTGCTGGGGGAGGGAGGAAGTGCTCCCTTTGGTCTGTTGGGCAGAGAGCCAGGGTGAACTCTGTGCTGGGGTGAAGGCACATATGCCCCACAGAGAGGGCTCTGTGTGCCTCCTCTGGCACGTGTGCCATAGTTTCACCATCACTGACCTAGAATATGTGAAAGTATCTCCATTTAAGATTTTGAGATTTTAGTTCTATTAACTACGCGTAAAATGTTTAAATTGAGTCTGAAACCTAAACTCCCATCCAATTCTGACATAGCTTCATGAATGAATGCTTTAAAAACCCAGAATGGCCTTTATTTGGTGTTCATGGTTAATTAGTCATTACATTTTTTATAAAGAAACATCTATTTTTTCCACCATAGCTAGAACTTGGAAATTTTCTTGTTTGGGTTAAGATTCCCAGAATTAAATTCTGAAAAATAAGTTTTAAGAGTTCTGGCCATGTTTGTTGTACACCTGCTTGTTCTATACCTAAGGAGCCATCCTCTCCAGTGTGCGTACCTCCTGTAGGTCATAGTTCAGCTTTTTCAGCCACTATATTATAAACAAAACCAAAAATCAGTTTGCACAGCTCTGGATATGACTTGGTGTTTAACTGATTCTATGAATTGTTAATTTTTTTCATGCCCTGTACTTTGCATAAACAAGTGGAGATAATCAGTACCAATCATTTATGGTAGAAGTAATACTAATCAGGTTGTCAAATGGAATAGGGATAAGCTGAAGAATGTTGGATAAAAATGTTTTGAACATCACATTCCTCTATCAAAAAAAGGTGTTGATTTTAAAAAAATGCTTCTTTAACTTGCCTTAAAGATAGTGATAATAACTTTTCAGCTTCTGTTTTATGCCCTATTTGGTACAATCTTTATTATAAAGCATGTACAGGCTACCTACCACCATCAGGTATTCACTGTATCTCATTTTAGTATTATAAGACAAAGGTGTTGTGGTACCTTTGAGAATTTCAAATGTATTGCAGTATTTCATGGATTACAAACCATAATGGGCAATATGGATGGAGTAAGCAGTATTGTCCTAAACTTCTTTCTTCTCCAATCCATAAAGAACCATATTTCTCTAATCCACTTTCCCTATTTTTATAAAGTAAAAATAAAAAGCAAAACATTTTCATGAAACTGTAACAAAGCCATGGGGATAGTGAATGTCAGAACCATGTTCAGACAGGTCCTTGAGTTTCTACTAACATCAGCAGGCAGAGGAATTGGGAGATTATTTCACTGAATCCACACACCATTTCATAGATTACTTGAATGACAGAGAATATGGATTAGTAATTTCCTAATTAGTCAAGAAAAAAATGTGAATGGTTGGGAAGCACAAAACATTTGACCTTAATGCACAATCACCAGTGATGACTGAAGATGTATAGCTGCCTAAAGTGAGAAGAGGATCATGAGTCCATCTTGCTGCCACTATGGCACATCTATTATCCATCCCTTGCCTATTAGTGCCCCTTCTTTTGCCTTCCATTTACTTTCCCCATTGCTACAATGATCACCACCTCCTACTCATTCTCTTACCATTCCTTGCATTAGATTCATACATACATTGTCAGCTCACCATCTCTTTTTCCTCTTCATCACATCCTCTCATCCCCTTCACTCTCTGGCATTACACTGTTTCATTTTGTCATCCTTCATTTCCGCTTCCTTCCCTTGCAGTTATTTTAGACATGGCTAAGGAAGGACACCATAGATGGCATACTCACCGGGAATACTATATCCACAGGATCCAACTATATCATAATGCCTGGTATCTTTCAGATTGTATGTCATCAGGGAATTGTTGAGTGATTACTCTACACAACATAGGAAATATTTATGGATATCTCATCAACATTGACTGGCTCTCAGATATCATGAAAGCTGGTCAGTAAGATAACAGCCAGCTCTGGTGCAATGCAGTGGGAACTCTCCACAGTAGGGGTTCTCAACCTTGTAAAACAGCAGGCTAGACCATAACCCCTCAGAAAGCTGAGTGGGCTGGACTGGTGGTTCCCTCACCATAAACAGTGCCGTAAAATGCATCTATGGCTGTCATAAGCCATGGGTGCATTTACTGCTGTCATAAATGTATCCGCTTTCACTGCGATGGCGGTCATAGCAGTGACAGTGGTGATAGTGGCGCCAGCAGTGATGTGGGCCACATGAAATGGAGCTGCAGGTCATGGCTGGCCCACAGGCTTTAAGTTGTGAACCCCTGCTCTACAGGAATGGGGTGTGTGTGCATGGAATGGCAGCAAAGCTCTGATTGGGTGCTTCCCGAGGAAGCTGCCTTACTTTGGTTAATGGTAAATCCATTTTCATGCCATTACTATCATCATTGCAATCATAATCATCTTGAAATCACTCTTGACTCAATAGCTATTAGTAATTAGTACACAATCAAAGAATGTGGAATGATCAATGCAATTTAACAACAACAAACAAATCATTTAAAACTCAAGTAAGCTATATTAACCTCCCTTTCCCTCAAAAACTGTACAATCATGCATATTTCAAATAAGACTGCATTTGTTGTGCATCCTAGAGAGATAAATTGTTACCATCAGAAGTGCTTTGGGTTCTTGCTAAGAGCTGTTCTACAGAGGATCCTTCAGAAGTCACCTTCACAAAATGGAAATTCATGCAGCATACCTCTTTCATGAGTGGTTTGAGCAACAGCAAACACCAAGACTCACAGGACAAGGAGGATTAGACATAAAATCCATTAGATGTATATTCTCTTCTAGTTTAGTTATATTTATATTCAACTTTTAAAAATCCACATTGCAAGCAAAGCAGTGCAGCAAGGCAAAATCAACAGCTGAAATCCTGCTGTGTAATTTACACCTGCAGAAAGGTGATTATGGGTATTTTTAATAATTAAAAATTTCCTACTTTTCTCCCATGGTTTTACTGACTCCTGTGCCTTTGCTTACCCAAAGCCAGGTGTTTCCAGCATACCCTGCACTTGCTCTTAATCATTGAGTCCCAAGTCCTGGAACTGTGCTGTTCCATAGATAGCTCATTTCTGGCTGGCTAGCTACCATGTTAACATGGCTAGCCATCAGTTGTCCAAACTTCATAATCCTGAGTGAGCAATGTCCATAGTCTGCCACCAGTGCATCCTGTATCCCAGTGATGGGATGACAAAAAATCTACTACTACGCCATGACATCACGGACGTCATGGGCGTGGCCAATGTCATGACGTCATGACGTCATGGCCGAAGCCGACGTCATGACGTCATGACGTCATGACGTCATGATGTTGTGGGCGGGGCCAAAAATAAAAATAAATAAAAAATAAAAATAAACATACACACACACACCCCTCCCTCTCAGCCCACCCACCCAGACACAAATAAATAAATAAATAAATAAATAAATAAAATAAAAACAACCACCCACCCAAAACACAAATAAATTACCCCTCGCTTACCTTTCTTGGGACCCGGCACCCCGACTGCGTCCACAGCCGCCGCCGCCGCCGCCGCCAGAGCTGCCTGCACCCCTGTGGCCTCCTCCTCCTTTTTAGCCCGGCTCCGGCCATGGCCAGGGGCAGCGGGCAGCCGCGGCTCCAGCCGCGGCTGCCAAGCCTCCCTGGGCCATCCCCATGCCGCACCACCGCCGCCTGCATTCCTCCTCCGCCAGGCGCTGCAGCCGGGTTAAAAAGGGACCGGCCCAAGGAGGAGGCCACAGGAATGTAGCCAACGGCAGCTCCCGCGGCGGCGGGCGGCGGTTGCAGGCACCCAGCCCACAGGCCGTGCCCGGCGGAGGAGGAGGCATCAGCGGTGCGCCGTGCATCCCCAGGGCATGGGGCTTGTCGGCAGCAGACGGCCCAGGCAGCCCTCAACGTGCCGCGGGGGAGGTGCCCTTCTCAGAGGGCTGGTGCCACCTCTGCCGCCGCCATCCTGAAAGCTCTAAACAATTTTTTTAAAAAAATCGGAGCTAAAATGGCTCCAATTGACTGCGCATGTACAGAAACTCAATCTGATGCATGCACAATGTGTCAGATTGAGTTTCTGCACATGCACAGTCAATTGGAGCCATTTTAGCTCTGATTTTTTAAAAAAAATTCTTTCGGTGAGGCGTCCGGAACCGGACACCTCAAAAGTGGACTCCCCTCACGGAGAACCCTCCGGAATGGGTCCTACCGGTTCCAGGGATCCGTCTGGACCCGGGGACATCCCATCACTGCTGTATCCTAGGAAACTGATCACAGAGTCTATGTATCTGAGATGTAGCATACCCCTCCCCAACATTTTTTTAGGAACACACAGTTAGCTGCTTCCCTTTTGTGCTACCTGCAAGTGTAATCTATTTATATACAACAGCACCCCAAACTACCCATGGAAGCCCTGTGAGCAATCAGTACAGGAAAGGCAAAAAAAAAATGCTACCCTCCTCCTGTTCAATATGCCAATGAAGTGCAGCAGGCCAAAAATTTCCTGAAGTGACCAGCTACTGTCAAGACTTCAAAATCTTGGATGGATCCTGTAAAGTTAGTCAAAACCTGGAGGACATCTATTGAGGCCATAAGACCGGATTTACCACTTTCATTGGTTTTATTTGATTGATTTATCTGCTGTTTGTGCCAGCCTAAATGCTGCCTTCAACTTCTAATCTCTAGAAATATGTGTCCTTCACTTTTTAAGCTCCCCAGCTATTGAAAGCTGGATATGAGATCAACTGAAGATGAAAATGTTTAAAGAAAATAAAAATAAAAAATGCTTAAAAATATCCCAAAAAATGGGATCAAGTAGAAAGGTGAACAAGATTAAAGTTTGTCTAGAAATAGTAAAGACTGCTGGTTTAAGCTCATGAAGGATCCACTTTTAATTGCAGTCTCCAGTATGAAAACTATATTTTAATATGATTTGGGTTCAGTTCTTTCCTTGACCTTTCATTTTTGCCCTTTCTCCCCCTTTTTTCTTTAATATTGTTCTATTGTAAAGAAGGAAGTAATGATTTGAAGGTCAATTATGTCAGAGTGACAATTATATAAGAAGAGTAAAGTCTGTATTGCCAGCTGATTTTATAGATTTTAAACAACATAATAGATTTGGAGAAGCCAGGAAGATTCTCTACTATTTACATCAATCCTCACTCAAAAAGGGAGATTCATTTCAGACCAAAATCACATGAGAAGATGCCTCTGTCCTGGTTCAGCTGATATGTGGGATTAAGCTCATCACAGTGATGGAGAGGATACTTAGGTCACTTTATTTATGTGTTAAAGAAGAGCTATGGCTCTTCTTTAACTAGAACCAGAAGTCAATTGTCAGAAGTCAAAAGTTAATTTTTCACAGTTGCATTATAGCAAAAAGTTAACAGTATTGCCGATATCCAATTAACAGGCAACTAAAATACAACATTCAGTTTTTAATTTAGCAGTGCAATTCCTGAAGGGTGGAGGGATATACCTTGTTACATGCCAAATCATGTAAAGGCATATGATGAGGAATGTCTCCTCCAATGTCCCGCCTTGACTGGAGGAGGAAGAGGAAGGTCTCCCCCCCCTTTTCTGGCCTGAGAGGCAGACCAAGCAATGAAAATTCTATGCCTCTCTGCCTGGGAGATGTCACCGGTGGGACATGCAGGTTGGATATTAAGGTCTGACTCACCTCAGCCCTCCCTCTTGTACCCCCACCCTAAAGGCCAGAGCAGTTTGGTTGCCATCTGGGGCCAGATAGGAATTTTGAATTTAGAATATCTTGGTTGGCAAGTTTATAAAAAAGGATTCCAGGTCATATTTTTGCCTATCCTAATCTGATTCTATGAGTATGTTAAAGACTATGCAGGTGATGTTCTTTAGGTGGGTAGTGCTGGGTTTAGGAGGCTACTGGTGAATCTCTTCCGGCATCATTGGATAAAGTGATCTCTGGGTGGCATACTGTGATAGGTGTGAATAAGGTGTATGCACAGAGGGCACCATGAGGCAGATCTGTGGTATCTATTCACGTGAATAGAATTGGAAATCCTGCACTGATACCTTTCCTAATAGAACCACATAGATGTGGGCTCATGAGGTACAGCACTGCCCAGGGGCTATGGATTTTCTTGCCTCAGCTAGAAAGGGGCTGAGGGGGTCCATCTGCTCTAGTACATGTGTTCAAGCATTACCCAGGCCCCACCAAGGGTTAGGTGATTTAATAAATTTTAATAAAATTTCATCCAATGTTTAATCTCAATTTGTCTTGCCTCTTTATTTGTTGAGTTGGGATGGCAATGAGCCCATCAGTTCATGACTGAGCAGCAATATAATTCTATTATGAATGTGCCTGTTAGAGGAAATTGTCCATAATTGTGCAGTTAATGGGGGAAAAACATACAAAAAGGAATGGTTGTGAGGAAACTCTTTCCAAAAAAGGGTATATAAAGGAGCCTCCAAGATCACCCAAATTTAGAATAGCAATGACTGTAAAAATGCACATGCAAATTTTTCTTCTTCTTTTCAAATACGTAGGTTACAAACAACTGAGAAGGAAATGGGATTTGAATAAATTTAGGACTGGGGAAAAAAGAGATAATGTATTATTATTTGACTGCCAAACTGGGCCTGATATCTTGTTACATTTGCCAAAATTATGTATCAAGTCTAGTAGAAGATACAACTTTTCTCTGCCCTATTCCCACCTTAAAGTGATACTATATTGTAGTGCAATGATGGCAAACCTTGGCACTCTAGCTGTTCTTGAACTTCAATTCCCAGAAGCCTTGAGACTCCTGCTAATTGAAGTCCAAGAACACCCGGAGTGCCAAGGTTTGTCATAATGGGGGTAGAGTTAGACTAGGATTCAGAAGACCTACTTGGCCAAGAAAACTCATAGTGAGGAAGATGGATCCAATCTTTCAATATCTTACACATATCAAATACCCTATTAAAGTCACTATAATTTGGAAGCAATAGAATGGCACACAATAATAACAAACCCAGTTTAAAAATTGTCTGAGTACAGCTAGATGGGGAAATTTGGTGTGATCATGTTTAAAATGCTCTTCACTGCAATCTATTTAACACTTGAACACTTCTTCCAATCACATGGGATACATTTCTTTCTTATGACACGAAGCACCAAACAACAGATAACTCCAATTTCTTACCCTTTTGATTTATGATACCACTCCCCTTCTTTTTTTCCTGCTTTTCTTTGCAGCTGTCATTCCTCAGGCTACAGTGACTTCCTTTATAAAAAAAAATGTGGCTTAATTTAGTAAGTGGCAGAGTGGTACAAGCAATGCATCACTGTAGCATGGATTCAATTCTTTTAAAGGACTATAGGCATAAGAAATATTGTCATTGGCAGCCAAGATCAAAGTCATCCATAGTTTGTAAAAGTGTGGTGCCAGAAAACGGTGGATTACTCTTACTTAAAACACATATGGTCACCAAAAATAGAGTAAATCAAATGACACCAAAATCAGACCAAATATTGAGCTTTATTCATGTCTGATCATCCCCTCTCTTCACATTATCTCCAATTTATTGTTTATGTATTCTAATATCTGGTTCATTCTTCTTCCAACTTTCTTTTTTTAAAGTTTGTGTGTGGAAGCAAAATTGCTCTATTGATAAATGCATTTTTTGACTGTAGCTATTAATTACTTTGCTTTTATGTACACTTACAATAAATAAATGGCAATAGAGTACTTATTCTGTCTCATTAACTAGTGATTAACCTATTTCAGAAACTTGATTAAGTAACTGCTTTAAGCTTGTTGAGACTCTGATAATTTAGGCTCCAAATAAGACACATTATCCTGTATTCTGCAGGAAACAGAGCTAAGTAATGGTGACTGAGCAAATAAGCAACCCAACAAGCAAGCAAGTAAGCAAGCCAGCAGTGAGGTGTGCGATGGAAGGATGGGTTACTTTGTCCTCCAGACATTATGGACTCTAAATATCATAATTCCTGTGCATTACCCATCCAAGTTGAGGCATCTGGTAATAATGTATAGAGATAAAACATCTGGAGGCACCTATCTCTGATTAGAATAGAAGTAGAGAATGAATCTACAAATGGTCATCGGGAGAAATTCAAATACCATTAAATAGTGAAGAAGTTTTCATTTTTGCCAGAATTTTGTTTCACATAGGAAGTTAAGCAAAAGGAAAACTAAAACGAAGAAGAAACTATGGGACAGAGGAAAGAAAAATGTCTCAAGGGAGAAGTCCCATAGTTCAAATGGGTAACAATATTATGATTAAATGAAGGAAGAGAGATGCAGACAAGGGCTACTATCCTGTCACCTAAATGCACACCAGAAGGGAAACAGTGGGACCCACTGTGTGATAAATTTCCCAGCCAGTGCAAGAATGGGCATATGACAAAATGCTCACCAGACCCTGTGGTGGACACAACATGCCTCTGTTCTGTGTTTAGGCAAAAGGGTGCCAGCCAGCAGTGGAACAATGTCAGCCAGAATGCACCTTTGTCAGTGGAATTTATCCATTATGTCTATGGTTAGCCACTCTGGCCTAAATGCTCTCTAAGTTTCTGGCTACAGGATAAATGTGTTGTGTGTGCAGTATATACATGTCACATTTTAGAGAGGTGTTAGTTTGCTTGCAAATGTCCATGGTTTATTGTTAACATTTGTCTCCAGACATGAATTTTTGTGTACAATTTCACCTAATAGTTTCATTTCCCAAGCAATTTTCCCAAGACAATACATTTATGAACGTTATTTTCATAGTATTTTTCTCTACATTTTATTGTCACATAGCTTTTCTTTAAAAATATTTCTTTCCCAAAACCTAAATCTTAAACTTAGTCATTAGCATAACATGTCCACAAGGAGGGAATAAGTTTAGACAAGAACAAAGTCTGCTGACAATAATCCTCCTCAATTTAACACCAAGGAGCAGAAGACATTTACCTCAAATTATTACATCATCAGTACCTCTAGAGTGTCTTATTATTTATTTATTATTTATACTTATATCGCTGCCCACACACCAGGGCAAGTTAGGGCAGTTTATAGTCAACAAAAATGACAATCACAGTATAAAATCAAGTCACAACACTATAACCAAAGTAAGCAGCTCAAACTACTAAAATAAATCTTATTAAAAACATCCTTGGACAATTAAGCTAAGGTCCCCAGATGGCGAGTTATTTAGAGTAGTCATATGAGCCAGCGGAGAGGGGAGGGCTACTCCCATCGTGGAATCCCATACCCACTGGGCCAGCTAGGTCTTCAGGCCTTTCCTGAATGCTAACAATTCTGATTGGACACAGTCCAGGCGGAGGTTAGTCAGCAAGAGGGACATCAAAAAGGCCCTCCATCTGGTGCTAGAGAGGTGAGCCTCTCTATCAGCTGGTACCTTTAGAGAGCCCCTCCAGTCCATTCTAGTGGGATGGGCTGATATCCTCAGTGTGACACAGTCTCTTAAGTAACCTGAACCACTATTATGTAGGTCTTTAAAAGTAATAACCAGCACCTTGAATTGCACCCAGAGGCACACTGGTAGCCAATTCAGCTCCCGCAGCAAGGGTGAGGCATAGTCATAGCCAAAGTAGACTCAGTTCCCTCATTTTTGTCTCCAGAGACAGTTCAAGCTTGATTTGCCAATGTATTTACACAAACTAAAATAACACATTACAATCTTGATAGTACACAGCTTTTTTTTTAAAGACATTAAGGTTTGAAACTGATTGGGTTTATAAGGTCACTGTTTTTAAGATGAAGCTTAAGGCAAGGTCTCACCTCCCATCATTGTGCATTATCACAAGTAAGTTAACTCCATAAAGACAAAAGAAAGGTGATAAGGCAAGAGAACAGACCTCCCTGTTACCATAGCCAGCAGACTTCAGTGTTACAGCAGGCAATCCTGGAGAGAATGGACACTTTTCACATAAAGAGGCAATTTCAGCTTTTAAAAGACGCAACATGAAATAAGCATAGATTGTGGGCCAAAGTGAGAGACTTCACTGTACACCCATCACTTGAAATTTGTTTGTTTACATTTCTCCAATCAGACGTCAAAACAGCAAGGCATCTTAATATCTGAGCAATTTCCCATCATGCTGACAACAGGAGATCATGTAGAGGTGTTGAGAGCTACTTTTTTTTTAATTGCATCTATTTCTCCATAACTTTTTTAAAAAGTCTATCCCCCTGTGCTTTTCATGCAGTCCTTTACACCATCTGGCCAGTTAATCTCTTGAGCATCAGAGAAAACATCACTTTAAAAAAAAGTGTCCAACTGCGTGGGACTGGGTATTCTCTCCCCATTCTACTGTGGCTCTATCTTAGATTTAGACCAGGGTTATGCAAAACATGTCAAGCACAGGAGATGTAATTTGCTTTATTTTTGTAGAATGGAACTTCTCTTGTATCTTCTTTGGGAATGAGTTGAGAGAATTACTCCATGATAAGGAGAAAGAACACCTGAATAAATGGTGCCCAGACAGGACCTGGGTCAACTGGCTTCCTGGATTTTGCATTTACATCACTGTAATTATGACTTCTCAGCTCTGGTGTGTGGCAACTCTTTTTTCCAGTAAGTTGACTTGATTTTCAGACGGTATGTTGACTATGTAGGTCAGGGGTTCTCAATGTTTTCCTGCCATGGGCCAGACCATGTCCCCTTAGACAGCTGAGTGGGCCAGACATGTGGTTCTCCTGCCAACACATTTACAACAGCCACAGGTGCATTTACAGTGTGTTTCTGGCTGTTTTAACTGCTTCCATTGCTTGTGGTAGTGGGAACAAGGATGACAGGCCACATGAAATGGCACTGTGGGCTGGGACTTGCCCATTGGCTGTAGATTGTGAACCTATGATGTAGGGCAGTGTTTCCCAAATGCTGGTTTTTGGACTTCAATCCCCAGAAGCCTAAGTCATTTCCTCAAAGCAGTGATCAGCCAATGTACTGACTTAGGCTTATGGGAATTGAAGTCCACTAGTGGGCTGTGTACCCCTTGTTGGAAACCACTGATGTCTGGATGTTCTATGATGAGGCTTTTAGTCATAGGGCAGCAAAATCCCCCTCAATTCAGTGGGTAGGTATCACCAAACATTATGGATGCAGTTCATGACACTTTCCTGCCCCTTCCAGGGTGAGTGCATGGATTTTGGACATTTAATATGTAAATGTTTTGTAGGTGAACCACCTCACCAAATTGCAATGCAGGCAGTTCAACCCTGTCTGCTCTGCTGGGAGTTTGGGATGCACTACACTTGCACTAGGACCTGCAAAATCAAGCACAAATGCTCCATTTGCAGTGGGCCAAATGCATTCACTGCCTGTATGAAAGGCAAGTCCATCAAGTTTCGGGTGCAACCCAGCTCATTTTAGCTTGATAACCTGCTCATATGGTTAGAGGATTACCCCAACAGGGATGATGCCTTGTTTCTGGACTCAGGCTTTAGTTTAGGAATCCATAGCCTGTTCCAGGGTGAAAAGCAGGCCATGTTATCTAAGAATTTATATTCTCTTATTGGTTTTGAATATGTAGTTAGCTGGATTCTTGTGGAGGTGAAGGTTGGGAGAGTGATTGGGTCATTTAATGTCCCACCCTTGTTTACATTAAGAATCTCTGATCTTGGAATCATTCCTGAGAAAGTAAAAGGGGAATTTTGCCTGACCTATCATATTGAGGAGGATGGTGGAGGACAGAAGTACCTGGCGGACAGTGGTCCATGGGGTCGCAAAGGGTCGGAATCAACTGTGCGACTGAACAAAAAAAAAGGGGGGGATTCAGTCAATGAGGCAATCCAGGAGGAATTGGTCACAGTCCACTATAAATCCTTTGTTGCTGCAGTTTGGATGATTGATTGATGTGGAAGGGGAGGAGAGATGCAAAATGCAACATTATGTTAAAATTTTACCTTCTGCCTGTGTATCATCATGATTTTGTTGGGCTTTTGTTTTGAGGGTAAGATTTATATCGATAGGGCACTCCCAATGGCTTGCTCAGTTTCATGCATACCCATCTCACTGAGCAAACTGGCATGCTCATTACATGACATAGCAAATAAAAATAAGAACTAAAACAATTTTAAAATCATTTCAATACACAAATAGCAAAGAAAGAAAAAGGCTTTATTCAATAAAAACACTTTATATGCAGTGGGCCAGGCTAACCACCCTTGGGAGAGAATTCTCTGAAAGTGAGTCTTTTCAATAATAATAATAATAATAATAATAATAATAATAATAATAATAATAATAATAATAATAATAATAATGATGATGATGATGATGATGATGATGATGATGATGATGATGATGATGATGATGATGATGATGATGATGATGATGATGATGATGATGATGATGAAGAAGAAGAAGAAGAAGAAGAAGAAGAAGAAGAAGAAGAAGAAGAAGAAGAAGAAGAACAACAACAACAACAACAACAACAACAACAACAACAACAACAACAACAACAACAACAACAACAACAACAACAACAACAACAACATGGTAGGTTCAACAGGTCTTCACCTTAAGATGTCAAGCATCAAATGACATATATGGAAATACAGGAGCTTTCCGAAAGTCTGGACACAGACCATAAAGAATGTTATAGTGTATAACCAGAAATTTAAACTGAGCTCAGAAAAGGATCAGCGGTCAGTGAAGCTTTTATAACAAGTGGCTTCTGTTCTCCCCGTGAACAGCTGCTGCCACCACTCTGACGACAATCTCGTCAACAAGCGATTTCTGCACATTTTGCAAAGGCAGACCCATTTAGAGTGCATTACAGTCAACTGGCTATGATGTTCATGTGTAAGGCATGTGCCACTGTGGCCAGATCATATTTCCAAATATGGGCAATGGATACAAGTAAATGAATACCTGGCCATGGCCAAAATCTGGGTGTCCAAGCTCTTATGTAAATCCATAAATTCACAAAAAATCAAAGCTGAGTTATAGGGGAAGTGCAAGCTCCTGAAGAGCAGGTTGCAGCTCAGTTCCCTGATTTCCCTTTCAGCTGACTGAGAGCAACTCTGTCATGTATAAATAAAATCTCATATTGGTTGTGCTTATGCATCTCGTTATTGACATCCTTGTCCAGAGCATTATCTGAAACAGACAAAACAATATCCTCAGATTTAGATAGAAAGGAAAGGCAGAGAGATGAAAGTCACCAACATCCAAATGGTGGTTAACCTAAAAGATCAATATCGTGTGAGGTTTGAACAGAACTCAAGGGATGTCATGGGTCAATTTGTTGTTGTTCAGTCACACAGTCGATTCCGACCCTCTGCTACGCCATGGACCACTGTCCACCAGGCACTTCTGTCCTCCACCATCCTCCTCAACTCACTCAGCTCTGTGCCCATTGTGTCTATGATACCATCTAGCCATCTCATTTTTGGCCACCCCCTTCTTCTTTTGCCCTCCACCTTTCCCAGCATCAGAGCTTTCTCAAGTGAATCTTCTCTTCTCATTTGATGTCCAAAGTACTTTAGCTTCATCTTTACAATTTGACCTTCTAAGGAGCAGTCAGGGTTGATTTCTTCTAAGATTGACCTATTTGTTCTCCTCACTGTCCAGGGACTCTCAAAACTCTCCTCCAACACCACATCTCAAAGGCATCTATTCTTCTGTGCTCAGCTTTCCTAATGGTCCAGCTCTCACAACAATACATTTGCCACAGGGAATACCATTGCTTTGACTATACGAATTTTTGTTTGCAATTTTATGTCTTTACTTTTCACTGTGTTCCCCAGGTTTCTCATAGCTGCCTCCCAAGAATCAGTCACCTTTTTATTTAATAGCTGCAATCACCATGGGTCAATGGTGCAATAAACAGGCATTCCCCAACACTACATTCTCAATATGAGCTTCCGAAAAGGACCAGAGTCATTATAAAACTGCTGTTTCCTAATCATGTCAAGAAAGGTTGCCCAGAAGTCATCTAAGAGATTTGAGCAGAACCTACAGGGATACATTTCCCCTGTCCACCTCTCTGCATAATTAAACCATAAAGACAATCACAGCTATGTTTATATCATGACTTTATTTGAAAGTAACTTCAAATGGAAGAGGATAATTTGTCTAATCCAGGAACTTTTGGAGTTAAAAAGACATGCTACTAAACTTTATCTGAGAAAGGAAATTCCATGGAAAAATATGCTTCTTTACTTGGCTAAACCTGGGTCATAGGATGCAGGGTTTTTTGTGGTTTTTAAAAAATTTCTTAAGCATCATATGCACTCACATTTTACCAAATTTCCAAAATGAAAATAAGTATTGATCAACTGTGGTTTCTCTGTATAGATCCCTTAATATGGTGCTCTCTGTGTTTCTAGTTGTTATTATGAATCTAATTCCCTGTTCTAAGCATGAATAAAGCAGATACAATGTGTCATTCACTTCTTTCAAAAGTTGCTTCAAACACATCGTCCCTTACTGTTATCTGTTATTAAAATCTCAGTCGTTTATAGCATCCTTTCCCACTTTCAAAAGTAGAGTTTCTGTCCATTCATCCTCTATAAAAAGCCTCTATCTGACTTCACTGTGTTCCCTCCCCCTAAAACTCCTTGTGCAACTTCTGTTACACTTTGAAGCAATGCCAAACTTGTCCTCTTTCACAGGCGGTGCTTTGATGCAAGGCTGTCATTTACAAAGCTTTTGCAATCTAGAAAATCATTGGGGGAGGGGGGAGGAAAGAAATCAACATTAGTAGCCTGATGCTCAAAGCTTTCCAAGTAAACCTTTTAGTGATAGCAGTACATGAGAAAATTGGCAGTTTATCTCACCAGCTTCACAGAAACAACTGTATAACAGACAGGTTGGGGGATCATCTAACACTTTCTAGAGTGAATTTTTGTGACAGGGGTGGTCATCTTGTAGACATCCAGAGGCATTTGAACTGCTGGTCCCATTAGCCCTTGCCATTGGCTACATTTTCTGGGGCTGACTAGACTTGAAGTTCACTGATACCCAGAGAGAAACATGTTGTTATACTTTCACTCTGACTGTGTTGGGTTGTCCATCTCTCACATAATTACAGAGTCATTACCTTTGAGCAGAGAAGGGAGTTTCAAGAAACAGATTCATGATGTCAAAAATGAACAGTAAATGGTTAGTTATCTGAGCTGGTTTTGTTGAACTTTTATTGCAAGGGACGTTGAGATGTCCTTGTAGGATTTTTCACTTTATGTAGTGAAATGACGTGTTTGGCATTGACTACTATGTAGCTTGACTTGGTCCTGTGAGGGGAAAAAACATTCACTCTTCTGCTTCAGAAAAGAAAATGTGTAATTAGAATGATGCATATGTCCTCAGATCATGTCCTCAGGGTTCATTAGCCCTTAATGTCTAATTTGATTGGTAGCAGGCCTTGGGGAAATATCTCACAATTTGGAGAACTATCAGACTGAGGAAGCATAGTTTGTGGTCTTTATGTCTATAAAGCACAAATTGGAAACATTACTTTCCCGATGGCAGGCTAGAATGGTTATTGCCATGCTGGCAGGGAGACGGAAGAGTTAGGATCTTCTTACTGGCTCCACCCCCTCCATCATATTTTCCAGCGTTCCATGTAAATAAGAGAAAGTCTGATGTAGAGAGCTTGGCATACCAACAATTGTGGCTTTAATCTGCACAAGCCTACAAAATATTCTCTGCCTATCTTCAGATATTCTTCTTTCATGTCCTGATCAAGTCTCAGACAGCCAAAATGAAGCCACTTTCGGCACATGTCTCTGGCAGCAATTGAGAAACCACTAAATGAGCCGGATTCTGTGTCTCTCCACATTCACAACATATGTTAGGCGTTGGAAATAAATAAAAGGGAGGTCACAATGGAAGTTCACTTTCACTATTGGACCCATTATTCCCTGTTGTGGGAAGACAATAAATTATCCAATAAGGCATTTTTACTATTTATAGATCTATAACATTTCTATGAAGTTCTATCCTTGTAGTCAAGGATTCCAATCAAGGTTGGACCAAGACAATTTTATGCCTGAAGCAAAGGACAGAACAGTACCCAACAATATTGGAAACAACTTAGTTATGTGATCTAACTCAAACATAATGAAGCAAATTCATCAGCAACTTTCTACAAGAAGCATTTAAGCTAAGGGAGGGTAATAGACTGTGGATAGTACGAAATATAATGAGATGTTCTTGTAGTCTCCAATCACAACTAATAAAACATAAAAATACCTGTAGCCTATATACTGAAATGTGGCAGTGGCCAGTAAAAAATAGTGATTGCTGGAACCAAACAAATATGTTTACAGGAGAGAAGTCAAACCTAAGAAGTTGTCTAAGCAAAGCAATTTCCAGTTTTCCCATCCCTGCCAAGTACAAACACAACATGATTAACTGTGCTTTCAGCCAAGAGAAAGCTGGGTTAAATAGTTTTTTCAACATTTGCTTTGTCTTGTACAATACACAGAGAGAACATTTTAAAGTTTCAATAGCTGCAGTACACTTACTAGAAAAATACGGAGATTTAATCTCTCTTTAATATCTAGGCTATTACAGAAAAACTGAGGGGTTAATGTTCTGAACATTTAATACTATATAGCATCATCAATATGTACGTTCCAAGTAGTCATGGGCCAGCAGATCAAAATCAACTAATCAATCACTTCAGCCTTAAATCAATAGAGAGGGGAAAAGAACAGTATTTTCTTCATATCAAGCATGTGGAGGTAAGCCTGTGACCCCTAGTTGTGAGGACACATCACAGTTGTGAGGACACATCATAGTGTATCTTCTTCATCACCTTTCTTGTGGGTATTTGGTAGGCCACTGTGAAAATAGCATGCTGGACTATTTAGGTCTTTCAAGTACTCCAGCATGACTTTTTTCTCAAGTTACTCTGAACATTCCTAAGTGTTAGGATTTAATTCAAAAATCGTTCTCTAAGTTGCCATACCATTGATCAACACCAATTGATGAGGATACTGCCTCATCAATCGGCTTCAGATTTCCTCAGATTCTTATCTTAATTTGTGGTTGGGTGTTGGTTACTTGATTGGTTACTTGACTGAAGGAATTTGTAATTGTGCTTAAGTAATAAAATATCACATGGTTTAAAACTGGAATAGATGCAATAAAACCAATTGCATCAATAAATGTAAAAACAATAAAGTAATCCATTATAACATGGGAGAACTGACAACATTAACCATTAAGAAAATAATTAAAGGCATATCTGGGTAAACAAGTATGTTAATAGTAAACATTGGAAGCATGTCACACCAGATGCCTACCTAATCTTGATGGGATTCATACAAATTTCAAATTCTGAAATAAATCAGTTTCATCCAGTTTTTAGGAGGTGTGGATCAAAGTACTGTAGAATTCCCAGACTTTCCTCCAAGTAAAAGAAAAATGAATTAATGAATCAGTTCTTGTCTAGATATTAATAACGATGTGTCATCAAGTAAAAATGTGACTTACAGTGATCCTTTCCAGGGTATACTAGGTAGATAATACACAAAAGTATTTATCATTCCCTCCTTCTGATGGTTCTCTGGGACCATAGAGCTTGTAAGGCACATTAAATAAAATGGAACACAAATTACATTTCCTTTTTGCTTTTTCTAGAAAATAGAGAAATCTTAAAGATGCCTGGTATACAAACCTTTGAAACTCACTAAATCTTAAACACATCTGTGTGTGTGTGTGTGTGTGTGTGTGCGTGCGTGCGTGTGTGTGTGTGTGTGTGTGTGTGTGTGTGTGTGTGTGTGTGTGTGTGTGTGTGTGTGCATGCATGTGTGTGTGTGTGTGAGAGAGAGAGAGAGACTGACCACAGAAGTGATATCTACCATGGTTGTCCCATGACAGTCAGTTGAAGTCTTACGAATACATTTGCATCCCAGCACCATTCAAATTGGATCAGGCATAAATTATTCCATAGCATCTGGGAAAATATTCTAAAGACCTGAATTGGCTTCCAAGTCAAGTTGGAAGGAGCACAGTCATCCCTATTGGAGATAATTCTGTATTGTGGACATCAGCAAAGAGAAAGGCTTTGCCACATTATAAACAAATAGCACGAAGTGGAAAGGAGTGAGATGGATTTAGAGCTTTCCCTCTCACTGGAGGATGAGGACAGCTGGAGAGCAAGCTCAAGTGCCAGAAGAAGCATGTATAGTGTCCATGAAGAAGACCTATTATGATTATGAGGTTTATTTTGGTTATATATAAATATTTTACTTTGGGGCCACTGGCTAGACAATTGCTATATACAAATCAAAACCAGTGGTTATTAAAGATTATTAGTGGAAAGAACTAGTTCCAACAAACTGGTGGAAACCAGCTTCATTTCTCTACAGGAAGGCTCAAGATTTTTTTTTTATCCAGATGTCCTGATCAGAAGCTTAAATTCAGGCCATCAAGTGATAAGGGTACCAAGCCTAAACAGCTATGGGAGGTTTGTATGCTTAAATCTTTGGTCTGCTATTACTTTGCCAATTACTAAAATGTAAACACATGAAAAATCAGCTGAAAACATATGTTCTTGAGAAACAGGTGCAGTTAATTGCTTTTGTCATAAGAGGTATTGTCTTGATTTTAGGAGTCTCAGCATAGGTCTGGATCCTGAGAGATGCTATATAGCTAATGAGTCCAGAAGTCACCTGCTCACCTCTTTTGAAGAGTTCTTGACAAGCAGAAAGGGCTTGTGTTTGGTCTGTCTATGTATTCTGCTGCTTTATTGTTAATATTTTCTGTTCTACTGTCTCCAATAACTTTCTGTACTTTATCTCCACTGCTGGGCTCACTGTCTCTGAATTGAAATGAAAGTATTTTTATCCTGAACCAGACAATGTACAGTTGCATCATTGACTAAAGTACACTGCAACTGTATTTTGGTCTCAGTACATTCTAAAGGCATGGATTAGCTGAAGTTCTTAAACTTTAGGAGGAAGGAAACACTTCTAGGGAGAAGGAGATAGTGTGTATAAAACAGATGCCTTTTGTATTTTAAAAGGTCCCCTTTCTTTCATCTCATATATCATTTTGCCTCTCCTTAATTCCTGTTGTGAAATTCTGTACTGATTTTGGGTGGAGAGATTTGTTTTGTAAAATGTTTCTGAGGCAATGGACTTGATTCATAAATTGAGTCTATTTTCTTTTCATTGTAATATTTAATACCAACTGTGTTGATTTTCAAGAAGAACTCCAGGAACCAAATAGAAAGTCTCTGTGGAGGTTGATGCTTCTATTTATGGGGGGATAGATTGTTTGGAACAAATCGCTAGAAGCTGGAGTGAATTTAGACTCATCAGGGAAGAGAGAGATATTTCTCCAGAACTGCCTTGTCTTTTGAAGCCAATCCAGGACTCATTATTGAAACTTTTGAAATATGTGATATCATCTAAAGAAATGAGTTCCATATTTCATCCTGACATGTAGGGATAACTAGTAAGAGAAGCACAAAAAACAAATTCTGTCAGTACAACTTTCTTTTGTACAAATAATATCAATGTAGAGCATCCAGACAAACAGTTAATCAGAACAGAACAAAGTTACAGTTCCATTGAAATACTATGGAATTGAGAGGTGAAAAATAAAAATTATGTTATCTATGTTGATTTAATTAAATATTTAAAATTGACATCATGAAAGAGAGGTTTTGAATGAGCACATTGCCCCAGAACTTGGAAATGTTACTTCTCAGAATTCCAAGTCTGAGAATCCTCAAGTAAACATTAAGTCAAAGTGTAAGAGGTTATGTTGATGAGTTATTCCTTAATTGCCAGGTAAATTATTTGATGTTTGTTGAAACCCATAATAATTTGCCCCTGACATATTTCTATTAGGAACTCTAGTTTATTTTCAACTCTGATTTTAACTCTAATATTTGAATTTTACATGCACCATTAGCCTATTTCTTTATTTGTGTTTTCCTTATATGTTCAATAGGAAAATGTTCTAAAATGGAATTACATACTGTGGTACCTCATATTATGAACACTTCATTTAATCTAATTTTCTCATTACAAATGAAAATCCATTGAAAATGTTTCACATTACGTATTTATTTTTGTAACAGATTAATTGGTTTTTAATGCATTCCTATGGGAAATTTGCTTTACAATTTTTTTGTAATACAAAACATGCCAGGGAACACATTAATTCTGTAATGTGAGGTACCACTGTACACTTTTCTAGATGAAAATTTTTGAAAGTATAATTCGAAAAGGTAAATGGGTTTTGAGCTGAAAATCAAAGTCAACCTTGGATCTGACTAGCTGCTAAGAATGAGAAGTCAAAAAAATCTGAAGGGGGAAAGGGACTATGCTAATTATAATTTCAGAATCAAAGAAGAATGTCTGAGTAGTAGAACTGCAGCAACATTTTTATTAAACCTGCACAATTCAGGGTCTGACACCAAGGAACAAATATTTGTCTAAGTCTCTGTTTGACATTCTATCTGTAATGTGTACATTAATCCAAAACAGGGATGACTGCACTTAATGAATGCCTGTCAGATGCTTGTTATGTAACATGTAAAAGCACAGAAACAGAGCTCAGCATTTTCTGTTTTGCTTTGTGAGATGTTAGATAACAGTTCAATCTTTGATACAATGGCTCATGTAATTCTGACCCCAAATGCTTCTTGGTCAATTGGTGAGTGAATGTATGCTCATGTTGTCTTCTTTTCAGTTCGTGTAAAATAAGCATATTGTATCAAAGTCCACTTATCTGCATGTGGTCTCAGCTTATCACTGGCCCAATTCAAGATAATTTGTTAGTTGAAGTAGGAAACATGATAATGTGCTCCAACACTGGAAGCATTCAAGAGAGACTTGGACACTATATGTCATATCTGCTTTGATTCAGAATCCTCCATTGAGCAGGGGGTTGGACTCGATGGCCTGACTTCCGACTCAGTTATTCTATGATGCTATAGCATCCCCCATCACACTTTTATTCCACCTGTAGGGACATTTGCATCAGGGCTGGCAGTAGGATCACTTTCCATACTAGAGAAGTCATAACAAGGGAGAATAGAACAGACAGTTTAGGGAACAAGGTGCTTAGGAAGTGATGGATAGTCCACATGGAACATTTTTGTTCCCTCCACAGATGAAAACAGACTTGGAGTTACTGCCTCTACCACAAAGACACATAATTGTGACTCTCATCAGAGAAAATTCCTAACCTGGAAAGTTTGAAGTTTAGATGAACTTAGCTCCAACTAAGATCCCTGTTCTTTTCTGTGCTATCTGAAGTGTTCTTTTTGAACAGTAAGCTAAGAGAAGTCAGGCTTAGCTAGACTTCTAAACCTTTTGGTTTAGACCTTTTCTCCATATGAGTCACATTTAGATGTCTGTAAGATGTGTGTAAGGGGACAATTGCATTAACAAATAATACATGAATTGCTGTGGAATTGGGATGATCAGATGTGTGTTATTTTTTCATTGATTACACAAATTGATGTTATCAGCCCAGATTTCCAATCCAATTTATTTCCTAAGATACATTCACATTAGTACAGATGAGGGTGGTCATGGTTTAATTTCTCTCTCCAGCTCCCCATAGCTAGACTTTTTGACAGTACTGTTAGTGGAATATGGTCTTTTGGAACACAAAACCCAATAGCACTGTTGGGTAAAAAAGTAAAATTCTTTTTTTATGACCCATTCCTTTCTTTATTTTTCAAAGGTGTGGTACAAATTCTGGAAGAAAACCATGCTGGAACCCCAAAAAGACAATTCTACCAAAGACAGACACACGTGTACACATAGAAAGAAGAGGAAAAGTGTCCTTCACACCCTACAGCAAAAGCTGCTTCTTGTGAATCTGGTCATTTACAGCAAAAGCTGTCTAAACAAGCTGCAAACAAGGGATGACTGACAATTTCCTCCTTGCTTTTACTGAATCCAGCCCAAACAGCCAAAGTGAAATAACTCAGGGAATCCAAATACCAAGGTGTGAATTCACAAAAAAAATCATATTTTTTTCTTCTGTATAGTCTCATCCTAAATCAGGAAGGACTACCAAAAATAGGGAATTATGAGATTTGTAGCCCACCAAATAAAAGAAATGGCTTTGCAGCAGGCAAGCTAAAAGACTGTGACTCAAATGGTGACCTCCAAATACATTTGGAGCATCCACTGAAAATAAAAATGGAAAAAAGTGGCTCGATAGAACTAATATTTAAAATAATGGAAATGGTTTTAGTTGTGCATTGACATAAGTGCAGTGTGATAATTGAAATTTATAGGAAAAGGACAGCAAAAAAAATTAAAATCAGACATGGTATATGCTCAGAAAAATAATAAAGTGCAATTGGAGTTTTCCTAAAATATTTCTTAGTGGCGGGGGGAGGGGACCAACATATTATTTGGGAAGTGAAAAGAAAGGATTAACAAGGCATGATGAAATACACAGTTCTCTGAGGTGAAGGTATTAAAATTAGTGTCAAGCAGAGGAACAAGAGGGCACAAACATTAGCCATGGAATGTTGGTCAGTTAAATCAGTCTTGGAATTACATAGTCAGTGAGCAACACCTGTGCTGTTATAATCATATAACTCTTAAAGCAAAACAGCAGTATTACAGTGATGTATAATATCTTATACAACTAGTTAGGCAAACACTTAGTACCCTGACTTTCTCCTCCGTGGATAGGATATTTATACAGTGTACATTTTATAATCTTAATCATACTTTTCACAGCAAGATTTGTGTTTTGCGTACCTTTGAGACTTTGTGAAGTTATCTGCAATGTTGTCCTCCGTTGGATAAAATTCTAACTTGATCAATTTTTCACTTACACATTGTCTAGCATTTAGGTAATGTATGTCCATACACTTTGACCTAGTCTTGACACCTAAACTCATAGCTATTGCTATGGCAGATTGTTTGTCCTCATATACAGTTATTGGGTTCTTAACAGTTAGCCCAAAGTCTATTAATAACTGTTTGAAGCAGATTATTTCAGTACATAATAATGAGAGACAGAATTCTGCCCAGTGGCGTAGCGTGGGGGGGCGGGGGGGGCGGATGCCCCAGGCAGCGGCTTTCAGGGGGCGGCAAAATGTCCCCTCCCCACCCTTTTGCTGGCGAGCGCCCCGCGTGCGCTTCGCCGCTTGCAGGCGAGAAGAAAAAGGTTTTTTTTAAGGCGGACAATTCAAGGAGGGGGCCCGGCTAGCCGTCGGGGGCTCTCCTGGAGGGCGGCCCGCGTGCGCGCGCACGCTGCTCGCCTCCGCCCGCCCAGCCACCCACCCAACTTGCCGTGAGACGGGGCACTCATCTGGGGTGGGTGGCGCCGTGGCGGGGAGCCCCTGGCGGCTGGCTGGGCAGGAGGAGGTGGGCAGCGCGTGCGCACACGCGGGCCGCCCTCCAGGAGAGCCCCTGACGGCCAGCCGGGCGGGGCGGGCCCCTCCTTGAATTGTCTGCCTTAAAAAAAACCCCTTTTTCTCCTCCTCGCCTGCAAGCGGCGAAGTGCACGCAGGACGCTCGCCAGCAAAAGGGTGGGGAGGGGACATTATTTGCCGCCCCCTGAAAGCCGCTGCCAGCGGCAGGCGGCGCGCGGAAAGCCCCCGACGGCCAGCCAGGCGAGCGATCTGCCGGAGGTGCGCTCGTCGGGGGTGGGTGGCAGGCGGCCCCTGGCGGGCGAGCGGACAGAGGTGCGCTTGTCGGGGGTGGGTGGCAGACGGCCCCTGGCGGGCGAGCGGACGGAGGTACGCTCGTCGGGGTGGGGGGTGGGGGTGGCGGACGGCCCCTGGCGGGCGAGCGGACGGAGGTGTGTGTGGCGCGCGCGCAATCGCGTGCGCGCCGCTAGTCAGCAGGGGGGCACCTTCTGCCTTGGGAGGGGGGAGGGGTGGCGGCAGCAGCGAGCTGGGGGGGGCAGCGAGTTTGCTTTTCGCCTCGGCGGCTGAAGACTGCGCGACGCCACTGATTCTGCCTCCATGGTTGATAGGTTTATGTAATTTTGCCTTAGGGATTTCTACTCTATCAACACATTGGCAAATAAGATTGCTAAACCAGAGTTAAATTTTCTAGTTACTGTATCTGTCACAAAGCTAACATGTGCATATGCTTTCAAAGTTAAATCTCCTTTTGGCTCCAGATACAATGAATGGTTAATGGTATGCTTAAGGTATCTTATTCTTAGTATCCTTTTTGCCTCATGCCAGTGTCTCTGTGTGGGCTCATCATTAAATCTAGCAAGTTGATTAACACTATAGGATACATGTCAAACTTCATATGAGAGATTGGTATATC
The DNA here is from genome assembly GCA_030440675.1 of Furcifer pardalis. Classification (NCBI taxonomy): domain Eukaryota; kingdom Metazoa; phylum Chordata; class Lepidosauria; order Squamata; family Chamaeleonidae; genus Furcifer; species Furcifer pardalis. Next base: position 132,993,304 of record CP126891.1, read on the forward strand.
TCTTTGTCAAATAGAGGGTTAGGAACATTATTGGTTTTCACCAAGTAGGGTGGCATATAAATTGAATAAATGAAATGAATGAAATGAAATCTTTGTTTTGTATTTGTATTTTGACTTATATGACACCCCACTCGCACTGCGACTCTGGGCGTCTTACAGAAGAAACAGTTACAATTACATAGCACATTCCATAACATAAAAACAATTACAGATATCACATAGTAAATTACAAATATCACATATACAGTACAGTATATATCTCCAATAACAATTGCAATTACAAAACATCAGGACATCCTAAGAAATAAATCAAGATACTAAATAATATAAATCATTACAGCATCAAAATTCAATAGATAACAATATCAAGCAACAATCAAAAATTCCAAATATCAGTACAGTTTACACAAGAATTACAAAAAGCAAAAGACTAAACAAGAAACAGTTGCTAAATCCCGCAATAAGTGACAAATTGCAGGTGTTTCTGGCGGTGGTAGCTGCTTTAAAAAGTCCTGTCACCGTAGCAGCTTTTAAGCCCTGGCCAGGGCGGAGCCCCCCGGGACAGATGGAGAGAGTCTTGTTTAAAATCCAATGCCATAGGGGTCTTGGCTGGTTTACAGAGTTCCATATTGTACCGTTTGAGCATTTGACTGACCTTTGTTGATTGGGATATCTGATAATCAGAATTTGACTTAGTAGTATATACTCCAAGATAATGCTTTAACTCTCCTAGATATCTCAATTTGAACTTTTCTTGTAGTTTGCCTCCACATACTACCTAGCAACCTGAGTATCAACAGGAGTGCTGGCCAGGTCAGCTGGAAACCCACCCAAAGCTGCTGTGAAACCAATTGGATCCAGCAACCTTCTAATTGGTCCTGGCTTTCCATGAGAGAAGACTGATGTCATAATTTTGAATTTCAACAGAGCATGTTCTGACCATGATAAGATGGTAGGAACAACTTCCCCCACCCTGAGATCATTATCTCCATGGCTCCTAGAGAATATCAGGTCAAGAGTGTGGCCAGCCACATGTGTGGGTCCAATAACATGCTGAGACAGGGCCATGGGTAGGGCGGCCAACTATCCCGCATTCTGCGTGGCAATCTCATTTAGGGAGGGGGAATTTTGACTTACCCTTGTTTCGAAAATGGTACCGGACCTCCCCCATTGCGTCACGGAAGCACCAGTTTCCACTCCGACCGGCAGGCAGTTAAAGAGAAATGGAGCCGAAAAGGCTCCAATGAACTGCGCCTGCGCAGAGACCCAATTTGGCGCTAAATTTTTGTTATAGGTAATAACTAATACTTTGAATTAGGCCCAGAAACAGATTGGTAGTCTTTGACCTGAAGTTTAACATGCTGCAGATATCCTTTGATCTCCAAATCACTACTGAAGATTTACTCAGGTCAGTAAGACTCTTCAGTTCAACATGTATCAGGCAACAAAGACAGAATGAGCCAGGAGATGGGGAGGTACAGATGAATTAGGTACAGAATCAATAAAAGCTAATGTAATTGCATTATTTAGCAGTTAGAGGGCATATATTGCCCTCCCGAACACATTAAACGATGAGGAAAGACACATTTGAATTGGTGTTAAACTTTGGCCATAATGTATTGAATTTAATTGAATTTATTTTAAGCCCCTAGACTTGAGGAAAGGACTGGATAGTACATAAATTTGTTACCACAGCAGGCAGACCTTCTTGTCTCCTCTCTGACCTGGACAGATGAATCCTAGCTGAACCTTTTCAGCCAAATTGCATCAGGTACTAGAGATCACCTCATCCAATGATATCCTGAAGGAATCACCACTACTGCCCATGTTTGGCTCCTCTGACTGCAGCTGCCATCAAAGACAGTTGATATTATTCTCCACAGGTCCTCAAGAAATATGTCAGATGAACCTCATCTCCCCAGAACAACTCATTCCATCAAAACTGAATACTGAATGTTCCAAGTACGTAGGCCCAGTATGCTAGTTTGATTGTAGATGTATATTTTGTGTTCTTTTTGTATTGTTGTTAGCTGCCCAGAATTGCTTAGGCAAGTGGGGCAGCATAAAAATCGAACAATTAAATTAAATTAAATTAAATTGTGCACCCACACCTGGAGTTCTCTATTCACTCCTTGGTGCACTCTGTCCAGACACTGTTGATCACAATCCCCTCTCCAAACTTGCCAAGCCAGTTTGGAGGACCAAATAGTGACCAGTCACCAGTGCTTTACCTTTCAGAATTCCAATAAACTTGCAGTGGAAGCAGAAGTTCAGTATTCTGTCACTTCATGGCAGAGTCTAGCTGGTGAATAGTTCACATCTACTGCCTCCACCTGTTCACACCCAATCTTCCTTTACTGTTTTTCCATCTAGCCATTTCCTAGGGAACAAGGGGGTAATACAATTTGCTGCCATTATCTGATTCTTGCTACCTCACCTTCCTGACCTTTGGTACCTGACCATTTCCTTGTGAAAATCCCCTTGCCACTTAATCTTTTCTCTCCAATTTATTGATAAGCTTATGAACTAAATGTCACTGTGCATAGAACTGGAGCCCACATATTGTGCTCAATGTGTCTGAAGATGTGGATGGTAGTCTACACATGCTACCTTTAAATGTGTCACAATACCTGTGTGTTTGCTTTTCTTTTGGTTTTGGCTATTGCTGAAAAGGATTAAAGCAACTCCTCCTCTGAAAATAATGGAAAGTGATTTTTTAAAAACCCTAACAAGCAGTTCAAAACAAGTAATATCATGAATCACTTGTTCGACATGACGGTGAATAGTAGCAATTATTTTTCAACCATGCAACAGGCAAGCAAAACAAAATATTTTCCCAGGAAACAACTTGTCATGGAGGAGAAGGAAGTGGGAGAGAGAAGAGTAACACTTAATCTTTAATGGTAATTTCAGCTTTCTTCCTTCTTCAATAGTTTCTTCCTTCATATTCCTCTAATATACAATATATTATATTCAGTTTGCTGGCCATCTTCAGAGTATTTCATTCCATTTCTCTTAACTTGCTTTCCCATATACTCATCCCTAACCACATTTAGCATTTTGTAGTACTGAATATCTTTAATCCTCACTAAAATGTCTATGGTTTCTCCCCTGACATTTCTTGTGTCCTTCTGAAAACCTTTGCGATTTCCCCAAATATTATTGAGATGTGTGGTGGGTGGAACCATTCTGGCAATATAAGAACCACCCGAAAATAATGAGTTCCCTCTTTGTATATGTAACATTTCCAGTTGTGACACTTTTGAATGTCAAGCACTTTTTGCATCACAAGTAACATTTTCTCTCACACAAAGTTTTATAGTCCTTTTAGAGCAAGTGAAATTGAAATAGTTGGCAAGTGGATCTCCAGGGAAATAGTTTGAACCACTTCTTTCTCATGGATTCCTTCCATAGTGTAAAACAGCCTCTCACCCAATTAATGTGCAGTCTTTTGTCTCTTGGAAGTCACTTGGACACTTCCTAGCCCAGATATTGTGAATTTCCAGGGTTACATATCTTTGTTCCCTATTGTCTTTACTGAAAGAAGAGAGTGAAAAATGAAAACATTTCTTTCTCTCTCTTTTTTTTAACAGTGATGGCAAGAATGCCCCGGCCATGCTGGCCATTGGCCAGGGCAGATGAGGATTCTGGCTAATAAAATTAAATTCTAGAAAAGTAGTGTGTTTACCATGAAGAGTTACACACTTCTACCTGCCTTGTCCACCCTCAGCGGTCATTTAAGAATCTGGGACATTGGAGATTTTTCTGCATCTTTCTTAGCAAAATCGACATGTATCTTATGTTAAGGAGACTAAGAGGGGGAAGGTCCTTTTCTCACTTCCAAATGGAGTAGAAAAAACCCATGGGGCTTTTAAGTTTCTCATCAAGCAAATACATTAAGTCAAGACATTATAAAACAAAATAAGGGTGTGAAATTTATTCTTCATACTACTGCCTTCATACTATGAGGAACTGGGTGCAGAATAATAAATTGTGTGTGAACTGTTCTCAGATTTGGGATCTGGGAGTTTATCTATGCTGCAAAATATTTCAAAGGATTATATTTCTTCTGGAAAAAAGCTTGAGGTGGACTTATATCCACAATTGTCCAAGGAGACTCAAGTAATGTCAAGGAATTTATGTTACCATTTGCAGCTATACGTCAAGTACATTATTTCCTGAGTGGATATAATTTACCCACCATGACTTATGTGCTAGTATCCTCATGTATGAACTATTGTAAACACCCTTTAAGTGGAACTTTCCATGATGCTAGCTCAAAAATTACAGGTGGTGGAGAATGCAGCAGCTCAGGTGATGAATTTGTGCCTTAAAAGGGGGGGGAAGTGTACATTTGTCAAGCTCTGGTTGAGAGTAGCAACTGCAACAAATCACACACAGAGAACTTTCCTTTCTTCCAGATACTTTCACTTCTCCAGAGCACTCTTCTTCTATTTCACCCCATGTATTTCCAAGCAATTTGACTAGTAAAATAGTTTTCGCTGTAAGAAAGAAACTGGTTTTCTTTTAAAAAAATAAAAGCTTTGGATTTCAGATTCCCACTGCTTTATGACAAAGACAGATTATGGGTAGGTAGCTTTTTTATTGTTTCTGTGAGGTTGGTTCCCCAGCTATAAAACCTGACATAAAATGAGTGTTCCTGCAAAGAGACAAAAATAGAAGTTTTTCATGCCGAGTCTTCAACCTTGTTATGATTTTCCATAGCCAAAAATGTGGAGTGTTTATTCCTAGTTCTAAATGATATCTAGTGTGTGGGTGGGTGGGTGGGTGGGGGAGTGTTTTCCTCTGTGGTGAGGAACAATCATTTTGCAACAGTGCTGAAAATATTCCAAAAAAGCTCTTTTCCTAAACAGTTGTACAATCTTGATGAATAATAATAATAGTGCAATTTTAAAAGCACAATCTTTCTGCAGACAAGAAATCAGAAAAAAGGCAGGTATAAAAGAATGCGAAAATATTCCCAAGTGTAAGGATGTGTTACTCTAGAGACCATGGCCAAGATCATCCATACTATGGCATTTTCAGTTATGATGTACTGTATATACTCTAATATAAGTCTAGTTTTTTAGCCTCCAAAATGAAATCCAAAAAAGGGACACAACTTATACTTGGATCAACGACCTCGAGGGTCTCCAAACTGTGGTGGTGCAAATTCAAACATACTTTTTAAAAAACACTAACACTACCATAAAAATTTGAAAACATACCCACACAAATATCTGAATAAAATAATTGTACCACCTTTTCATGTATTTTAATAGATGAAACTCACTAGGAGCTGCTGCATTTTCCACCCCGACTTATACTCGGGTCAAACTATTTTCCTAGTTTTAGAGATCCAAATTAGGTACCTCGACTTATATTCAGGATGACTTTTTAGTCGAGTATATACAGTACATATATGAAAGCTGGACAATGAAGAAAATGGAAAAGAATTTTAAAGAGAGTTGTTAAATATGGTTTGTCAGAGGAGGAGATGATAGATACCATTGGCTGTGAGAAACACAAATAAATAGGTTCTAGATGAAATCAAGCCTGAATTCTCCTAAGAAACTAACATGTCTAACCTGAGGCTTTCATACACTATACCTATTATGAAAAGATGTCCAGTGTAATAAGTCCAGACACAGCACTTTCCTTGATAAGGTTAAGTGCTAGAAAAAAGTAGCAGGCAATAGGAAAGATGGAAAACTGGACATGAAATGGTTTGACTCAATAAAAGAACCATAGTCTTGAACTTTGAAAACTTAATCAGATCTGTTAATGAGGTGATTAATTTGTAGGATCACCATAAACTAGGAGAGACCTAATGGCACAAATATCAACCGATAGCATTTTTACATCTTTCTGGAGCAAATACACATTGCCATTGTTTTCAAACCATGGTCTCAAATCATTTTTAAAATAACAGCCCAGAGTGAATGCAGGGGCCTCCCTGAGATAGCCTAACACAAATTGGAACTGTGCATGTTTTGTGCCGATTGACCTTTCAGAGCAAGCTCTGGAATTCTGGTCATTTTTCATAATACATGTTAGGAAACAGGACATTGAATAACATCTGCCAGAGATTCTCAAGACCTTCTACCAACTAAACTAGGAGTCGAGAAGCTCAAGCTTTGGTGTCAGACTAAGCCCTCCAGGGGTCCCAGTCAAGGGTCCTCTGCTACATTCCAATTTCTATGTTATCATTATTTGATGGTTTCCTTGTTTTATAGTCCCCCATTTTCATAATACCTCTGTTGAGATTTTAGGACATTTAAAGCAATAAAACATGTTGGTAATTTTAGTCCTAATACCATTGAAATGAAGCCCTCCTCAATAACTTAACAGTGAGTTCTGCCCTCCCACTGAAAGAGCTTTTCTGTCCCCCTTAATAACGGCTTACTTCTAAAGATTTTTCTTGCCCTTTATTTGCTGAATTGCACTTGCAGATGCTCAATCTTACTTTCAGCTACCACAGTTATACTCAATCCATGTTTTTGATTTGTTTTGTTCACTCTTTTTAGCTTTTTATTGTGCTTCATGATTTTTCTACTGAAGTTATTCTTAAATGATTGTTTGTTCATTTCTCGTTGCTTTTTTATTGTATTTTACTATGCTTATAAGCTGTCCTAAATTACATCGTGAAAGGTGAAATTATAAACAAACAAGTAAAAATTCATATATTGATATAGTGAACAGTTCTAAAGTTTTTAATACATACTGCAGTTTGCCATCTGGAGGAATGGGACATTTTATTGTTATACTATTTACCTGACATGATGAGGATCATATTGATTTTAATAGTAAGGTAATATGTATTACTCGAGGCCCAAACTACTATAATTAGATAGTAATCTGCTGTGTTAACTATTTTTATTGAAATAAGGCTTTGTTATAATGCACATTTCTTTCAGATAAGTCCTATTGATCCTAATTGTTTTCACTTCTGGTTAAAAAGATAGCACAAGATTAGGCAGTGTAATCCCTAAATATATCTTCTGGTCGAGTTATTCCTTTGCTTTTAAACCTGCACTGTTTGGCATGCTTTCTGCTCCTTCAGAGTTCCTTCTGTGCAAGTAGAAGAACATTTAAGAAGTTTTGTCTAACACTCAAATCACAGGCAGTTCAGGAAAGACCTTCATAACCATACAAGCAATAATTCTGCCGTGACCACTGCCGGAACATCACTGGATTCTCCAGGCGGGCGGGGAGAATGAGGGACATCTGTGCCGACTGTCTGGCTGGTCGAAGGCCACCACTGCCACAGCTGTACCGTGACCAACCACTCCCTGTTGGGAAGGGATAAGGACACTCCAGACTGTATTGTATTCTCCTGATTGTACTGTGTTTTTTTTTTCATGTAAAATGTATTGATTGCATTAACTGCATTATATTTGTTGCTATATTTATATTATGTTGTACAGTTGTACCTCGTTTAAAGAGCATAATGTGTTCCACAGGATTGCTCTTTAAGCAAGTTTGTTCTTTAAGCGAAACACCATTATAAGTGACCAATTGTGGGGGGGATTGTGAACCCTGATTTATTTCTTAAGCGAGTTTTTGATTGGTTTTATTTGTTAAGCGAAGCGACCATTCAGAGAAAATTCTGCTCTTTAAGCGAGTTACTCTTTAAGCGAAACAATCTTTATGCGAGGTTTGACTGTATTTATATTTGAGATTGTAATATTGTATATGCTATCTATGTTATGTTACCACTCTGAGTCACTTCAGCGAGTAGAGTGGCATATAAGTCTAACAACAACAGCAGCAGCAGCAGCAGCACCAGCAGCATAGGTGCTTGTGGTTTTCTTTGCCCTCCAGTATTACAGAGTTGGAAGAGTTGGAAGAGGAGGAATGTCAAAGGCATGTGGCAATGACAAAGTAAGATTCTTGTAATAACTATTGATGCCAAATCTGCATGGAGATTGGAAGCATTAGATTGAAGATTATAAGAATTAGTTTGGACTGCAATTCCTTTTTGCTTCAATTTCAAAGTTGATAAACATGGTTGTAATCCTACCAGTGTGTGAGGACATTGAGCAGGAGCATACATTTGATGTGCCCTGAGTGACATTCATCCATTCTCTTTCTCTCTCAATTATAGATTAATTGACACTAACACAAATGTTCTCAGCAGAATACAAAATATTGCTGAGTGCACAAAGGCACTCACAATTGCCTTTCCAAAACATAATGCCTTTGTGTAGAAAATGATGCTTTAATGTAGCATAAAAATACAATTTTAATCTTTAAGCAGGTGTGACTGTAATGGGAAGAAAATGTAGTTACTTTTTTCCATTTAGCTGTCAACCCTTTCTATTATTATTTTGTTCTCCTGCAGTCATTTATTTTTTCTTGTAACATTAAACTAATTCATGCAAATGCAAAGGGTTCAAGTCCCCCCCCCCCAATTTTTGGTATGCATATATAACAATGTCATATTTTCCATTGCCAAGGGAACACATATTGTCAGCAGTGAAGTTGTTCAATTTCTGCATAAAATGCTTGCTGTGGCACAAACAGATGGATAAATACATAGAAGACAGAACTACTGAACCTTGACAATGAGACAATTCTTCAGAAGAAGTAAGTCTCTTCCCAACTTAAGTTTTAGCAGGTGGTATAGTATTTCTTTTAGGGTTTTTAAAATAGAAGCCTGATAATTATTTAAAAAATGATCGTCAAATTCAGTTTTTCTTTGGAATGGACCATATAATCATCTCTCTTATGCAAGAGATGATATTGTCCTCTTGCAACAAGGCATTGATGATTTAAATAGTCCAGTCCATTGTCACTTCTTTGGAAGATTTTAATAACAAAGTGAGGCAAGCATCTAATGGAGAGTTGGCGACTCTGCAACATGAAAGCCTCTTACCAACCTTGTCAAATCTTACCAGTGGAAACTGATCCCACAATACAGGACCAGGATGTGCATTGGGCATTCCAACCTGGACTATTGATGCATCAAGGTCCCATTGGATGGTTTTGACCTTTGATCTAGCAGAGTGGTTCCCAATGTGGGGCACACCCCACAAGGGGACTTCAATTCCCAGAAGCCTAAATCAGTACATCGGCAGATCGGTGCTTTTGGGAATTGACTTAGGGTTCTGTGAATTGGGAAGAAGAAAAAAAACAAAGGTTGGGAAATACTGATCTAGTGTGTAGCAAGATGTTAAAACATAATGTGTCTCCCTGCAAGAAGTATCAATTTCTCAAGGAATTCACTATTTCAAAAGAGTCAATTATTTCAATCACAACCTTCTGCTATTAGAAAGGCAATAGAATGGTAGTAGAATGGACCAGCTACAAACCCAGAGCTTGAGGACCCAACATTTCAATACTGTGCTACAGAGCATCATTTATTCTTTCTGTTTCCAGTTGTGAGTTATTGGTTACATTTGTTCAGTTGGCAACTACTGCGCCTAAAAAGAAAATATCAGAAAGGCTGGGAATGCCACTAACATTTCACGAGGTAATGTAAAGAGATTTCTGTCCAGTATGGAAAGCTGTGACCAAAAGACTGGATTCAAAACCATCGCTTCAGCAGAGATTTTTTTTTAAAGGAAAAATCAAATGCTCGCAGATACTCTGTTCAAGTATATATGGTCATATACAGACCATATATTTACCAGACAACTACCTCCCCATTTTTAAATGTTTTTTTTTTTTTGCCATGCAACGCATAGCAGCAGCAGTAGAGGTGTCTCCAATATGGAAAGAGCAAGTTCAAAACTGCCACCCACTAATATATGTGCTTTAACGTGGTCGGGGAGTCACTTGCAACACTGCAATTTAGTAAATGGGGTGTTGTCTTGATGACAAAAGAGAAAATCTCAATCAGGGTCCCAGAAACATTCTGTTATGGCCCTCACCAGGCATATTGCCTCAATAGCACGCACTCTTCCTCCACTACTGCTTGCTTTAATCTTTCTATACCTGCCTGGAGGCCCAAGAAGTCATAATTATTTCATTTCAGCGCCCTGATACCTTGCATGACAAATGTAGCCCAAATGTATAATAACCGAGCTTGTTATATGCATCTAAGAAAACAAAACAAAACAAAATAAACAAAATAAAATAAAAAAACACTGTAGCAGTTTAAAGACTAACTGCTATATTTTTATTGTTAGCTTTCATGGATCAAGTCCACTTCATCAGACAAAGAATGAAACTTACAGGCATGTTCTTTACATACCAAATTCAGGGGCTCAATGGGAGAAGAGGTGTGGTCAAGCAAGATGACAGACACAAGATTGCAGTTTCACACAGCCATTAGCAACAATAGATTATTCAGATAAACTCTATGTATTTCCTTAGTTCTAGAAAATATTACATCCCCTAACCGATTGTCATCCATGTCCGGTGTGCTTTGGTGAATGACTTTTTTCCCCTTAGGGGAGATTAATTCTGAAAAGAGATTCTGCAACATTCCTTACAGGGGATTGGTATGATCTGAGGTACATCTCTAGAGCACCCTCTTCTGTCTCTCTGGTACAGGCTTGAACATAAGAGCAAGCAACAAGTCTGCTTAATGCTTGCTGTCTCTGCAAAACTGTGTCTATATCTAGACAAGAGAACCAGCATTCTCAATACATATCTTCTCCTCCCCAGAAGAGAGATAATGATGTACAGTAATACCTCAGATAACATTAGTATCGAATAACACTAAAATCGCATAACATTAAGCAATCTGGGGGGAAGAATTGCATCGGATAACATTAAGATCCTATGGGATGCATCAGATAACAACCGCTAAAGCCTGTGTAGTTACAATGTATCTCTATGGATCCCATAGGATTTTAACATGCATCGGATAACACTAAAAATCGTATAACACCAAGACTTGTGGAACCAGGTTTTAGTGTTATCTGAGGTTTTACTGTATATGGTAAGATATTGGATGCTTAAAATGTTTATATCTATTGTATAAACTAGAGATGGAGACAGTGCTGCCCATAAAATGTTCCTGGATTAAAACCCTCAGCATAAGTCTAATGGGAGGTGCAGTCCAATAGCAGTGAGATGAACCATGCTACCCTACCTTGACACAGGGATTATAAAGAACCTGTTGTTTTCTTGTAGCCTTAGTGAGATTTAGGTTTAGGATGTTTCATGCCAGTGGTGCACTGCATCTTGCCCCTCTGAATCCAAGCTATAATTCCCAGGCTTCTTCAGAGGAGGAGCTATAACAACTAAGGTAAAGCTAAAGCTTGCCATTGCTTGACAGCCAGTCATAGCAGACTCTAGGATTCAGTGCTCATCTCTGTTTATAGCCAAAGAGCCAGCACTGTCTGTGTCTACAGATGTTTCCATGGACATGCGGCAGACATGCCTCAAAACCAGAATCCACAGAACACTGTTTACCTTCCCTCAGAAGTGGTTCCTATTTATCTACTTGCAATTTCTTGCTTTCAAAGTGCTAGGTTTATAACAATGAAACTACTTACAAAACTGGCACATGTTTGTGCATAGGCTATATGTGGCTAATCCTTGGCTCTCCAAGTGAAACTTCAGAGTTTTTAGAAGTACTAGAAGGCCTTTGAGTGTTCAGTGGTTAAAAGACAGGTGTCAAATGCTTTTAATAACATATACATTTCAATAGATTGGATAGTCAAGATACTTTTTAAAATGACTCATTATATTTAAATGCTATTACTTATACTTTGGCAGAGGAGAGAATGAGACATAAAAGTATGTAGTTTAAAAAAGCAATTCCCAGGTTTTTTAAAAAAACAAACAAACGACATTTACTCTGTATTGAATAAAGTATTTCCATATCTGTGTGAAAACAAGGTGCCCTCGTACAGCTTTTTCTTTTTTATATAATCGTTGATATCAAGGTCCCAGCTGCCATCAGCTTAAATGTAAGCAGGACTGTGATATGCAATGCCTGCTGAGAGGGCTGTTCCACCTCTCCCAAAGTCACCATAAAAATGCAGAGCAAACGGGTATCCATTTATATGCTCACACTTCTTTCAGTCTCATCAATATGAGCATGCCATTTCTGGGACTGCACAGAGGGCAAACTCTAAGAAGAAAATGTTTTAACTCTCTCAAATCAAACTGCCATCAATCATGATGTAGACCCCTGATGCTGTGGACAGGAGAGCAGAAAAATCATCCAAGTTTCTTTGGTAGTACATTAATTGGTCACACAAGAAGGAGGAGGATAAAAGCTTTGTCTCCCAAACTTTTTAGTGCCATTCTTTTCTCTGTTCATGACAGGGTCTAAGATTAGGGTTGCCATAATTCTCTCCCACCAAACAGGGACAGCCACAAGATATCATTGCATTCTTCAAACTGTGCATGCCTCAGATGGAGTTGTCAGGGAGACTGTGGCTCTAAGACCCCACAGAATCCCCATCCAGGGTCAGTTTCCCCATGTGATTCTTCTCGCAAAAGACTGATCGTGATGGTTCTATTTTTTTTTAATTTTTTGAATAAAATTTCTTGGGACACTCTTTAAACCACCTTTCTTCCCCCTGAGGTCACCCCACCCTCCCCTTCACACACACACCACTGAAGTAGATTTGCCCTCATGAGGATCCCTGAGAAGAAAGTTTATTTATTTATTTATTTATTCTTCAAATTTATACCCCGCCTTGCTCAGGTGAGCCTGACTCTAGGCGGCTTCCATACTAAACAAAACAATATCCCACCAACCCCCCCCCCATTAAGTCCTCTATTGCCACCCAAGACCCCCAAGTTCTCTCCCTTCAAGGCCGGGTGGCCGAGGGAGAGTCCAACAAAGGGGAGCGGCGGCGGCGTCTTGCACGGCAGCGGCGGCGGCGTTTCCTCGAGCCTCCCCCGGCCAGGGAGGCCCCTTTTATCTTCCTCCCTGCCGGTGACGGGGGCCGGGAGGGTGCAGCGGCGGCGTCCTGCGTGGCGGTGGCATCCAGCGCGGCGGCGGCAGCCGGCACGGCGGCGGCAGCGGTGTTTCTTCGGGCCTTCCCTGGCCAGGGAGGCCCCTTTTATCTTCCTCCCGGCCGGTTCTAAAGAGGGGCCCAGAACATCAATGCAGTCCATAGCGCCTATGTTTTCCTCCGGAAGGAGAAAAGCACGAGACAGAAAGGAACTTATTTTGGAGGAGGACCTTTGCAATGGAGGACTCTTCACTTTCTACCCTCCCTGTTCCTTTCCTCTCTAAGTATACCGACCCTATACAATTAACCCTTTGTGGTCAGATGAAGAAGGAATACTCATACAGTGTATGGTGGAGGTTTGGCTTCTTATAGGTATTTCATGCTCCTTTCTGGCTTTTGAAGAAAACGGCTGAGGATGACTCCTTGACCTCCAAACTTCAAGGTGATACAAAGGATTTTTGCAAACAGTTATTTCACTGCCTCCATGCCTTTCTTTCACTTATTTCACTTGCAATAAGCCCTGACAGGCTTCACCGCTTTCAAGCAGAATAATTGAAAGAAAGGAAAGGAGGCAGTGAATTAACTCTTTGAAAAATTCCCATGGTGAGGGGTGATCTTGCTTTCCTTGTTCAAATTTAAAAATTCAGGACTTTTACATGTTTTTTCTAGAACCAGCCAGGACAGCTTGAATCTGGGAAAATCCTGGGAAACTGGGACATATGGCAACCCTCTCTAAGATAGTCTATCCTGTTTCTGCATCTCTGACAGAGCTTATTTTGACATATGGCTGTGCCTTGGGACTTACCTCATGCTAGATCTGCATATGTGGAGTAAGATATAAACACTGTGTGTGTTAGAACCCAAGATGACAGGACAGGCTAATTGAGGAATTTATTTACAATCCTTATGCATAAAAATGCATGCAAAAAGGAAGATAGAAATAAAGGTACAGAGAAGGCTGGAGGACAATGTTTCCTTACTTAGAGGAATATTTACACAGAAATTATGACTCCTCCTTCCTAGAAGGCATACACCCAAGTTTAATGTCCTGTAGTCATTGCTGACAGCTTCTATGAAGTTGCAGAAGATACTAAAAAGAGGGTGTATCTTTTGCCCATGTTTCTACTGAAAAGGCAAATGTGTGCCTGGACTGAACAACTTCATATCATAGTTGGAAATGATAAGACTAAATGGTTCTCCGGGCCCCTTTTAAAAGCAAACTAATCAACCACAGATATGTTTAGGTAAGAGCTCTCTTCTTGAACTTTAGTTCTCCCTTCCTTCCTCTGTGTGTGTGTGTGTGTGAGAGAGAGAGAATAGATTGAAATACTCAGTCATGAGTGGATGGAGGAATTGAAACTTGCCACCCAATCCACCCCATGAAGCAGATGACAACCATCTGTTGGTCAAAACACGGGCCATTTTATTAATAACATAACAATACAATATTAACATGATCTGCAATGGGGTATCCTAGTGGGTAAATTGCATTATATTATGTGTGTATCTACCCATATCCAGATAATTGATTATGACTTTGTATGGAGCGATGACGTCTCTCTCCACGCCTCTTAGATCACAATTTCCTTCAGGCCAACAAGCCTGCTCCCTTTGAAATTGAGGGTTCCTACCTGCGACAGTAGATGCCTTCAGTGCCTCTGTCCTTCTCTTATGGTGAGGAACCCCAATTACATATGATCAATTAACATACTTTTGATTAATATTTACCCCACTACCTCCACCAAAGATGTTCATTTATAGACAGACATACCACTGACCCTGGTTCAGTGAAATGGCCAGGTAAGCCCTTTCTTGGCGTCACACAGGTGGTGGGCAAAGGCCCTGCCTGCTGTGACCACCTTGCAAGCAAAGTTTAAGACACTATGCAAAACCTGCAGCTCTTTCAGTGTCACATTGCATCTCAGCAACATATTACTCAGTTTGTCTTGTAACTGTCTCGAGGTGTCTAGCAGGACCCCTAAGAAAATGAGGGAAGTGACCGGTTCCTCCAGTTTGTCATCTGCCAAGAGGACTCCTAATCTGAGTGCCAGTGCCTGAAACTCCTGCAGGAGGCCGGCACATCTAAAAGATTGTGCAGGGCCACAAAAGAGGAAATAGTCCAAAAAAATGGATCACATGGCTGGAAAAATTTCATAGTGACCTAGCAATAATGTTGAAATTTTTGAAATGGAATCCATGTTAGTCTTACGTCTGACAAAGTGAACTTGATCCAGAAAAGTTAATATTAAAACACAGTAGTTATTCTTTAAGGTGCCACAACATTTTTTGTCTTATTGGTTTTGTTTTATTTACTATCTGATATAAATAACTAAACTTTGTGTCAAAAATTACTCTGGGTTGAAAGGATTTTTGCTGGAGAAACCTCACTCAGGGGATGCGCGAATGAGGCTCCTTTCATGTCCCCAAGATCCGTTGTGCACCACTTGGGTATCGAACCCCAAACTTCCAGCCTTCAAGCTCAGTTTCTTAACCACTAAGCCACCACTGTCTGATATGTTAACAATAATGTGTTGCAGTGCTGACTTCAAAGTCTTCAGTTTTATGTCACACAGTTGTTGGTTATTTACTTCAGTTTCATCTATGCCTATTCTAATGCATCTTGAGAAGTGAACACGCAATGTACTCACTCTTTAAATGCTTTATCCCCACCTGTAGTGTAGTAGAGATAAATGGAAGTGGAAAACAAAACAAAAATTATGATAGCAAGACCGATTTCTGAAAAAGCCCAGCCAAATAAAATTAAAGCTTATGTCCTTTCTTTTTTGGAACAGTAGCCTTTCTTTGTGTCATGTAAATGAATGCATTTCACCCCATTTTCCTCTTCAAAACTACTGACTTTCTCTGCACTCATTAAAAAAAAAAAAAACACTGTCTTTTCAGGACAAGAAAACAAAATTTCATAACAGAGCAAAGCCACTGATGTAAATGAATACATTGCATGGGCTTCCCCCCCCTCCTAATTGCTTAATAATATAGCTCAGTGTTACTTTTTATTGTAGGTTTGCATATGAAATTATGTAAATCCCTCAACTGACAACCAACTGTTGTCTCTGTACATAAAGAGAGTAATTTAGAGACACCAAATAGGATTTTGCCAGCACACTTACCCATCTCTTTTCCTTTAGACAATTGAACAGATAGGATTCCTCCTTACCCTTTTCCATTATTCAGTAGCCAATATAGTTTGGTGAGGCAAGAGGGAGAGAGAAAACATCTGTATCTGTGGTGCACTCCTGCTGCTTCTCTTGATGATCGGGATGTATATTTTTGTAGCCTCCTCACTGCTAGGCAAGCAGTCATTCATTAGGTATTTGCCATCCTGTGTTGTATAACAAAATGGGGTGGGGATGGTGTGACTCATTCGGGACTGAAACTTTCAAACTGTTGGGGAGATCAGGTGGGAGCCAGGAAAGACATTTAATTCACCCCCTTAAGGGATCTGCATATTTCCATGCATATGGTGCTGCCCTTGAAATGACAGCTGCATGCTTAAGTAAAAGGCCACTTATGAAGTAAGAAACGGGAGAGACTGAAAATAAGCAAATTGTACATATTAAAGTTACCTTCAGTAGACACAGTTGCACCTGAAATTTTAATGGAACATATAAGAGGAAAGGGGGAAAGCTAAGGATGACGGGCTTGTTCAAATAATCAATATGAGAAGTGAAAGGAAATATGCTTTTTTAAAGTTAACAGTGGATAGATAAATATATAAACACAAGTGTATTGACAGAACTTACCCTTTTTTCTGTCTTTTCCTCACCTGTTTTGTGTGTATCTTACATTTCTTGCCTGAAGGAGGGGAAGAAAATCAATTTGCTGTTATGCTAATTGGCAAGAGGAAAAGACAACAAAACCAGTACAATTGCCTTTTCATTGGAAAAGAAAAAAGAAAGAAGCTTGGAAAGCATAGTCTGTTGTTCTTTCGCACTCTGTGGGATTTTGCTGTTTTTGTCATATGACATCTAATCACCTCGGATTAATGGCTGCCCTATGAGTGGTCTCCAAACTGATGTGCCCTCAACAACCTCTATCAGCTCTTTTAAACTCAAGGCTGTGACTTTCTTTGGGGAGTCAAACTATTTTAAGGCCATCCATCTTCCTCTTTTCCTGCTGTCTCCAACCTTTCACAGCATTCTTGTCTTTTACAGAGAATCTTGTCTTCTCCTGATGTCCCCAAAGTAGTAGGAGAGCCTCAGTTTTATCACTTTTGCCTCCTGAGAAAGTTCCGGTTTGATTTGCTCTAGAACCGATTTGTTTGTCTTTCTGGAAGTCCAAGGTATTGGCAAAGCTCTCTTCCAGAACCATATTTCAAACAAACCATTCTCCCAATCAGGATTCTTCATTGTCCATAATTCACACCCATTCATGGTGATGGATAATACAGTAGCGTGGATAATCCTGGTCTTGGTTTCTAATGACACATCCTTTAATTTAAATTTATATGCATGTATACAGCATATATACACATGTCGGATACCTATCTCACCACTTTGAATATTAGGCTGTGGTTGGATGATTAACAACCTGATTGCAAAACATGCATTTTTTTTCCAAATTGATTTGCATTTATGTGAAAATGTGAATTGCTGTTCATATCTATGATAAAGTCTTGTTGATCACTTTAGTTTTAGAGCTGTTTATTAGCCTTGTTTGGTGTGGGCAAATGAACAATAACAACAATCAAAATAGTCTGCATAAATGGTCTATCTTCACATAGTGTCATTCACTCTTTTCTGAAAAAGAAAAGGGGCACACATTCTTTGTACTTGTGCAATTGATGGCTGTCCTAATCACTGTAAGCATGTGGGAAGAGAGGAAGGGCCAAATTACCACATATGTCAAGTGCTACAAATTACAAATTAATATTTTTTTAACATAAATCTTACCTATACAGGAAAGGAGGCAATAAAGTTATCCACCTAAGATGCTGCCAGTCTCTGGCAATTCTTGTCATTATGTATGCATAGCTTAACTGTACCTGCATAATCATATCTTTCCTGCCAACCTACCAGTTTGAAAGCAAGAGATTGCAAGTAGATAAATAGGGACCACTTTGGTGGGAAGGTAAACAGTGCTCAGTGTGCTATGGTGTCTAATCATGCCTGGCTCTTCAGCTTTAAAACAAAGATGAGCACTGAACCCTAGAGTCAGATATGACTGGCTTTCGAGCAAAGGAAACCTTTACCAATTTTAGAATTGCCTCGTAGAACAATGTTTGGCTCTGGCAGCAAAATATATCACGACACTCCTTTATGTGTTTCCTTGCCAGCTAGCAGTAAGACTGAGGAGGAGTTCTGAGGAGGTTGCTACATGTTGAAACGTTAACCCAGGGGTTCTCAACCTACAGCCCATGGGCCGGCTCCGACCCCCAGCACCATTTTGTGTTGTCCATCCACCACCCTAACCCCACCTGCTGCTGCCAATGCCAGTGGCAGTGGTGATGGTGGAAGTTGTGCCATGTGTAGTTCTTTTTGTAATGGAAATAGCATTTCAAAGCTGTTTACATTAAAAAGGAACCATACATGGCACAGATTGTGGCGGTGGCAGTGGGAGCAAGGATGGTGGGCCACATGGAATGGCATTGAAGGCAGGGAGAACCATTGGGCTCCTGGCCTTGTCTCACCCAACAACACCCCCCTTCCAGGACACCAGCCCTAAGGATAAGTTCTAGCCCCACAAGGAAGGACCAGCCTAGGTTTTTTTAAAGCCCCACTCACCCTTTTCCCGAAGCACACAATTAATCTCATTAGTATCAGGAGTGGGGGAGGGTCCAAAGGCTCAATTGAAGGTTGGTGTCTCCCTCCTTCCATATAGAAATGAAATGGCCACCCATTTGAAGCTGTTGGGACAAAATGGACACCTCAAAATGGTTGTCCCATCATGCAGATAGGACAAAATTGCTGTCTGCCCCCCTGAGCTGTCTTAGGGTAAGGTTGAGAACCCCTGCTTTAACCACATATCCAATGTGGTCTTAAGTGATTATTTTTCCTTTTTGTTGTTCAGTCGCACAGTCGATTCCGACCCTCTGCGACCCCATGGACCACCGTCCTCCAGGCACTCCTGTCCTCCACCATCCCCCTCAACTCGCTCAGCTCTGTGCCCATTATCTCCACAATACCATCCAGCCATCTCATCTTGGGCCGTCCCCTTCTTCTTTTGCCCTCGACCCTTCCCAGCATCAAGGCTTTCTCAAGTGAGTCCTCTCTTCTCATTTCATGTCCAAAGTACCTGAGCTTCATCTTTACTATTTGACCTTCTAAGGAGCAGTCAGGTTTGATTTCTTCTAAGATTGACCTATTTGTTCTCCTCGCTGTCCAGGGTACTCTCAAAACTCTCCTCCAACACCACATCTCAAAGGCATCTATTCTTCTGTGCTCCGCTTTCCTAATGGTCCAGCTCTCACAACCATACATTGCCACAGGGAATACCATTGCCCTGACTATGCGAATCTTTGTTTGCAATTTAATGTCTCTACTTTTCACTATGCTCCCCAGGTTTCTCATCGCTTGCCTCCAGAGAATCAGTCGCCTTTTTATTTCATGGCTGCAATCACCATCTGCAGTGAGCTTTGATCCTAGGAAAGTAAAGTCTGTAACTGCCTCTACTACTTCCCCATCTATTTTCCAGGGACTGATAGGGCCTGTTGTCATGATCTTGGTTTTCTTGATATTTAGTCTCAAGCCAGCTTTTTCACTCTCTTCTTTTAACCTAATCAGGAGCTTCTTTAGGTCCTCCTCACTTTCTGCCATTAGGGTGGTATCATCTGCATATCTCAAGTTGTTGATGTTTCTCCCAGCAATTTTGATCTCAAATTGTGATTCCTCCATTCCTGCATTGCGCATTATGTGTTCTGTGTATAAGTTGAATAAGCAGGGTGACAAAATGCAGCCTTGTCTTACTCCTTTTCCTATTCCAAACCACTCCGTCATTCCATTTTCTGTCCTAACTGTTGCCTCTTGATTCATGTACAGATTTCTCATGAGGCCTATAAGGTGTTCCGGTATTCCCATCTCTTTAATTACTTGCCACATTTTGTTGTGGTCGACACAGTCAAAAGCCTTAGTGTAATCAATGAAACAGAAGTAGACTTGTTTCTGATATTCCTTTGTTTTTTCCATGATCCATCTTATGTCGGCGATGTGGTCTCTGGTCCCCCTGCCTCTTCTGAAACCTGCCTGCACTTCTGGTAATTCTCTCTCCACATACTGTTGCAGTCTGTCCTGTATTATCTTGAGCATCACCTTGCTAGCGTGAGGGATGAGCGCAATTGTTCGATAATTTGAACATTCTTTGGCATTACCCTTTTTGGGAAGTGGAACATATACCGATCTTTTCCAATCCTGTGGCCATTGTTGTGTTTTCCAAATCTGCTGGCATATAGAATGCAATGATTTGATTCCATCATCTTGTAGGGCTTTGAAAAGTTCAAATTGGATACCATCAACTCCACTGGCTTTGTTGTTTGCAGTGTTTTTTAGGGCCTTTTTTTCCTATCGAGTGCAATATCTCCAGTGATCCAAACATGTTAATACAGTGTCTGCCTCATGAATGCTTAATTTTCAATTAAAGAACAAGAACAAGAAAGAGGCAGGCTGGATTTTACAATAATGAATGATCTAATTGTTTTGGATATCTTCAGTTTGATCTAGTAGAGTGGTTATTCACTGCTGCTGTTCAATACTATCAGCTGGGGACCTTGAAAGCCACATTTGAATGTCTCTCTTCCTCTGCTACAAGTGGAGTGTGTGGGGAGGACATTTTTTGTACAGATTTTAAGATCTAATCTTCTTTTGTAACTTCCCATTATCTTTTGTAATATTCTGTCTGGCGGAATCTTGTAATTCTGAAAGTTTATGCACAACTTTGCACTTTTGGGGTAGATCTTTTTAGGGGAGTTTGGATTCTACACAGGGTATTCTTTTGGACTGTGCTTGTGGTTCCTGATAGATGTGCACTGGTCATTTCAACTGCAACAAATGAACAAAACACTTTTCGATGAATGCCGGAGCCAGAAAAAAAACCCTTCATGGTAGTATTATTCCCTGAATCCCCTTGTTGGAGGATTTTGAATGGTGTAGACCAGGGGTGGCCAACCTTGGTGCTCCAGGTATTCTTGAGCTTAAATTCCCAGAAGCCCTGACCAGCAGGTGTGCTGACTTGGGCTTCTGGGAATTGAAGTCCAAATACACCTGGAGCACCAAGGATAACCACCCCTAGTGTAGACTAAAGAAGTAACTTGCCCAGACAGTGATTAATCTCTGTGATGCACTGAGGAAGGTCTTGTACAGCTCAGCTTTCCCGCAAATTCCAGTTCCTTGGGCTTTCCTTAGAAGTTTCCAGATCCACAGCCAATATTGCAGCCACATCAATGTGATCTTATGGCACCTGAAAATAGGACTCCTTCTAGGAAAATGTATGGCTGGGCGAAGGATTTGTTCATGTTATCATATTGGCCTGCATTGAGGGTAAAGTCTGGAGAACTTAAAGGCCCTCTTCACCAATTCAATTCAATTTATTTACAGTCCATGACCAGCATAACCCCTCTTCACCACAATGTACAGCTCTTTCCCTTTGTGCTTGGTCTAAACCACTCTATGTATACACTGTGAATTTTACTGGACTCTAAGGGGCCAAATATAACTTTTTAATCTATGTTTCCTGATCAGTGCAATGAACAAAAGAGACAAAGGATATTTTTCCTACTCCACTCTTACTGACTGTGATGGCAAACCTTGGCACTCCAGGTGTACTGGAACATCAATTCCCAGAATCCCTGATCAGCAGGAGCACTAACTTGGGTTTATGGTAATTGCAGTCCAAAAACACCTGGCATGCCAAGGTTCACCATCACTTCTATAGGCCAATCTGGCAGCAGTAGCCAAATTGTTTAGGAAGCCACAGCCCTGAGGGTAATTTGGAAAGGGTGGAAGATCACAATAAGCTCCAGTGAGTGCCATTAAGCAACTGAGGACCCACAATGGTGCACTTTGAATCATAGGCTCCAGGAGGACAGGCTTTGGACTTCTTCTGAGGCCAACTTAGGTTATAATCAACTTTAGATTTGGGTAGGAAATGGACCAAGGAAAGTGTGCCCAAGACTGGACAGCCAGAGTCAGATTATATGTTAGAGCAGGGCTTTGAGACTGGGACATGACCTTGTTCATCCAGTGAAAAGGTCAGGATGGATTCCTTGACTTTAGTTCTGCAGCATTAAGAGAACTGTATTTCCAGCAAGTCAAGGAATTGTAATTTATAAAGTTGTGGCCCTGTCCCCACCATCACTAGTGCCTCACCTCTTAATTTCCCAGGTGGCAGGGCAATGGTAGACAAAAACCTTTAGGATAAGAACAGGCTCAACCAATTGCAACTTTTATCAGCATCCCCACTCTTTTCTGTCTGCCAACCATTTCCAAAACTTATTTCACTACAATGAAACAGTTTAGTCCAATTCAGTATAGCCACAAACTCTTCAAAGTAATGAAGTCAAAAGACAGAAAATAGATGTTCTTCATATTTGTATGTGTGTCTCTATGCATACATCTGAGTGGTGTACTTTCTATCTTCCATTCTAATGGTGTCTGACAGATAATAAATTTCCATTGTGAAGTGCAGTCTTACTAACAAAAACAAAACACAATCTACTTGATTAGGTTTTTGCATAATTCATTTTGATGTCATTTTCTTTTTTTCTTTCAAATTGTACCTATTCATCATTTCTCTTTGATAAAGCATAATTGTCTGATTATGCTCTTTGCTTTCCTTAGTTAGAAAGGAGTACACAATAGTATATTTACTTTTAGGTAAATACAAATATAAATACTGACAAATAGAACTATCATGAATTGGTAAATCAAAAGGGTTTTTTTAGTGGAGTTTCTACAGCAAAAATCCTTTAAACCCAGAGTAATTTCTGACACAAAATGTATTTATTTATTTATTTTGTTCTGCAACAATTTGAGAGCAGTACATTAATATGTTATTATCTTGATCAGGCCAAATAATAAAGGCTAGTGAATCATGTTTGCAAAAAGATAAAGGTTCCCCTCCTTTCCCCAATAAATAAATAAATAGATTGGTAACTGTGTATTGTTTTAATATCTGTTGCTTCCGACTCAAACTTATTTTATAGAAGAATGCTCCAAATCAGTCAAAAGGGAAATCAGGGTGTCAGGAAACGACATCTTTTTCCTAATGTTCCCAAAGCTTGGTGAAATAGTAGTTTCAAATAGGCCTCAGAAATAATCTTTTGTCTTCTCTGAGCCTCAAGGCTGTGTCACAGACAGCATGTTTTTCAATATTTGTTATCTTTCCTAGCTAGCTAAGCTCCTGGATGTTTTGACTAAACAGAGAACATTCTCTGTTCATTCTCTGTGCACGTGTGTAAACAATATTGTTTTGAGAAAGTTATTCTCTGTTGTTCTCAGTTACTTGATTGGCTAAAGCTATCCCACCTGACTGCAAATTCTCCATTTTGGAGAGAAGAAAGAGTTTGTCTCTGCTTCTCCATGAGTTAAGACCTGTTTTTGATTAGAGAGCTTTTGTTTTTGGATCTCTATGGGCTAACATCCTTAGCCTAGGAGCCATGCATTTTTGCTCCTTAAAAATGGTTACCTAGACTACCTGTGGACTGTATTGGTCTGACTTATGCTACTGATTTTTATGCTTTAAGAAACTGATCAATAAAACTTCATCATTTTTCTGAACAACTTGTTTTCATTGGACTAAAAGGGTAAGAGCAGCATTGCATTTCACACACAAACCTTTGAACACGATACCAAATTAAAACCTCCTTGTGGCTGATAAGCAGCTGGAAAGTTTTTATTGCCGTCCAGCCCGCCCTGTGGATGTTTGTTTTGGTTTAGGAGGTTTCCAAAAAGTGAGGGCCGGCTGGTACGTGAAACAGAGAATAGAGATTCAGGCTATTTTCAGTGGGCCTAGGTTCTTCTTGAAGACCAGGGACATAGCCATGGTGGTTTCCACTTCCTGAGTTAGGAGTTTGCCCCCCTGGCCACTAGAGGGTTTCCCATAGCAATGCATTGAAAAGTGGCTTTGTTGTGCATCCTGAAAAATTATTTGCCCACCCACATCTAGAATCCTGGCTATGGCGCTGTTGAAGACATAAACCAGAGTTAAATATATTCCAGGATACAACCTCAAAAATGGTTTTCATGCTTTGACAATGACAAACAGGATGATTGCGTAGTTCAACCTATTCTACCAACTGCAGCCCTTCCTGGAGATGCCTGACCTGATAACAATGACATATGTGTGGTTCAGCCTGCACACATACATTTTTTGATCCCTCTTCTCATTATATCTTTTTTTAAAAAAAAATTCTGCTTCTCCAAGACATTTCTTATCATTGCAGCAATTCTGACTTTGAAAGTGGCTGTTGTGATATAACTACATGGAATTACCTTTAAAATGAATTCAGCATTTCCACAGAGTCTAGAATATTTGAAGGTGATAAAAGATGGTCACAGAATATCTTCACTAGCAACCATTCATTTTCAGGGCACACCTCAAACTGTTGATTTTGATCTGTAAAAACTCTATTGGACTTGGCTTGAAGATCTTTCAGGGAAAACCATCTTTCATTTTTTCCAGTCACAGAGGCACATTAAATGGGCATGTGAGATAGGACTTAGTTAATGGCTGTTCTCAAATCCTGGAAATCACCATCAAGGAAAACAACACTGAACCCCTTCCTCTCACATTTTCATTAGCATGTAACTTCTAATTAGCAAGCATTTAAGTTGTGTTTCAGCTGTCAGAGTCTGTTCACGCTTTAAGTTGGTGTGAATGGCATTTTAATTTTTTAGGGTTTAATTTTATTTCTTTTTATTTGAGATTTTACTGTTGTTAGATGCTATGACTGTCATTTTCAGCAGGAAGGTGATATCATAAAATTTATAAACAATGTGTGCATGAAATCATAATATGCTTGCTCTATATGTGATCTCAAGAGTGCAAGGATTGGTCGGGGAATGGGAAGTTACATTAATAACTATAATAGTCTCAATTTTTTTTATTAACAATCATATTGTTCTGTATCCTGATTCCTATATTCATCTTAGAATATAGGTAACTATTTGATAAAGGTCACCTACTGTAGCTGCTAAATGTTAAACACATTCATCATTTTTAGATTCAGTAATGGTTTCTAGATATCTACTTATTTGTTAATAGAGAACCAATATTTTCATCCCTTTCCTTCCACTGGGATTTATCTAACCACCTGTAAAAGTCACAGATATAATTTATTGTTTGTCACCCTAAGCCCTGAAGATGCTTTGTCTTGTTTAAATCTTCTCAAGAATGGCAGCGTTCCACAGCCTTACTTGTGGAACACTGCCATTCTTACATAATTAATATATGTGGCTTTTATAGGTGGTTATAATAAGAGTGCTAGGAGTGCTAAGAAGACATCTAAGGGAAGAGGAGTGGTGATAAGAGGATCCCTATACAAATAAGCCACATCTTTTCATAGTTATGCAAATGTGGCTTTCCCATGCTGAGATACAATTCTCAGCAGTTTAACAGTGCAATCTTATTTGTGTTTACACAGAAGGAATAAGCACTGATTAATGTAGACTTACCTCAAGTTAATATTCATAGTGTTACAGCCAAAAAGAATAGTACAATGGGATGTTGGGGAAACAGACATTGACAAAGCTCCAGAAACTTCTTGCCAAACATGACAGAAATTATTGAGCTTCCTCTCCTATTTTTTGTGGGGGGTTTCCCTTTGTCTAATTTGACTCCTTCCCCTAGTCTATATAGAGCAGGGATAGCCAACCAGGTGTTTTTGGACTTCAATTACCAGAAGTCCAAGTCAGCACTCCTGTGGATCAGGGCTTCTGGGAACTGAAGTTCAATAACATCTGCAGCATCAAGGTTGGCCTTGATGATGATCACTTGGATTGTATGACTGTCAATCTTTTCTGTCTTTGCAGCTGGATGTCTACCTTTGCTCACTTAGAAGGTGTACACTACCCTGGGGACACGTCTCAGGGCAACCAAAAAAGTACAAGCTAAATATAGAGTCGGATACAACTGGCTTTTGAGAAAGGGAAACCTTTACCTTTAATATATGCAAATATGCATTGCTCACCCACCCCCCAATGATGAGACAGACAAGCGGAATGGTGTAATAACTTGAAGAAATAAATAAATAAATAAATAAATAAAATAAAACAATGGGCCACTTTTATTAATTGAACTGTATTAACTATAACTACCTGCCTGGTGAAAATAGCACAAGTGAGGGATGGCATTCCTCAGCCCTTTGATATTATTATGGGGAACACCTCACTGACCTGGATGTTCCCCGACCTCTAGCTAAATTCAGGTGAACCAATTTGGAGTCCACCAACCACCAATCGGGTGTTCTCCTGTTCCTAGAACGTGTTTGGCTCGGCACCGCTGCCTTAACCTTGTCACGCACCCCTTTTCTGAGCCAAACACGCTCCATCCCTGAATTGAGTATAATACAGTCATGTCTCACCCATGCTACCCGCCAAAGTGACAGAAAATGCAACAAAACAAACAAACCCCAAGCACAACCAATGCAAGCAGCATGGGATGGGAGAAAACTCCATGCACCAAATACAGTAATACCTCAGATAACATTAGTATCAAATAACACTAAAATCGCATAACATTAAGCAATCTGGGGGGAAGAATTGCATCGGATAACATTAAGATCCTATGGGATGCATCGGATAACAACCGCTAAAGCCTGTGTGGTTACAATGTATCTCTATGGATCCCATAGGATTTTAACATGCATCGGATAACACTAAAAATCAGATAACACCAAGACTTGTGGAACCAGGTTTTAACGTTATCCGAGGTTTTACTTTATGCCAATCGAGGTGCGTGCAAAAATTCCCATCCAGCCCACGAAGCGACCAAAACAATCACACTGCGGCAAGGGAGGGTGGGCAGGGAAAAAACGGCTTTCAACAATTCGAAAGCAACAGAGGACACCTCATGGGCGACGCAACCTTTTATAGATGTGGCTCCGCCCCTATTATTGCCACCAGTCCATCTCACCCCGGGAATGGGTGCGAGCAAAGCGCGTGCCGAAAGATCTCCATCCGGCGCGCATCCATTTTGACTCTGATTTTAAGAGAAATTACCCATTTATCCCCATGATACGTATAATGTTATTCTATTTCTATATTTAGAAATAACAATTACATTTATATACCAGTCCATCACACTTAATGCACTCTCTGGTCAATTCACAAGGTTATTAGCATTTTGCTTCCAACATGTTGGGTACTAAATTTTATGACCTTGGAAGGAAGGCTGAGTCAACCTTCAGCCCCTTCAGTCCCATCATGATCACAATGTCAGCAGCAGTTTTTGGCTGCAGTACAGCAGTTAAACTACTGTGCCACAAGGCTTCATATTTACCTAAGAATATTTAAGAAATATATACTGTTAGCACTATGCTAACATTAAATACAGTGGTACCTTGCTTAAAGAGAATAATGCATTCCACGGGGTTGCTCTTTAAGCGACTTTGTTCTTTAAGTGAAACACCATTGTAAGTGACCAATTGTGACTTCTGGAGGGGGGATTGTGAACCCCAATTTAGTTGTTAAGTGAGTTTTTGGTTGGTTTTAGTTGTTAAGTGAGGCAACCATTCAGAGAAAATTCTGCTCTTTAAGCGAGTTAGTCTCTAAGTGAGGCACTCTTTATGCGAGGTTTTACTGTTTATTTAAACTCTATTCAAAATAAGCATTCTGACAGAATTAAAAAAGGAATCCATAGATCAGTGCAGAACCAGAATGAAAGTACAAGTACAATTTAAATTCATGTTTAGATATTTATCTTGTCTTAGACATGCAGATCTGAGAATCCCTTGGAGAAATGCTATTCCACTTTTATATCAGTGACTGCATATTTTCCATTTTATATTATTAGAAGGACATGTCTGATAAGCAGAATACAACATGAGTGTGCATGCTTTTGCAGATGAGGGAGTTCAGTCCCTGAGGTTTCCTATCAGTAGTTTAATCACATCTCTGTGTAATTGGAGAAAAACATTATGCTTTTTTTTATATAATATAGTGTGCTAGATGGCTGCTTTATAGAGATTTATCTTCTGAAGAGTACCTCAACTGGACCAAGGTATGAAACTATCCTGTGTTTCGTAGGCTGAAGACAAACAGAACTTTTCAAAATGACAGAAAGGATCTGAAATCACATTTAGTGCTCTTGAAAGCATACATATATTGTATTGTTCTTGACAAAAATTCTTCTGCAGATTTGTTGTCATTTCAGGGGAAAGGTGTGACTTGGATGACACTGTGTCCATTTGGATAATCTTATTCATTACCAGAAGGTTTAGTGTGATATGTATCACTATTTCATGTGTGCCCAATGCATAAACTACTGCTAGACACTGATAGAGACCAGAGATTAGCAGTCTCCTGAGTGGGTGGGTGGGACTTGCTGCTAGAAGATGCAGAAACTAGTCCCATCTGACTATATGATCTTTTACTCAGATATGGGGAAATGTTTACTGCAGATTTTCTGGCATGAAAGGAATTCAGGCTAGAAATCTCTAGCACATGCTTAGACTTTGATGTCCAATTCTTTTATCCTATCATCTTTGAAGATTGGCATTGTTATCAGTTTACTCACTAGAGAGATGCTCTCTTTTCAGTTTGACAATTAGTGAAATGTAAAACAAGAAAGTTAGCAGCACCTAGATATGCTTAATTAACAGGTACATCTACCACTAGGTCAGGAACTATATGGAGCTGAGATGTTTGAATGGATGTGTCTCAGTGTAGACCTAGATCCTGGGAGGTATTGTGCAAATTCTGATTCTAGGAGTTGCCTACTTCTGTTGTCCATGAGCTTTCAGCAAGCAGATGTAGCATAAGATCAAAATTTATCTGTAGTTTGTTATTTATTGCAGTCAATTTCTGCAGTCTATCTTTTAAAAAACAGTTTCCTTCATTGCTGTGTTTATTGTTTCTGAATCCAAAAAGCACATATTGTGATCCTTGACAAAACCTATAATGCTTATTGGGTAATTAATTCATTGTAAGCTTAGGAAAGAAAATGAGCCAAAAAGGAAAAAGCTGCTCCTGGCAAAGCAAACCAACATTCCATACTTAGATTTAGTTCCTCCTATGCTATATAGCATATTCAGCAATAGTGTTTCTGCAGCAAATCCAATTCATTGCCAGATTTTCAGCTTCATTTCAGCAGACACCCGTTTATAAAAGATTGTTTATGAATGTCTGCCGTAAGCTGTTAAATGGCCTTCCTCTTCTTCTGTGTCCACCTTAAGGCATCCACACCAATGCTATTTTTGGAATTGTTTCATTGCCCATCCATAAAACATGGCCCACAAATCATAATCTCCTTTTGGCAGCAATTGTCCATAAGCAATGAAGGCTGCTTCTTCACAAAACCTCATCATTTGTGATGTGATCATGGTAGCATCTTTTTAAGATCTGTCTCAGGCACCATTGGTGTAAAACATTAAGCTGATGTGCTGATTTCATTGACATTTTCCAAGTTTCACATGTGCATATAACCATTGACATAATAGTAGACACATAAAGCCATAACTTTTGGGATGTAATGATTGAAACTGATGACCATATGCAATGTATTCATCAGAAAACTGCAGAAGCAATCCCAGTTCTACTATTAATGCAGTCAAACCTCACATAGCAAGTGTTTTGCTTAGCAAAAAACTTGCATAACGAGTGATTTTTTTTTTTAACTAAGCAGTCCGACTCGCATAACGAAAATTTTCGCTATGCGAATCGGACTTTTCCAATGGAAAAATTCATATACTGTAATGAAAAAAAACTCGCATAGCAATTTTTTTTTTTTTTTGGCTATGCGAGTCCCCCCCCCCCCCGAAATGCTTGTTATGCGAGTTTCCCCATAGGAATTTTCGCTATGTGAGTTTGTTTCACATAGCGAAAAACTCGCATAGCGAGCAGCCTCGCAGAATGAATTAAATTCGTTATGTGAGGTATGACTGTATCAGTCTCTAGATCCCCATTATTTGAGATAATGCTATCAAGGTATGTAAATTGATCAACATCCTCCAACTCACACTATTGCAGTATAATGAGACCGATTTTATTTCCACCATTTATATGCATCGTCTTTGTCTATAACATTCTACAAGGCCATTCTAAAAATGATGATAGATCCCCCCATAATAATAATAATAATAATAATAATAATAATAATAATAATAATAATAATAATAATAATAATAATAATAATAATAATAATAATAATAATAATAATAATAATAATAATAATAATAATAATTATTATTATTATTATTATTATTATTATTATTATTATTATTATTATTATTATTATTATTATTATTATTATTTCATGTCAGAGA
The DNA here is from genome assembly GCA_030440675.1 of Furcifer pardalis. Classification (NCBI taxonomy): domain Eukaryota; kingdom Metazoa; phylum Chordata; class Lepidosauria; order Squamata; family Chamaeleonidae; genus Furcifer; species Furcifer pardalis. Next base: position 133,023,601 of record CP126891.1, read on the forward strand.
TTACTCTGGGTTGAAAGGATTTTTAGGGGATGCCTGAATGAGGCTCCTTTCATGTCCCCAAGTGCAGCTATCCCCCAAAATTGTGTCTTTTAAGCTGATCTTCAAATAAGCACTGGATTTGACACCGTAGTAGCAGACAGCATGTTCTTTCTTTGTGCAACATTTGAGGAAGATTTCACAATGGGTTCTCAATTCATTAATTTTTAAAGGTACAACATTTTCTCCTGTTTGAATAGGTAACCCTAAATATCCTTGGATTTAGAATAACTCATATAAATTGAAAAGACCAATGTTGCTTATCATCACAGAGAACAATTGGCCCACCTGTTTTTTTTATTTCAAGAAAATACAGGTTGTAAGGCAGCAATGGTGAATCTTGGCACTCCAGCTGTACTTGGACTTATTCCCAGAAGTACAAGTCCCTATGAATCCCCAAGACTTGTATGGATTTACAGGGGCTTGGGCTTCTGGGAATTGTAGTCCAGGAACAGCTGGAGTGCCAAGATTCACCATCACTGCTGCAGGGGATACAATAGGTATTAGTATATATTATTCTAGGTTTTGGTGCTCCTCTCCATTTATAGCCAAAGAGACAGCGCTGTCCACAGTCATGTGGTAGGCATGACTAGACACCAGAGTGCAAGGATGCTGTTTACTTTCCCACCAAAGTGGTAGCTATTTATCTAATTGCAATTTCTTATTTTTGACCTGCTAGGTTGGCAGGAGCTGGGACAGAGATGGGAGCTCACTCCATCATGCAGTACTCAGGTCTCAAACTGCTGACCTGCTGATGTTCCAGTCAACAAATTCAGTATCTTAACCACTAAGCCACTACATTCCCCCCAGGGCTATAATACTGGTCCTCAAAAATGGCTTGTCAGTTGTGAGAAAGTTCTTTCTTATCCCATTATTATTTCTTCTTCTTCTTCTTCTTCTTCTTCTTCTTCTTCTTCTTCTTCTTCTTCTTCTGCTGCTGCTGCTGCTGCTGCTGCTGCTGCTGCTGCTGCTGCTGCTGCTGCTGCTGCTGCTGCTGCTGCTGTTCCACACTGCCGCAGCATCGGCATGAGTGGAACAGGCTTATCAGCAAGAGCTTTCAAAGGTTGATACATTGCTGAGGTTTTCTGCCTGGGAGATCACTCCAGAGGTGTAAGGCAATTAAAGGTTTCAGAAACAGAGTCAAATGGCAGGTGGTTTTCTTTAAAGATAAATAATAATAATAAAAAAGGGTTGAGTCTAAACATAATAATGGAAATACAGTCCTACAGAAAGAGTGACATTTTTTTCACATATCTTCAAGGAATTAGCACAGAGTTTTGTAAGGCACATTCATAATATTTCTGCATGACAAAAATCGTTACAAATGCACAATGCACTTCTGTTTGTTCCAGCCCTGAAAGAATTCAGTAAACATTCTGTCAGGGTTTCTGGGGCCAGGCCTGTGACATGAGTTTCAAAGGAAAATCAGCTCTAAGCCTGGGACAATCTCAACCAATTAGCTGACTTGTAGCTATTTTCAACTCCTTCCTGTGTTCATGAGGGAGTTGTGCTTGCAAATGAATTTTGAGTCTGGTTACAGACAATTAAATTCATTTAAAAAGAATAAAGGACAAACATACAGAAGCTCTGTTATTTAAACTGTAAAAATTACTGGTTGTTGTTGTTTTTGCTTTGTGGCCGGGGATGGATTTACTTGATGTTAGCAGAGCTTTGATGCCTATATCTTGTAATTATCATAGTTCCAACAATATTATATGCCATAAAGTCACTTTTGGTGTGTGGTGAATAATTGTGAGTTAACGACCTCGAAAATGTCCTGTCATTAACAGCTCTGCTCAGGTTGAACAAAGAAACAACATCTCATGTTAGGATGTTCTATTCCTACTGACCGCTGCCTTCCTAGAAATATTGTCTTTTCCAGTAAGTTCTGTTCAGGTCTTGCAAAATAACAGCTGTAGCTTCCTTCATTAAGATAATCCATCTCACGTTAGGTCTCCATCCCTTCCTGCTGCCCCCTACCCATGTACATAATAGGATAACCTTAATTTGCTCATTTTGCTCTAGTTCATGCTTGACTTTGAACACCCACTTAGCTGCCCTTCAAATATATAGTTTTTCCTGACTATCTTCACTATCTTTTTATTCCTACTGACCACTGCCTTCCTAGAAATATTATTTCAATGAAGGAAGCTACAGCTGTTGCTTTGCAAGACCTGAGCAGAACTTATTGGAAAAGACGAAAGCATAGGTGAGCCATTGTTTGCTAACTCTGAGACCTCCCTTTTATTTGGGAGAGACATATTTTGGAAAACATACACCCAACATGTCCATAGAGCTTATGCTCTGATATACCTTTTCTTCTTCAGTACATGGTTCACCAGAGGTTCAGACCAGAGTTTTGGAACCCCACTTTTTGGGTCCTAGCCTTCACCTAGAAGTCTGTGAGGCATCACCTAATAATGTAGTTGGTACCTAGTAGTGCTACTGGCTGCAACTGCTTTATAGGGGAAAGCATTGAGGTGAGATTGTGGAGAATGTTTGTAATAAATATGATGCTTCTATTTCTTTCAACTGTTCTTCCATCAGAAATATAGCGTGCAAATAGCTTAGAGTTTTTATTACTAAACTTCTCAAAACTTTGGTAGACTGCATTTCCCTAGTAATCTGGTTGATCTCTAGAGGCTGAAGTTCTGCTCTTTCCTATTAACATATGTTAATATAATTACGTCTTTATTACATTTATGTTTTATTTCTAAGAGTTTAATTTCTTTAAGAAGTTGACTACTTGTTGCCCTTGATAATTTTAATTGTAACTTGTTTCCATGATAGATTATCTTCTGGTTGTTTTCACCATCTCCTATAATATGTTTGGGAAACTTCTAGTGAGGAATTTTCTCTAATGCTGTTTACTATGATTGATCTGATTTTATCTCTAGATGATTGTCTTAAAGATAATAGGATTAAATATCCATGAAAATGATCTAAATTGTTGCTTGAACAGTTTCAACATTGCTTGTACAGAATTATGGTCAGTCACAGTTATCTGACCTGCTTCAGAACTATTAATTTGATTAGACCAAGACTTGGAGACTAGGATATAATCAATAAGAATTATGCTTGTGTGAGTAAAATGTGCAATCTCTTTTAAATGGATGAGTAATTTACCACAATTCACAAAGTGACACCAAGTAAGGGGAAATCCCATAAGCTCAATTCTTTCTCCATCTATTAACCACTTCAGACTCAAACATTTTTTTTTTGCCATGACTGTTTTTGGCCAGGTGTGAATGGTAGTGAACATAAGAGGGTGTCCTGTAGATTACCTTAATTCCTTCCATAGATTCCATCAACATTCTGGCTGTCCTTTGCTATATAAAGCTTGTCATCTTTTTTTCTAACATTTGATCACATTAGGTTGCTGAAAAATAACATAGGAAGTTAGGACCAAAGTTTAATTTCTATGAAAAGGACCCATGGTCTTGGTTCAGCTACTGATTGTACATTTATGGGCAAGCCATGTTTTCTGAATCCCCATGCCATTCATAGCTTATGACAATTTTTTTTGGTAAACCATTTTGTTGTAATGTTTTCATTGCTATATGCCATATATTTCCTAAATTTGGAGTTTGTCCACCTCTGCTTTAGAACTCTATAATAATTTCTTTATATTATTAATGTAGGTTTTTCTAATATAGATGAGTTAATTCTCAAATATCGAGTATTCCTGGCTAACTTTTCTTCTCTAAGCTTGTACTTAATTAATTGATGAGATGTAAATTCATCTCAGATATTACTAATCTATGTGGTGAGTCCATAAATCAACCAATCCCTGTAAACCAAACAACACATCATTCTAGATCCAATTCTTTATGCTCTTTGACTTCTTAAAATAAATGGCAAGTTAAAAAAAAAGCACCACCATGCACAGTTATTCAGGTTTTTGGGAAATAACTGGACTGTTTTAAACTCTTCCTTAGAATAGCATTTAACCTTTTCCATGTGTCCAAGAAAAATGTGCACCTGAACTGTTCATAGCATTATAAGTGAATCTCACTTTGGCAGCCATGGTTATATTGTTTGCTCTTGTTAATGGTTGTTATAGTTTAATTCTACTGTTAAGCAACCGGTCTCGACGGACATTCCACTACGGTAATGGAGAAGACAGTACAGCCAGTGAATAAATGTCAAGTGTTGGGCAGCAACCTGACTCCCTAAAGGGATCAATTGCTACAGGTGGATGAACCCCTTTTAGTGGGGTGATGGTCCCCCTCAGTGGAGGAAATGCCATGGGAAACCATCATATTGGTCCCAACAGCAAAATGAATGGAGGACTAACTTTGATTCCCAATGGTTATGGAGGTGGAAGAGGCCATGCCTGATGGACTGGCTGTGAAGGTGCACCTTGTCAATATCATCAAGGCTGCAGTAGTCTATTGCAGTCCCGGTGTTAAATTCTGTGTCTCATTTCATATGTGCTGTAGGAGATGGCTCCATGATCATAGTGTGTGTGTCACTTCAACGCATGGTGGGATCCACATTAAACAAATTCACGCCAATGGCATTTTTCCTGCTTCAGGGGAAAAAAATGCATTCTCAGATATGAATTGCAGACGACGACTGTTAAACAGTATAAAATTACCCTGAAGTGGCTTGTCTTTGAGCTTAACACTCTTCATGTGTTATCAAATGTTGCCCATTGTGCAAGCTAATTGCAACATATGTTTCCCTTACATCAGATAACTCTTGTAGCTCTCAAAATAATTAGGCACAACAGGGTGTATGCGGAAGAAAAAGGTAAACAATTCAGTCCCATTCATGCTTGCCTGGGGGGAGGGTGTTGTCATGGTGTGTTCAGTGTAACATTTATCTGAATAAGACTGTTAACATTTTCTGTCTTAGGCTGAAATCATATACACACTAGTGAGTAAATCTCATTGAAGTCGATGAGATTACATCTAAGTAGGTATCCACATAATTGTGCTGTACAATTGACTGGCTAACACAAAAACTATCCAGCCCTAAAAAAGTATGGGTGTGGATGTGGATGCAAATGAGTGAATGTAGGATGCAGACAGACATAAGAACACAGGGAATATGCCTCTAAAATGTGACACAATTCTCACAAAGGAAAAGACTGAAAAGAGTTGGTCGGGAGAGGAGAGGGTGTAGTTTTATTACAGATAGCTCTGGATTCTATTCACACTGAATGCCATTACCTGGGCTCTCAAATCCAAGTTCAAGAAATACATTACAGGGCTGATTTAGTACCTGGCGCTTCATGAGGAATGCTATATATTCTTCTACCTTTGCCGGAGGATGTTCCAAATCCATCATCCACCACATTCTCTTTCAATTTTTTTGTGCCAATTAAGCTGAAAAGAAACAAATTGGATTGGTTTTCATTCAGCATAACTTAATTGTCTTTCAAATAGTTTTTTGAAATATTCAAGCTTCTTCCCTCAGAATATCTCTGTGAAATGAACCATTTTCATAAACATTTCTCTGTAAGAGAGGGAGGTAGGAAGTGAAAAAAAAATACTTATCTCTCATTTATTCACTCTCTCTCTCTCTCTCTCTCTCTCACACACACACACACACACACACACACACACACACACACACACACAGAGACAAAAATACCACTGCACCTATCTTTCTGAAATTTTCTAGGGTTATTAACTAGAAACATTTTTCTACTGTATACAGTTATACCTTGGATAACGTTTACCTCGGATGACGCTAACATCGCATAATGTTAAGTAATCTGGGGTGGAGAATTGGATCGAATAACGTTAAGGTCCAATGGGATTGATCAGATAACAACCGCTGAAGCCTGTGCGGTTACAACGTATCTCTATGGAGCTTTAACATTATCCGACCCATCCCATAGGATTTTAACATGCATTGGATAACACTAAAAATCAGATAACACCAAGACTTGTGGAACCAAGTTTTAGTGTTATCCGAGGTTTTACTACTATTTTCATAATACTGTAGTTGCCAATGAAAAATAAATATACCGCCAGAACAGTTTTAGGAAAAAAGGACACACTCATATTTTTTTATTTGACTGTGTCCTTCTTTTCCAAAATTGTTCTTTCATAAAACCCACTGGGCCTATTCAGTATAGACCATCTTGAGTCCCGTCAAACATAATCCTCTCAGAAGGAGTTGCCATCCTTAATTTTGTCTATTTCAGTCAAGAAATAAACAAGTTATTTGCAGTTATCTTCTTTTTAAACAAAATCTAATTCTGGGTAAAACAAGTTCCCCTGATCTATTTGTATATTTCAATACCCTTATAAACCATTTATACAAATTTCATCCAATTTAGTCAAAGAGTAGTTTGGAAGGTGAGAATAAAGGGCACAAATAGTTGGTTTTTGAATCAAGATTTGGATTTTTACCTGAACAGTATGTGTTCCTAGTTGGGCTCCTAGTTGGTGCAAACTATATTTTACTCTTTGAATATACCATTTGAATCCATGTGTTTATATGTGTGCACATCTAGAAAAGTTGTGGTTGGGTGGGAGGAACATGTTTGCATGGAAATCTTTGTGCACACATATATGCACATTTGTGCTCACCTGGGAAGAAATCTATTCACTAAGTAGTGACTGGCTGTATTCTTACTTTTATAGATATATATAAAACCCTGTGTTAAAGAAGAGAAACACCCTTTTCCACCTCTGACATTTTTGGAAAAGCAAGCTGCCTTCTAGCAATCAAGAGCCTTTCAGAGACCTGGTGTGCCCCTGTCACTCTGTGCCATGTCTCTAATTGTGTTATAATCTGAAGGACTTTGGAATGCTCTTTCTGTCACTGCCAATTACTATAAGCTACTGGCTTGGTTTTCTGTCCCCTAATGGTTGCCTTATGGAACAAGGAAACCTTCTATGCAGTGAACAAGCAGAGTTTCAGTTATTCATTATAATCACACCACAAGATGACAGGCGTGGTCAGATGGCAGCACCCTTTAACTTCCCTACAGTCTTATGCAGAGATATTGGTGATGATGATGATGATGATAAGGATGATGGTACTAGTATTAGTTCCATTAGTGGTATTATTAGTAGCAGTAATAGTAGTACTCCAAGGAATGAAAATGCATGAAAGAGTGCTGGGTTTAAAAATAGGAACAGCTCTATCATGCACAATAACCTATGGCATATATAGCCAAGCTAACAACAACCAATGTAGGAAACCAATATTTCAGGTAAGGGATACAACAACCGTCAAGCTAGCCCAGCTCTGAGACTTGTAACTAGTTCAACAACCTCTCCCCTTGGCTGTAAAATAATGAAGTCTGCTCAGAACCAAGTGCTTGCAAAGATCCACTGGGGGCAAGGTGGTGAAAATATGATGAGCAGTGACCACACATGGTGAAAAGAGGTTACCAAGCAACTACACCAGTAGGAATGTCCATGGGGTGAATTCCAGTTAAATCTACAATGTTATTATTCTGCACTGTGATGTATACCCGTAAACAAGATGAGCATTATGGGCTGAAAGAGATAAACTAGCAGCAACCAAGAAAGCATGGACACAGATGACAAATTTATGCTCTTTACCCCATCCAAAAGGGTTGAAGTAAGATAACTTTGACATGTCATGATTGGACTATTTTCCCAGCAGTGATGAAAGGGAACCAATTACCGTATTTGCTACCATATAAAACCCAATCCCCACCTTAAAATACACTGGGAAAATGGAGTGTGTCTTGTACTGTATATAGTGGCCAATAGTGGGCTATTTTGGTAATAACATGGTGCATCTTATACAGTGGTACCTCGAGTTACAAATGGTTTGAGTTACAAAATTTTCACAATACAAATGAAAATCAAATGAAAATAATGTCTCGAGTTATGAATTTTTCTGGAACAGATTAATTGGTTTTCAATCAGAAGAGTAGCGTGCCTTGGCGGGGCCCCGTATAAAAATTTGTTTGGGGGCCCTTAGGAAGGGTAAAGATTTGTTTTGCTTACGCACATTGGGGGGCCCCGTGGCCCGGGGCCCCCGTATAATTGATACGGCAGATACGGCGGTAGCTACGCCTCTGTTTTCAATGTATTCCTATGGGAAACCATGTTTCAAGTTATGAATTTTGATTTTCAATGCATTCCTATGGGAAATTCGAGTTACAAATTTTTCATAACATGAAAAATGCCTTGAATGCAGTAAATTTGTAACTCAAGGTACCACTGTACTCTGATGTGTCTTATATGCCGGCAAATACACTGTCTTTATCTCCCCATGAGAGTAATTGTGAAAATTCTCACAACAATCCAGTGAAGCAGACTAAACTGAGAAACTGGGGCTTACTAAAGCCTAATGAGCACTAGAATTAGATTAATCACCATTCTTCTTTGTTCCTACCCAATCCTCTTTCTGAGTTTGTGTATACATCTGTTCTCTGCAGTAGCTTCCTAGTCTTTTTCAAAATACTTTGACTTCTGTCAAAGTTCACTGATTTTCATTTGAAATCTTTCCAACTGTTTCATATATTCATTTAGACATGATACTAATAGGAAGACTTATTTCTTTTTCATCAGCTGTTGAATAGTCATTATGGAAACCTGTTTGGTTCCTATCCTTTCATCTAGCATGCTATACTTATTTATTTTGCTGAAGAAGATTGCCAATATAGTTTCATGCATATGATTCTATTGTGTGTCTCATCTTTCTCCTTTATTGTCTTCAAGTTTCTGTGATGATTCTGCCCCATAGTGCTGTAGTGTTAGGAAAATCTATAAGGCTGTAAGCACAGTTCTTGCAGGGAAATCCAGAAGAGATGAATTCAAACTGTGTATCTGAACACTGCTAGAAGTAAGTTAGATAAACGGTGCTATTCAGAATGATTGGTTGAGACTGGGACAAACTGTCATCTTTGCAGTATCATCCAGCTGTGATACAGCCCTCTGGCCAGGGCAAAAATTAAATAAGTTTAATTAATTGTCATTATAAATCCAGAAGGCTCTTTTCTGCAGTTACTGCAGAGTCATCTTCAAAGAATTGGCAATAGCAGCATGCTAAAACCATATGTTATGTTACAATACGGAAATACTTATTAATTTGCACTGTCATGTGTTAAAGAGTTGAGTTGGTGGTGAAGCCTCAGGCTGTGATTGAGTGAGATGTCCTTCTGTCATAGAGAGAGCAAACAAGTGGGAAATGCTTTCAATGCTAAGCCACCCTGCTCATAAAGGACTCTGCCTGCCTTTGGCTGAATTTCATACATTCTGGGAAAAGGAAACACTCTGAGAAGATGGAAAAAGTGAAGACTTTGTATGTGTACAAGACTTGAAACTGTATGGTCCATAGAAAGGGGAATAATGGCTATGCTAAAAGGTCACTGGACAGGGAGTGATTGGGGGTTTAACCCTAACAAAATATATATGTTCTCACTCTCCTTCTAATTTCAACTCCTCTCTGGGAATTCAAACAGAGAACCTCTTGGTTACAAGGCAAAATTACAACCTCTAAGCCATGGTGGCTCCACTGTAAATGGAGCTGCTTTTGTAAGCTTATCTTTGGTGGAAAAGGAGGAGAAGGCAGGGAGAGGAACACAGAGCCCCTCTTGTTTGCTCAATCATTCCGGGCATCACAGCTTGTCTTGGCTCTTTGGATTGGCATCCAAAGGGGACACCATGGTAGTGGGAGCCTGGGGGGGGGCACCCTGGGCTGAGTTCCAGTAGCCCGGAGGGCCAGCCCACCACTGTCCTTAGATGACCAGAGTCAGGCATGTTGATGAAGAAAGATAATGGGTTTGCAGTCCTCAGGAAATAAGGACTTGGATTTGGGGAAACAATATACTGGAAGAACAAAGGGATATGATGCAAATAATTCAAACAGAATGGATGAAAATATTTATTTATTCATCATGGCTCTGTTGCATCCCACCAGTGACAAGCCATACAGTAGTGAATGAATTGATTCCCCTTTGTCAGTAAGATCTGGCTCCATGGGAAGAATGGAAAGGTGAGGTTTGAACATGAGAGTGCATGTTAGTGCATCAGAGGGCATTTACCCTAGCCCACTGCCAGGCCCTCCCTCCTGCATTTCTCAAGGGAAAGTTCCAAAGAACACCAATGACAGAAAGCAATGCTCTCATGACACTGGAGAAATTACAACCATAGAACACATTCTCTGCAACTGCCCTTTTTATAGAAACATCCAGAACAAGTTCATATCTCCACTGCTCTTTAAATACCCTGGCCGGACAAACAGTACATACACCCACTGGCTGCTATCTGATGAAAGGCCCACCTTCACCCACAACACTGCCAGGTTCAGTGTCGCAGCATTTAAAATCAGAAGAACAATCCTGGCATGACCTTCAGCCAAATAAACTCCTAGTGCCACAGCATAGGCTTAGTAATAGTTGAAACATTATTGATCTATGTATTAATTTTACTACTCCTTAACTCTGAGCAGAAATGCTCCTTTTTAAAGCAACCTCCTTTTAACTTTTGATATAAGTACCCTCATTATAACTTCTGTTCCCTTTGCTGTTCGATGCTGGTCTTGAGCTGTAATTAAGATCTGATTTGATTTGCTAGAGAAATGTAAATAAAGAGCAACATCTCTCTCTCTCTCACACACACACACACACTTGGAAAATGTCATTGCACGTACATTTATACGGAAGATGTCTCTTGATACTTTGGAAGAAGAACATATTTTATTGAAAATACATATAAAATACACATAAAATGAATTGTTTGGACTCGATCTTATTTTTTTAATCTTGAAATATTCCTTTGAAATGAGAGGCTGAAGATGCCACTGCCCCGCCATGCCCTCCTTGGCCCTCCCAGTAACCGGGAAGATAAAGAGCCCCCGTGGTCACAGGAGGCTGAAGACGCAGCTGTCCCACCAAACTCTCCTTGGCTCTCCCACCAGCCAGGAGGATAAAGAGCCTCTGTGGCTATGGAAGGCTGAAGACACTGCTTCACCACCATGGCCTCATCAAACCTCCCACCAGGCAGGAGGATAAAGATCCCCAATGGACATGGGAGACTTGGAATTGTGCATGGAAATGACCCTGAGCTTTCAAACCCATGCCAATGGTTAGCTTAGCATAGAGGTTCATCAGGACATAGGTAGGCCACCAAGTGATGAATTGGTCACAGCAACTATATGTGATTCATCAAAGTTGAATTGCAGAGTTTCAGCCTGAATATGTGCTGGGGTAGAGTAAGTAATGGAGGTGAAAGGAATAAAGAGAAAGGATAGAGGGAGAAGGAGAAGGAATACCACAGTATGCCCTGGAAAAGTAAGCACTGAACATAAATGAAGTTGGGTTATTCTGTAATCTCATTTATTAGAAAAGGAAGGCTTATATAAATGTAGTCTTATTCTTACAACCTTTTATTGTAAAATTCCCAATACAGGAAAATTTATCTTACCATCTTTACTAATGACACTTAAGATAAGAGCAAAGTAATTCTACAGAATAAGGTTGGGGATAATCTGTCACCATGTTCAGCCACATTTCTATCTCAGGGTGTTCATCTGATTTGTGGAATGAGACAAATTTAAAACAAAATTGGAAACAGCAGTTATGAAAATATAAGGTTTCTTTAATTTTGATAGTGTGTGATGAATTGCTGGCAAAGGCATTTCCACACAGCTATATTTCTGGAATAACTACTCACATGGGTGAAATCATGAATCTTCAGGAGATTCAAATGACTAATCCCTTTAAACCAGTGGTTCCCAACCTTTTTTTTTTACCATGACCACCTACGCAAGTCTAAAATCCTGATGACCACCCCCTGTGATATATACTACTTATTATTCCAAAAATGACCCCCTATTCACGGGGAGGAAGCCTAAAGGGCCATTCACTGTTAATAAATCATTCTTGAATTCCCACACTTAAAAATTAAATTGCCCCCAATGGGTCATGTGTTGGGAACCATGGTTTTAAACTGTATAAAGGTATCCACTAAAATTATAACATGACTAGGCCCCACTGGATGTAGTTGAACAGACATCCATGTCAAGAAACATCTGAGAGCAGATTGAGAGGAAAGGACAAGATGAGGGCTCCTTGTGCCATATGACCTTCAGTGAGCTGGAAGCCATAATATTATCTCCTGGGCAATTTTAGTCATGGTGCTGAAATGCAGGAAATAGATAAGTGGTCCTTTTCTCTTCCAGACTTTCGTAGAGAAAGTTAACTGCATCATACAGCTAGATCATTTGTTACTTGTTACCACAGCTTTACTGTAACTTTCCTTGCAGGAGAACTGTGTTAATATATTTTTTCCCCTGGCACATATATCTAATTGGTTTTGGATGCAGCAGACATAGGCAAGGAACATAACAGCCAGTGAATTACCGTAGAAGCATTCATTAGCAGGCATACTGAGAACATTGAGACAAAATAAGTCATAAAGAGCTTGCAGAAAACAGCCATAAGAAAGATCCATCATGCAAACACTTATTTCTCCAAATTGAAATGCAGGCATAAATATTTGGAATCCATCCCTAGAACTCATATCATCAGAGCAGAGTAAAAGAGGAAACAGCTAAGAAAAGTCATAAAGAACAGTTTGGAAACAGACACATGGGAAGACAATGACACTAATCTAACTTTTCACCACAGCACTTATATGGACTCATATCCCTTGCAGAAATCTCTCTCAGGAAAATGGATCCCTTGAAAGAGAAAGAAATCATTAGGAAAATTGTTTTTTAAAAAAAATATATATATGGAGGAAATCAAGAATAGTCTTCTGCTCATTTGTTCCTCTGAACCTAAGACTGGAGAAGAAGCTGTTTTCTGTCAAGCCAGGTGCAAACAAGTTGATTGGGTTTTTGAAAGCCTTTCTCACTACTTTCTCTTGGCACAAGAGTTGTTCTTATATAACCCTGGTGTGAGAAATATTTTAGTGTTGCTCGAATTAAAATATCTCAAAGTTTCTCACAGTGCACTCTTAATCTTGTTTAGGAAGGGGGGAAAAGTGACACTTCCCTTTCACCATCCCCATTTTTTTTAAAGTGCATATATTTTATGCCACAAAACAAGCCACAATTCTGAAGTGCTGTGTTCTGGAGAATAAAAACAGTTATTCTTGAATCCAGTTCATGTGCAGCATATGTAGCATTTCACTTGAGATGCAGAGAACGCTGTGCAGGGCAAAACGCTGAACGACTCTCCTATAATGACATTTATGCATTGCCTTAGAAATCACTTTGCAAGGAAACATTCATTTTATTCCATTGACATGTATCTTCAGTTCACAGCTCTGCTAGTAGCTTTCTGCTATTTCTTTGTGTGCAGCCAGCAGACCCAAATGAGTACTTTGCAAGAAAATATTGGCAAGAATGTACTCAACCAAAATAAAGGTACCCTCGCTGAACATAGCTCATTAGCATCAAGTGTTCATGCTGAATGGTTGAATCTTCCCTAATCATTAACCTCCAAGAATCTTGCAGCACTTTATAGACTCACAGGTTTTATTTAACATTAGTTTTCATGAATTGTGGCCACTTCATCACATGCATGGAATGTTGCCTCAGGAGGCAGAGATTTATACATAAGTATGTGAGGGAAAATTTGAAATGTAATTAATTTTTAAAAAAAATGCCATCATGAAAATGACCTTAATAGCAATTGTTCATTCATTCAACAGTCCTTTGTAGGTGACAAGTGCATCCAAGCATAGCTGGATGCAGTCTATGGAAGCTTATGCCAAATCTTTGCTCTTATTGCTGCACTGATTCTTAATTGCAACGTCTTATGCTAGGGATGAGAAATAAGTTCATTCATTTCTTGCCTTCCTGTGAAAACATCAACTTTATACCTTTGGAAATGGGATAAGGTGCATCTTACCTGGGAAATCCACACATAAACCTGCAAACAGAAGCTTACATGCATTAGAAAATATGCACTGAGAAAAGAGTCCTATTTGAAAAATGTACACGAGTGCATTTGATTCATGGGGATTATGAATGCTCTAGCTTCAGAGGAAAAGTGTCAAAAGAAAGTGAAGCAAGGATATTTGTGCATTATTAGAGAAGATGCAGGGTGATTCAGGAAGTGCCCGGCTACTTTTTGGTTGTTTTGCACATCCTTTCAGAAGCTCTCTAGCAGTTTTGGGGTGACATTGGAACAAAAATCCTTGGTGTCATTTAGAATAACAGGAAAGAGAAGTGGCAAAGTGGAAGGCGAATGACTGCTGAAACCTCAATGAAAACCCATTTATGGAAAGTTCCTGTTACTAAGCCCTGGAGAGAGGCTCAGATCAGTCTCAAGAGACTCTGTTTTAATCTAACTATGCTACTTCATGGACTCATATGATAAGGGGAGGATAGTGTGTAGCTTATTTAACTGGCCAAAATCTTTTTCTTTTAGGTAATACACTGAGTCTTCATTTCCCTTACACAGTAATAATACAATCATGTCAGAATGTATTCTGGGTTGAAAGGATTTTTTTTTTCAGAAGAAACTCCTCAGGGAATGCCCAAATGAGGCTCCTTTCATGTCCCTAATTGCTGGGACAGAGATAGATACTTAATGCATCATGCAGTACCCAGGTCTTGAACTGCTGACTTGCCAGCCGTCTAGCTAACAAAGCGAGTTTTTTTTAACCACTGAGCCACCACATTTCACTTAAAATATAGTATGCTTCTATCCATTCAGAATGGGTTTTGACCGGATAGCTCAAGTAGTAATAGTGAAAAACTCCCCTCCTCCCTTTCTACTTTCACTTGCTTCTGAATGTCTGTCTTTATTTACAGAAGCATTTTCCCTTCATTGTGAGTATCCTTCTATGTTCAAGAATGAGTGGGTGACAAATGTGCATTACTCTGATTTGGGCTAGCCAGTGACCAGACAAAGTTAGGCAAAATAGGCTGCAGCCTGGGGACACAAAGAGGACATCATCCACACCCTGCACTCATGTCTTCTCTAAGCATAATTCTCAGCAGAATTGGGGGGGGGGGCTAAAAGAAGAAGCTTATAGAAGCTTTGCTTAAAAACCAAAATGCTACCATATTTCAGATTGATAACATCACACAGCATGCCCATCCCAAGCCCATCCTTTTTATTTTTCTCATTTTCAATTTTTCTTCTGATCCGTAAACATGCAAGTACATACAAATACTAAGCCATGGTGGCTTAGTGGTTAAGATGCTGGGCTTGAGAACTGGAAGTTCAGCAGGTCAGCAGTACAAGACCCAAGTGCTGCATGATGGACTGAGCACCTGCTGTCTGTCCCAGCTCCTGCCAGCCTAAGAGTTTGAAAGCAAGAAATTGAAAGTAGATAAATAGCTACCACTTTGCTGGGAAAGGTAACTTAGTTCCATGTGCTTCGGCTTCTAGTGACACCTATCACATGACCACAGAAATTTCTGTAGACAGTGCTGGCTCTTTGGCTTAAGCAGAGATTATCACCACCCCGTAGAATCGTACATGACTGGCTTTCGAGCAGGGGAAACTTTTACCTTTACTACAAACAAATATTTGCAGAAAGCCAAAAATGAATTGAAGGTTGGGGAAGATCAGGCTCAAATTTTATTGCAAATATTTGGATACAAACTAGATTAGGCAAAAATCCAAAAGCATGATTAGATACTTTTTTAAAAAAGCATTATTTCTTTGTAGAAAGAGCCAGTTGGATTGGGTGGAAAGAAGCCCTATGTAGAACTGGGGAGAAGACAGGAACACAGATGGCATTCTGAAAAACAGAACACAAATGATACAACACATATTTTCATGTCTTTTCTTATAATCTCTATGGGACACGATCTTCCGGTATTTGGCCACTACGTGATTCCTACATAGAGAGCCATGAATGGTACACTTCTAGCAGTCCACTGCTGAATCTGAAAGACAAGTGCTAGATGACATACTGTCTCATATCTATATCTCAAGTTTAAGGTGGTTTAACCACAACTAAAGTACTTTGGACATCAAATGAGAAGAGAGGATTCACTTGAGAAAGCCTTGATGCTGGGAAGTGAGGAGGGCAAGAAAAGAAGGGGGTGGCCAAAAATGAGATGGCTAGATGGTATTGTAGAGACAATGGGCACAGAACTGAGTGAGTTGAGGAGGATGGTGGAGGACAGAAGTGCCTGGCAGACAGTGGTCCATGGGGTCGTGAAGGGTCGGAATCGGCTGTGAAACTGAACAACAACAAAACCACAACTGGCTCTATTATTAAACGGAATGTGAAAAAAGCCATAGGTATTCATGGCATTTCCATCAACACCTTCCTGAATATGCTGCCATTCTTTTATCTTAATTTACTAGTCAGTGCATGTAATTAAATGGTTCGTCCTTTAAACTAGTGAACTGCCATTAAGAAGTAGTGCAGGATGCTAAGTATGCTGTGTTCAGGTGCACTTATATGATTATGTAACAGTTTTTCATATTAATCTACCTACCTACCTACCTACCTACCTACCTACCTACCTACCTACTCTTGTTATTATAGTTGTTAATGTATTTTTGTATTTTTGTTTTATTTATTATTGTATTATTATGGACAAACGAACAAACAAACAAATGAATGTTCTACTCAGGACTAACTAAGTAACTGTGTAACTATAAGTTGCAGGTTTCCATTCAGAAAATTATATACAAATCTGTATTAATATTGAGAAACCTTTAATGGGAGTTCAGCAAACAGCAAGATAATTTTTTTGTCCCTAAAACAACTGTGGGAATTTTAGCATGATCATAATTTTCATTGCACTAGCACAGAGTTCCTCAAACTTGGTTCTCCAGATATTCTTGAACTTCAGATCCCAGAAGCCCTGATCAGCCCGGCGCTAGAAAATTCTACCACATGCAAGAGAATGGCGTAGGGTTCCAGTAAGGCAGGAGGTAAACATTAGCTGTCTAAAAATTCTTCATGTCCTTTAAGGAGCTCCTTAATCTTGTCTTTATGAACAATATTCAGAAAATCCAAGTAGGCCTCTTGTCTAGTATAGGGTAATATATAACACTCCTGCTAAATACTGTCTAAACCATTTATATCCTCTACCACCACCCCAAGCTATCTGCAACCCTCACAATAATTAAAAATCCTAACAGGATGGTTAATAAAATAATTTTAAACTGTAAACTGGTGACATCCATGAAAGTAATTAAGTAATTAAGAGAAGGAATTAAATGATCCATAGAGCAAACATTATAATCATCCTTCACATATCCCTTGAGCAGACTCAGATGTCTTCCAGTGTGTGTCTTCTTGATTATACATTGGTGAAAGAACCCAATACTCTTTCTTTAAAAATCCCCACAATTTCATGAGCCCTAACAATGCTGTTGCTGGTAGGGCCTCATAGTAAATGGACAGCGGTTAAAAGATGATTAGAATTTGGCTTTGTGATTATAGAACAAGTGTTCAAAACATGTCAGGCAGAGTCTTCATGTGATTATTTGGCACCCTTTCTGCTGTGGATTTCTTCTCTTCATTGTAGAAGAGTGGCTTGTTCAGTGAAGCCAAAGAAAGCATGATTCTTCTGTCATAGCCAGCCAACTGAATAGAACAGTGGTCAGATGGCACTAACACAGTCCTGGCTTCTATCCACCAGTGGATATGGAAACCATATTGTCTATAGTATAGTTGTACCTTGCTTAAAGAGCATAATGCATTCCAAAGGATTGCTCTTTAAGCAAGTTTGCTCTTTAAGCGAAACACCATTGTAAATTACCAATTGTCGGGGGGATTGTGAACCCCAATTTATTTGTTAACTGAGTTTTTGGTTGGTTTTATTTGTTAAGTGAAGCGAACATTTAGAGAAAATTCTGCTCTTTTAGCAAGTTACTCTTTAAGCGAAGCGCTCTTTATGAGAGGTTTGATTGTACAAAGCAAATCCAAACAATGGATTTCTTGGTGAAGTAGCTCAGAAAGATGGTGGTCCTCCTCTCATAGCCTACTAATCCAAAAGAGCATTTGGTAACTGAGGTAAGCCCTGTATTGTCTTGTGGTAGTCTATGAATAGAAAAACTAAATCAAATCAATTATCTATCTATCATAGGTTTTTTGATTTGATTTGATTTGATTTGATTGACTGGACTTGTATGCCACCCAATTGGCTACGATTCAGGGTGGCTAACAACAATCACAATACAATCTAGTCACAATGCATCTCATAATTACAGTATTATAGTACAACAGAATACAGAAGAATCAAATAATATCATATCATCATCACAAATCACAGTATCAAAAAAGCGTTACAAAAGAGAAAAACACTCATTTGAGAAGTCCTACAGCAACAACACAAAAGTCATTGCACAAGTACGTCACGGTACCCCAACCAAAACCACTGATGGAAGGGACAAGGGGGTGCGGCATCTTTAGACTACATTTACAGCAACCAGGACTGGATAAATAGTTTTCAAATGAATGCCAGCAGTCTAGTCCAAACAGTTTAATTTCCCTAAATTTGTGACCATTTGGTTTTATTTCCTTTATGTAAAAAGTGTTCCAAATGTGCTTCTTTTATATAAGGAAATCCGAAGAGCATTGTTTCAATTGATACCTATCTTGCATTTTCTCTCTCTCACTACATCAAACCCAAAAGACCAAAACTTAACAGCTTTCATTCAGCTTTCATGCAAACCAAGCAAATCTAAAAGAAGCAAAGAAGGAATCTCGAATGCCTTGGAGGCACTGGTGAGTTACACACTCCCCTGGGTAGTTGCAAACCTCTCTCTGATACTTTCATCCAGATCCTTGCTACTTTTTGCATAGTACTATTAGCTCAGGCATTAGCTTCAAAACAACTAAAGTTATTTGTTGCAGGATACAGACACCCAAGCAGGAAACAAACTGTTATTAAGGATGTCAATGAAGTATAATGCTGCAAAGTGCCATTAGCAGACTATGAAGACTTAAATTTGGCCAATGACAAAGCCAAGAAAGTGGCTTCATTTTGGCAGTTCAGGGTTTGATTGGGACACAAAAGAAGAAGAATTATCAGATTTGGACAGAAAAATTGACTTTTCTAACTTGGATAGAGTGACAAATCACTTTTCTTAGATTTGGACCACTTCAGTATTGGGAGACGTGTAACAGAAACTCTATCTACCATAATGAAAAGCTTCCCAAAATATATACTTTAATTATCTGTACATTATTTGGACTAGCAGGCTGATCCCTTAATTCCATTTTCACTGAAATACAGTGGGCTAAATCCTATTGTGTATTTATTCCTTCAGAAAGCAAATGGTAGAAATCACAGCAGCTTCTTGCTGGTGAGTAACAGGTCCCAGTACAGTTTTTTGGGTGCAAATTGTCATGATTTTAGGTCAAACAGTCAGTAACTAAGGCCTCTGTAATAAGGCTTCTGTATTCTTAAAAACTGCTTCGTTAAAAAAAAATAACCCTTATCTCAGTTTCTACTCAGATAAGATGGCTAGCTAGATGTCTTACAAATGAGATCATCCATTCCTTTGGCCAGGGAAGTTTCTACCAGCTTCCAGAATCTACTGGAACCTAATGGAAAGTTCCAAATGAGGTAATCAAGATGAGATCATTGAATTTCTTAGGAGGGGGATTTGCTCATCTTGCCTATATAAACTGCAAGATTTCAGACAGAAGATGGTCCTTTAATGCTGAGCTACCTAGTTCATATTAGCATGGACCCCCATTCTCTTTAGGAAACTTTTACTCATAGAAAGGAAGCATGAGCCCATCTGGGCTAGGATGGAAAAGGACTGAATGCCATGCCAAACTTATCTTGGAAATCTGAAACTCTGTTGGACTCTTATCTATTCTAAGGTATGCTATGATGCTTTGCTTCTATGAAAATGCTTATGGAAAAATAAAGCTGCTTTATAAGTTTTACTAACTGTCTGTGTTGAACTCTATCTTAACAGGCATATACACGTCCTATATTACTCTTGCTCTTACACGCTACGAAACTAAATAACTGCAGACTCCCTGTATCTATTAGGAGAAATCTTGGCTTGCCCTCTGGGTTCAGGAAGGGGAGGTGACATTGAAGCTGGAGGGAGTTTGCAAAATAAAAGAATATCTAGCAGCCAAGATGTTCATACCCGGCCTCTTGAACCCCCAGATAGGGTCAAGGTCATGAGACATACCAATCCAACACATTATTTTGATAATTCCCAGTTGTTATCAAACACAGGTCTTTATTAGTAGAAACAATTTAGCAAAAGACTATTATCCTGTAGCAGTAGTTTGAAAGAACTGGTTTAGTGTGCTCAGTCTCAGGATATACAATAGGACGTTAATATAATAATTTCATGTTAGAGATTAATCTGGGTTGAAAGGATTTTTGCTGAAGGAAACTCCACTCAGGGGACACCCAAATGAGTCTCCTTTCATGTCCCCAAGTGCACCCCATTGGATATCAAAACCCAACTTTCCAGTTTCCGAGCTCAGCATCTTAGCCACTAAGCCAGCAGGGGAGCTGCCCTATAAGCCAGTGATGGTGAACCTTGGTGCTCCAGGTGTTCCTAAACTTCAATTACCAGAAGCCTAAGTCAATGCTCCTGATCAGGATAGAACTCCTGTTTTGAGGAACATTTACCCTTTAAGATTGAATCAAATGAACAGGGTCAGAAGAACCAGAAACTCTGGGAAGTAAGAAAGAGTACCAGAAGCAAATGGCACATGCATGATTAATTTTATAGCACTGGTCACGCTAAGAGATATAATAACATACAACCTACACCATCCCTTAAACTTGTTATTTAAACCAACATGACTGCCCCAGAGAAGACAACAAAGTCATACAAAATGTCACTCTTAGATTCTCTACTGAAATAAATATTAATATATATTTTTTTAGTCAGTGGGTTTCACCATTTCTTGTAGAAATGTTGTGTTGATTATCAACAGCAATCCTAGACTCCAGGTTGCATCGGGGAAACAAAGCCTAACTGAGGCCTTTTTAAAAATCATGTCAGAAGCACACAAAGGTGCTTTCTGGGTTGAAAGGGTTTTTGCTGGAGGAACTCTGTTCAGGGGATGCCCAAATGAGGCTTTGACAGTCATAGACAGCAAGAATAACCATAGTAGTAGAACCAAACATAGAGTAAGAGAGAGAAAACAATTAGCAAATCTTTTACTTATAAATTAACTGATAAATAAGACATACTCGAGATTAATTAGGCAGGCTAGCTGCAGAGGTTGAAATGCTTTAGCTCTTTAGTCTAAACTTAAATTAAATTAAATTAAAGAAAAATACAAAAAATCATCCTAAGCAGCATAGTAGCAATTGGTGAGAGAAATGCAAGAAAGCTATTCCACATGATGCAAGAGGATTAGCCCTTGGACCTACTGTTGTTGTCCATTTTGCTCTAAATTCTTGTGAGCTCGTGGCACTGCTATTGATGATGCTGGGTCATTATTTCATACATGATGGTAATAGCAATGATGACACAGGTAGACACTTCTTACAATTTATTTTTCTATTTACTTTCCATTGGCCCAAACTTAGCAACACTGTCCCTCCTGACCAGCAATGCATCAGAGCAAAGCTTGATCTACTCCTTGATGACTCCTGGTCTCCCTATTGCCAGAAGAGCAGTGGCATGCAGGGATTCTAGTAAAATTAGGATGTACTCTTCAATAACTCCAGTAAGTAAATAAGCCTCTCCCCCCCTGCCCATGGAAATAGAGATCTACAATATATTATGGCTCTGGAGTCAATAGTCTTCCAAGAATCCTAGAATTGCACATTTGGTAAAATGGATACCCATCGTGTTGAGGGCAAAAGTGCTAAGTATCTTGTGAACTGCCCAGAGAGTGCACTGTGCTATTGGGTGGTATATAATTGTAATTTCAATTGCTAGAAAGAAAAGAAAGAACTTATAAGCAGTACAGAAAATAATTTATAAAGCAGTACAGAAGAAAGAAGAAATTCATTATTGTATGTGCATTTTTAAAATTAGTTATGTATATATGCTGGCTATATACTATATTTTTATAAAGTTGATCAATACAATCTTACTTACAAATATAGTGAAACCACCTCTACCCAAACCTAGAATATAATAATGTCTTAGGCATTCACCATTTCTTGGTTTCTTAAGACTGAAATGAACTTAATTTTGTGTATGTATTTTGTCAGTCCATCTTCAGTTAAGATTTTACGTCAGGTGTGATGTGTGATCTAGTTAGTTGTCAGCTTTATTTTCTCTTCCCCCTCCCCCACACACAATTTATTACTGAGCAAAGCACATTGGGCACAATATTTTCCATGTTACTGTGGAATACTTTCTTTGTCACTATGTCACAATTAAGCCCTACAAGCTTAATTGTGAATTTTAATTGTCAGCCTTAATTTGAAAATAATTGTTCACAGCAATTAAGTAAATGTCCCAATTTCATTAACAGACTTCCTAATTAGAACCTACTACATAAAACCACCAATGTTTGCTTCATTAGCTTTGATTTACTGTATCTAATACCTTTTAAAAAAGAGAAAAAGAGAAAATCTGCCCTATTAATTTTGTTATGCACAAGTGTGTTTCAGTTAATTATTGGTACCGAATTTGTGATGTATCTGGGGAATATTAATAGTCAGATTTTTTTTTAGTTTCATAGGTTGTTCCTGACAGACAGTGAGTCTCAGAAAAAGTAGAATAATGCCCTTGCTATAAAGTTAAGAGAAAGAACACGTGGTTCAAATATAAAAAAGAATATAAGACTGCTCTGAAATAAGTTAGTACTGTGTTATGTCATGCTTTTCTCACAATGTTTTGGTGCATATGTCCTATATTTTTACATGAGTGGTAAAAAATAAGGTTGCCCTTGCTCAAAAGCCAGTCATATCCAACTATAGGGTTTGGTGCTCATCTCCATTTACAGTCAAAGAGCCAGGACTGTCTGCGTCTGCAGACATTTCTGTGGACATGTGACAGGCATGACTAGAGGCAGAACACTGTTTACCTTCCCATCAAAGTGTTACTATTTATCTACTTGCAATTTTTTGCTTTTGAACTGCTAGGTTGGCAGGAGCTGGGACAGAGATTGGAGCTCACGCCATTGTGCAGCACTCCCAGCTTGAGCGGCTGACCTGCCAACTTTCCAGTCGTAAAGTTCAGCATCTTAACCACAAAGCCACCACAGTTGTGCAAGTGTAATACTGTATATATTATTTTTCTGACCCTTCTCACAACAGCCAGTGCTTCTGTGAACAGGGGCTAAGCTTGGAATGACACTTTTCTAAGAATGAATAAGTTGAAGAAACCACAAACAAGCAGTGCTAGGATTGTTCTGTGACCTAAACCTTGTTTGGATTTCTCCTTGCACTATAAATTTTCACAATAGGGCTTCTTGATGTCAGCTGACATGTAATAGTGTACAGTAAAACACCAGATAACGATTGGATCGGATAATGCTAAAATCGCATAACATTAAGTAATCTGGGGAGGAGAATTGGATCAAATAACGTTAAGGTCCTATGGGATGGATCGGATAACAACCGCTAAAGCCTGTTTGGTTACAATGTATCTCTGTGGAACTTTAACATTATCCGAACCATCCCATAGGATTTTAAAATGGATTGGATAACACTAAAAATCGGATAACACCAAGACTTGTGGAACCAAGTTTTAGTGTTATCCGGTGTTTTACTGTACTTCTTTTCCTCAGGTTTGGAGAAAAATGACTTTTACAAGTTTTTTTTCCATTTTTGGAAAATGTGCAGCACTAGAAGTACAATAACAGTTGCCTTATGAAAGACTTGGTGACTTGTTACATCCTCATAATCAATTATTCCAGCTTGCTGACTGTGCTAATTTTTATGCAGAAACATTGTTTTATGCAAACTATATATTGTACAATCTGCAAATGACTCAATGAAAGTGTCTCCACCATTTGACATCTGAATCTCTTAAAATAGTTGGAGAATTTGCACCAAAAGATCTCTTCACATCACTTCCCACTATATTGCCTACCAGTGCAATGTATGGATGTTTGCAGCAAATCATTTTTTTAAATGTGTGATCAAAATTAAGAACATAGTCTAAGAAGAAGAAATATTCTAAATTAAGTATAGAAGAGAGAAAGATCTGAACATGACACATGACTGCTGTATCTAGTAAGCAAAAACAGATGTTATTGAAGAGGAAAAGGGTACTCACCACAGGGCTGCTACCTTTTCATGCATAAATTTGTCTTAAGTGAAGCTTAGTTGGTGGGAGATTTGCTTAGTTTTCTTTTTATCTCTTATTCAGAATAGAATCTGTCACAGTATGGAGTATAACCTGTCTTGACTTTTCAATTCATGGGATAACATTTTCTTTGCTTCGCATCGCTTCACTTATGGCTTTTTTAGAACTAACTTCCAAACATTGTAGAACCAGATCAATAAGTGATGTGAAACAGCTACTATTTTATCACCTACCATTTTAATTATTTCCTTCTACTATTTGGTTATATTTTAGTTTATATGTATGACTAAATGTTGACAGTTCTCTGCTTTTGGAATATACTCAAATGGAAAACTGGTTAAAATTTGATTTATTTAAATAAATATACTGGGGAAGAGGAGAGGTTGAAAGAGGTTTTTACTATGGCAACTAACAAAATGTAGCACTGATGACTGGGATTAACTGAAGTGCCAAACCCTTATAGCCATGTATATTGTTTTTAGTCATAACTTGTCATAAAAGCATTGAGTTGATGGCTTCATCAAGGGAATTATTTAATTTACTGTCAAAGGGAAGAACAAAGTCCCAGTTTTGATCAAATGATTGTAGCCTCTCAGAGGTGATGAGAAAGTTGCTGAAAAGCTTCACATCACAATAAACAGATAATTATTACAACAAAATGACAGTAAAACCACACTTGCCACTTGGCATTTTTCAGAGACCTCTCCTTACCCTCAGTTTTCTATCTCCTTGATATCAAGTGAATTTTTGAAATATTTGCACTTAAATGCAAATTTCTAAGCATTTTAAGACCAACTTAGTTATGGTTCGGGTTACAGTTTCTGATGGTTGAGCAATAACCTTGTGAAGTACAGAGGGGTCATAGATCCCTTCTTCTTTTGAATTCATGTAATCTATGTAATAGATAATCTGGCTCCCCACCCATTCAGCCTGAGGAAGGAGGAACAGCTGGGGAGGGCTGGTTGCTGATTCAGGAGATGATGGTCCCTTTGCCACAGTTGTCAATGTATGTGTTGATCTTTTATGTTTTATTGCACTATTACCTTTTATTGTACTGTTATATTTTATTGCATTATTTTTATTGCATTGCTACATTTAATTGTATTGTTACATTTTTTCATACTGTAACATTTGATATGTTGTGATTTTTGTGAGCTGCCCTGAGTCTGCATATGCTGAGTGGATAGCATACAAATCGAATAAATCAAATCAAAATCAAATCAAATCATGTAGTGTACCAGAACTGAGAACTTACAAATTGGGATATATGGAAGATGCCTGATGTCTCCCCTTACTCAAGAAAGATACATTATTTTCTTATTCTGGGTACCATGTGAGCAGGGCCGGATTTACATGAAAAGAGGCCCTAGGCCATTCCACTTATGTGGCCCTTTCACCTCCCATTTGTAAGTTTGTAAATTACATGAGAGATAATAAAATACATCATTACTGTGATATATATCAATATATAGGCCCCTCTTGATATTGAGGCCCTAGGCTGAAGTCTAGTTAGCCTATAGGAAAATCTGGCCCTGAATGTGAGATATGCTAATGCTCTGGAGTCAACAGTATGCAGATAATACTAGTTTTTTCTCTTTTTAAAAAAAAGGTCAATAGTGAAAAGAAAAGAAAAATGACTGGTCAGCTGACCATATCACCTGTTTTTCTTAAATAACTGTTGTGTCTGCCCATAATGCAGCAATAGTATCTCAGACACATTTGAGGTAAGATGACAACTACTGCAAAATTTTCACCTCACCTTGTATCAACATCTAGAGACAGACATTTTCTGGCAGGGTGGCCCGAGTATAGTGAATGGGGCCAGCATATTTAAATAAACAGCAGGGGAAAGTCAATATCTTATTTAATGTGAGCACTGTAGTCAGACAAATGTGTAATCCTGTTGCCAGAAGCTATCCTTCATAAGGTCATTGTGCTAATGTTATTTTTCTCCCCAATTTTTTTTTAAAAAATCCAATTCCTCCTAAAGGATCCAATATTTGGATTAAAATTTTGGGACCTTTGGAGGAATCAGAATTAGAAATTTTTAATTTCTGAAAAATCCCATCACTCATGATGTTATCAGCTTTATGCAGTGAAATTTCTAACAACAGGATTTTGTCCACTGAAATAGGGACAGTTGGTATATCTAACACACCCTAGGAGCAGAGTAAATGGTTGCAATTCACTACACCTTGTGATTAGATTTGGAGAAATAAAAGCTAAAGAAAAAAATCTTCTTTGTTTTTCATGGGCACAAGCCAAGTCAGCCCAAATATGTCTTTTCTTTTTTCAGGCACGAATCATGTTGAGAAGCTGTGATTGATTAAATTGTCACAGTCATATGCTCACACCACCACTAATTAGAAACAGAAAGGATGGAGGGATAAAGAAATGTCTAAAACTGTAGAACAACAGACTCCCTGCACTGCCCATTTTTAAAAATTGGAATAACATATTATTGTGCCAAACTGCCCTTTTAAAGAGTCTCCCTTGCTTCCTGGTGGCTCCCTTAAAAAGTTAGGTGAATCTATCGCATGGTAGGAAAAAAAAAGGTCAATTTGTACATATTTAAAGTGTCTTTGGAAGCTGAGCAAAAAAGAATGAGTCTGCACTAAAAAAACCCAGACAATTCCATCACAGGCAATTCTGACATAAATTATGATCCTAGGTCGTTACTCCATAAGTCTTTGGAAAGAAAAGACCAAGATCAGATAATTTTCAAGTGATCTCCTTCTGAACGATTTTCCCCACCAGCTTCATCTGGTAGTGATAACCTAGTTGAGATTGTATGAAAGTGCAGTTAAGGATCCTACTGCCAAACTAACATTCTGTTAACATTGTCACACCTTGCCACCAAGGGTACCATAAAGAAATGGAGGGAACTTCACTTAATCTTCACCTGGTGCCCTCATCATAGTTTCCAAATGGGGCAACAATCCCCAGAGCACTTGATTTAAAGTAGAAGTTAGAGTTGTGATCAAGATTCCTCAAACACACCATTTCAGATGTCTACCTTGAAATTTCTTTTCACATTAACATTGGTTGTGTTGAAACTGGGGATATGATGGGATAGCAAGGAATCAATTTTGCTTTCCTCTGCCTCCTTTCCTCTTCCATTATAATTTCACAGAAAGGAAGTGTGATGCATGGTGATGTTATTCTGATAAAATGCCTGAAATTAATCCCAATCCAATTGGGTGATACTACCTCATAGTTCTAATACATTATCTTATGACCTTGTAGGAGTCTGTTTCTGCTCTCAAAGTGGTGAGGATTTTTCTCATGTAAGGTTTCAAAAGTCTTTTATGATATTAAAGTTGCAACTGATCTTTACCTCCTTGCATATTCAGAAGGTAAAGGGAGGAGTAGAATCATTAGAAATGCAGAGGAGCACTTCTGGCCTCTATAGCTTTTACATTTGCATCAAAAAACATCTGATAGAAGCAAGTACCTCTATCTGAAAATGCTCTTAGTATTTGTTTAAAACAGTTTGAACAGGAACATTTCCAACAAGACCATAGGCTGCTCATTCATATGATCTGCGCTTAATCTCCTGAAGGAAAATCTCTGATCATTTAAACCATTTTTTTTACAATTCAGTAGAAGAATCACAAGTTCTTGATTTTCTACAGGCATATAATGCAAAGAAGAGTGACATATTAGTAGAATTTGGTCCTCTATAAAAGTATATTTACTAGTCAAAATAGCTCTGAGCTGCCATTTTTTCTATCGTCATTGTCATAATCATCGTCATCTCACAGCAGGACCACCACTACCATCTTGATAAATATTGGTAGCATTAGCTCTGCTTCCAGTATTTTTATTTTGTGTGTTTGGCAGAACTACCACCAGATCGATGCAAAGATTGCCGCCATATTAGAAATATTAGGGATACATCTTTCTTATTCCCATATCTCTGTGCAGAAAAGGGAATTGCTTGTTCTGTTTCTGCTAGAGTTGTGGCACTCAGAGGCAGAGAGATAGGGAAGAGATAACACGTTATAAATAACAGAGAAAATATGTGGTGGATAAATGTGTTATTGGGTAAAACTCGACTGGGCTTAGTCTCCAATTATATTAGTGCCAATTCTTATTCAGGAATGTCTTACATTAAGCATGTAAAGCTACAGATCACCTTTTGTAACTTAAAATAAACCTTCCATGCTGAAATCCAAACTGGGACCAGTGTGGGAGAGTACGGAAGAGTTAAAAATTATTCTTCTTTCATTTTTATTTGAAACTTCCCAGACAGACCAAAAGCTATGAAGGGGGAAATTATGATGGTGGAGAGGAAAATACTGAGTTTATAAAGTACAGGAAGGAAGGAAGAGAAAACATTTAGATTTAAGATAGCTTTTTAAAAAATATGGTGTTAAGGTGTAAACCTTCTGTATCAACATGTACTGATCCCATTCCCAATGAATAGTCTTCTTGATTAAAATTATATTATGGCCATTGGTTCAATGCTGTATGTAGTTCAATAAGATAGATTGGTCTTCAACCACACAACTCTGCTTGTAGTTCCTAGCAATTTATTTTCTTTCATGCCATATGGGTTGATTATAGCAACTTGCAATTTGGAGTCATGCATTGTAGAAGGGGTCAGATTTAGCTGTGGGATGGAGATCATTCTTGGGTCAATAATCTATGGGCCACAGTAAATGGCAAGGTGTAAAGGTGTGGGTAGGAACTAAACAGACCAAAACTTTATAATCCAATAATCCATTGTTTTAAGACAAAAATTTAGCTTCATAAAACAATAATCAAAGTAACAAAAAACAATGTAGAATTACTGTAAGAAGATACTCTGTACTGCAGTTGAACATAGAGCCCTGAGTTCCCACCCCACAACTAATTATGGAGAATCCTATCCTAGCACTAGGGATTTTGTAGGGTTGTGGTGGCTCATTGGTTGAGAAGGTTGCCTTGTTAGCTGGAAGGCTGGCAAGTCAGCAGTTCAAGACCCAGGTACTGCATGATGGATTGAATGCCCGTCTCTGTCTCAGATCTTGGGGACATGAAAGGAGCCTCATTTGGGTGTTCCCTGAGCAGAGTTTCTTCTGGAAAATTCCTTTCAACCCAGAATAATTTCTGACACAAAATTATTATTATTACTAGAGATTCAAAGCTATTTTTCCAATAGCAGATCAATAGTTTTAATTAATTTATGATATTTTATACCTCACTGTCACCATTGTCTAATGCTTAACATGTTATGTTTAAATTTCATATTGTATATTGGTTTTGATTTTTAATGTTGAACAGTCTTTATGTTTTAGGCCAGGGTTTATGATCTATGATCATAAAAAAGAAAATTAACTGTTCTACATCACCCAGAGTTAGAGAATATCCCAGATGGATGATATATGAATAGAATGAATGAATGAATAAAAAAAAATCTCACCATGCAAGAAAAAATGTTAGTCTTGTCCTCTGCCTTCAGCTGCTTGGAATAAAGGATTGGAGTACAATGCAGTTCCACTAAGTAACTCAGTTATAAGAGTGAAATGTCTTGTCTCTTTCCCAACATTTGATATTTTCTCAGTAGGTCATACCTTCATTAATCACTATCTTTTTATCTGCCCTATTAACCTCTAATTATTAATCAATTTGCCATTGCTTTCAGCTAAATAGCTTAATAACTGTTTGCACTTCTTGCATTTCTCATTACTAATATATGTATAGCATCACTTAAGAAGAGAAGATCAGAATTTTAAATTCAGCATCCTCAGCTGTATATGAACTCATGGTGCTATAAGGATAGAATCTGGGGGCAGGAGAAACTCAATTGAGAACTGTTGTTTTTTACCATGCCTTTTTCTTAAAAATGCATAGTAGTAAACTAAAACTGAGATCCTTATATCAGCAGTATAGACAGGCAAATAGGCAGGATTACTACCAATTCAAATCTCTTTATAAGCTTTTGATAGTCCAAAAGAAGGAAATCTATGCATGATCAATGGATACTCTTTGCTGATTCTTGCTCCAAAAGAACAACAAATTATTGGTCTCTAGCTAGTGGTTCTGTGGGTACTATCTAAATGTGATATTACTGCTAAGAATTGGTTAGTGCTCAGCTAAGAATTGGTTAGTGCTCAGCATGTCTTTGTAAGGATCCTAGGGAAATTCATGACATTGTTCTCTCATTTGAGTTTTTTACAGTCTCCCAGTAGCAGTAATGCAGAAAGAAATCAAGTTTTGGGTTTTTCAGTTAAAATAAAGGGGGGAGGGACCTCTGGGTTAAAGTCTATCATTCTTGAACTTCTGAATGCCTTTAGGGCCTGTCACCCAATTCTGGGTGATTGGATTCACTCTCTGGCAGAGGTACTAGAAAGACCCAAGAACTTACAATGAGGCAGGGTTTTCAGTCAAAACAAAATATGGTTTATTGGGAGCAAAAGCAAAGGCAAGCCTATTCGGGCATATAGTCTGGCCAGACCTATAATTCTAAATAGCTAACCTTCCCGCAACCGTTCTGAGGAAAAGACCCCCCTTGTGATCCCTGCTCACAAAATTTGGTGAACAGAAGATAGCCCCCACCCACCTCTAAGGGCTTATATCTGCTATCTAGACTAGCTTCTAGGTGACAAGGGAGAGGGGATTGCAACTGGGAAAGAGGAAAGGCAATTAACATATTTTAATTACATGCAAACATAAAACAAAGGCAGCTCTGAGGTCAGAGAATTTAGTTACACAAAAGCGGCAGATTACAGCTATTGCTAAAAAAACCGGTTATAGAGAGTTTACATTAGGTCAAAGGAGCATATTTGTGGTTGACAGGAATAACCAATTGCATGTAGCGGCGGGAAAACAGTGGATTCCGGCATGAATGGAGCCTCCGGACGCAATTGATTTAGCGTCTAGCGTGTAAGCAAAGAAACAAAGAGAGATGTTAGAATCAATATGCCTTAATCATTTAGTTAATGGGAGACCTTTGAGGAGAGAGGTCACCTTTTGTTTTTTCCCTTTTAATCCTCTGGCTGTGTACGTGAGAGACGGGATGTCCGCTTGTCCCTGTGCTTGTCATTTTACTTCGCTTGCTTCCCCCCCTTTTTCCTGATCAACTTTGGGGTTGTTCCCCACAGATTTTTGCTATGTTTATGCTTGGTCAGTGTTCTAATCAATGTTTAATTGAACTTTAATCAAACCAGAGGAATGAGTCATTCAGCTTCCTTTGTGAAGGAATTTCTGCTTATCAGAAAACGTCATCAAACCGGTTTT
Organism: Furcifer pardalis; assembly: GCA_030440675.1. Classification (NCBI taxonomy): domain Eukaryota; kingdom Metazoa; phylum Chordata; class Lepidosauria; order Squamata; family Chamaeleonidae; genus Furcifer; species Furcifer pardalis. The sequence goes on from CP126891.1 coordinate 133,054,937, forward strand.
AAGAACAATGGAGGCAATCAGGGCCATGTTTTACATTCCTTGCCAGAGTCTATTGACTATTGGGTAATCCCCCTTCCTCCTTGAGAGCATTCCAATCTTATGATTTAACTCCTGGCTTCTACCTTATTTTCCATGTGTGTGTGTTGTGATATGTGGCATTTAATAAACGTTTTGATTAATTATAATGCTTTATCCAAAATTTCAGGTAACACTCCTTCCCTTTTCTCTCGGCAGATAATCTTTGAAAAGATTTCTAGAAGCAATCTGGGATTTCTGACAGGAATCTTTGAGAGAGATTCTCCGTCGAAACTGAGTGGGTCCTGATGATGTACCCACTGGGACCTTGGTTAAGTGGGACCCTGCACAACGTTTTCAGGGACTGCAAAAGGGTCACACACACAAATTAGAATTATAACTACAGCAATCCCAAGCCCCGTCATGAATAGGTGTTTGAGGTATCCAAAATCCGGGATCCAGCTGGTTAACCACCCCCACAATGAAAACCTAGTGTCTTGTTTAATTTCAGTGGTGAGATTTTGTAGCCCGTGGATGGCTTCCTCTGCCTGCTTGCTGTTAAATTTAGGCAGCACATCCATTTAAAATCTGTTATGAACCAGCAATGAATGGTACTGCAATGCCTGGGAGTCAGGGGTGACATTGGGGCATTTTTGTAAGCAAGTGGATTCTCCAAACTACCAACACTACAAATGAACATCCTAACATTTTATACATTCTACACATGTTTAGAAATTTAAACTAAAGAAAATACAGGAACACAGTTTGCTAGCAATACTTTAGAGAGAGAGAGAGAGAGGTAGAGAGAGAGAGAGAGGTAGAGAGAGAGAGAGAGAAGGGGGGGTCGAGAAGAAATGAGGTGGTAGGAATACTAATAATAAAAGACATGATACTCCTCCATTGAATTTTAGACATGCTCTGGAGCACTGTCATCCGTTCACTTTCGGGATCCAACACAGGGCTTCCACATCTTTAGCTTTTTCCTGTAGTGAGGGAGAGAAAACACAACACATCTCCCCAAAACCCTCCCACATTTACTTTTTAAACTTTTATTCCTTAACCCTAGTAACAATAAACGACAACCACTCATGTTTTCAATGTGCTTCCATTGCATTCACTGTTCCCTATGGATTTATGTAAGGGAATTCCTTAAGATTCCAGGTTTAGTAGGAGAAGAGGGCTTTTATTGTGCAAACCCCATACTTACTCCAGAAGCCACTAATGCATGATCCAATTGCAACTGTGAGTGCTTTTTAAAGGCAGGAATTTACCTTCCTGGCCCAAACCAATGTAAACCAAATTAAATATTTTGAGTAAACAATTGTTTCACTCCCATCTGATCTGAGGAAGGTGCTGCTTCCCTACCAAATTCAGCCTCCCCCTCCCCTTTGTGAGTCTGGGAGTCTCCTAACTAATTTCTAAACTGGCCTCATTGTGAAATCTATTTGTTTACCTTTACCCTGTTTTCCTTCTGGCATCCTGTATAATAAGAATGAGGGTTTAACAAACGCACTGCAGATGTTTTTGAAATAACTTTATTGTTGGAGTTGCAAAGCAATCTTTATGGTTCAGTTTCTTTAACTAGGATTCTTAACTGGGGACGGTGCATAGGGACGCTCAAATTTCCTTAAGATTGTGCACTTAGTAGGATGAGAGGAAATTTCCCATGTGCGATGTTCCAACAATCTTCAGAAGCCACTCACACAACATACATGCAGACAAGACAAAATACAGCTATGCAATGACAGAACAGGCTATGCAGGGGCAGGGCACCTCTCCTGCCTTCCTTAAGGGAAATTTTGGCAGGGAGTTTGCCCAGAAATAACATTTGGCTTTATTAATTTTAATTAGGCAGACATCAGTTTGTGGTGTTAAAAACTTCAAGCTGCTCTTAAGGAGCAAGCTACTATGTGTTTATCTATTTACTATGCAAAACTTCTCCTACCTTTTTCCGGAACTCTTGTTGCAAGGTCCTGGGTTTGAATCACAATTTTTAAAAGCATTTTTTTTTTTTCAGATCGAAAATCAAATGTGCTTCCTGGGGCTTTTGCGATTCAGTTAATTCAACCCCAGTACATGTGTGTATTGAGCCACATTATACAAAATCAAATTTACAGCAACCATTTCAGAAATGCATATGTTTTCAAAAGGTTTTAATAGGTTTATGTTCAAATTAACTTTTCACTATGGAGCAGCAGTTTCCTTCTTTAAAGCAATTCAGACAAGCAGAGCTTTGCACAGACATGATTCCAAGTTTCCAATTTAAACTTATCCAGATTATAACACATGCATAGCCCCTCTGTTTAAGCAAGTATCAGATTATACAGGACAATGTTCCATTTCCCTTGTGCCACAAATTAAAGGTTCCCCTTTATTTAATATCCATCCATTATTTTCTACTAGGCCATATCTCCTTTTATTTCTGAAAATGGGTCTCCACGTGCCACATTTAGAGACTGTTAAGGTATACACCAGACAAACCAAATTCTGAGTTAGCATGGCCCTTTTAAGATGTGGGCCAGATTTTCAAAATACGGTTTTGCATTTTTGGCAGATGCTTCTTGGCCCCCCTTCCCACAAAACTGGGTTCTCAAGTGAGACTCCAATTGTCCTTTTTCCCAGGGTAAAAGACAAGCCAAAACCTCCATTTCCGCTATCTTCATGCCCTGCCTTGGGACGAGACCTTGGGCCACCCAGAACTCCAGGATTTGCTCCGAAGGCTTTCTTGGGGTCCCTTGCCTATCTGCAAGTTTTCCAATTCAATTATAATATTGCCAGGTTGAGCTGAGCACTTTAAATGAAGCCGGGTAAAAGGGTGGTTGAGGTGATTTGCCTTCTTGCATTGATATTTTGTGCAGGCCAATTCTGCCTGCGGGGAGTACCCTAAATTTCATCCATATGTGGGGCGTATGGCCAGGTAGCAAACTTATGTTTTAAAATTAGCCTTTCATCAGATGAGGCTCCTTACTTCATATTTGTCAGCCTTGCTGGGACAGCAGGGTGACACAGATTAATTTGAGGCACAACGAAAAGGAAGAAAAAGTCCCCATTTCTTTGCCAACTAGGGCAGTGGAATCAGAATTTGGGTGGGGCAGTGCATATGCCTGTAATCTTGGACATTATGCGACTCTGTTTACTTTAGTGGCCAAGCAGGAAATTCAACTGATGGCCAAGCTTAGTGGAAGAGGAAGGAGGGGCCGCTTTCCCCCCTTCAGGCTATTGTGAATGGAATGTTGTTGTTGTTTTTTCTCAGCAGGAGGCAATTTCTTAACTTCTCTGCAGTGCTACAATGTTTGCACTCTGCACATGTTCTATGGAAAGTCCGAATTTTTACTTTGGAAGCCATTTCTTTAAAAGCAAATGCATTTTCAAACACATATTGGTTGCAGTTGGCTTTGTATGGGAAAGAGGGACCTTTCTAATTAATCCATCCCAATTTCCAACCCTTGCCAATCTCAATTTTATAGATATACCAGTCATTATGTCAATTTATTTGTTTTCGATTAATTCTATTTCATTAACTGTATCTTCCCACTGTTTCTAAGTTCCAATTCCTAATTTCCAAAGCCTTTATTGCTTGAACTACCTACGTTTTTGTTTCAAATTCTGCTCAATTCTCCTTTGGGTCCCTTTTAAAGGGATTTTCCTGTAACTTCTGATACTTACTTAGTTCGATTTCGAGCCTTATTTAAAAGGCAGCAATGCATTTGAGCGTTGCTAATTCACTAGCCTTATAATACTTTTGCCATGTCCCGATCTAAAGGACAACAATAATCCCGATTTATACATTTCCAATCTCTGTCTTAAAGTTTAAACTAGACAGAGAAAGGGATAACATCATTTTGTTAACCATACTTTTTATATACTTTTTACAATACACATATATACAGATCTGCCACATCTCCAGCATGCATCAGGCCTGGGTACTCTTTGGAAGCATAACATCTTAAGGACATGCTTCCTTCCCCTTTAAAGCCTTCTGCAGAACATGTTAATACCTCACAATGGCAGTTTAAATTTTCTAAGTTCCTAGTCCTCATTATTTACACATCACAAAAATGCAGGCACACATTTATTTCGTTCACACACACACCCAGGGTACCCTTATTCATTCATTCATCATACATGCATGCATATTTACATATATTACACATTCATTCCGTTTTCAAACTGTGTATTAGACCTCTTTTTTCCTGCAATGTTCCACGCAATCGCTAGAAAAGCAAGGGAAAATGCCATGCTTTCTCAGACCTTAAGGGCCATGGTTTACTGTGGTTCTCAGGAGGCTGGAATTACCTGCCACCTGGGCACAATGACTTAATCTTATTGCTAATCATTCTTATAAGCCATTCCCAGGCTGCCTCTTATGGCAATAGCCTGGGATTCTTCCAATTTGGGCTGCCCTGTGTTCGAATTCAGTTACACTTTAACAGATTGCCTTAACTTAATTGGGGCTTGCCTTTTAGAAACAACGGACAAGTTACAATTTATATGGGTGCTGAGTTACATTAACCCTTTGTTTAATCTATGACTGCTGACCCCTTCAAGCCTCTCAGCCTGAGTGGGTTGCAGCGGGCTCAAATTTTAAATGCTTTTCTATTCTGCTTACTCTTTTTCATTCTACTCTATTTAGCACCCCCCACTCAGCTAGCAGGGATGGATGGCAATAAACTATTTCTCCTTCCCTTTTCTCTTTTGACTGAGGGGTCCTGTTCTGCTTACTGGGTCCTAGCTTTCCCTTTTCCAAGGAGTCCATTGAGATTGGCTCACTGTTTCAATTCGAGCTTTTAATTTTTACCTTTTTCTTTTTGATTTTATAGTGCCCAATTTTTCCTCATGATTTCCTTATTTCACTAAGGGTGCCTTCCATCATTCCTTTCAGCCCGCTCACTCCTGCAACTCCAGGAACTTCCATCTGTTCCCAAGGTCCGATTTCTTCTACAACTCCCCTTCCCAACATGTCCCGCTGGGGCATGTCTGAGAGGTCCAGTAGGTTTACCTCTGCGGTTTAACCCACTGTAACCTGGGGGGGGGGGCTGCAAAGTTACGGACCCCAGACTCTCCCGACTGGATTTGTTCCTTTTGCTGGCAGGGGTGGTGGGCATCAAGGGCTGAGGGGGCGCCCCAGATTTACAAGGATACCATGAGCAGCGGGTTTGAGGAATTAAGGAGCCAGAAGGTGCAATGGACCCAAAACGGTCCTCTTCAATCCTCCTCAATTGCCTCTCTATACTTTGGGGAACCCCAAATTTGGGAGGAGGATTAGCCTTCTCCCATTACAATATAAAGATTGCCCTCGCAAGGGTATCGTTCAAGGTTTTGTGGGTGCAGCCTCACGGAGAGCGCTGCGTGCTCCGAGTCCCCAGATCTCCTCAGACTCACTTCTAGCCTTCTAATAAATTCCTTTAGGTGCCTTAAACTTAAGTTGCCTTCTCTAGGCCAGGCGGGCCTCAGGTCCCTTTGAAAGGGGCCGGTCTTGGGTGCTTAAAAGTTTCAACCTCCATTTGCTCAATTTTAGACTTGGGTCCCACCAAATTCTTCCAATTCTTGAGGACATTGCTGCGTGGCGTCCCACCAGCCTTTTCCTCCTTTCAGCCCAGCCTGAACTCTCAAAAAGCTCCTCCCATAGCTTGCCTTAGGCCTAGGTCTTGGTGCTTACCGAGTTACCCCGCGCAGCGCACTGGCGGGAGCGGACCACACAGTTTCTTCCCTTGGTGTCTCTCACCAGGTATCACCCGTCTCTCGAGACTATTTGTACTGGTCTCACGGTCGACGAACCTCCTCTCTTGACCAGTCTAGCCAATTGGCCACGTGTGCTCAGGTAATTACTCTGCCACAACGTGCTTTTCCGAATCCTCACCGGGTGCCACCCGTCTCTCGGACCCTGCCACTTGACAAGGCTTAGTGTTAGGTGATGATTCTACCCACTAGCCCGAACTTTTAAACTAAAGGCGCTCACAGGGGGACAAGTCCTGCTCTTGCTTTTCTAGTGGTGGCTAACCTCACTAGTGCCCAATTTGTTGTGCAATTCAGGTCCGTCAAACCTGCTTGTTGCACTCTCGGTGGGACTCTAACCCACGCTTCTCAATACCCGGACTGCCACCCGGGGGAAGGTCAGTTCAGCTGGCTGTTTAAACTAACTTGGCAAGAATTTCAAAGGGACCCCAAAATCAAAATTATACGTTACCAATCCTGAAGTTTTCAGTCGCAGAGACGAACCGCAGATGAGTCTCTCAAAGCCTGATTGAAGATTTCGAATAGGAGGTCGTTCTGGTTTTTCTTTCCCTCTCTTTGTGCCCTGCACCTCTTAAGGAGTTTGCAGGAACCAGAGGCATCCCGGACGAGCCCCCAATTATGTCACCCAATTCTGGGTGATTGGATTCACTCTCTGGCAGAGGTACTAGAAAGACCCAAGAACTTACAATGAGGCAGGGTTTTCAGTCAAAACAAAATATGGTTTATTGGGAGCAAAAGCAAAGGCAAGCCTATTCGGGCATATAGTCTGGCCAGACCTATAATTCTAAATAGCTAACCTTCCCGCAACCGTTCTGAGGAAAAGACCCCCCTTGTGATCCCTGCTCACAAAATTTGGTGAACAGAAGATAGCCCCCACCCACCTCTAAGGGCTTATATCTGCTATCTAGACTAGCTTCTAGGTGACAAGGGAGAGGGGATTGCAACTGGGAAAGAGGAAAGGCAATTAACATATTTTAATTACATGCAAACATAAAACAAAGGCAGCTCTGAGGTCAGAGAATTTAGTTACACAAAAGCGGCAGATTACAGCTATTGCTAAAAAAACCGGTTATAGAGAGTTTACATTAGGTCAAAGGAGCATATTTGTGGTTGACAGGAATAACCAATTGCATGTAGCGGCGGGAAAACAGTGGATTCCGGCATGAATGGAGCCTCCGGACGCAATTGATTTAGCGTCTAGCGTGTAAGCAAAGAAACAAAGAGAGATGTTAGAATCAATATGCCTTAATCATTTAGTTAATGGGAGACCTTTGAGGAGAGAGGTCACCTTTTGTTTTTTCCCTTTTAATCCTCTGGCTGTGTACGTGGGAGACGGGATGTCCGCTTGTCCCTGTGCTTGTCATTTTACTTCGCTTGCTTCCCCCCCTTTTTCCTGATCAACTTTGGGGTTGTTCCCCACAGATTTTTGCTATGTTTATGCTTGGTCAGTGTTCTAATCAATGTTTAATTGAACTTTAATCAAACCAGAGGAATGAGTCATTCAGCTTCCTTTGTGAAGGAATTTCTGCTTATCAGAAAACGTCATCAAACCGGTTTTAAGAACAATGGAGGCAATCAGGGCCATGTTTTACATTCCTTGCCAGAGTCTATTGACTATTGGGTAATCCCCCTTCCTCCTTGAGAGCATTCCAATCTTATGATTTAACTCCTGGCTTCTACCTTATTTTCCATGTGTGTGTGTTGTGATATGTGGCATTTAATAAACGTTTTGATTAATTATAATGCTTTATCCAAAATTTCAGGTAACACGCCTGTTACTGGCAGTCTTGCTTACCTGTAACAATGAAGCTGGCCAAATAGCACACTATTGATCATTATAGCACTGATTTATAAGAACTGTGAGAAAAAGAATCCTACTAATTATAGACAAAACATTATTCTCCTTGTGAACTTTACCTCCATGATTAAGGACTAACAGGTTTTGGAAACAAACAAGCAGGCTTTAGAAAAGGTCAATCAGCAATTGACTATTGGTTTTTTAACAAGTCCTATAAAGAAATATAAGACCACTTATGGAAATGGCCTATCTATTGCTTTTTAAAATACAGCCTTTGCTTATATTCCACAAAACAGATTAAGTGTTAAACTACTGGATTTTTCTTTTACAACCTACATGTTACCTGTAGCTGGAGTGACTTTTCAGGGCTCAGGTGACTATCAGTCTATCCGACTAAACCATTGTTTCTTCCCACCTCTGAATACAAAGAGAACCCCACCTCCCTCTGCTCTGTGCCTTCCAAATGAAAACAATGCCTGATCTTTAGCCCTTCAAATACATCCCAAGTACTTATAGTTTCCATATGCCCATTTACGGTTTAGAGCTATTGGGATAAAAATGCAGATACCATGTAATTATTAATTATTCTCTCTCATTATACCTAGTATAAGCTTGAGAGAAAGAACTTAGAAGAAGAGAATAACATGGGAAAGAGTTAGACTCTCTTCCATTAGTGCCACTATGCTATTGAACATCATACAGCTGCTTTAAAGATTATTGGTTTATTACAGCAGGTTTGATTAAAAATCTCCTAGGTCATTTGTGTTTTTAACTTGCAGTCAAAACTGACAATGAGGGAATAAATTTATATTAATATTCTCATCATGAATGGATATGTTTAAATTAATTTGACAATTAAACAGTATATATTAAAGGAATGACACGAATACACGATATTCAATTCATCTCAAACTAAATATGTAATAAACCTTTCTGCAAATGTTAAAATTCAATTAAACCATCTTTAAAAGAAAATCCTCAGTCTGATTACATCTTGAGAGCCAGAAAAGTGAGAACCATCTTATGTTGATGTTGACTGTAAGAAATTCTGGCTATTTTTCACCATTTGCTAAGGGTTGTTTGTGTGTAAAGATGCCAGAGTGCTGTTTATTAAAACTGCAAATCTATAGCCGACCAGCAGGCCTCCAATGAATTGCAAAAATTGTGGAAGTGCTATCCTGCTAGGTGACAATTTCAAAGTTTTTCCCAGCGTTCTTGGGTAAAGATCCTTCACTGAACCCCTTCCTTATTATCTCTAGGTTATCACTTGCTTCTTCTTTAACAATTTGTATCACTGGGTAGTATGTTTTATAGATGCTATTAACTTGGCTTCCCCCCCCCCCTCTGCATCCAAGTGTTGACACTTCTTCCCCATTGTTCCTTTGTTAGCTGGTTTTCTTCCTCCTTCATTTTTTGCTCTCTCAAACCCTATTTGTGGAGCTGAAGTTCCATATTATAAGAAAGAGCGAGCAAGTGAGCATGTAAGTAAAAATGTTTGCTTCTTTTATCCAGAAGCATCTGGACTGTTGCTCATGGGAAATAGTAGGACTATACAGATTGTTCTACAAATTTCTCTGTACCAAAAGGGAATAACTATGTTCCAAATCTCTCTGATACCATGATTGTCTCCAGCTGCTGTTGATTCTCTTCTTTCTCATAATAATTGCTACCATCTCTTTGCTTTGATACACAAGAGAGCCTATGAGAAAGCAGGTATTGGCATCTGATGCTCCTTACTGCCACCACTAGTATCTTGGTCCTAGTTAGAGATGGTAAACAGGCAGGTGACAGAGGCAAAGAAGAGGAGCAAGTCCAGAGCATTGCTATCAATCTTAAGTTTGGCCTGTCATCAAGTGCCTCTCCTTGTCTACCCTTGTTGCTCGCCATGGTTTTGATACAGGAAGACTCCTCCCCCATGACAAAAGGCTTAGAGCAGTGTTTCCCAGCCTTTGGTTTTTGGACTTCAATTCCCAGAAGCCTAAGTCAATTCCTCAAAGCACTGATCATACAATGGACTGACTTAGGCTTCTGGGAATCGAAGTCCCCCTGTGGTGTGTGTGTTGGGAACCACTGTTTTAGAGTCATACTGGCAATTCTGTCCAATTTTTTATTACCATGACCAGTTCGGAATATGAGCACCCCTACAGCTATTGTAAAGGACTGTACTCTTTATCTTCTGAAAACATATTTTTTTTAAAAAAAAAAAAGTTGTGATAAGGGAAGATTCTGCTTTTTGTTTTGCTGTTTTATTTTGCAAAATATTTTGTTGGAAATAAAACCCAACATCCCCCCACTCCCACCCTGTGGTGTATGCTTGTCTTGGTACTTAGCTTAGCTCACAGTCTTCAAAGTCTGACCTTTTCTGAGCTCCCAGTGTGTGGCTATTCCTTTGCCACTGTGAGTGCTATTCTTTGTAACAGGCAAGGAGTTTCTTTGTACAAGTCCATCTGCCCCGTGCTGAGTTCTGTTCCATCAGGAGGCATCTGGAAACCTTTATGTCTTCCCATGGATCTCTCCAGCTAATTATTTTAGCTTAAATGTTTATCTTTGTGCCTCTTGCTTTTTGCACATTTCTTTTCTACCCTTCCTTCTAAATGTGTTGAAAAGTAGAGTCACACTGAGTCACTGTAGTTGGTCTTTGATTGTCATCAAGACTCAATATAGATACAGAACACCATCTTACCACTCTGTCAGTGACCCCTACAGAACCAAAAATTACAGCTTTTATCTTTCCCTAAGGCTACTGGTAAAGTTGAATTTCCTCTTTTCGTCACTCTTCCTTTGCTCAGATTTTACATCCAGAAGGAACATGACTAATAAATTGGTGCTTTAAGGTAGAGCACTCAGAAAGGAATCAGGCTCATGTAAGTATAGTATGTAAAGGTGCAGAGAGGGAGGGTGGGAGAACAAACTCCCCAAACTGAGCATTTGGTGATAACTGAGTCAAGACAAACAGTAAAGCAAACAATAAGTAGTCACCTAGAAGCCATGGCTAAGTTCCATGAGAACATAGATTTTTAATGCTTGCTTCACATCATAAATAAGGAAGGGGACGGTGAAAAATGGTAAAGGAAATCCACACACCTCATTTGAGGTTGTGAGTAGAAAATTACATGGTGTTTAAACATACATTAATACACAACAGATCAGAATGTAATCAGGTTTTTCAGAGTTATCATCTGATTTGCATAAAATTTCAATACAGAGTGGGAAGATATTTTTGATTAACATTTAAGGGGGTTCATCATTTGTCATCTGTCTTAGGCAGAGATTTCCTGACTTATGATTAATATTATTACTTTGGAATCAATAAATGGTTTAAGACATTTTTTAAAAAATACAGTAATTCTAGAGAAAGCTTCAAAAGGAAGCTTAGATAGGATTTTAGAAGATTCTATTGGAAGCAGATGTGCATGCCAGAAAGGGTAATTCTGATTTAGACACCCACACCCATTTATAAAGAAATGTTAAACATTTCTTTTCTCAAGCAGGTTTCACTGTGTTCCACAGTACTAAGTCCCAGATAACTGTGTATAGGAGTACATCCCTAATAATTGGTAAATCAATGTATGTAGGCCAACAAAAATTGTTTTGGAGTTTTGGCTTCCTCCTACTGATTCAGTCCCTTATCTTCTAAAAAGTTGTCTCCTGAAAGTATAGAATCCAAACCCCAAAGATTTTTAATGTGATGGTGGGACTATAGTAGGAAAGGAACTAGCAGAAATATGCTGTCTAAAGTTGTCTAGCACACCTGCCTAATAGACAACATGTAGACTAAGGATATTAATTTTGCTTGAAATGATGAGGAATTACTACTTTCTTCCCCTTTGACTACAATGATTTATTGTTGCTTTCAAACTATCCTCATAATTGTGACTGTGATTGTTTGTGGGGTATTTGATGATACAAAAACTTGAACTGGGTTTTTGTGTCTATCTTGCAATCAATGAGTCCTTTCCACAGAAATGCCTTGATTTCCAAAGAGACAAGATTTTGCACAATATGTGACAACTTAAAAAAAAACACCAAGTATTGTGTCTTGCTCTCAGAAGGAGGTAAGGAATGTTGCCATCATATTCTTTGTTGGGAGATATTATCTAGGCAAGAGTAGAGTTTCTCCAGCAAAAATCCTTTCAAAATATATGAGGATAAGAACATTGGTGGATATTTTTCATATCCTTAATCCAGATTAATGTGTGATGACTAAATATTTGACCTCTTGGGCATCAAATGAGGATTCACTTGAGAAAGCCTTGATGCTGGGAAGGGTGGAGGGCAAAAGAAGAAGGGGGCGGCCAAAAATGAGATGGCTAGATGGTATTGTAGACACAATGGGCACTGAGCTGAGCAAGTTGAAGAGGATGGTAGAGGACAGAAGTGCCTTGTAGACACTGGTCCATGGGGTCGCAAAGGGTCAGAATCGACTGTGCGACTAAACAAGATTCCAATAAATCTAAATCATGATCAACTTAATTTTGGCTCAAAACTTTCATGTTAGCACTAATAATGACAGATCCAATATGCAGAGGTAGAGAAAAATGTATACACATTTTAAGCGATGTTATATTCCTTTTTGAAGTTGAATCCGATTACAGTAGCAATGTGTAGTATGATGTTTGTTGAAAAGAATGAATGCTGGTGTCACCATGTGATGAGCAGGAAAGTCAAAGAAAATGGCAGCAGCATGGTTGCCATTCGAGGACTGTAAGACCATTTTGAAGGATGTGGTTGAGTTCCTCCCATGTTCTCCTTCTACCTGTGGGAAAATGTAAAGGATGCAGTGTACCATAGAAAACTGGCCATACTGGTGTTACTTTGGGAAGGAATCAAAATGGCATGTGTAGTAATACAAATGGACAATTTGGCCAGTTTTGCTTGAGAAGTAGTTTGTTGTAATCACTGATGGCAAGCACTTTGAGGACCTCTTGTAATTGCTGGAATCAAATGTGACTTGTTTTGTTATTGGTATATATTTAATATTACAATTTTAATAGAGTTTATTTTCCTTCCTTAACATGTGTATACATTTTGGCATCCTCTCTCTCACTCTTGGGGACTGCAGTGGCTCAAGTGGCTAAGACGCTGACTAGAAGGTGGCACGTCAGCAGTTTGATACGCAAATACTGCAGGAGGGAATAAGTTCCCATCTTTGGTCTCATTCCTGCAAACCTAGCAGTTTGAAAGCAAGAAATTGCAACTAGATAAGTAGGGACCATTTTGGTGTGTGTGTGTGATGGAATTAAATATACCCTGTGCTTTCGCCTCTTCAAAATGGTGATTCCAGATCAGGGGGAGAGAAAAAATATGTAAACATCCTTGCCTCATTAGTTGCTGCATGGTTTAGATGAAATGAAACTTAACGTGTGATTGACATGCCTTGCTGTAAGATCATTGGTTGGAATCCCTAAGGGGGAGGGCCAAAGGTGGACCTTATGGGAGGAGATATAATCCAGACACACACAGGGAGACACTCTCTTGGATACTGTGCTTTCAAACTGCAAAAATGTAGAGGCTTGAGAAAGAAGGGGGACAAGGGCTGTCCCTTGAACACGTAGCTTGCTTTATATCTTTTGTTTTGAAATGCTTTCTGAGCTTTTGCTGCACTGTATCCTGTATCTTGCTATGCTTTCAATTTATTTCTAAAATACCTGAAGAGACTTGAAGTAATTACTTGGCTGGATGCTACCTGAATATACATTAGTTTCACATGCACCACCTGGATTTCGGTCGGGAGTTGGAAATTAAAACATTTTGATTCTAAGTTTCCTTTAGATTGACTTACATTACAGGGAAGCCTTTGAGGGCCACAAGACATGGGGAGGTCTTTCATTTCTGAAAGTCATTGATGGTAGGATGATTTTAGTGGCAGCAGCAGTTTTTGGAAGTACTGTAAAAGATTCCCAGCTCGCCCTCTAAGCCTGCTGCCTATAGCAGCTTTCCAGGAATGATTTATTTTTTAAAATTTTTTGAAAACCTACCATAGTTGATTATGTCATCAGCTATGTCATCAGCAGAGGCGTAGCTACCGCCATATCAGCCGTATCAATTATACGGGGCCCCTGGGCTACGGGGGCCCCCAACGGCAAAAAATAAAAATAAAATTTTGGAGCAAAAATTTAGTGCGCATGTGCAGAAACTCAATCTGATGCATCACGCATGCGTCAGATTGAGTTTCTGCGCATGCGCACTTTATTGGAGCCATTTTTGGCTCCAATTTTAAAAAATAAAAATTCAGAGTCAGAGCCGCAGCTTTTCGGAGCGGCTCCGATGGTGGCCCTCAGAGGAGGGCACCTCCCCTGGGACCGCCCAGCTCCCACGGGCAGGTTGAGGCCTGCCCGGGCTGTCCGCTGCTGCCGAACCCCCATGGCCTGGGGACGCCTGGCAGAGTGTGCCACGGTCCAGCAGCGTAGGAAGGCGGGGTCCACGGGGGCCGGTTGCTCCCAGCGGCGGCACTTTCCAAAAGGGGCATTAAAGCCTTGGCTCCTTTCCCTTCCCCTCACCTTGCTCCACCACCCGGGTCCGGCGGTGGTGGCGGCGACAGCAGCAGCGGCAAGCGGCTCCGGAAGAGGAGGAGGAGGAGGCTGCAGTCGGGGGCAGCGCGCCTTGCCATGCGGCCCCAGGAGGGTAAGTGAGGGTTTTGTTTTTCGGGTGGGTGGGTGGTTTATGTGTGTGTTGGGTGGGTGGGTGGATTTTTATTAAATTTTTATTTTATTTCTTTATTTATTTTAATTATTTAAGTTATTTATGGGTTTGTGTTGTGGTTGTTTGGGTGGGTGGGTGGGTTGAGGTGTGTGTGTGTTTGTTTCTTTATTTTAATTCTATTCTATTTTATTTATTTTATTTTTATTTTTGGCCCCGCCCACGACGTCATGACGTCATGACGTTGGCTCCCCCCACGATGTCATGATGTCATGACGTTAGCTCCACCCCGCATATAAAGGGCCCCCAAACAATTTTTATACGGGGCCCCGCCAAGGTAAGCTACGCTTCTGGTCATCAGTAATGTAAATTATGCCACTGGATTTCAGCTAGTGTTTTACAATCACATATTGGGTAAATTATGGTTTTTTTTTTATATTGCAACAACAAAACCCCAAGGTTGTTTTTTTGTCTCTAAGTTGTACTCATCACTTACTGTCCATTCACTGATCTGATGTGTTCCTAAACAACATCACATTATCTTTCCCTTTGTTTTTCTCCTGATATTATGTTCAAAAAATGATAAATACTGAACACAGCTTATGGTGTAGTAAAGCAAAAATAGAAGCCAATAATTTACAAACAGAGAATACCATTTGAAAACATTAGAACAGCTAGTAAAGATGAAGAACAAGCTCAAAATAATGTTGCTGAGATTCAGTTAAATCATAATTTAAATTCCGTTAACTGAATCTCAACAACATTAGTTTTAACTGATTTAAACAAGAAAGGTCATTCCTTGGCAGCATAGAAGAAATATGTCCATTTAAAAAATTGTGGTGCATTAAAATGCAGCAAGGGGAGAAAAAATTCAGTTCTAAAAATAAATCTCCCCTACCTATTTCTGTAATTTAGATCCAACAGGTTTATACTGAATGTCATGCAACAGATAGTAAATTAACATGGCTAAGTGCTAGGATTACTTTCTACAAGTCACTTATCCTACAGATTAGTAAATTTAAAACATTGCACTCAACATTGCTTTTGAGAAGCTATGGTTAAATAGAAAAAGGCAAAGCTAATATCAAAAAGAAGAAATATATGAACATATATGCTCATACAATCAGAAAAAAGGAATACATTTCCAGAAATTATTTAAATCAAGATCTTACAAATACCTCTAGTTTATGAATGTGGAATATTGTGCTTCTGTATCCACAAATCAAAACACCAGGAAATAGCCCAATATTCTTCTTTTTCAGGTATCCATTCTGGATATTGACTTCATCATGGTGATAGTCTTCCTGTTCTTAATTCCTCAGAAAAGTTCTTCTGAAGACATTACACTCCAGTCTCTCAGGTTCTTCACCCATGAAGTCCATCAATGTCAAGGGCCTCTCAATATTGTGTCCTCACTGCTATCAGAAATTAACTTTAAAATAAGGCACTTACCATAAGTTGTTGAAACCTTAGCAAAAACAAAATGAAACAAAAGTTCCTTCTCTTATTTTTGCATTGGAAGAGACATAAACTCTTAACCTGTCTTTGACCAACCTTCAATAAGAAATTCAGCAGAACTCATTCACATCCCTAGTTTGACATTTATGTCCTTCAATTGAGTTTCTTACCAGAAGCAAGATTTTTTTTTAATCCAAACCTTGAAATAATTTATGGTTCTGGAACTGGGGTAGAGATGTTAAATGAATAATTGATAACTGGTTTTTAATAAGGAAATGAAAAAAGGGAATAGTTGTTTTGTTAAAGGAAAATTAACTCATAAAACCTTGCAACCACATTGTGAGGGACTCCTGCAGGTGAAGATTAGAGGCTGAAAGGATGGCTTTGTGAAGACAATCAAAATACCTTTCACCTAAAAGTGATACAGTATCTGAATGAGGTCTTTCTGAATGGTGGAGTAGCTCAGTCTCTCAGTTATTCTGCTACTCCAACTATTATAAGCATAAGTTTTCTAATGTTTTCCTTTTATGAAGTAAGCACATCTGCTTTGTTTCCATGCAGGTAGCCTCATTTTCTGGAAGCAGATAATTAAATATTAATTCTAGTTATAAGAAGTATGTCCCTCCAAAATAACCATGACCTTACACTGAACTTAACCACTGATGACTGGGAAGTCGAGTGAATGAAATGATAAAGTACAAGCCTATTAAAAACTGTAGGAATTAGCCCAAAGTAATAAATGTGTTCAATTATAAAGGCAGGAAGGACGGGATAAAAGGCTGGTGTTGAATGTAGTATTAGAAAGAATTAATATCATAAATGAAAGGAATTGCTTTAATTATACATAGTGTGCTTTCCTGAAAGATAAAAAGGTTTCTGATAACAACTACAACAACAAGAAGAGCAAAAGAGTAGTTCTGTCTGTACTGCCTATGGTAAGTGTTCCCAACTTATGGCCCATGGACAGGACTTGGCCCACAACATGATTCCATCAGTCACATTGCCTTTGGGGAAGAACACGTGGAAGTGGGCACATACATGTTTATGCATGCATAGGTGTGTGCCTGCGCATGTGCAAAAGCACCCACAACCGTCATAAATGTGGAAGTGGGCAAATTTATGACAACGATAAATGTGCCCGCCTCTACTTCCAAGGGCATGGTCTGGCCCACTCAGCTGACCAGGGGGCATGGTCAGGCCCATGACACAAAAAGGTTGGCCACCTCTGACCTATGGGCTTGCTCTCAATGCAACTGAAGGGACACTTGAGAAACACTGTTACAGACTTAAGCATATGGGAAGTGCATTAAAAACCGAACTTCGGGAACTATGTGGTGAAGTATAAATACATTGCCATGAACATACTGGGACAAATTTGGCTTCCACGAATAATATTTTTATATTAGTTCTTTGTAAAATGTCCTATCAAGAAGTATACTTTTCTGGTTTTAAAGAATTCTAGCATTTAGCATTAGTTATCTTTCAAATACTTCAATAATTCTATTTTTTTTCTTCCTTTTTGCGCAAGAAAATTTGCTACTATATTAAGGTATAATACTGTAGATCTGATATTCTGAAATGTGTTCCCATATGTTTTAGTTTCAAAGTCAGTTACAAATAAATCTATAAACCCATTTGTTGGTAGTGAGAGTAGCTGCATAGCAGAAAACTATTTTTTTAGGAACCACTATTCTTGCTGTTTTATCACTGATTTAACAAGAACATTTCTTATGATGTTCCTATTTCATCATCTATGCATTGTTCAGGAGACTCAAAGTACAAAAAGAATAAGCAATGAAATAATCCTATCCACACTGAGGGAAGAGTAACGTCTCCAGTTACAATATGAACTGCTTTTGAGAATGTCATTTGATGGAAACCTGATACAGGTACTTAATAAAACAGGTATTCTTAATAAACTTTAATGCTATCCAGCTTTATAAATCCTTTTTAAATTGTTCTTTAAATGGTTTGTAGATGATTTCTAGCAACATATGTTCACTTCTGATGCCCTTTTTGTTCTTATTTTGAATTTAGCCCACATGTCCAAAGCTCCAAGACAAGGGGGAAAAAATCTGAAACTGGGATGAAGCCTAGTGAAGTATAGTGCACTATATAAAAAGTATTGGATGATTCCAATGATAGTTCTTTCACCCTGATAAGACCTCTAGAAATACGCTTATCATAATGTACATGAAATTTTAAGAAATATAAAAATATATCTTTTTTTCCATGTACTTTCATCGATTACCGAAATATAGCTTTTTAAGTATAAACAATTTGTACCAACAAAGGAGTGGGCACAGGAAAGTTTATTTTTTCTTGGTTTCTTTCCTCCTTTCATTTAAACTTTCACCCTTTTTCTGTGACATCTTTGGGAATTTTCATCAAATAGCAATAGCTGTTCTCAGCTGTCAGTAGGATGAGGATTGGTTTGAACTCTTTGAGGAGTGTTCTTTGCTTCACAGTCCTTTCTTGCTCATTGCACTAATAAGAGAAAGAAGAGAATTTATCAATTGATGGGAGGAGAGAGAACTGTCACCGTACTCTAGCACTAGGAGGAGAGCAGCTTTGATTGTAATTGTTGGCTTTATTTGCTGTCCTGTTTGCATATATGCAAGGGACTGTAGTGGCTCAAGTGTCTAAGACACTAACTGGAAGGCGGGAGGTCAGCAGATCGATTCCCAAGTATTGCAGGATGCAATGGGCTCCCGTCTTTGTCCTAGCAGTTTGAAAGCAAGAAATTGCAAGTAGATAAATAGGGACCACTTCAGTGGGAAGGTAAGCAGCGTTCTGTGCACTCCGATGTCTAGTCATGCCTGCCACATGACCATGGAAATGTCTGCAGAAGCAGACAATGCTGGCTCTTTGGCTTTGAAACAGAGATGAGCACTTAACCTTAGAGTCGGATATGAATGGCTTTCAAGCAAGGGAAACCTTTACCTTTGTGTATATGTGAGCTTGCATCTGTCATCTCGCCCGGAGGAGAAGATTGCCATCAGCTATGGGCGATGAGTTGACACTCTCGCCCTCCCTCCGGGCCCTGCCATCTCGCCCAGAGGAGAAGATTGTGGGGCAAAAGGAGACCTTCCACTAGGAGCACCAGGACTCTTCCCACCTGTTGGTGCTCCCAGGCCCCGCCTCCATGCCGGGCTCAAGAGGCAGCCAGTTGGGCTTGTCCCTGCTCCTCAGGCTTCAGCCCTGCAGGGCGAGAGGAGAGTTAGACACTTTATATTGAACTGTACTGAATTGTATGTATTATATTACTGTATTTCTGTTGTATTTGGTTGCTTATGATTTCATAACTGTGTATTGCATTTTTGTAAGCCGCTCAGAGTCGTTGTTGTGAGCGGGGCAGGGTATAAGTTTAAAAATTAAAATTAAATTAAATGTCATTTTGTTACTTGTAATGTTGCCTGCTTTTGGAGTACACTGATTGTCTTCTTTTTTGCATCTCTGCTTTTTTGGGAGATAAATTGTTAAGGGTTCATTAGTACTTTTGCATTGATTCTTTGTTTCTACTGATTTTATTTTACTTTATTTCATTTTGGAGATTTTTTACTGCTTTTTTTAAAGGACTATTTTGTGATGGCCTTTCTTTTGTTTGTTCTGAATCTTCCACCATTCAGTGTTACTAGATGATATCATATTTTATATCTGAGACAGAAGGAGCAACCCTATGAATTTTCTCTGTGCCATGAGCATGGTTTTTCCTTTTTTTATGACTTTTCATACCATTTTTCTAAGCCAAATATTCCTCAACTTTGTAGTTTTTCTTTATTGGGCAGCTGCTACAGCCCATTGATCATTCTGTCATTTGTCTGTCCAACCATGCTTGTAACTTTTCTGTATCTATATTATTCTTTTTATTGTATGGAAACAAGTTCTTGTGCTGGAACTGTACACAGCATTCCAGGTATGACCACACTAAGAGAGAGAGACACAGAGAAAGAGAGAGACTGATAGATAAACAGATCTACTGACAGAATTATAATACAATTACAATAATGGCAGTATTATTTTGATCCCTTGTCTAATAATTCCTAACATGGAATGCACACACTGAAATACAAGAGACTACCAGCCAGTGGTCGGCATCAGCAGATTCGCACCAGTTCACCAGAACTGGTTGCAGAAATTCTGGCTGGCCCCACCCATTCAAGTTTTGAAATAAAGTACAATAGTCCTATTTTGGGTGCAACACAGGGTTTCCCCCTGGCCACACCCATCATACCACACTCACAGTGTGGTAGTAAATTTTTTTGGAGCCTATCACTGCTACCAGCCCAATATGAGCTTCCAAGATAGGGAAAAAGTGAGAACAGGTCAGTTAATTCTAGAATGTTTTTTTGTTGTTAAGCTATTACTATCTTACTTGCCTTTTCCTTTATGAATCATTGATTCTTTTGACTTGGAATTGCTTGACAACATTTTTCCAGGCACTTCACCTCTGAGTTACCATGGTCAGTATTGGATTATTTCAGTGATTTCTGCCACATAGTTGTGCACCTGCAACAAGCTCTCCATAGAATATACCTTTTGGGAGACAATAGTCCCAACTCCCTGGTCAGGGAATCATATAATAATAAATGAGTCAGCTAGTGCCTGTATGGCTATCAGATCCAAACCCCTTCTCAATTCAGGAATCCAAATTAAAGCATATGAAATGACTGGCTAGCTGAAGTTATTTCCCACCCCCACCCCACACTGTACATTTTTGGTCACCTCTGGTTTTTCAGACAATTCAGATGGAGCCGGTCCTCTTTCAAAAATAAAGGGGAAAGTATTACTATACACATTAGATCACTGTTTTCTTGTGCTACAGCAAGTTTCTTTCCTATCTAATCACTGCCAGTGTTATAAAAATTAATATTTTTAATCCATTGTGCCATACTTTACATTTATAATAAACCATATCTGTCAGCTTATTTCCATATCATATCTTTTTGTTTCTTCTTCACAGAAAAAAACTTAGGAATTACTAACCTACTTAATTCATCCTTTGGGTTTCACCACAAAAGATATGTATTTTATGGAAACATGTCCATAAAGCCAGAATCAAATGACATTGGAGTAATCCGGGGGAGGGGGGATATGAGCTAGTATTGCTAATTGAGTTGGAGCACCTGGCTAAAGAGCTGTGGGTCAGTACATTGATTCCCTTTTGTGCCACCTGGGAGAGAATCAGCCAAGGTTAACCAGACAGTGCATGGCTAATGGGGGTGCAAACAGGGGCGTAGCTACCGCCGTATCTGCCGTATCAATTATACGGGGCCCCCGGGGCACGGGGGCCCACAACGTGCATAAGCAAAACAAATCTTTACCCTTCCTAAGGGCCCCCAAACAAATTTTTATATGGGGCCCTGCCAAGGCACGCTACGCTTCTGGTTGCAAACCATGCCACATGCATGGATTTCAGCATGCTGCATAGTGCCAGGGTATGACCAGAAGGAGAAACTAAATTATTTCTGAATGGCTGAGACATAGAAAATCTGGAGTTGGTCACCATAAATAGAAAACAGCTTGATGTCACACATTATTACTAGAGCTTGTTGACAGTTTCCCATACAATGACAAAGCAGTAATCTGGATTTGCCAGTTACTTGGAAAAGCTAAACAAAAATTCCCTGAAAATGGCAGTAAGCCTTGTCAATGGTCAGTGGTATAGTGTGGGAGGGTACACGGTGTGTGTGTGTGTCCCAGTCAGCACCTTTTGGGGCAGCAAAATGTCACTTGGGCATATGGGTGCTCTTGGACTTCAATGCCCAGAAGCCCTAGAGGCCGCTGCAGGGACGGGTGTTGGCGTCTTGGGCCCTGTCCAGGGGGCAGCAAATTTAGCTTATACCCCAACTGGCTGTAACCCACACTCTGGGCCCTGGGCAGCTGAAACGCATGCTACGCCACTGTCAATGGTGAATGGATTCTGGGAACTGCAATCTAACATTCTAACCTTCTGGCTTTGTCAACAAGCCAACCAGAGGCGTAGCTACCGCCGTATCAGCCGTATCAATTATACGGGGCCCCCGGGCTACGGGGGCCCCCAACGGCAAAAAATAAAATTAAAAATAAAAAAGACCAAAAATTTACTGCGCATGCGCAGAAACTCAATCTGATGCATTGCGCATGTCAGATTGAGTTTCTGAGCATGCACACTTTATTGGAGCCATTTTTGGCTCCAATTTTTAAAAACAAGCCGGAGTCGGAGAGTCGGAGTCGGAGCTGCAGCTTTTAAGCAGCGAGGCAGCCCCGACTCCGAGGCCCTCCCCCCGGTCGCCGCGGGGGCTCCCTGCCTGCGCCAGCCCGGGCGGCGCTCTCCACGGTCGCTGCTGGGGTGGGAGTCCACCAGCTGCAGGACCAGCTCGCGGGCGCGCCCTGTCCCCCGGCAGGGGGCAGGTCACCTGGAGCGCGCCTGGAGCTGACCTACCGCGCGCGCCTGGAGCTCCCCTGCCGCGCGCGCCTGGAGCTCACCTGCCGCGCGCGCCTGGAGCTCACCTGCCGCGCGCGCCTGGAGCTCACCTGCCGCGCGCGCCTGGAGCTCACCTGCCGCCTGCGTGCGTGATGGGGCGCGCGAGCTGGTCCTGCAGCTGGTGGACTCCCACCCCAGCATCGAGGTGGAGAGCCCCGCCCGGGCTGGCGCAGCCTGCCAGGGAGCCCCCGCGGCAACCGGGGGGGAGGGCCTCGGGGCTGCCTCGCTTCGCCCGCTCGCCTTCCACAACTGCCCCTTGCCTTCGCCGTGCGTGGCGAGGGAGCGATCGGCAGCAGCGGCGGCGCGGCGGCGGTGACAGCAGAGGCGGAGGAAGAAGAGGCCCCAGGATTAAGGTAAGTGAGGTTTTGTGTTTCGGGTGGGTGGGTGGGTTGAGGTGTGTGTGGTTTTTTTTTTTTTTTTTACATTTTAATTCTATTTTATTTATTTTATTTTTATTTATTTTATTTTTATTTTTGGCCCCGCCCACGACGTCATGACGTTGGCTCCCCCCATGACGTCATGATGTCATGACGTTAGCTCCGCCCCACATCTAAAGGGCCCCCAAACAATTTTTATACGGGGCCCCGGCAAGGTAAGCTACGCTTCTGAAGCCAACAGAACAGTACTCAGGAAATTTATCCAGTATGCATTGAGAGCACAGGTGGATAAGGGAGAGAAAATTAAGCACACCATCCATGTTATGTGCCTACCCTCCTTCGGAAATCTGTCTGATTTTCACATGTACAAAATCTCTGAGAAAAGCCTGTAAACACATTCCACTGAACACATTTAGAGGCTTCCTTGTAGACCTGTGCATTAAATGAGTAAAGGTCTTACTTGCTTTTAGGGAAAGAAAAATGTGAGTTGTAGGCTTTATAGCACAGTGCCATCTCTACTACTCATTTAGCCTCCCATGGTTTCAGACAGAATGTTTGAACAAAGGCAAGTAGCTCAAGCCACTAGGTCAAGGCTGGATAAAAGAAATCAACATTTTAAAAAATGAGCATTTTAGAGAATTTGCTTCTCCCTCCTCCGGTAAAGAAAGACCATTTTCAGACATTTGTTCTCCTAATAATATCAAAGGGGAAAAAATGAAGATAACTACAGATATGCTTTTGTGGACTGATGGTTATGCTGTATTACTAGAGTCTTGTGTTTCAGTGATATCTGATCCCAATTTGAGACCCTTAATCTGATAAAGGTTTGTTACATTTCAGAGCAGTTACATCTGCTTGAAGGATATTACTCTGTTTATATTAGAAACAGTTAAGCTGCGAGATACATGATAGATCTGTTAATCTAATTTTTCTTTCTTTCTTTCTTTTTTTGATGGACTAGACTTACAAATATGACATATCTAATAAGTATAATGGGAAAATTAGGATAAACTAATATTATTCCCCCCTCTTTTTAAAACCCAGACATTTTAATCTGTTGTAAATTGATTTTGTGGATTTTAATTATTGCTTCATTACTGCATTTATGTTATGATGATTAACTGCAACCATGCCTTGGAATCTTTTTTTCAAAGGATGAAGGTTAAAATAAATCTATTCTAAATAAATGGATAGAATTAAACTGAAATCATTCTTTAGTTAATTCTATAGCTGAGATGAAGGAGGCATAGTGGAGATTCTTCTACTTACCCCGTGTGTGTGTGTGTGTGTGTGTGTGTGTGTGTGTGTGTGTGTGTGTGTGTGTGTGTGTGTGTGTGTGTGTGTGTGTGTGTGTGTGTGTGTGTGTGTGTGTGTGTGTGTGTGTGTGTGTGTGTTAACTGGGCCATTCCTATAAAAATATAATATAAGGAAGACATGCAGGCACTATTAGATTACTCTTAAAGAAGTCTACCTGCCCCCCAGGGTCATAGCCAGGATTCTAGATGGGGGGGGGATATTTTTTCAGAAGGGGAAACAATGTCAGACACGCACATATATAACATTGGAACTTTGCCCTGAGGGGGCGGCGGGCGGCGGCTGGCTGTTAGCTCAGGGTGAGATGGTATCCCCTGGTCTCCCCCTGTTTCAGAATGGATGGTCTTTACTTTGCATCTTCCTTGTGTATCAAATTTGCATCTCATTTTTCCAGCAAATATTCTGAGGACCTTTATTAGATTTCAATTTTGTTGGAAAGGTCATTCTGAGCTAAAGACAGGGCCCTACTTTGTTTCAGCTCACTACCTAGAAAATATAGACTTCATCTCACTTATTCTTTATGGCATATTCAAGAATGTTAGTGCTGAGTTAGGGTCATAACATTTCTTAGTTTTCTTGTTTGTTGGTGGGTTTAGTTGGTCAGTTGGTTGTGTTAGAAGATTTGGGCAACCTTCTAGCACAAGGTTACCCAAACTGCAGCCTGCAGACCAGATCCAGCCCCTGACACCAAATCATCTGGCCCACAGTGCCCACACCACTTCCAGAAGTGGAAGCAAAACATGCCTGCATATGCACAAAAAAAATGCCATAAATGCACCCGTTTACAACACCTGTGGGCAGTGGTGGGATCCAGCTGGTTCTGACCAGTTTGGGTGAACTGGTAGTAGACCCGGATGGCCACAAACCTCACCCTGCCCCCACCCCTCCTCTGCTCACCCCACTCCAGGTGCTAGGAGTTGTGGGTTGCAGTGAGTGGGGTCAGGGTGAGCTAACAGCTGCCCTCACACCAACTTCCTCCTCTTCCTCCTCCTCTTCCTCCTGCTTGCCTTGGCTGGGATAGAAGAAGAGGGAGACATCATTGTCACTGCCACTGCATTTAAAAATACAGGACTTAGTCTTTAAGGTGCCACAACAGTTTCTGTCATTTTTTTGCTGTTCTGTTTTGTTTATTCTCAGATGTGCTTGCAGACTAACACAGCTACCAATTAAAACATTTAATTATTGCTGTTCATTCGCACTGTCGATTCTGACTGGATTCAAAACTAATTGCATTTTTTTTTTGTTTCAAAATGCCCACCCTGTCACATGGCTACACACACAGATTAGGCCATGCTCACAGTGTGCTAGTAAAACCACATGACCAGCCTGCTGAACCCCATAACTGGCCTGCAGCCTGAAACGTTTGGACACCTCTGTTCTTACATGTAAATGAGAGGCAGGTACAACACAGTCACTTCCATTATGAGGCTGATGGATTTTAGCCAGAATTCACCAGTAGAAAAGTAAAAATCTTAACATGGAAATCAGTACTGGGGTTTGAATGGTTTCCTGAGTGTTTGTTACTAGCTCTCTTATTCTGCCTCTGCATAAGAATTTCCTTTGAGGCACACAATGGTGACTGGTCAGATGCCACCCTCTGCCTTAGTAAGGTCTATTAAAAGCCACAAGGCTACACCCTGTGATATGCCAGACATTCATTCTCTGCTCTAAAGCTTTGCTTCTTGCATCCCAGGGTCTGAACTCTGCCTCCTGCATCCCAGGAGGTGTGATGAGCTGAGTATCCAGTTTGTGGGTCATAAATTTCACAGCGTGGAACATAATGTAACCTGCTGGGAATGACTACAGGGAAAGAAGAATGCAGAGAAGGGAAGGAGGAAAGGGAAAGGAGTGCATTTGCTTGCAACTGATGATAATTTAATAATTTAGTCTTATTTAATTTGATTTGAAGTACTGAAACTAATAATAAAATAAATTATTATTGATTGTCCATATTCTAAAAAGAAAATATTTACTGTGTTATAAAAAAAATCTTCAACTAATATAGCATTTATCAATCAAAAGCCTTGCAAACACTCATGTATAGTTAAAATTAAATTGATGACCCCGTTTATTTGGAGAAAAATTAAATTCAGTTTGAGAATTGAAAAAAAAAGTGATTTATCCTTCACCTCTCATTATAATATGGCTGAGGTTAGAAAATATTTATCCAACTAAAATGTAGTAAGGGGCTATAAGAAGGGGGCATAGCAGAGGAGAAAGTTAGAAAACAAATTAAAGGCAAATGATGTGGTACATACTTGTTCAAACATCCTCTTTTGAGATTGATTATCTTTTCAGGGTTCATATAACACTATGATTCTAGCAAATCAGCCATTTAATTTGAAAAGGAATTAAATTCCACAGTGACATTTTATACATAAACTGGCAACATCAACAGGAGCTGAAATCCATACTTGAAAAATGCATTAAGGTGTTTGATGGCTGTGTATTGAAATAAAACGGAAAATGTGTTTCCCACCACTAAAAGCCTTGATGCACATTTACACAACTTTAAGATAAACTCTTGAAATTTTTGAAAGAGATGTGGAGTAATTATTTCTGTTAATATTACCAACATATTTAGGAGACTATTACAGTGTATAGGTAATGCCACATGGCACGCTTCCATTCATGAAAGGATTTTGATCTGAATCAATTCCCAGTTGAAAGGTCAGAGGAGACCTTCATTATTTCCTCCTCTTATTTGCAGCCTTCAGTGCTTCCTGAAAATCTCCAGAAGTCCTCAAAAATTTCAGACTGGGAATGAGGCTTTTTCTGCTTATGTTTCATGCCCTGCTTTTGGGCTTCCTCCAAGCATCTAGCTGGGTACTATGTGAATGGGGTGCCACACAAGATGGGCTAGAGTTTCATGCAGTGGGTCTTCCTGAATTAAGGCTAGATCAATGTTTGAGCCACCCAGCTCCACCATTAATGGTGACCTCACAGTACAAACATCTTGGCCAGATGGCGCAAGAATTATGTACAGTCACAATAAAGAAGCATTATTTGGAACCAACTCCATGCTGTGGATATTCACAGCATATCTGGAAAGTGCTCAACAAAATGAGGCACAGGTGTACTCAATTGCTTACATATTTCAGAGAAGTAATCAGCAGCAGCTAACCAATATCTAGCTTTTGTAATGCCATATGTTTCTGTCATTATCAAGTAGCATCAAATAAAATGGAATAAATGGAATCAAATCTGGGGCCAGTTTTGCCCATGCAAAAAGAATGATGCTACATGTTCCCCTGTCTTTGAACTGTAGACAGAAATAAATTAAAATAAAACCTGAACATATGTATTTGTTGGCCAAACATTCACAATCCTTATGAGTGATATTTCAGAAATGTTGATCAATATGATATAAGATGTATTATGGATGGGTTTTTAAAGCATATTTTTCTCCAAAAAGGATGAAATCCCAGCTGTCAACAGTAATATTTGCATGAATGTCAAATTATGCAATATGCTGCTTACTGCTTTGAACGATTAGATTGAAGATAGAGGATATACAGATTCATTATCTAGTCTTGATAATTCTTAGTAAGAAAACATTGGGCCTCTTCCAGTGAAAGAGATAATGATCCTCTTTCCTTTCTTCAACTCACTTAATTTTTATATAGCTCTGGCTGCAAAAGGAAGGGAAAAGAGAAAGTGGTCCCTTTCTCTTCTCTCCCTTCTTCTCTAATAATTACCACAAAGCTAATTGCTGCTTGCAACATGCCACGTAGAGTGTGAAATATAATTTGCTTTTTCACTCCCAAAACCTGTCATGTCTAGAAGACCAAGCAAGTTTGGGGCAAAGAACACAAGAGAGGTGAACTGTCCTCAAGGTCAGCCATGTGAAGGTAACAACTAAGCAGAGTCAGATACAGAAAGAAGGGGTCCCAGGCTAAAGAGAATAAATGCAGCCAACTCAGTTAGTCCAAAAAACAAGCATGTCTGGGTTTGGTGACCAATGCAGTCCTCATGTCTTTCAGGACCCTTGCTAAACAAGCAGACATTTTTACAACAATGCTTCCATTTGACCTGTCATCAAAATAGGAAGTGATTTGACTACTGAGCTCTAGCCCTCTGATTGTTCTTTGCATGGCCCATAAATCTCTGTTTACAGATGTTCTGTGTTTTGACCTAGCCAAGCCTTGGTATTCTCAGATCTCT
Organism: Furcifer pardalis; assembly: GCA_030440675.1. NCBI lineage: Eukaryota > Metazoa > Chordata > Lepidosauria > Squamata > Chamaeleonidae > Furcifer > Furcifer pardalis. The sequence continues at coordinate 133,082,904 of CP126891.1, forward strand.
TTCCAGCTAATATTTACTACTTTCATACATGGGTTACTTTGAAAAAAGTGTGTGTGGTAGCAACAATGAGGAAAAGTGTTGGTAAAGTCCATTTGCATGGATTGCTGTATTTCGGGAGGAGTAATTGCTTGAATAACACCCAAGCTTTCTAATCCTTTGGCTTTGTAGGGGATTCCTCACAATCCAGCAAAGAAGAAACCATCTGCTCTACATAAATCCATCTCCTTGTGGGAGAGCTGTGACTTCTTAAGCTTCTGGCAATAGGAAGGGCACCCACTTGTACCCAGCTGCCTTTGTTTCCACTAAGAAACAGCTTTTTACTCTGGCTTTCAGACCAAGGCTTAACAGGATTACTCATGTGGTCACTCATATTTCCATTAAAGTAAAGTTCCACATGCCCATGTCTCAGTCTTGAATGGAAGGTCACTATCCTCCCTTCCTCCTCCTCCTCACAGCCTGGTTTTTTGTTGATGAAGGGGATATTGACTTTTATTGCTTCTATCCTTCCTTTGCCAAGAGGTTGGGAGATGCCTCCCTGCCCTGCACAGTGAACAGAAAATTTGGGGGTGGGGGTAGCATCACATTGCTTTATAGCTGTTACAACTATACAAATGATGCCAAGGCTGAAATATATTGTGTGTGTGTGGGGGGGGGGGATGCAAAAATTAGCTTGATCAATATGCACAATAATCAAATTTGCACATCATGCTTGCAAGGCTGCTTAATTGGTATAGTGCAGAATTTGCAAATAATACACAAATTAAACTATTCAGAGGGCTGGAGTGTAGTAACCTATACTTTAGCCACCATTTGGAGTGGAAAGTAGGAAGAAAATGAAAATCACTGCTAACCTCTTCACTGGAAAATGAATACAGTAGAACCCCAGGTTACAAATGCCTCGAGTAACATACATCTCGTGATATGAAAGGAAATCCCAATAAAATAATGCCTCAACTTATGTTTTTTTTACCATACATGCATTTTTTTTCAGACAGTGGACTCTATTGGCCAGCTCTGGTAATGTGCTGGACTCACACACACACACACACACACTCAGCTGTGTGGTTGCTCCCAGTGCTTTGTTTGGTGGTGGGTGCAATCACACCATTTTTTCTTGGGTGCTCAGGCAGCCTGCACCACTTCCCATGCTGGTGAAAGAGTGTTCAGAACATATTTGCTCAAATTTTGGGATTTTCAGTCATGTTTTTGCCATCTTCTGGCAACTTAAAAGCGGTGGGGGGAGCTTCTGATGGTGCCTGGGTTCCTGGGAGCTTCTAGTGGTGCCTGGGCTTCTGGGAATTGAAGTCCAACTGCAGAACCCAGAACCCCTAAACCGCCCCTTCTAAGTTGCCCAAACATGGTAAAAACATGACAGAAAATCCCAAAAATTGAGATAATATGCTCTGCATACCCTCCTGCCACCATGAGAAGCAGCACAGGCTGACCAAGCACCCATAAAAATATGTGTTCCTGCAGTCAGAAAAAAACCCCCCACAAATGTTTGGGTGCTCGGGCAGCCTGCACTGCTTCCTGTGATGGTGGGAGAGTGTTTAGAGCCTATTCACTCACTTTTTTGGGGGGGATTTTATGTCATGTTTTCACTGTGTTTGGACAACTTAAGTGGTGGTTTGGGACTTCCGGGTTAATCAAACATGGCAAAAGCACAATGGAAAATCCCCAAAATGGAAAGAATATGTTCTGCATACCCTCTCACCACCATAGGATGTGGTGCAGGCTGCCCGAGCACCCGAAAAATGGCTTTTTTTCTGGCCTTTGGAACACACATATTTTTCAGGTGCTCAGGCAGCCTGGACTACTTACCATAGTAGTGGGAGGGTATGCAGAACATATTCTCTGTTTTCGGGATTTTCCTTCATTTTTTCACCACATTTAGGCAACTTAAAAGAGGTGGTTTGGGACATCTGGGTTCTGCAGCTGGACTTTAATTCCAAGAAGCCCAGGCACTGCCAGAAACTCGCAGGAGCCAATGAACAACCAGAAGACCCACCACTACTTTTAAATTGCCAAAACATGGTGAAAACATGATGAAAATCCCAAAAACTAAGTGAATACACTCCAAACACCCCCCAAAATGGCTTTTGTCTGACCTCTGGAATGGATTAATTGGTTTTCCATTCATTCCAATGGGGAACCAAGCTTCAACTTGCAGATTTTTCATCATTTGAAGAACCCTAGGGAATGGCTTAAATTCATAAATCGGGGTTCCACTGTACAACCATGTGAAAATACTGCAGTATTTTGCTTTTCCTCCAACAAAGAATAATCAGTCTTGAGAAGTGGGGTTTCCTATCACATCCCCCTTACAAACCAGAACATCACTGCTTTCAAGTTTTAGAACAAAGATTTATTCTCACCCTCAGAATTTTCATGCATTTTTCACACCTCTATGAAGTAAAATAATTATGTTAAAAACTATGGGTTTTACTAAGCATATATTCTGCTGTGTAGACAAATTGCTGTGGATACTCCAAAGTGTGTGTGCTGTGGCAGCGAATCTAGAGATGTTCATTCTTTACAACAGACCTCATACATTATGCCTTTGAAGAAATGGGCTACAGAACATGAAAGTGTGTGCCAAATTAATTTAGTTAGCCTTCATAATAACATAAGACTCTGTTGCTTTTTGCTGCAAGAGATGAACATGGCTACCTCTTTGGAAACTTGCACAGTTCTGTATTTGTAGTGTTCCAAGGTAGACTAAAATGTTCCCTTTTCTTTACACATACCTTTTGGTATACAGAAGTAAGAATGTTTTATTGCAGGAAGTTGCTCTGTGAATATTTTCTGACTTAAATAGTGGACTGCAACTTAGAAGAAAAAGTAAGTGAGAGAGAGACTAGACAGATATAATTTAGTATTGTGAACAACTTTCACTATCTGTCAAAATGTGTAGATGGAAACTGTAACAATGAGTAAATGAAAATTTAAAAGATTGTCATACTCTGAAAATTTGTTTTATGTGTTTTCAAATTTATGTGAATTCCTTTATAAAATCTCAACAGTACTAGCAAATTCCCAAAGAGTTCTGTCACACACACTTACGTTCGAGAAGGAGGTCTTTGTTGTGCTCTTATAACTCTGTTCACGTTTTACAAGCTCCAAGGCTTCTCTAGCAGAAGGAGATAAAGTTTATGAGGTTCTTTAATCAGGCTGCCAGAACATACACTAAACATCTGTGACTAGGAGGCCTAACTTGATTGTGGAAAAGAAGCAATGTGTGGAAAAAATTACTCCCCCCACCCCCTTTCAATACTGACGTGAATTATTATTCTTTTTCAACTTCTCAAGGATAAGACCAAGCATAACACAGTTTAGAATTCTAAGCTTGCATTCTAGGGTTGCTAGGTCTCAGCATGCCAGCCAGAATCTCAAAGAATTGCTGTGGTTTCATAGGTCTCTCAGACTAACCAATTTTGTAGGGAAAAGAATTGATTTTATTGTGAGAGACCACTTTAAAGCTTGGTCATCCATTTTCTCCTCGGGCAAGCTAGGACTTACTATCTGGGGAACTTGTCTTGGAGTAAAAATAATACAATGTATGTTTATGTTGGATCGTCTAACATAAAGTATATATAAAAAGGAACTGTGAGGCTTGAACATTAAAGTTGTATTCACGCCTCATGCTCCTAGTAGGCAAGAGGAATCATTTTGCATTATTTGCTAAACATATCAGTGTAGCACCATTTCTCATTCCAGTACAAACTAGTTTTTTTTTTTTGCCCCAACATTTAACATGCCTGAATTTCAGACCTGTGAACTTGTGTTATTTTTCCAGATATTCATTAATAGTTTAACCTCAGCCTTCTTTTAAATTATGTAAACAGAAAAGTGAAAGAAAACAGTAGACCATTAAAAGAGTAGGTAAAAAAACCAATTGTATGAAAGGCATCCTATATCAAAATTTGTTCCTGGAGCAAGAGAGAAGCTGGTTATGCTTTAGGACATAACCGTCTGTATAATGTGAAGATCAATGGAAATACTATCCAAAGGAAGTACTGTAGTGAAGGCAGAGAAGATGGCAAACTGAAGGTGTTCGTAGTTAGCTAAGTGACTTAAGTATCTAGCTGCAAAATGAGAGGTTGAGAGTTAATTTCCTTTACATAGCTTTGGATGAACTGTACAATCTCAGGATTCCCTCAGAAGAAGAGAATGGATAAGTCACTCCTATAAAAAACACCAAAAAGGGTCACCATAAGTCATAACTGACTTGATGGCACACAATTATTAGTAACTATCTGCAAGTACTATTTGTAGGCTAGAATGTGGAGGATTCTCTCTGGAGAATTCTTAGAAAATTCTAGGAGTTGGATACCACTCCTGTTGATCAGGACTTGTGGGAGTTAAGTTCAAGAACACCTGGAGTGCCAAGGTTAGCTATCACTGCTCTATACCTTGAAGATACTGGCAAAGATTGCTATGACTTTAGAATCCACTCAACAGCATGCAATTTTTTAACTTGTAGAAATACATAATGGCCTTGCTTCCATTTTGCAGATTTTCTCCTCTAGGTTTCTCTTCATAATCACTTAAACTAAATGGGGAGACCCCCAATTTACCACAAATTCAACTGCATTATCATATAGTATGTATAAGTTTGGGTCATTGCTTCCATTCATGGGATAATTCTGCTGGTGTAAAGGAGAAGAAAGCAGATTTTCAATATATGTTTGTCCTGCTTTGCCACCACAATTGCTTATTCAAATGTTGGCTTGATCTTTTTTGATCTTTTGTTCATTGAGTATACTGATCCCATTGATCTGTTCAAGGTTTTGCAACTACTTCTTCCCACTGGAAATACAGCATGTCCTTCAATGAATTAATTATTCTTTAACTCTGCTAAATGTTTGCATTTGAGGTCTAGGCAAACCTACAAACAGAGAGGGGTTAACCAAAAATCAATTTGCAATATAAAGTGAGAGTTGATGAGAAAGGGGGAGGCAGCTTTATCACATTAACCTGCCTGAGCAACAACTGCATAGCCTGAGAACTAATTACACTGCTTTTCCCAAAGCACTTGAAAACTGAAGCCTTCATTCAAGAAAACAAGTCTATTAAATCTGCATTTATAAAGACTTAACAAAGGACTTTTCATCTTTTAATACAGTATTCTGCATATCTGTATTTTCCTTGCCACACATCATGAGTTAAATCGATGCTATACTTCTGTCAGTTTTCTCTTGGGTGAATACATCAGGATTCAGATATTCAAGACATATATTTTCAGGCCAGTAATTTGAAATTAATAGGGGATAATCCAAAGAAGAATGAGGCTGTCATCCCTTGCTGAACTTCCATAGCATTCAATTTTCAATACAAAAGTTGACATTGCAGAAAGAGTGTGGAATCATTCATTAAAAAACAAATAGCATTCCCCGTGAACTTCAAAACAATTAAAAACTGGTGATAACTTGAAACTAGAGGACTTGGCGAGTCAATGCCTACATAAATCCCAATGATTACTACTCTAGTTGCAACTTGCTATAGGATTTCAGCTATTATTTCATTGGTTCTGTGGCTCTTCACACTTATCCATTATTTCTTAAATATGCTGCTTAGCACTATAGCTTTGTTTTGGTAATCGTACACTCTAAGACTGTAGACCATCACTTGTCTCATTTATACACACAAGAATGAAAAATGAACATTTGTTCTTCTCATTTTGAGAAACAGTGGATCATTTCAATCGGGCTTACCCTGGTAACAGCAGCCTTGTTCTGCTGGCTAATCTTTCTTACACTAGGTCAGGCAAAAAGGAACTGAAGAATGAACTCACCAAAAGATGTATTCATTATGGCAGTTTCACATCTGTTCTAGACACAGAAAAGGAAGATATCCTTTCATCTCCCTCTCTATGTTTAGCTTCACAAAGGGAAAAACACAAAGATACTGTGTAATTTAGCATAACCATGAAAAATAAAGTGAAGCTTGTGTTACATTCATCTGATCTTTGTGTTGAACAAAAGTTTGCCAGGATTTTTGTTATTATCTTGCATTGAAAGCCTATGAAAAGTCTTAGAGCAATTAGAACATGACAGCCATATCCAACTCTAGGATTCACTGCTCATCTCTGTTTGAAGGCAAAGAGATAGTGCTGCCCATGTCTGCAGACATTTCTATTATCATTGTGGCAGGTATGACTAGACACTGGAGTGCATGAAATGCTCTTTACCTTCCCACCACAGTCATACCTATTTATCTACTTTCAATTTCTTGCTTTAAAACTGCTAGGTTGGCAGGAGCTGGGACAGAGATGGGAACTCACTCTGTCATGCAGTACTCAAACTGTTGACCTGCTGACCTTCCAGTCATCAAGTTCAGCATCTTAATCAGTAAACCACCAGAATCCCCTTCAATTCCTAGAGGCTTGCCACATATACTCAACCATAAGCCAACACAGATATAAACGGAGGGACCTAATTTTTACCTGAGAAACTAGGAAGATAGATTGACTCGAGTATAAGCCGAGGGTGGGGAATGCAGCTGCTACTGAGTTTTAATAATCAAAATACCGGTACATGAAAATTAAATTAAATTAATTAATTAAGACACCCATGGGATAATGTTTTTATGGTACTGTATTTGAGTTGGCACCAGTCAACCAGCACTCACAATGCTGGGGAAGGGGGATGGGTAGGCCAATAGTGCCAGGGCAGAATGTGGGAAACATCACTCCACCCTTTCTCTCACGCTGTCTGGTTTGGTGCACCCTGTGGAGGAGGGACTATGGGGTGGGTAAGTGAAGCCACAGGGGCTTAAGGAAAGCTGTCTCTGCCTCTCTATGAGAAAGTGGAGACTTCACAGTTCCCTTTCCCTGCTGGACCTGGACCTGAGAGAGCCCTGCTGCCTGCACTGCCAGGCATCCGGATTTTCATTCTGGAACAGGGACAGAGAACTATGGAGCTAATAGCCTTCACCACCTGCTTCTCCCATCATGTCTTTGGTTCTCTCTCCCTGCTCCAAAGTGAAAAACTAGCTGCCTGGTGGCAGGGGCCTCTCGCACTGAAGATACTTCCCTTGCACTCAGTGGGGGGATAGGTGGTTTGAGGTTCACTGCCATCTTAATCAGGCATGGAGAAAACCAGTGTCTCCCAAGATGCATCTGGAAAGGAGTTTTCTCTGTGCCCAATTGAGACATTGGCAAACTTCAAACCAGTTATGGTATCCCCCACCACCACCAAGCATGAGGGTAGAATGTGGTGGTAGTGATGGGGAATAGCCTTCACTGCCCACTACTGCCATTCTGTCATTGGCACATCTCAATCAACTGCAGAGAAAATTCCTTTCCTGCTGCGTCTTGAGAGAAACCAGTTTTATCTGTGCCTGATTGAGATGTGCCAACAACAGGATGGGAGAAGCAGGCTATTAGCCACCACCAAAGGCTATTAGCTGCTACCACCACCTTCTTCCCTCACACTCAGTTGGTGTGGAGATACTGTAACTGGTTTGAAGTCCACCACCATCTCAATCGGGCATAGAGAAAACTCCTTTCCTGTTGCATCTTGGGAGTCACCGTTTTTTTTCATGCCCGATTGAGATGGAGGCAAACTTCAAACCAGTTATTTCCCCCACCAAGCATGAGGGAAGAAGGCAGTGGGGGCAGATGACCCGAATATAAGCTGACTCCACTTTTTTGAGCTCATTTTCTTGGCAGAAAAATGTGGCTTATACTTGAGTATATATGGTAAGTTAATTTCCCAAAGCACTGATCAGCCAATTTACCGATTTAGGTTTCTGGGAAATGAAGTCCCCCTGAAGGGTATTGAGAACCACTGGTGTACACAAACACAAAGAAAAATTACAGAAGGACTATGAACTGATTCAAGATATTGAAACAACCAAATCCAGTCATTCTATTTTTTTTAACTTCCATCCCATAAAACAGCAGATACTTTGATGTTGTGTTGGGCTCACAGTGAATGTTATGAAATATCGTACCCTCTCACATGGTGAGGAGAAGAATTCCACTGTGTCTGGTCTTCATTTATGAGGATGAGTAAAGTACAGATTACATTTCTGATCTGGCCTGAAACTCAGAAGCAATTTCATTTCAGCTGCAAGATTTCTCTACACTTGTGAGATCAGTAGTGGAAAATTTATATTCTATGCAGGGCCCAGGACCCATTGTTATTTGGAAATGGTTCTAATTAACTTATTCTCCAATTCCAAGATCATATTAAGTAAACAGAAACTAATTATGAGCCACTTACAACAGAATTAATCCTTCTCATTTTGTGTACAGCTCTTCTGTTTATCAGACTAACTCACTTTTAGCAGGCAACAAAGATATCCCAATAAATATGAACCTCATGCATAAACCTTCAAGGACAAGATCACTTTTTCTTACTCTTTATTTCACAAAGAATTACTTTGAATTCTGACAGATTCATATTTCTTTGAAAAAAGGCAATTTGGCCATTTTATTGTTTGGAATTTGCAGACCCAACGTGAAACTTACTATCTATCTTGGTGAAAGATTTTTCCATTCCAAACACATCAAACAATCTTGCAGTATTAAGTGAGATACTGAAATACAAATATTAATCAACATTTTATTTACAGAATGATGCAACTCTATCTCAAATTAACTTTAATCTTGTGTGTAATTTTGTTCCAGATGGTTCAAAAATGAAATTCCATCACTGAATCTTGCAGCTGCATTATAAACCTACATCTGAGGGCGGAATACTTGTCATGTTAGAATCTAATGGCTGTCATACACATAGATCTCTCATGCCAAATAGCAAAAATGAATGTGTGTGTGTGTGTGTGTGTGTGTGTGTGTGTGTGTGTGTGTGTGTGTGTGTGTGTGTGTGTAAGAAAAGCAGATGACATTGTTGCCATTTAGGGATGATGCAATATTTTTGGGTTCACTTTCTCTCATATTCACATTTTTTAAACCTCAGTCCCAGTGATGGGATGTAACAGGTTCTCACCAGTTCTCCCGAACTGGTAGTAACTTTTCCCAGTGTCCTGGAGAACCGGTTGCAGCTTTTGGGAGGGACCACCTTCGGGGCTTACCTTTTCATTGGTTCCTCCACTGCATATGCGTGCCAAGCACTTGGTGTGCATGCACGCCTACAGTGCTTGGTGCATATGCACAGCCTCCTTGCTGTCCTCCCAAGAGGGGAGGAGGAAGAGAAGCTGCTAACCTGAAGCTCCCTATAGCCTGCTCCCCTAGATATCCTAGAGAACTGGTTAGGCAAAGACTTAGTACCTACTGGTAACTTCTTTAACTGTTGAAAAGTTGAAAAGTGCCAAAATGAAGCCATCTTGTGGTGAGTTCATTCTGTAGTTCCTTCCATCTGACCTAGTGAGAGAAAGATTAGCCAGAATAAGCTTTAAGCTCTAGTTTAAAAGCTCTGGTTGATTTGTGTTGTGGGTGGGTGGGTGTTTGGGTGGGTGAGTGTATTTTAATGTATTATTTATTTAATTTATTTACAGGTTTGTGTTGTGGGTGGGTGCGTAGGTGGGTTGAGGTGTGTGCGTGTGTGTGTGCTTATTTTTATTTTATTTTTTATTTGTTTTCTTTGGCCCCGCCCACAACATCATGATGTCATGGCATTGGCTCCGCCCATTATGTTAGCTCCACCCACACTGTGATGATGTCATGGTGGGGTAGTAAAAATTTTGACATCCCACCACTGCTCAGTCCCCCCCCCCCCGAAGTGCAAAGGCATTTGCAAATATTGTCAAATACTTGCAAATACTTTTAAAAATGAATTGTAATAAATTATCCTCCACTGGTACTGGTGATACTGGTGAGATTCAAAAGCTATTAAGATGAAATGGCGCAAAGGAAAAAGGCAGTGCTAGTCCAGCACTGTGTATCTTGGAGTCTCTCATTCTTGGAGAGAAACTAAGGTGGGGAGATAGAGGGGAAATCATTTTGTTTTGTTCTCTGGAAATCTCATGGGAAATCTTTAAAGTCAAATACAATTTGATGGCAAATGCAGAATCTGAATTGTAGAACTGCCAAGTGAGATCTATCCTGACCAATATAATACTTATGGGAACGTTGCAAAGAAGAGAAATGACTCACACTCAGTCTCACACTCATACACTCACTCTCAAATTAGCTTGAGTTTGTGCTTGAGACTCCATGGAAGCATAGGTTCATGTCTTCTATGGTTTTTATTTTCCAAGAGTCTGAGTCTGATTTGTTTGTCTTCTTTATGACCATTCTCCATGTCTTCCTTAATCCAGATTATGTATTTGCCACTTAACTGTATTTGCCTCCAGTACCATAAAAAGTAAGTACACTAGTACCTTGGATAATGATGAGACTTGGTTCCACAAGTCTCGTCATTATCCGGTTTTTAACGTTGTGCAATGCATTGATCACACAATGTTAAAAAAAGCCCTGTTCCCTTTCCCAAGAGGAAAGGGAACAGGGGGGTGATCTGCCTGCCTCTTTGGAATGAGTGGAAGTTTTTTCACCCATTTTGGGCTCTCTGGCACCCCTGCCACCTCTGGGAAGGTCGGGGGACCCGATCTGCACTATTCCTGATGTTCCCCACTGCAGTAAGCCAAAACATCGGGATTTGAATCCTGGTGTTTTGGCTTACTGCAGTGGCTGGGGGGCAGGGTTGGGGAACTTCATAATCAGTGTGGATCGGGTACCCCGACCTCTCCAGAGTTGGCAGAGGTGCTGGAGAACCCAAAATTGGTGAAAAAAACTTCCCCTTTTTTGTCCATTTCGGGTTTCCTGCCACCCCAGCCACCTCCAGGTTGGTCAGGGGACCCGATCCATGCTGTTACCAATGTTCCCTGACCTCCCCGGTTGCTGCAATAACCTAAAATTCCAGGGGTGGCTGGGAAAGCCAAAATAGCTGTGGGGTGGCTGGGGAAGCCAAAACGGCTGTGGGGTGACTGGGGAGCCCCCTGCCTCTGCAGCTGCAGGGTGGCTGGGGAAGCCGCCGGTGAGCCCCTATCAGCTTTGCAGCCCCCCCCATCAGCTTTCCAGGCGCCCCATCCCTGGGAAGCCGAACGGGGAGCCTCTGTTCAGTTTTCCAGCCACCCTGCTGCTACGAATAATTGCATCGGATAACGCTAACAGATCGTTATCTGATGAAATTTTTTTTATTTTTTTTTGCATCTTTTTTGCAATTTCAGCATTATCCAATGCAATCATTATCCAAGATATTACTATACCAATAAAAAGTACCATAAATATTAAGGAAAATGGAAAAATATCAAAATATACAAATTTAATTTCTAATAATAATAATTTCATGTCAGAAATTATTCTAGGTTGAAAGGATTGTTGCTGGAGGAACTCTGCTCAGGCGATGCCCAAATGAGGCTCCTTTCATGTCTCCAAGATCTTTTCCTACTGAAATGGTCTAATGAATCAAGCTAAACAGTTGTCTTAGCTGGCTGGGAGGAGAACATTCTTGAAGCCCTTTTGAAAAGCACTGTTTTGAGATGTTTTTTAAATAATCCAGGAATTGGGCCTGGTACAATCCAGGGATCAAGACTGGCAAGGTTTTCCACAATGTGGTTGCTGCTTCTTCTCAAAGTATTCCTAGCTACCCTTGATATTGGCACTTGGAGCTGAATTTTTTGAGTGGATGGGTGATACAGGTAAACATTCTTTTGGAGGGATGTTCCAAGAGATAACAAGGAAATTAAACATTGGACTTTTTTTGCAGCCCCATCAAATAGTCAATCTACAAGAATCCCAAGATTCTTCTTGGATATAGTAAAGTATCCTCCATCTTGTTGTCATGCCTTTTGACCATCCCCCATGTGTACAACTTTGCACTTTTCTCTATTAAATTTGTATCATCTGTTTTCAGCCAAATGCTTGAGCCTATCAAGATGGTTTTGAATTGTGCTTCTGTCTTCCAGGTTATGAGTTATTTCACCCAATTCTGTCTCATCCTCAAAACTAATAAGTAGTCCCTGTAAAGCAGGGAGAAACTGAGTCAAAGTGAGGCAGAGATGAAATTTACCCTGCACTCGGTGGGTGAGGAAGCTAGGGAGACACAACATGATTTAACATATTATCATTTGTAGCTTTTTAAGTTATCTAGTCCTTGCAGGGGACCGACACATAACAAATTGGATATCAAAAACTCTTAAGTCAGCAGAAAGGGTATTTTAAAGATTGTTGGTTATCTTTTTAATGGAAACTCTATAAATGCTACCCAGAGATTAGATAAAGTATAACAATCAGGCTGAAGTCTGGTTCTTTACTAATCTTTCAATTTAGTAAAAATGGTTAAGATTCAGGTCATTTCTGATAAGATTGTTTAAGGCATGGGAGATGCTTATGGCTGATAATTAAACCTCGATGGCTATTAATCCACAGAAATGGCATTTCTCTGACAATTTTATAGATACTAATTAAATACATTTACAGCTATAAACATACACAGACACCAGCTATCAGTAGTTTCTCTGAAAGCATATAGCCAGAATTTGTGTCCTTTGATGTGTTGTGCCTCAGGCCATTGGGGGCCAAAATAGCATTTAATTTCACATACCGATCCTGTGTCCATGTTCTGTAAATCAAATCAAATCAAATCAAAATCTTTATTACAGTCCAAGAACAGCATAGAACAGTAAAAGGAACAGAGGTTAAAATGGGGTACTTAAAATATATCAAGAAGCAAAAGTTAAAATGAAGGTGCTTAAAAAGGAGCATTTCTGCTCAGAGTTAAGGAGTAGTAAAATTAATACATAGATCAATAATGTTACAGCTATTTCTAAGCCTATGTTGTGGCACTAGTAGTTTATTTGGCTGAAGGTCGTGCTAGGACTGTTCTTTTGATCTTGCATGCTAAACAAACCCTGGCAGTGTTGTAGGTGAAGGTGGGTCTTTCATCAGCTAGCAGCCAGTGGGTGTATGTGCTGTTTCACTGGCCAGGATACTTGCAGAGCAGCAGAGATATGAACTTGTTCCAATGTCTCTATAAATTTCTCTGTAAAAAGGACACAGAATGAGTTCTGTGATATCAATTTCTCCAGTGTCACAGAGGCATTGTCTCTCTGTCATTGGTGTCTTTTGGAACTTTCCCTCAAAAACTGCAGAAGGGACGGCCTGGCAGTGGGCTAACATAAATGAATTGGTGTCTCAAGTTGGAGCAGGAACAGAGCTGGGGCAACACTGTGTCTCCAAAACTCTGGAGCCAGGAAGGTATGGGTCCTGGCTAGGTCTTCTTGTCTTTCCATGTCTAGTGTTCTCTGTTTAATGTTTTGCCTGGTTGTGACTCGTGGCTTGTATGAGAGGTTGAGAGAGGCCAAGAAACTGCAGTCTGAATTGGATTGTTCTTTTCCATGCTGATTGGAAGCTGTCCTGGAGAGTTAGAGGTGCCAGGCCATTGGGATTAAGCAGAATTTTGAGCCAAACGTTGAATAGCTATCCAGGTTCTGTAATAAAACTAGTCTTCAGCCCAAAACACTGCCCTACAACTGTGACCCATTCAGAAGTTGTTGTTGTGGTGGTTTTATTTGCTTTGTTTTGTCTTTGAAAATATTACATTGGGGGAGATTCAAGACAAATTATTTTTAAAATCTAAGAGGTCTTCTTATACTCCTTTGATAGTTTACCCAAATTTGCCTTCAAAGTTCTTTTTACATTAATTATATGTACTGTCTTCAGAGAAATGGGTATAAAACCCCAAACCAAATCATATGTATTTCCAAGGCAACTGTAAGTTTGAGCAAATCAAGTTTCAAACCATTTCAATATACCTGGACACTCTACCCAACACTTGAAAGTTGTGATTCTTGAACAGAAAAAAATTACAAGACTAGGATCCAGAGAGAGATAGCAGAAATAAAATGCACCCATCTGTTGGACAGCCATCACAAAGGTTTAAATATTAGTCAAGGGTTTCTAGGACATTAACAATTTTGATGCACAGATTTTTTTATATGCTGCTATATATGTTGTATATTATATGTTATTATATTATACCACCTTCTCAAACTTTCCTGTAAAATTATATTTCACAATATAGGCTGTCTCACAGAACAAAGGATGTGCTCACACAAAGGTTAAACTCATTAGCATGTTCAATGCCAGGTGTTTGCTTTGTATCTTCCCAATATTTGCAATTGAAATAGTATCTTCACACTCTTCCAAATATTTGCAATTGGAAAATAGGGGTATTTACAGCTAATCTGAATAACAACGAGAGATCATCTGCCAGTACCAATTGTATGAGGCCACACTGATGTGTATACTTATCTGTTATGATAACCAATCACTCTGTACCTGATGTGTATAAATTGATGCCATGAAGAGTCAAGTCTGATGGACTTGATCCATGAAAGCTCACTCTAAAATATGACAGTTTTTAATGTGCTACAGCATTTTTGTTTTGTTTTGTTTATTCTCTGATATGTCTGGTTCAGGTGGGAAGTTCTTACTTCAGGGACACCAGCACTACGGAATGGTGTGAAAGACTGAGTCACCTCTTTTAAAAATGTCACATGAGGATATCACTTGTTATTTTTCCTTATCACATTATATTTTTCATACTGGAGATGGCTAACATATCCACTATACATTCATGAAATATACATTCACAAACTATTTAGATATAAGAATTCTTGAGCTGTGCCTGTTTCAGGGATCCACCCTAGTTTTTCTCCCAATGTTCGGGCCAGAAGCATTGGATTCAAGACCATTTCTGTTTAATACCTCTGCTGCTGCCACTCTTCCTCAGCACTGGCTATACCACCTAGAGCCGCAGAGAGCTGTAGTCCAGCAACAAATGAAGAGAACACATGTTCTCCATCCTTAATTAATATCAATTTCTAAACATGGACACACAAAAGTAACCAGGGCATCTCATGTCCAGCTTTTAGATATGAAAGAAAATCCTTATTGAAAGTTTGCTTTGAGATACACAAGTCAGAATGAACATTCATCATCTAAGCTTCCCCTCCATCTCTTTACCTCTGCTGCCAGATGCTTTGATGACACATTAGCACCCCAGGTGGTGTATTTAATTTAGTACTATTCGGCAGGGAATGCTGTATGATGTTTGTAATATGATCAGTAACTCCCAGTGCTTTCAGTTGTTCAGACTCTCCAATTACTCCAACACTGATACATCTCTAGAGTATTAATTGAGAAGGACCGACTGGGGAGAAATAATTTGTGCATTACACCAGAGCATGTGTGAGTATGAACAGAAGACATTTTGGAATGGGAAAGCAAGGTAGGCATTCTGCTTTATTCTGTCATCAATTACTGTCCATCAAATGGCATTTATCAAGTGTATACAATTTACATTTCTTCTCTTCATTTACTTTGTCAAAGCCTAATGACTGCTCATCACCTCAGATAAGGCTTTGTAATTGTTCTTAACAAAGCAAGCTAAGACTTTGTGGAGGAAACAGTCTTACATTTATTCGCCAGTGTCTTGTGAAAAAGACAGTGTTAATTTAAGATTATTATACTCTGCTGGAATGTTATAAAGCTGATCCAGTGGGAAAAAGAAATGTTGTACATTCCTCTCTAGGCCTGTTTAGGGAAACAAGGGTATGTGCATTGCATTCTAGCCAGTATTCTGCTCTGTAACTTTGAAGGCACAATGGAAATGACATCACTGGAGTGGCAAATTGGTGCTCATTAAAGAGATCCTACTTTGATTCTGGGCTGCATATGAATTTGCCTCACTGCTTGTGAATCTATCCAACCTTAAATAAAAGTAGAGAGACTATAATTAGTGACAATCTGCCACTTCCAGTCATATCACTCTCTTAGCACCAGCAGAGCTTCAGATTCTGTCATTGGCACATTTCATGAGTACCACAAATGTTTTATTGGTTGATGGGAGAGAAAGGAGGACTATTGTACATAGCTCTTCCCACTCCTTTCTCACAAGACCTTTCTCAGTAGCATTTTTCTCTTGGACACAGTTGAAATTATTAAATAAAAATATTTATTTAAGTACTTTGCTCGGTTTCCTGCTCAACCTGAGTGAGTTTGTTTGTTTGTTAGATTTCTATACCACCCATCTGCTATATTTTTCCACTCTGGGCAGTTTACAATAGTTAAAACCAATAGGTCAGTCTTAAAAGAAATCAAACCCAACTGTTGCTTGGAATGACAAATATTGAAGATGAAGCTAAAGCACTTTGACCACCAAATGAGAAGAGAGGGCTCATTCGAGAAGGTCTTGATGCTGGGAAAGATCAAAGGCAAAAGAAGAAGAGGGTGGCAGAGGATGAGATGGCTAGATGGCATTGCTGACACAATGGCCATAGAGCTGAGAGGGCTGCAGAGGATGGTGGAGGATAAGGGTGCCTGGCATGCAATGGTCCATGGGGTTGCAAAGGGTCAGACTCAACTTTGTGACTGAACAACAACAACAACAAGCAAAGAAAAAAAATAGTGCTTCTTAAGTCAGTCCGTTTTATACTCATTAATTTTCTTAGCTGCCTTCTTGTTCTTTGCTGGGAAATTCATGAAAATACATGCATTTTTGTATTTTTGGGAAGTGTGCTTTTTGAAAAAAAAATACATATGTTTGTAGGCAACCTCACTAGAATGGCTTTAAGCATTTTTTTTTTCAATTATTCACATTTCTATCTCTCAATTTTTTTTGAGTCACACTCAGAGATTTTTGAAATGATCATTGTATTAGCTCCTTCAAAAAGAAGCAGTTGATGTATGTTTCATTTTACTCATATACCTATAGCCAGACTATAAACATGGGCTGATATCCCTGTGAATAAGGTGGTGTGAATGAATTAAGTATACTTATTGGAACTTCCACCATTTATATTCTACTTGGCATAAGAAACAAATATTATTATTTTTCATTACATTGAGCAACTATTTAAAACCACAGCCTGACAGACTCCACTTCCAAGTTTTGTTTTGTTTTGTTTTAAAATAGCCTGCTAGGAGACATAAGAAAATGTCGTCAGACGAGTGTAAAAACTATAATACAGAAACGTACATTTAAATAGACAATATCACTATTTTTACACGGAGGTGGCAAATTATATTGCCACCCCAAGCCCCCCCTCCACTCACAAAGGAGGCAAGACAACGACATGGAATAAAAATTGGCCACTTTATTAAGTGACAAAAATATTTAACAACCCTAATGCAGGGGCCAGCAAAGCACGGGGGCAAATCTCTGGGGGGAGATTTGTATCAACAATTCTAGTAATCAAACACACCCATCCACAACACGCCACTCCCCCTTTAACTCACCCTACACCCCTTACTCCCTTGTGCTTTCCGCCCAACCCATACAATTCTGTCGCCCCTGTACCCTTACTCATCGATGTGAGGTAGGCAAAAACAGCCACCAGCAAAGCCAATCATCCGTGACCCAAAATTCCTACCCGGCCCAAAATATTGCAACCACTATTGCCACTTTGATTTTCAGGGCGGGCGGGCGGGCGGGCAACCAATTCCCAACCCACAAAGATTATTCTCAAAACCCAAACCCAACACCCCAACAAGAAACGCCCCCCAACTATGAGTTGACCAATCCCAACCATCCACGCTGCCGTCCTCCTATCCCCAGCCACCTAGGGTGGAGCGGGGCGGCAAAGACCCTTCTCCTGCAGCAGGCACTGCTTTGAAGGTACCCTTGCCACCCCAAGCCACCCCTCCCCTCGCAAAGGAGGCAAGACAACGACGTGGAATAAAAATTGGCCACTTTATTAAGTGACAAATATTTAACAACCCTAACGCAGGGGCCAGCAAAGCACGGGGGCAAATCTGCGGGGGAAGATTTGTATCAACAATTCTAGTAATCAAACCATGCCATCCACAACATGCCACTCCCCCTTTAACTCACCCTACACCCCTTACTCCTCCGTGCTTTCCGCCACAATCCGAGGTCTCGAACCAAGACTGAGGACCCCCCTCCAAAATCCCAACCACGCCCCTGCGAATATCCCTAACAAAATATTCAAAACCCCTCTCATTCAGCATATGCCACCCTACGGTGAAACAAGATAAATCCCCTTTCAAAATTCCCGCATGCGAAATGACACGCGCCCCCCCCCCCTCTTCCAGAAGGCCTCTGACAGATGGTAGTTCAAGTAGAGCCTTGCTTGTTCCTTCCTGTCAAAACCTAGCTCCAGCTCCTCCTGTCCCGACCAGTCCTTGTTCTCTGGGTGTTCGTACACTATGATGCCCATGTATATTAAATATGCCGGCAACCAACTGCCCCAATTCCTCAGTGGCTTCTTCCGCTTAATCATATCCTTCTCTCTCTCATCCAACTTCTCCACCTCTTTCACATCGACCTCCCTATTCAAAAGTGAAAACAGATCCACAAACTCCCCCTTTAAAATCTTTTCTTTAGTCGCCTTCGACAAATGCTCCCCAAACGGACAATGTCTCTTACGCGCATGTGCACCTTTTCCCGCCTCGCCAGCAACACCTCCTGACTTGCACCCTGCCTCCTTATCCCCACTCCCCTCACTACTCCCTACCCCTACTCCTTTCTGCCCATCTGATGCTGTCCCTATCGAACTGGCATCACCCCCCCAACGATGGCCCGGATGCGGCCGCCTTCTCTACCCCGCCTACAACTGATGCTACCCCCCGTTCTCCCTGCTCTTTGGCCCCGCTGCAGGAACCCTCTCAGGCCCCTGTGTCGCCCCCATCCACGGCCATGTGGTGCCCAGCCCCCATGGTGGCATAGCACCCATTCTCCACTGCCCCGCACCTGCACCCAGAGAAGGGCCACCCTTGTCTCCAGGCCCCGCTTGCCCCCAATGGAAATCCCATGGCCACCCCCAAGGACCTGGGGGTGCTGGGGAAGCCCCGGGACCCCCAGACTCACCATGCACCCGACTCGTCAATCCCCCACTCACACTGGAACCGCTCGCTCTGGCCTCCTCAGCTGTGCCAGCCGGCACTATCTTGAGCTTGGCTGACACCTCCGCGGCCGAATCTTGAGGCTCTGACTCTGCCTCGGCCAATCCTGAGCCTGACGGGCCCACAGCTCCACTTTCCATCGGCTCGCTCAATTCAATCCCCAAATGGGGCCCCAACATGTCTTGGGATGGCGGGATATCAGGCCTCCTACCCTCGAGTTGCTGGACCCTCTTCTCCAGCATCCGGGTGGCCTCCCACCATGATCCTTGCCCTTTCTTTCCACCTCGTTGGGTGCTACCCAATTGGGACCAAGGAACCTCCGTTCCCCCTCCCGCCTCCTCCTCTAAGACCCTCACTCCTCCTCAGAGGACTCATCCACCACCTCCTTGCTTCCCTTCACTTGAGAAGCCATTTCCTCCACCCCCCCCCGAAACTTGTCCCCTCTTTGTCAACATGAATATACTCTAATCTCCCTCAGCTAAACTACGCTCATCTGCACCCGACCAATTCCCAACCCACAAAGATTATTCTCGACACCCAAACCCAACCCCCCCCAACAAGACACGCCCCTCCAACTATGAGTTGACCAATCCCAACCATCCACACTGTCGTCCTCCTATCCCCAGCCACCTAGGGTGGGACGGGGCGGCAAAGACCCTTCTCCTGCAGCAGGCGCTGCTTCGAAGGTACCCTTCAGGAAGTATTAGGGTTTTTTTAATAACCATAGCAAAGTTCAAAGCTTCTCTTAAGGGGCATCCAAGCACTGACTCTGTCAAACACACAGCTCTTCATGTTCCCACATCCTCTGTACAAAATTCCTGATAGTTCCTGAATCAGGAATAAGTATCCAGGACGATGTTTTACTCTGACAGGAAATGAGAGGAACTCCCTATCTAACAGATAGTTTTGAACATCCTCCTCTGGACAGCACTTTAATTTATCCTTGTTTGCTATAATAATTTACTAACATTTCCCAAATTTTTCACATTTACAATAGAAGGAAATTGATTTTGGGAGAAATGCATTAGGAGAGAAACCAGAATGGAAAGATTGGCACTAACAATGGTGTTTTGGTTAAAGAACAAACTCGCTTAAAGAGCAATCCTGTGGAGCACACTCTTTAAGCAAGGTACCACTGTACTTTAAAGTGTTTAAAAACCATATTTTTTGTGCTGGTTTAGATTTATTATTTTTATTTTCATTTATGTAATCTTAGAAGAAATCAGCCCTGACTGCTCCTTGGAAGGTCAAATAATAAAGATGAAGCTAAAGTACTTTGGACATCAAATGAGAAGAGAGGATTCACTTGAGAAAGCCTTGATGCTTGGAAGGGTCTCTCCCCTCCTATTTAACATCTACATGAAGCCGCTGGGAGAGATCATCCGTTCCCACGGGGTGAGGTATCATCAGTATGCAGATGATACCCAGTTGTACATCTCGGCCCGTGGGGACCCAAGCGGTGCGGTGGAAGTCCTTTCCAGGTGCCTGGAGGCTGTTAGGATCTGGATGGGGGACAACGGGCTACAGCTGAATCCCGGCAAGACTGAGTGGCTATGGGTGAGGGGCCCTGTGTTATCTCGGGAGTTACCAGCTTTGGTTCTGGATGAGGCAGCTCTGCCCCAGACAGACCCGGTGCGTAATCTGGGGGTCCTCCTGGACTCACGACTACTGTTCGAAGAACAGGTGGCAGCTGTGGCCAGGAGGGCTTTTGCACAACTTCGTGTAATACGCCAGTTACGCCCCCTCCTAGACCGGGACGCCTTGCTCATGGTCACACATGCTTTGGTCACCTCCAGACTTGATTACTGTAATGCGCTCTACGTGGGGCTGCCCTTGGTGACCATCCGGAGACTGCAGCTGGTCCAAAATGCGGCGGCCCAGGTAGTGATGGGGTGCGGGCGTTATGCTCGTGCCACACCACTGCTCCGGGAGCTGCATTGGTTACCAGTATGTCTCCGGGTGCAATTCAAGGTGCTGGTCATTACCTTTAAAGCCCTATATGGTAGTGGGCCAGGATACTTAAGAGACCGCGTCACCCTAAGAACGTCTGTCCGTCCCACCAGGGCGGATCGGAGGGGCTCTCTTGTTATCCCATCGGCTAGGGAGGCTCATCTCTCTAGCACTAGGAAGAGGGCCTTCTCTGTGTTTGCCCCGGCCCTGTGGAACCTTCTCCCAACGGAACTGCGCCTACAGGCAGAGCTCTTACCTTCCAAAAAGGCTTAAAGACCTGGCTGGCAGAGCATGTATGGGGGCCTAGTAATACGGGATCCCACATAGGTTGGCTTATTTAAGGGACAGCCACTCCTCATCCTTTTGTTTTATTTGCTGCACCGTTTTAATCTTTTATAAATTTTAAGGTTTTGAGATTTTAAATACTATTACTATATAGATTTACTTGTGATTTTAAATTCATGTTGTAGGCCGCCCAGAGTCGGGTTTGCCTGATTGGGGCGGGGTAGTAAATGTGAGTTAATAATAATAATAATAAAAGAAGAAGGGGACGGCCCAAGATGAGATGGCTAGATGGTATTGTGGAAGCAATGGGAACAGAGCTGAGCGAGTTGAGGGGGATGGTGGATTACAGGAGTGCCTGGCGGACGGTGGTCCATGGGGTCACAGAGGGTCAGAATTGACTGTGCGACTGAACAACAAAATTTATTTATTTACTGTACAACTCTTACCAGGTTTAAAGCCTGCGTGTTCTGGAATTAGAAGAGGTTTAAATTTTGGGGTTATAAATTTTAATATTCATTTAAACACTTTGCATAAGTTACAAAGTTGTGAGACTGGCCAGTAGGTTTTGATATCTGGAATGTAGCTGGTCCAGCACCCTCTTGCAATGGAGGTACAGAACATTCCAAATGGAAGCTACAGATTGATCATAGTTCTTAGTTGGCTTTTTTGAAATTATACCTACTATGGAATAAAGAATAAAGCCAGATGGCTCTACAGTTCTGATATAGAAAGTTTCTGTGTTTAGCATTTGGGATTTCATCACCTATGCTCTTAAAACTCTGAGCTACACAATTGTATAAACACCTAATAGAAAGTTGCTGCCAGAAATATCATAATTTAGAAATTGGCTGGATCAGATTAGGGTGCACACCCAAAAACAATATGAACATCAGCTTTGTCCCTGTGCTACTCCACAGCAGAATATGCGGGAATTATGTGTTTGCAATTTAATCCATACTACATATACAAAATAAGATCTAGTAAAGGACTCAGATTATTGAGGTATATAGGTAAAGGTAAAGGTCACCTTTGCTCTAGGGGCCAGTGCTTGTCTCTGTTTATAGCCGAAGAACCAGCACTATCTGCAGACATTTCCATGGACACGTGGAGGCATGCCTAGACACCAGAGTGTACAGAACACTGTTTACCTTCTCACCAAAGTGGTACCTATTTATCTACTTGCAATTTCTTGCTTTCAAACTGCTAGGTTGGCAGGAGCTGGGACAGAGATGGGAGCTCACTCCGTCATGCAGTACTCAGGTATTGAACTGTTGACCTGCCACCTGCCACTTGAGCCACAATGTATTGTCAAATAGTCTAAACAGTTTAGCATTTTAATTTGGTTTGAACTTCACTTGTATGTCACATACATCCTTAATTTTAAATTGTGTAATAATCTGATATGAATAAAGAGTCTTTTTAAACTAGGATGATAAAGTCATTTCTCTTAGATGCTCTGTGCCCTTGAAACACATGTGGCAGACAGATATATTAGTATACTATCCTTGTTGTGAATGGTTATATCTATTAAAATTGACCAGTTAAATGAGCTGTGGTTTTGTATCAGTATATTTATACATAAGAATTTGTTCCAATTTGCAAATTTGAATGGAAATCATTTGAGATTGCAAAATATAAATTCAAAATCAAAACTCATAGATTTGCTTGTTACTGTACATTTGCAATAAGTCATAACTATCAATAAGAAAATAAAAGCTTTTTTTCTGTACATGTGTAATTTTACTCAGATAAAAACACCTGAGGTGATATGGAGGCATATGAAAACAAGGTCTGTGTTACATGTCTCATTCATATCTACCCATAACCACTAGATCTAGTGTGCATGATGACATGTCAAAATAAGCCATATGCAAATTTCAAAAAATGAGATGAATAGATACAAGTCATTTTAAAAACAACTGGAATGTCTTTTCTTAATGTTTCATTAATTCAAAGATGCAGTTTGACACACAAAGAAGTAAATAGACAATAATACTTGTATAAAGTTAAGTTTCTATAAGCAAAATTAACCAAGTTAAGCATGTTTTGATAGTAATGAGTGGAAGTAGCATGAACAAAGATATAAGATGTTCTCACTGCAATGTTTTCACATGTATATATTGTTGGGGTTGTCAAAATAAACATTATCAAAATAGTTACTGGTGATTTCAATAGTTTTGTCCTCATGAGATGGAAAGAATAAATTTTTCCATGTAGGGACTTTTTCAAACTTAGAACATTAACTTTAAGTTTTTATTCAGAAAATAACAAATGTAAGGCTTTTGTAGACAGCATGGATGCTTTGCAGAAACCTTGGAAGCAGCTTGATATTTAGCTTTGAATGAGTTCATGTGGATCAAAACCCTGCCTGACATCTCTTTTAATTGGTTAAAAAATTCAAAAGTGCTTTTTAGGAGACAATATTTATTATCTGATATCCCTAGAATAAGAGAATAGTAATTGAGTGATACACAATGCATTCAACCTTTGCATCAGTGTGTGGGATCAGTGGCACATCCATTTCATTCCCTCTCACCCACACTGTCAAAGTTGTTGTGCTTAACACAAGGGCGAACAACAATCATTATCAGCAACAGAATTACTTATAAAGGTCAAAAGGATAAAAAATTCCTAGGTGTTCCCATCACCATCCCTCATTGAAATGAAAACATGAGATGATTCTTGGGATTTGAATGTTGCAGCTTTAATAGTAAATAGAAAATACAACAAACAGCAACCTCCTAACCGGCCGAAAAAAATATGGAGGTACTCTTTACTTTATATAGACCAGGAGTTCTCAACCTTTTAAAGCTGGGGGCCGGGTCACACTCCCTC
The DNA here is from genome assembly GCA_030440675.1 of Furcifer pardalis. Classification (NCBI taxonomy): domain Eukaryota; kingdom Metazoa; phylum Chordata; class Lepidosauria; order Squamata; family Chamaeleonidae; genus Furcifer; species Furcifer pardalis. Next base: position 133,106,806 of record CP126891.1, read on the forward strand.
AGACAGCTTCAGGGGCCGGATGGCTATTTTGCCCTTCCTCCACCACATGGCACTTCCAGGTGTGGTGGAGGTGGTCAGAGCCCACATGAAATGGTGCCAGGGGCCCCAACCGGCCCACAGGCCACAGGTTGAGAATCCCTGATATAGACAGTAAAATACTTCCTTTGCTTTCTTGATAGACAATATCATCTTTGCCTTATGCTTCGGTCAATTAAGAAACTAAAGTTACCAATAAATTGATAATTCTAGTTAATAAGCTGATTATTCTAGCAGTGATCCAAACAGGGGATGTGTTGTTCAACCTCATTGTTCTGATGAAAAATTTGTGGGAAAGACCTTTAGGTAACAAGAACAACTCCCTTTGCACAACATCTTGAGCCAACTTGCATCTTAGCACCTTCATCAAGTGTCTTCTATTTCCCCCATTTGCCTAATGCCTTTCACAAAGCAGAATCTTTTCTCACTTATCCCAATCAGATGACATTACCTGGTTGCCTTAAGACAGTATGAGATTAGTAAGTAAAGCTTAACCCAACAGATGATTTATGGATACACCCAACAAATTACAACTCAAGTTTGCAAAGGACAACTTATTGGTCTCATATGACTATCAAGGGATTATTGATTGGGCTGTTGAATGAATGCAAAAGAGGAAATCAAGACTGTGGTTTGGAATTATAAAGCTTAATGAACTCATCAGCTTGACCTGATATTATTTGAATAATGATGCCAGTGCCTGTACACCACAACCTCAAAGGAGCATAGGGCACAGATGTACTTGTCCAATGATGAGTAACCATGTTTCCAATTGTATCAGAGAGTAAACAAAACAAAAAGTCAAAAAACATTTTGGCACTTTAAAGACTAACTGCTGTATTTTAATGTTAGCTTTTGTGGATCAAGTCCATTTCAGCAGACATAAGAGTGAGACTTCATGACATCAATTTATACATATCAGGTACAGAGGTACAGAATGATTAGCAAAGTATACAGATCAATGTGGTTATTTACAACTGGTAACATCTGTTATTCAGACTTGTTGGGAAGCTTTGCCCTTTTGAATCTCAAATTGTTAGTACATGGATGCAAGACAAATATTATGGCATCACACATTTTACCCTTCAGGTCTAGCATCTAATGTGTGAGTGGCCAAGACCAAATGTCAAGTTCTTCCTTTGTTCTGAGAGGTAGACTAAGGCTGTGGATGAGAATTTACTGAGATAGTTTCTGTAAAGGCGGTATAATATAAACACACATAAAAGCTCAACTTTTAACATATGTTCGTTATGTTCATTCCAAAAAGGTTCATGAAGAGTTCCTATTTTGTCATGCCCTTCCGATTTATACTATCGGGGAGGACATATTTCACATGGTCGACAGTTTTATAAAAGAAAACAAATTGGATTGGTCGAAATGCGTAGGAATATGCACTGATGGTGCCAGAGCAATGACTGGTCGTTTTTCAGGACTTGTGAAGTGAATACAAGATGTAGCCCCAGAAACAAAATGGACCCATTGTGGTATTCATCGAGAGGCACTTGCTTGTAAAAAAATTCCAGCCTGCTTAGATAGTACTCTTAAAAATGCTGTGAAAATTGTCAATTTAATCAAGGCCCGTGCTACAAACTCAAGAATTTTTACAGACATTTCTAAAGAGCTTGGCAGCGAGCATAAGACCCTGTTGTTACATACTGAAGTGCGTTGGCTGTCCAGAGGAAGAGTTGTTTCGAGAATATTTGAGTTGAGACATGAAATTGAGTTATTTTTGACCGAGCAGGGACATGCCGAGTACAAACAGATGCTGATTGATCCTTTGTGGCTACAAAAATTGGCTTAATTTTCAGATTTTTTACAAAACTGAATGAGTTGAATTTGGGGCTTCAAGGGCAGGATACAACCATATTCACTATGCAGGAGAAGGTTGAGTCAACAATCAAAAAAATGTCTCTCTGGACATCTTTGATCGACAGATGTAAATATGATCAATTTCTGAATTTAAAACTTTTTTTTGGGAAACTACTTCTTCATCAGTGAATGAAGATGTAAAATCAGCCATAAAATGCCACTTGCAAAAATTGTCGACCACATTACACACTTATTTCCCAGAAATATCGTCACAATGGAACTGGGTAAACAACCCCTTTGGAAACTGTCCCACTGATCACCTATCCATCTCTGATCAAGAGGAATTAATAGACATCTCATGCAACAGTAGACTCAAAAGTTGTTTTGCGGAGCAATCACTGGTTAATTTTTGGGCTGGTCTTGAAGACGTTTATCGTGTCAGCAAAGTAGCAATAAAACATTTACTGCCATTTTGCATGACATACCTTTGCGAGAGTGGATTTTCCGCAATGACAAACTTAAAAACTAAACATCGTCACAGACTTCAACTCGAAGATGACTTGAGATTGAAGCTGATCAAAATGCAACCAGATTTTTCAGACTTGTGCAAAGACAAACATGCACATTTGTCACATTAATGAAACATGTGTTCTCTGTCATTAGAATGTCTTTTGATGATAATAAATATAAAATACACCTGAATTCATTTTTTTATTTAACGTTCCTGCAATAAGGGGTACGCAAGTTTGAGGTCTTTCTTGAAGTGGTACGTAGAAAAAACTAATTGGGAATCACTGGACTAGTGAACTTGTGTAGGTAGTTTATTCTGGGCATAAATAGCTGGATTCCAATCATTATTAACTACCATCCTTCATTTTCCATTTGTATAAATAGAAATGTCAAAGGTTTGTCAGTCAAGAAAATAGTGGTCAGACAAAAATTTTCCAAACTGCTTTTCTTATTTTCAATATTATATAATAAAAAGAAATAATCATTCACAGCATATTTCTGGGTTTAAAATGGGAGGAACATGGTTAGGAGGGTACTGCATTTAGAATGAAATAATGTAAGAGGGAAATATGCTTTTTTTACATATCCAATTAGCTTTCCAAGATGCCAAGGAATACAAAGCAGCTTTTCTTTCCAAAGCAACAAAGTTAAATACAAAATATTATTTTGGCACTCCACATTATTTGGCTCCTGGGTATTGTGCTTAGTTTATCTGGGGAAGTTACTATGTGAATGCAAAATGAAGACTTAGTTGCATTTGTATTTGCAAAGCCTTTGAGAGTGACCAGAAAAGAAAAGAAAAAAGAAGGAAAAAAAACAAACCCACAAACCCTTCTACCAACACGTATAAGTTTCAGTTTACAAATTGTAGTTATAGACCAGAATATCTTTGTAAATGTATGATCTCATTCAGAAATTAACAATACAAATATGTGCAAGGAATAGGAATAGCAATTTGTCTCCCTATCATACTTAGAGCATTCTCTGGACTGTTCACAAGGTAAATAACATTGTGTACCCAACATGCTGGGTACTAATTTTAATACCCTCAGAAAGATGGAAGGCTGAATCATCCTGGAGGCTGTCAGGATTGAGCTGACTTTAGCAGTTTTAGCTGCATTACTACAGTTTAACCACTGCACCATGAGAGCTCCTTTTTTCATATTTTTTAGTATTCACATTGTTTCCACATTTTTGTACAGTTGTACCTCACTTAAAGAACATAATGTGTTCCACAGGATTGGTCTTTAAGCAAGTTTGTTCTTTAAACAAAACATCACTGTAAGTGACCAATTGTGAATTCTGGTGGGGGAGATTGTGAACCCCGATTTACTGTATTTTTTAAGCGAGTTTTTGGTTGTTTTTATTTGTTAAGCGAAGTGAACATTCAGAGAAAAGTCTGCTCTTTAAGTGTGTTACTCTTTATGCGAGTTTTGACTGTACTAACATTTTTATACTTTTGTGCTAACTGGTCGGTGCCTATCAGAAGTTAAGTGGCATGCTCTCCTCTTCAATGATTTAGTCAAGTCACATCATAGTTCATCTGTGGCCAGTTCATTCATGAACACTTGCAAAATGATGTAAGTAGATAACCAGACAAAATTACACATTGATGACAGGAGGAAAGTAGACTGGGATTTTTTGGTAAATCTTTTGGTGATCCAGCATACATCAACCACAATTTCCGTATCTCAATTGTTTCACAATTGCCATTTTACAGTGTGAAATAGAATCCTTCATATATTGTAATCCACATAAATATATCATCCAAGATCATGCTGTGTTTTCCTTAGTATTATCTTGGAGCTAAGGGAAATGGTTTTGACTCCATATGGTGGACCCTAAGAAAACAAGAAGTAGGTCCTACGTGCCTGAAACATGTATTCCCCTTTTAAGATGCCAAGGAATACAAAGCAGCTTTTCGTTTCAAAGCAACAAAGTAAAATTTAAAATATTATTTTGGAATTCCACATCATTTGGCCTTCCATGTGCTACATAACTGTTCATTTGTTTGCTGTTTGAATTAAATCACACTGGCTCACTACATAGGCATTGGATATCAGAGCAATCTTCTAAAAAATCCCAGTTCAAGTAGCCTATTCAAGTTCAAGTAGCCTGTTCTGTTTTGAAGGATCACTTTATTGCATTGTGTAGATTCTGTGTAGGAAAAGGGATGGGATATTATTTGGGTTTGTTGGTGATAATTGTAATCATAATTTACCAAATTTCACTCTCAATATTTGTCTCTTTTTCATTGTTTTTCCTATTTGGTATGAAAAGGACTTAAGTTTTAAATAAATTGAATATGGGAGATTGATGTATTCAGGTCTAGGCTTCAGAGAACTTAACTATGTATTAACATTTATTTCTAATATTTCCCTCCTTAAAATCCACAAATGTTACCATCTTCAGTTTTTAAAAAAACATGGTGTTTTTTTTTTAAAAAATAATAGTTTGAGATAAAGCAAAGCTGAAGTATATTTTGCTATCAAAGGCAAAATTGGCAAATTATACAATTGATTCTATCTCACACGTGCAGAAAAAAGTATTTTCATGCTGCTTCTGGTTCTTGCCTCAGAATCTATTAAGGGGTTGCACACAGGGATATAAATCCGAGTATTTCATTCTCACAGATCAGGATGAAAAAAAAATCATACAGTAATACCTTGGATAACATTTGCATCAGATAACGCTAAAATCGCATAATGTTAAGTAATCGGGGGGGGGGGGGATTGCATCGTATAATGTTAAGATCCTATGGGATGCCTCGGATAACAACCGCTAAAGCCTGTGCAGTTACAATGTATCTCTATGGAGCTTTAGCATTATCTGATGCATCCAATAGGATTTTAACATGCATCGGATAACACTAAAAATCGGATAACACCAAGACTTGTGGAACCAAGTTTTAGTGTTATCCAAGGTTTTACTATACTGTATGTTGAATTCCTATGGTTGAGATTACAAGACTCTTTCTATCTTTATACTTTTTAAACATTTTAAAGAGATTTTTGTACAAATATTTTATATTTTGTGCAGAAAAAATACATTTTGCATTAAAATATGATCTTTATATGCCATGATTCGGGCAATCTGTCTCTATTTATTACATTCTCAGTCTTTTCTTTATTCATGTGAGAAGCATCACAATTAAAACATAAAATTTAAATTTGACAACATTCTTGCAACATACTTGATTGCACAAGTATACAACAAACATGCAGTGAGAATTTCTGTAACATTATTCATTATACCAGTGAAGGTTAAATCCTAGAACAAGGATTGAGATCTTTGACACTCCATATACATTTGGTTACTATTTCTATTATCCAGGATGACTGGGGCTTCTGGGATAGGGTTGCCATAATTCTCTCCCTCCAAACCAGGACAGCCATGTGACATAATTGCATTCTTTAAATTGTGCATGTGTCATTGAGACCACAGCTCTAAGACCACACAGAATCCCCGTCCACGGCGGACAGCTGCCATCAGTTTAAAAAAAAGCTGTAGTCAAGAGGTTGTTTCCCATATGATTCTTTTCTCAAAAGATGATTCTTGATGGTTCTATTTTTATTTCTTTTCCCATCTCTGTCCCAGCTCCTGCCAACATAGCAGTTTGAAAGCAAGAAATTGCAAGTACATTAGTACCCCGGATAACGTTATGACTTGGTTCCACAAGTCCCGTCATTATCCGGTTTTTAACGTGCGATACATTGATCACACAATGTTAAAAAAAGCCCTGTTTCCCAGGAGGCTGCAGCAAGCCAGAACGTTGGGATTCGAATCCTGACATTTTGCCTTGCTGCAGCCTCCAGGGAGGTGGGGGAACTTTGGAAACAGCTTGGATCCCCACCTCCCTGGACCCAGGGGGGGGGGCAGAGACCCCAAAATTGGTTTAAAAAAAGTCCGTTTTTTTTACCAAATTCAGGGGCTCTGACCCCCCCCCCTTGCCGGGTCCAGGGAGGTGTGGAGACCCGATCCAAGCTGTTTCTGGGCTTCCCCGACGTCCTCAGCCAGTGCAGCAAGCCAGAATGTCAGAGTTCGAATCCCGACATTCTGCCTTGCTGCACTGGCTGAGGACGTCGGGGAAGCCCAGAAACAGCTTGGATCGTGACCCCTGCCTGCTCCGGAGAGATCAGAGGACCCGATCTACAGCTGCAGGGTGGCTGGGGAAGCTGACGGGGACTCCCTGTCGGCTTCCCTAGCCACCCGCCCTTGCCTCTGCAGCTGTGGGGTGGCTGGGGTAGCCGACGGGGGAGCCCCCCGTCAGCTTTCCAGCCTCCCCACCCCTGCCTCCGTAGCTTCAGGGTGGCTGGGAAGCTGAACAGAGAACCCCGTTCAGCTTTCCACCCACCCTGCTGCTAAGAATGACTGTATCGGATAACGTTAAAAATCGCGTTATTCGATACAAGATTTTTCTGAAAATCTTGTAACGTTATGCGGTTTTCACGCTATACGGTACTTGCGTTATCCGGGGTATTACTGTACTGTAGATAAATAGGGACCACTTTGGTGGGAAGGCAAACAACATTCCATGCATTCTGGTGTCTAGTCATGCCTGCCACATGACCATGGAAATATCTGCATATGCAGACAGCACTGGTTCTTCAGCTATGAAGCAGAGATGAGCACTGAACCCTAGAGTTCGATATGACTGGATTTCGAGCAAGGGTGACGTTTAACATGGAGTTTCCATTTCCCTCCAGATGGAGAAAAGCAGGAGACAGGAAGGGACTTATTTTGCAATGGACAACTCTTCACTTTCTGTCCTCCCTCTCTAGGAATAGTGACTCTATGAAATTAACCCTTTTTTCAGGATTATTACATGTTTTTTTCTTGAACCAGCTGGAACTGCTTCAATCCTGGAAAATCCCGGGAAAGCAGGACATATGGCAACTCTATTCTAAGTGCACAAAATATCAGGATGGCCTAATGCAGTAGTGTCCAAGCTTTTTTTTCCTGTGGGCCAGTCCCACCTCCGACACACAGTTGTGGAGGCCAGAGGCGGGCTGCCCCTCCTGCTGACAGTTTTGATGTCAGCAGTGATGGTGATGGAGGCAGCAACTGTGCTTCTTCCAGGCTGCTCTGAGCAGCCTCTCACTCAATTCTTTCCCCTCAGCAACCTATGCTAAAGCTGATCACTGCCTCAGGCAAATTTTCGGAGACTCCTGCAAGTCAAACTTCGTGGGGCTACGAGAGCCCCCTGGTGTGCTCGGGATGATGTCATGCTCACTGAGTGCTCACCGGGTGCTCACCGTGGGCCACATTAATTATATGCAGGGGGCCAATTAGGCCCACGGGCCGGAGTTTGGGCATCCCTGGCCTAATGTGCCCAACCTCTGCTCTAGATCAAATATTCCATGGATAGAAGTTGAAATAGGTCGATCTTGGAAGAAATCAACCCTGACTGCTCCTTAGAAGGGCAAATAGTAAAGATGGAGCTAAGGTACTTTGGACATCAAATTAGAAGAGAGGACTCACTTGAGAAAGTCTTGATGCTTGGAAGGGTTGAGGACAAAAGAAGAAGGGGGCGGCCAAAAATGAGATGGATAGATGGTATTGCGGACACAATGGGCACAGAGCTGAGCATGTTGAGGGGGATGGTGGAGGACAGGAGTGCCTGGTGGACAGTGGTCCATGGGGTCGCAAAGGGTCGGAATCAACTGTGCGACTGAACAACAAAACAAAGAAGTTGAAAGGTGAGAAAGATTCCTAGGAAAGGAGAAATTACCACCTCAAACACACATTGTAATATGCACTACTCTAGCCAATTTTGTTATCTTAATCATAGGCAGATCATCTGAGAAAAATCTTCATGTTAGACATTGCATCTGTGCAGTTGCCTTCCACCACCCACTCTATCATATTGCAAGGTACCTTTCCCCAGCTGGGAAACTGCATGGGAATTACACTGGTTAACTCTGTCCAAATATTATAGGGAGAGAGAGAGAAATCAATGTCAGGCTGCAGCTGTTGTGTAGACTTGCAGGTTACAAGCATCAGAGCTTTGGTGGAGAGAGGCAGGATTCTCCGACTCCTCAGACATGTTTTCAGTGCTAACAGCTGTGAAGCAAATATAAAGGGCAACATAAGCAGGCCCATTGATTAGCTTACATCTGGTCTGAAAACTAGGAGGATTCCATAGAGATGGCTGTTCTAAGAATGCTGCAAAAGCGCCATCCCCTCCTATCTGTAATATCACACAATGGGCAAAATTTTGTGTGTAAAGTGTGCAAAGCGAATGTTCCTATTCTTCACCCTCTTGTGCAAGGATAATACATGTAAGGACTTAATGTCTCTAAAATGTGAACACAATAGAAAAGAAATAAGTGAAAATCCTAGTTGTCAACTTTATCTGTACAGGGAAATTAAGAAAATGCATCCAGTGTTATTTTTATTTATTTAATCAGGGAAATCGGATGATTTGGGGATTATTGCACCACCTGAAAAATGTCAATGCATGAAAATTAATTTCCTGTCTATTCATTCCCCACTGTATCACTTTAGATTTTTGTTGTCACCACTCTTGTCTTTTAGAGTATTGTGTTGGTTTCCTTCTCATTGTCTGGGTCTTTTCCTCCCAATATCTTGCCTGTCCTTCATCCTTTTTGCTCTGATATTACAGCCAGATAGTTTCTCGTTGACATCTTAGTGACAACATGAGACACCACCTTGCTCCTTCTCTCTGTTGTTTCTGCATACGGCACCATGCTGAAGAGAGTCCACTGTTCTTCATTTGGACAAGAGCAAGTGGCAGTGAATGAGAAAATCCTTCAGTACATGTTGGCAGGAGAAGAGTGGTGCTAATTCAACAAGCATTGAATTAGTCCACTGATGTCTAACATTAAATACAGATATTTGTCTTGAAATAAAATTATGAATCAGTTGTGCACAGTCCTGCCCCATTAATTTATTTATCTAACTGGCTTAAACAGCCTCTTCATCATCTTTAGTGAGTTACTTGAAACATTACCCTAGCACCTGATGGATTTGGATGGCAGAATCCCCCCATAGCTTCATCTTTCATGGCAATTTCTTTAAGTGTGGGTGAGTTCTGTAAACAATGTTGTTGTTCCTATGTGCCATCAAGTTGCCTCTGGTTTATGGTCACACTGTGAATGAGAAATCATTCATTCCTAATCAGCCATGTTCAGCTCTTTTAAGCTCAAATCTGTGGCTTCCCATATGGCACAGTGGTTAAACTGATGTACTGCAGCCCAAACTTGATCTGTGTTAGATCCCGTGGGAATCAAGATTGACTCAGTCTTCTATCCTTCTGAGGTCAGCAAAATGAGTATCCAGCATGTTGGGGGCATGCAGAGAAAGCACTAAACTCTGCGGGGTGGAATTGCCATTGATCATTGCTTTTCTCTTAGGGAATCAATTGATCTCTCTCTTAATCTTCCTTGCTTCCTGTTGCCTTCAACCTTTCCCAGCATTATTATATTTTCCAGAGAATCTTGACTTCTCATGATCTCTCCAAATTAGAGCAGCTTCAGTTTCATATTTTTTGTCTTCAGAGATTTTAGGCTCTATTTGGTCTAAAACCTGCATTTTCATATTTCTGGCAGTCTAGGGTTTCTACAAAGGATATATCTCCCAGCACCATATTTCAAACAATGTTCTCTTTCTTTATCATCCAGTTTTCACACTTATACATGGTGATCAGGAATACAAATGAGTGGATGATCTTAGTCTTGATCTCTAGTGGCATATAGGATCATTTGGTGACTTTCATGTATGGACTACTTTTCTATATGTCTGGCAGCTGTTTTATTAATAGATGTGACATGAGGTAGGAACCTTGACGTGTGTGAGAACTGTAGATATGATGCACAGGGCCTGGACTTTTCCTCTGTTTTTCAAGAATTTCCAACCTCCCTATCTGGAAGAAAGCTTTCTGTCTCATATCATGGGAAGTGACTGTTTTGAAGTTTTGTCTGAACTTGGCTGGAGGCATTGCTGATCACGTATCCCAAAACGGAGAACTGTGCATAGCTTCTCAAATTTCAGGCTAAATCTCAAACAGACTCACTGCAGCATAGGGTTCACTTTTCTCTGTACAACAGGATAGTATCCATATGTACATTTAGAAGTTACACCCTCTTTTCCATTCATGTTCCTGTCTGTGACTATTATGAGTTGTTTTTCCCCTCTCTAAACAAGCCATATAAACACCCACAAGGAAAATATATTTCTTTCAGTAATATGTTTTCACTGGAAGGATAATGGTATTTAATGATAAAAGTTTCCTAGCAAGATGAGATGAAAAACTGGAAGGTGACATCTATGAAATAGCAAATCCTCTGGTCCAAAATAATGACCTAGAAGCCCACTCATGTATGTTGCAGAAAAAGATAGATCTCTATTAAAGTTAGTATGTCTGCTGATTTTGAAAACTGGATTAAATGTCAACTATGCAGAAACAGAAGGCAAATATATATATAAAAACCACTTTACCAAATGTTGGAGAAATTGACATCTAGCTGATCTTGTTGGTTGGAATTTTTTTTTTGTCATTTTTTCAATTGTTCTACCTTTTAGCAGTGAAAATTTCTGAATGTGCTTTTAAAACCAATATTTTATCTTAAAAATTCCTATGGAAAAATCATATCCATAACACCACTTCCTCTTCTTCATGGGCCTCTGTGTCACCAGTGTCTTCTACTGTTCATAAATTTTCTTGTTTGTTTTTATGTTTGCTTGTTTGTTTATTTATTTGCCACTCATCTGGGTGACCTTCCCACTCTGGGAAGTTTACAGCATTAAAACATGACACTTAAACATGGGTCGAGGCAATTATTAATTCCTCGCTCTGGGAGGGGGCTTTTCCGGCATCTTTCAAACATGCATTGGTGCACCCCCTCCTTAAAAAGCCTTCTCTTGACCCTACCATAATGGCCAACTTTCAGCTGGTATCCAACCTACCCTTTCTGGGTAAAGTATTGGAAAAGGCAGTGGCATGGCGGTTACAGGAGTTCCTGGATGAAGCAGATTATCTGGATCCTTTTCAGTCAGGATTCAGGCCCGGATATGGGTCGTGCTGGTGGATGATCTCTGGAGGGAGCGGGATGGCAGACATCCAACTGCCCTGGCCCTTCTTGACCTCTCAGCAGCATTCAATACCGTTGACCACGGTATCCTTCTGGGAAGGCTCCAAGGCTTGGGGATCCAAGGCACAGTGTTGGCTTGGTTTTCCTCATTTCTGAGGGGCCGGACCCAGTCGGTGTGGTTGGAGGGTGAGATGTCCAGTCCTAGGCTGCTCCAATATGGGGTGCCTCAGGGCTCGGTGGTCTCACCACTCCTATTTAATATCTACATGAAACCACATGGGGTGAGGTATCATCAGTATGCAGATGATACCCAACTGTATATCTCAGCCCGTGGGGACCCTAGCGATGCAGTGGAAGTCCTTGCCAGGTGCCTGGAGGCTGTCAAGGTCTGGATGGGGGACAACGGGCTACAACTGAATCCTGGCAAGACTGAGTGGCTGTGGGTTGGGGTCCTGTGTTATCTCGGGAACTACCACCTTTGGTTCTGGAAGGGGCAGTCCTGCCACAAGCAGACCCGGTACGTAACTTGGGGGTCCTCCTGGACTCGCGACTACTGCTCAAAGAGCAGGTGGCAGTCATGGCCAGAAGGGCCTTTGGACAACTTCATGTGATTCGCCAGTTATGGCCGTTCCTAGACCGGGACTCCTTGCTCATGGTCACACATGCCTTGGTCACCTCCAGACTTGATTACTGTAATGAGCTCTACATGGGGCTGCCCTTGGTGACCATTCGGAGGCTTCAGCTGGTCCAGAATGCAGCTGCACAAGTAGTGTTGGGATGCGGGCGTTATGCCCATGCCTCACCGCTGCTGAGGGAGCTGCACTGGCTGCCAGTATGTCTCCAGGTGCAATTCAAGGTGCTGGTTGTTACCTTTAAAGCCCTTTATGGTAGTGGTCCAGGTTACTTGAGAGACCGCATCGTCCCAAGGACATCAACCGGGCCCACCAGAGTGGACCAGAGAGGCTCTCTGGTCATGCCATCAGCCAGAGAGGCACATCTCTCTGGCACTAGAAGGAGGGCCTTCTCGGTGTCCGCTGCGGCCCTGTGGAACCTCCTCCCGACAGAGCTACGCCTGCAGACAGAGTTGCTGTCCTTCAGGAAAGGAGTGAAAACCTGGCTGGCAGGTCTGGTCTGGGGAATGGATGGTTCAATTTCCCCAGCCAGTTGGATGGTTTGAGACCCAGTATGTCCAAGTTATAATACCTAGCTTTTAATTAAGTTTTTAAGCTTTTTTAAAAAGTTTTTAATTTTTAAAGTGTTTTTAAAATTGTTGGAAATCGCCCTGGGTCCCTTCGGGGAGGAGGGCGATGAACAAATATAAATAAATAAATAAATAAATAAATAAATAAATAAAATGACAACAGCCATTAAAGAACTAAATTAATCAAAAAATAAATTGTTACAAGTATTCAGAATCTCTTGATTATGTATGTGAGGTGCTGTGTTTTTATATCCATGCTTCAAACTAGAAACTATCACTTTTTCACTACACCTCCAATTGTCTCCGTAACAATCTGCTTACTCCCATCGCACATTAGGCTCCATCTATTGCAACTCACAAGGCCAGCATATTTACATTCAAATCTCACTCCAGCATCCTGGTGATAGGACTGTGCCTGATCCTGTTTCCCTGGCCCTCTCGGACCCAGCAGTTCAGGCTTTTCCTTAAATTGTGACCAGTCACCCCTGACCTAAATCTAGGTAGTGAACGAGGTTGCTCATGCAATTACAGAAGATTCAGGTAACGTGAGCCAAGAAATCACTCCAGGTCTCTTCAAGGTATTTCAAAAGTAAATTGAAATCAAAGTAAGGTACAAAATAAAGCCCAGCAAAAATTCAGAAAGCATTTCAAAATAAAGAAAGCTGCTTATTCGAGGGAAAGCCCATCACCCCCCTTCTGGCTAAATTGGCTATATGATTGTAGTTAAGATCCAAGAGAGTGTCTCTCCAGCCTCCACCTCTTCTGGATTATATTTCCTTCCTCAGGGTCCACCTTTTTGTCATCCCTCTAAAGGAGGTCCAACCAATGATCTTACAGCATGGCATGACCATCATACATTAGGCTCCTTCTCTTTCAACTCATGAGGCCATTATGTTTACATTCCAATCTCAATAAGGTATTTTCTACAGCTTCTCCCCCACATTGAAATCTCCATCTTGGGTTTGGCTAAAGCACAGGGTATAAATCATTTCATTACCTCCAGGGAAAAAAAATGGTGTATGCAGTGCAGGGATTTTCTACCACTACTCTTCATGGAACTGCTGGTTATGAAACAATATAACTTTGTTCTATTTATCAAAGAATGTCTATGTCCTCCAAAAGCTCAGTGTCACAGTTCTCTGCCACAGGATTTAAAAATGGCATGTTTATCAGAAATTTCTGAAGGAAAGACTTCCATGAAAGAAAAGTCACTGCTTCAACTCCTTATTTTATCTCTGCCAACAGCATTGCTTGTTCTGATGCAGACTGTTTGTTCTGGCTGCCGATGTGAGATACTACTCTAATCATGGCCAAAAGTGGAACTTTCAGAATCCTTTTCACTTACAGTAACTTTAAGCATCAAATAATTTCAAAGTGCCCACACCAGCTTTTGAATTGAATCCCAATGCCTGTTGTATCTGGCTAGTGATAATGGAATACGAGATTCTCTTTTACACACACAAAACTGTCACAGAAAGCAAAAAATAAAAAAAAAATTGCAAGAGAAAAGAATAGCCCCTTTAATTAGGACACATTCTGACCTAATAAATCCAGCATTAGTTATGTGGAGTAGGTCCATTAAAACAAATGCAGAATATCAAATATCCTAAATTAAATTTCAGTAAGATTACTTTAGGAAGGATTAACATTAAATGTAAGCCACTGAACTGCTTGCACACTATTACATAGGTGCAGTGTATAGATCCAGGGTATGACACTAACACTACATCTAGTGGTGGGATGTCAAAAATTTTACTACCCCACCGTGATGTCATCGCAGTGTGGGTGGAGCTAATGTCATGACATGATGTCATGGGCGGAGCCAAAGAAAAAAATAGAAAATAATTAAAAATAAAAATAAGCACACACACACACACACCTCAACCCCACCCACCCACAACATAAACCTGTAAATAAATAAAATAAATAAAAATAAATTAAAATACACCCTAACACCCACCCACCCCAAACACAAATCAACCAGAGCTTTTAAACCAGAGCTTAAAGCTTATTTTGGCTAATCTTTCTCACACTAGGTCAGATGGAAGGAACTACAGAATGAACTCACCACAAGATGGCTTCATTTTGGCACTTTTCAACTTTTCAACAGTTGAAGAAGTTAGGTACTAAGTCTTTGCCTAACCAATTCTCTAAGATAATATGCCTTAATATAACTATAAAACAGCTGTACCTCCTTAAGGGTTCTCCAATTGGAACAGCAATTGGAACAGTACAGGTGTAGCTTATTGATGAGGTAACTCCAAGACTTTGCTTAAAAACCCCAAGCCAGGCAGCCAGGCCTTTTTAGGAACTGTGGTACTACATCAATATAGGTAAAGGTATTAAAATACACACAGACACACCACATCCAAAGGTGAGTCACTTACCCTGGGGAGCAGGCTATAGGGAGCTTCAGGCTAGCAGCTTCTCTTCCTCCTCCCTGCTTGGGAGGACAGCAAGGAGGCCGTGCATACGTGCCAAGCACTGTAGGCGTGCATGCACACCAAGTGCTTGGTGCACATGTGTAGTGGGGGAACCAGTGAAAAGGTAAGCCCTGAAGGTGGTTGCCCCCAAAAGCTGCTACCAGTTCTCTGGGACACTGGGAAAAGTTACTACCAGTTCTGGCAAACTGGTGAGAACCTGTTACATTCCATCACTGCTACACATAGATAAATTCCTGAGATATCTATATGGATTCTGCTTTGGTTTGAAAATCATGTCACAAAAAGTTGTAAGGATGCAATAATCAGGAACAGGTATTTGATTGTTTCCCATTATTGTAGTGTTCACATTAAAAAAAAAATCTGTTTGACAATATCTGGAAAAGAGCAAAAATGAAGCTACAACATGTTATAACTTGCAGCAGGCTCCATCTCTGGATATATTTTAAAAACATACACCATAATTTAGGGTAACATTTAAACATACCCTCCTTATGATCAATCAGTCTTGCTCTTTAATTTTCCTCACATTCAGCATCTTGCTGGTAGAGAGCTTTTAGATTTATTTTTTTGTAGCGTGCTGCTGCCTTAGGCTGAGATGGAATGCATTTTTTGGTCATTTTAATTTTTTTATGTTTATTTGATTTACTGTTGTAAACCAACCAGAGCAGTGTAAATAAATAAATAAATAAATAAATAAATAAATAAATGTTATGTTATTTAAATTTGGGGTCATTGAGAGAGTCAGAGTTCTGTGTATCCAATATGCAGATGACACTCAACTCTATCTCTCCTTTTCATCTTCTGCAGTAGATGCAGTCCAGCATCTTGAAGAGTGCCTGGATTTGATAATGGTATGGAACAAAGCTAACAGGTTGTAGCTGAACCCTGACAAGACAGAGTTTTTGGTGTTTGAGAGGCCATCTGCCCAACTGGGAGGCCTGGTCCCTACCCTGGATGAAACTACTCTCACCCTTAGGGACCAGGTATGCAAACTGAGGGTCATTATAAACCCACTGCTCTCATTTGAACAGGTTTGTACCAACAAGCTTCAGCTGTGGTGGGTTTTCCCCACCAGTGAGAAACTCCACATGGAGACTTAAAAAGGGCTTCAGTCCCAGTTTGAATGGCCATCTCTAGGGATGAGATTCACAGATTTCCTGGAACGTCAATACCATATGTCTCTATGTGATACAACTGGGAGAAAGCCCAAAATCTGATACCTTTGAGACTTAGATACCCCAGAATATGTCACACTTTCCTGCTTCTGCCACAAGGCTAGGTAGGAGGATTTCTTCTGAGTAGCATACTTTGGCAGAGTGTGATCTACATAAGACTCAAAACCAATAAAAAATTCCACCCCTAGTCAACTCTGCCTCCACTGGGAATGGCCTCTTTCAATAAAAGAGCTATTTTTGCTTCAGAGCCATCATCTACAAAGGTGTGAATGAGCCTATATATCTGCTGGGGGAATTAAGCTCAAATTTAAAAACAATACAGCCTGACTTTCTTAATGTAGGAAGTAAAAGAGTAATGGGTCCTTATTCCAGACAAGCTTCTAAAGAAGCATGGAATGTAATGAACAAGTGAGGGTCAGTATTCTAAATACAGTAATACCCCGGATAACGATTGCATCGGATAACGCTAGAATCGGATAACGACGCAAGTTTTTTGGAAAAAACCTGCATCGGAAAACGATTCTGGATAATGATTCTTAGCATTATCCGATGCAATGGTCTCCGGGTGTGGGGTGGTTTGGGTAGAACTACCTAATCCACCCCCACCTGCAGCAGTCTCTGCAACTGTAGTAGGGTCGGGGAAAAGCACCCGCCTTTTCCCCCGACCCTACTGCAGTCGCAGAGACTGCTTTTTTTCTTTCTTTCCCTCCCTGTATTTAAACTACAGGGAAGGGGGAAATAGATTGAAGTGATTGGTTCCCAACCCTACTGTAGTCACAGAGACTGCTGTGGTTGGGGGGTGGCTTTAAAGGCAGGGAGGTCTCTTTCTTTCCCTGCCTGCCTTTAAAGCAGTTTGTCCCTGAAGTCAGGGCTTTTTTTTTTTTTTTTAGCGTTGTTCGATGCATAAGTCATAACATTATCCGGTGTATTACTGTAACTTCTTTCCCTATTCTGAAATGACCTGCAATCTTTCAGGCCCATGCCATCAAATGACACTAGGATAATGCCACGGGAAGAGGAATATTGAAATCTCCTGTGATGAATGAAACCTCAAAACAGACAGGAATACATATCCCTTCCAAAATTTCACTATTTCTGTCAAAGTTTCTCCCTTCCCTTCCTCAATGTGTTCCCTGGGCAAGAAATTAAAAATATTTTCTATAAAAATGATTTAGGCAAGATTAGATGACAACTGTAAAATTCATCATTTCATCCATGTTCCAGCTTTCAGGGAACAAACTTAATGTCATGACCCTTGGGTCACCATAGTTACTTGCTTTGCTAGAGCTGGTCAAACTCTGACACAGCTGTCTGAAATCTTTTTGTTGATGTTGTTGTTTATACATATCTCAGATTCCACAGAGATTAGGTCAACACCAGGTGTCAATTCCATTCCCATGGGGGCCTGGGTGCTTTTCCATGAGGTAAAAACATTCCATGGGTGGTCAGGTGCCTTCCCATGATGTCATGAATTCTAGAGGGAAGAGTGAAGACCTGTTGAGTGGAAATTTCCTATTATATAATCCCATTATGTAATGCATTCCTAGGGGTGGGTAAATACTCATTTTACCTATATAAACCAGAAGTTTTGAGACCCCAAATTGGTTTTCTAATGGACTCCTGAAAAGGCTGTCTTACTGTCTGAACTCCATTCCCTCAGGGGAACAAAGGCCCATGGCAGGAAGAGCCCAACAGGGCTGGAATTGGACTGGACTGGATTTTTTCTTGAAGACGTACCCTGCCCAAAACATATGATGGATGGCTGAGAGACTTGGATTTTGCTGGATTAACCTAAGATGTTGCCATCCTATGGATATTGGACTTTGCTGATATTTGGCCATCTCATGGACTTTGGGGGTTCTTTTGCTCTACAGGCTTATGGACATTCTGATGGACTTATTGGCTTTTTGAAACATTTCTGGATTCAAAAGAGCCGTATAGACTTTGGGATTTGGGGATTTTATTCTCTACAGATATTTCTTCTTATGAAATAGAAAATAAAGTTCTGTTTTGGGACTTACCTTGTTGGCTTCTACTTGGGCATAGCTCTGGCACCTAGCTCTCTGCTTCCACCACACACCGCTACTATGAAAAAACCACACTCCCTGTGACTGGGTAAGATCAAGGTGTCTGGGCCCTTGGGAAAGGCTGACAGTTGTTGAAAGGAGGGAGTTGTGTAGACTGCATCATATGCAGCACTCTGTCACCACCAAAGCCTCCTAGGATCCCCAGAAAGCCCTGACACTTAACACCAGACAACTGTGCCAAAATATAGATGTTGGCAAAGCAAACCCTGTTTCTTATGGAATATACTCCCATAATAGATCACTGAGGGAATTGCTGCCTTAAGGCTTATATCTCCAGTTTTATCTGTGTTTCTCTTGTGCTCAAATTGTGTGTGGTCCAGTCTCACTCTGAGCTTCAGTAGTGGAGTAAGAATGCAGCCCTTCACAAGTCACTGCCTCAAGGACTTTTGCCTATAAACCAATCCATCTATTTCATAGAGCTGTTGAGAAGACTGAGAGGGACAACGTAAAAATGCCTTGCACAATAACATGCTACATAAACAAACACTGTTTACTACAAGGCCTGGAGACATATCTATCTACCAATATATCAGTTTATTATCTCTGTCTCTCTTTTTTAAAGAGGATTTCAGATTTTTCAGGTAAACATGCATTAAAATGAAGTTGACAAAAGAAATGAGTCATCTAAGCAATTTGTCAATACATAGGAAAATGTTACCTTAAGGTAGGATCCTTTAACAGGGGTAATGGATGTGTTTCATGTCAGATAGTAAAGTTTAAATATATTGTTCAAACAACCACTATCAAGTATCAGAACAGCTCAGGGTAAAGAGTGCCAGACTGATTATTTATTTATTTAATTGGTGCACTATTTCTGTCTTACCATATGACTGATGAAACCAGAAAGCTAACTCACACTATAGGAAGCAAGTAATAAGATAATGGAGTTAACTATATAGGACAAGTTGGGGGGTCATTCAAGTAGCAGAACAGCTTCTATCAGTGAAACGTGAAGAAAGAGGATTTTCCTCCTCCTTGAAGACCACCTCCAAAGTATATAGGGTGAGACCATAGATATTGGAGGAAATGTCAGAATAACAAAAGAAAATTGCACCCTGAAATCTACTTCAGGGGGCAACTCAGAAGGTCACTGTGGGAAGAAAGGAAGGAAGTCAATTCATGCAGAAAATGCCCACTAATGGGATACTAGATTTAGGCCATTATTAAATATCAAATGTTCTGTAATGGTAATGTTAAAAATCCAGTAGGAGAAAATAAATATGGATTCAATTATATGTCAAAACAGCCCAGGAAAAAAGAAATAATCTGAAAAAAACAATATAGTATAAGATGCTTTAATTAAATCTCATGAAAATCTATCCACAGTGAGCTTCTTAAGGCTTTCTTTGGATTTTCTAAAGTACTAAAACAATGAAATCACAACAGAAAAGGTTCTGCATCTCATGTTTACCAGTGAAAGCTGACACTGAAAATAAGACATCAGTAGGTCACCACAGTGCATAGGAGCTGCCACTGAGGAGGGTTTTTCAATGGCTTCCGTGAGCATTGGACCTTCCATATTTAAAGCCATTACTTTAAAAGTTCTTCAGAAAAAGAGAAAGAAATGCATAGAAGCTAGCACAGCTGTTTTAGCAAAGGACAGATGTCACAATTCAAAAACATACGGATCTTTTCATTTTCTGGCATGTTTTATAAAGGATAAACACTGTGCAGCTTAGTCTGCCTTGTGTGTAGTAAGTTCCTTTCTCTAAGGAATATATTTCTTCAGCAAATTCCAACCCTATAACAATCAAACAACCATGTAATTACAGTCTATAACTCTCAAACTCTTTTTAAGAATTGAGGAACAAAAGTTAAATATTCTAAGGACCAGAGACTTGCATAAAAGATAATATAGAGATTATTACAACTCATATTACTAAAACAACCACAGAAATTTCATGAAGCACATACAGCAATTTATTGTGAATGTGAGGATTTAAATCTGTAATAACTGGGGTGGAGTTCTTCTCTATTGCACACTCTTTGATGGACTTCAATTATGAATTCTCATACCAGAAAGTTTTTACCCAAGCAGAAGAGATTTTAGAAGACCAACCATATTAGTGTGCATTAAATAGATTTTATTATGGTTCCTTCTCAGTGGAAAACTAGAGCTCACCTAAGAGAGACTATATTGAAATGTTTGATACTAGCCTAAAATAGGTTTCTGGCCAGGTTATCCTGCTTTGGGAATAGAGTAGACCGTACTGCCAGCAATTCAACACTGAGTGTCAGGCAGCGGTTAACTAACCTGACAACCTTTAGGATTAATTACCTTTGCTGAATAATCCACTGGGAAGGGTGATGGTCTTCAAATGGATTAAATCCCACTTGAATCCATCTTGATGGAGAATGCAGCTTCATCAATACTGGCCTAGGACTGATGAAGACTTTGCATGTCAAAATGGTTCAGGACCAGAAAGTGACAAACAGAACTGGATCAGTGTTACAGGTGTCATGCTGTGATGTGGAAGGCAGATGAAAAGCCACTGCATTATATTCTCAGGACAGCTGAGAATATAGCTCTTTGTACAATCAAACAGTCTGATTTTAGTCCCCCCCCCCTAAAATTTCATAGTGCTTTGATGAAGTAACAAAAAGGACAGCAGAAGAAAGGGGAGGCTTATCACCCTATATCCAACGATAGAATCATTTCAGTCCATTGAACAGCCTCACAGGAACTTGGCCTGTTTAATTAAAACAAGCTAGTTTTATATGATGTTGTATCACAGTATTTTATGTTATGATTTAATTGATTGTACACTTCTTTGTACTGCTTCAAAATTGTCAATTGTTACTCATATTGAAGGGTGGTAAAATATAGTTTAAGCACATGCAAACATAATTGGAGGGAAAACTCAGGAAATCTTAACAGAAAATTCTTAGTGTTATCAGCAAAAATATGGTTCTCTGGATTGTTTGGGATAAGACATGACAATTAAACTGATATATGTGCCTAGTCTAGATATGCTTCAACATGGGTTCTATATCATAAATTATATGACTAACTGCCTAACTTTTTAATGCTTTCATTAATCTTGTATCTAATCCTTTTAATGTGCAAAATTCTTTATAGTTGTAATTCTTTACAGTTGTTTTTCTTGTTGTCATCACAATGATCCCATGATGTTGATCAGCAATTGTAAGATAAAGACACTGAAAATAAAATATAAAAGTCTATCCATGTTTAAACTTTAAGGTAGATTTTTGAATGTAATTTACATCCTCACTGAAATGAAGAGGACTTTAAGATCTGTCAACAATTATCTAGGAATAAGTCCCATTGGAATCTGTAGAGCTTTTATCTCAGTAGGTGATAATTTTGGTTGATTTGTGTCCAGTGGTTTTAATTTGCTTAAATTCAAATTCTCCAATGATAATGTAAAAAGAATCATTATGTACCATTAAGACAATTCTGACTTACTGCAACTCACTTTGGAATTTCCTAGGAAGAAAATATATACCGTAGTAGTGTTTTATGATACCCTTCTTTGGGGTTGTCCTGAGATTCTGTAGCTCACCCATGATCACTCTGAAGGCAAAATGGGAAATAGATCTTCTAAATTCTGGCTCTGCAGCCAGATATCTAAACCATTGATCTATCCAGCCAGTTACATTTAGTTTTAGTGTTCAATTTATTACACGGAATATATATGTGCTCATTTAACTGTGTCATGAAAACAAAGTTATAATGGAACAACTTTACAGCTTCTCTTGCGATCCCTAATCTTCCTTCCAGTAATTTGCTCTACCTTCCATTAACTTTAATCATTGCCACTGAAATCAGATTTTTAAGAATGAGTTAGCCCAATGTGGTCTGCTCCATGTTTAGAGGAAACAAGGCGCAACATAAAAATGCAAAACTTTGCAGAGCCTTTATACTGCAGTTGGCTAGATTAAAAACTGAACTTGATCACTTGATATATCAATTTAATGTCCCACTTCTGAGTGTTATGGGCTCTAGTACTAATTTGTTTTCCTTAGACCTAATTGTCTATCTCTTAGAGAGTTATACCATCTTTTTAACATGTATAAATCACACAATGGAGCCAAAGAGGAAATGAAGCAAGAAGCATTTGTCGAAAAAGAGCATGGTTTATCTTAATTATACAAAAGAATGCTGCTTGGTAAAATAATGCCTAGTATTACTGTGGTGATTTTGCAATATTGTAAACTTTCAAACTGTTGATGGAAATGCATTGGAAGAGTATAACTTAGTTTTGAGGGGGAGTGGAAACTCAGAAAATGATTGTCTCATAAAATATGATTGTTTTGAGAGAGAGGAATTTTAGGTGCAATATAAATATGCAGAGCAAATCAATGTTCCATAAGACAATTCTGCACCAAATTTGCACAGGTGTAGCAAATGATCAAGACAAGAATATGTTTGCCAAATGTGTGTGTGTGTGTGTGTGTGTGTGTGTGGGGGGGTTAACAAGTAAAATTGCAGTTAGGCCAAAATATCCCCACATTTAAAATGCCTCATATACATTGAAAAGACTAATTTTGATAAATTGAAAGGAGTTTTTTCCCCAGCTTACCTTGGAAGTTAAATGGTGTGTATAATTCTCCATTCTATGTGTTGCACTAACACTTTTACTTCACCATTTCATTATGTCCAAAAGAGCCCTTCAAAATATTTTCACACAAATGTGCTGCAGCCTCATCTTAGCTGTTTTTCCTTCTTTTCTCCTCCAACACAAACATCTGTTGTTGTTGGGTTTTTTTTTTTTGGGGGGGGGGATATTTTAGTGCTGTGTAATTCTACATGAAGAGAGTTTCATGTAGATGGAATTTGTTTGAGGTGTATAGTCAGTCATACTTATATGTGGGTTAGTTCTTGAACTCATTGCAGATAGAGAGGTGATAATAGCTGCATGGAACTGCAGATACAATATATGATTGGAGAGCAACCAGTGTTTGACAAGGCACATCTTAAAAGAGTGTCACCACAAACACAAAACAGGAACTTTCCATTCTTCTCCTTCCCTCCTAAGCTGATTTCCCTCAAGTTATCCACAGTTAGGTGAAGTAAGTTCAGGAAAAGCTCAGTGAGCTATGGAAGAACACATTTCTCATGGCCACTGCTTTTTCACAGGAAGAAAATACCAAATAGGGCTATGTTTATCTTTGATAACCCCGAGGTCTGAAGTGGAGGACAATGTTCACTTCCAACCAAATGAAGTTAACATGTATGATAAACATGTCTGGAAGTTCAGTGTCAGTTGATCATATGCCTTTTATTTTTCTATTCCAAGAAGGAATAATGGGTTGGATGTAAAATGGGAATCTGTATGTTACTGAACATGATAGGATTATGGTGTACCACATCTACCTTCTGCTCAAGGCTACTGCTTGCTTACCTTTCTGTTAAACAGCTGGAGGTTTTTCATGCAGAATAAAGCATCCTGCCAGAAATTGTCTGCCATTAGGCCAAGTGAGATGAGATTGCTTCGGGCAGCAGATGCCAGAGTCAGGAATTAG
The DNA here is from genome assembly GCA_030440675.1 of Furcifer pardalis. Classification (NCBI taxonomy): domain Eukaryota; kingdom Metazoa; phylum Chordata; class Lepidosauria; order Squamata; family Chamaeleonidae; genus Furcifer; species Furcifer pardalis. The sequence continues at coordinate 133,130,608 of CP126891.1, forward strand.
TACAAGGTGAAGTATTAGACAGCGTATCTAGATACTTTGCATGGCCTGACTAAACTGCTGGGAGAGGGGGGATGATACTCATTCATTGGTGTTGGTTCAACTACTGAGCTAAACAGCATGAATCTGACCTGTAGGAGGGAATCATATGGTGTTCTATCTCAGCCATCAAAGGGCTTAGGACTGGTCCTTGATGTTACTGATCTGAGGGGATTTGCTTCCCAGTTTCAGTTTCTAAGAAATGATGGAGGTGCAGCAGGCTGCTTGTCAGCAGTGACTAACAACCTGTATTAGAACCAGGTTTTCCAATAAAAGAGCTGATTAAGAATCTCTAGATCATTCCTGTTCTTATTGCTCTTTTTAGTGGAGGTACATAAGTGTGTCTTGTTATATTTATAGCGTCACTTTTTAAGATTAATGAGGGCCACTTTGTTCCAAACTGTTTCTTTTAACTTGTGGGAACTGTGACTCTTCTTATTTTAATTATACTCCAGGCACCAAATTAATTACAAAGAAAAAAGAAAAAGCATCCACCATCAGGAGACATTTAATTAACAAGCCAATGTGAGGAATCGTGTAAACCGTATTAACTACAGAGAAGGATAGCTGATTACTGAATAAAACATTGTGATTACATTTATTGGACAACTGATTAAGGATCTGCAGTTGAGTTACCAATGGTATATCACAGGGGAGAATCTCAGGGGCATCAGCTCAAAATGGACTGGCGAATGGGGTGATCTGATGTTTCTACTGTTGTCTCTCTGATCGTTATCTATGTACATCCAAACTGTCTCATTTTCCCCATCTGCATCATCCTGCACAGAATTTGAAAAGAATCAGGGATGATTTATTGAACTGAGGTGAGAGATCTTTGGCTATACACAGTGGTTTAGATTGTAAACTTCATACACTTTCTTACCACTAGGTATGATTGGATAAGGAAACAAAAATTGTAGGTCAAATTGTCTGACAGGGCAAAATTTCCTCCATCCTTACATTAAAACCACTATTTGTCAGGGTCGTTTCTGAGTGTCATGCTGCTCTGGTGCTGAGACTTTGCCATTGGGGTGGGGGCCAGGCATCACCCCCCTGGCCAGCCTGGTCCCCGGACTGTCTGTGGCCATTTTTGAACTTTTGTCCTTTGACAATTGACAGGACACTCCACCACCATCAGCATCCTGGGCCCCTCCCCGGGCCAGATTTCAAAAGGCTGCTATGGCAGTGCATGGCAATACTTTGCCGCTGCCACCCTCGGACTTGCCTGCAGCCGGAGTGGAGAGGCCATTATACTATTGTATTGTTTTATATTATGATATATGTTTTTGTAGGATGAATATGGTGTAAATATTGTCTGTATTGTATATTGTGTTATTGTGTTTACTGTATAATATTGTGTGAGCCGCCTTGAGTCGGGTTTCCTGATTAGGCAGCATACAAGTGTGAGAATTAAATTATATTAATTAATTAATTAATTTAAATTTCTATACCACCCTCCTTACCGAATGAGGGCGGTAAATGTCCTTACTCATATATAGAGTTTGTTATGACAATAGAGCCACCCATGTCATTAAGTACTAAAATAGGCCAAGTGTGTATATAGTAAAGGTAAAGGTTTCCCTTGCTCAAAAGCCAGTCGTATCCTACTCTAGGTGTCAGTGCTCATCTCTATTTCTACGCCAAAGAGCCAGCGCTGTCTACTTCTGCAGACGTTTCCATGGTCATGTGGCAGGCATGACTAGACACCAGAGCACATGGAACACTGTTACCTTCCCACCGAAGTGGTCCCTATTTATCTACTTGCAATTTCTTGCTTTCGAACTGCTAGGTTGGCAGGAGCTGGGACAGAGACGGGAGCTCATTCCGTCGTGCAGTACTCGGGAATCGAACTGCTGACCTTCCACCTCTCAGTCAGCATTTTAGTGACTTGAGCCACTGCAGTCCTGTGTATATAGTACAAATTTAAAATATGCATGACTGGAAAGGTTAACACTCAAAGGAATATCCAGCAAGAGAGTCTTTTATCCGCCCCCCCATGGATTTCCTGTTTCCAGCTGACCATGAGGAAGAGCTGAACATCTGAACAATGGGAAGTGAGAGACGACAAGTTGTTGTGAGTAGGTTCAGGGATGTTAGGAGAAGTTGTGTGAATTCAGCATTTCCCAAACTATGTTTGGTGGAACACAGGTGGACTTCAATTTCCAGAAGCCTAAGTCAGTACATTGGCTGATCAGGGTTTTAGTGAATTGATTTAGGCTTCTGGGAATTAAAGTCCAAAACCCAAAGTTTGGGAAATGCTGGATTATATTCTGCTTGGCTGTGCTGATCATCCAAAATATCTAGATGTATTTTGCATTTTTAAACCATTTTTGTAGGTTTCCCTCTATGATTTTTCCATTTTCCATTAACTTGCTGAATGTATTGCAATGTTGTATTTTAAGATAATAAAGTGTAGTATAATTCAGCCTTTTAATGCCTCACTCTGTATCAGAGTCATCCCCCAGTTAGGAAAGGAGAAGCAAGTCAAGGGGCTTAACTATTTTTGTCTTTTTCAATTGTGCACTGATCAATCCTCAATAGAATCCTTCTCATCAGTTGGAAAAGAGGGGCTCCATTAATATTGGACAGATGATGGAAGGGGATGTGATGGCAGCTATTAATTTAAGATTTTTAGATGCAAAATTAATTCTCCCATTAGCTTTTCTTACAAGCTGGTCAGGATAGGATAATTACATACATGGAAGATACAGTCTTCTCACAAGAATTCCTAAAATAGCTATAACATACAGGCAGTAAGTACTGCTTCTTTTCACTGACAAAGCTGATAGAAGAGGGGAGCTCTTATTTAGACCATGTCTGACTAATGGAGAAACTTAATGCTGCCTTTTGTAAGGGCCACTTTTAAAGACCGAAACAGTTTGGGACCTTCCTACCTGGTGGAACATCTTCTGCTCAGGACAACAATCTGAACCACTCAGTCCTCCCTGATTCCACAACTCCAGGTGCCAACCCCGCAATTAGCTAGGAAGGGTATGACTAAGAGGAGAGCCTCCTTAGTGGCAGCACCAATGTTGAGGAACTCCCTCACACTGGATCTGTGTCAGGTACCATCTCTCCATACATTTAAAAAACAGTTGAAAACATTCCTCTTTGAAGAGGTCTTTGGAAATATTTTACCAGTGACCTATCATCAGGTTTTTTTATTCTCTCTATATGTCATAAATCGGTTTCCCCTTTAGATGTATTTTTATTAAAAATTTAAAATTTGTGTCTGTTTGTATTGTTGAGTTTTATGCTTTTAGTCTCCCAGAATAGGGGAAAAAATTTCCTAGAGGGATGGGGTACAAGTTTAATAAATGAATAAATAATTTACACTTATGTGCTGAACAAAGGAGAAAGAATATTAAGTGTAGAGAGCTGACTTCAACTGGTAGTCACAGCTTTGTTGTTGAGTATTTAAATTAAGTATATGCAACTGTTGAATGGTGATTCAGTACTTGTTTTGTTGTTGTTGTTTAGTCGCATAGTCGCATAATCGAGTCCGACTCTTTGTGACCCCATTGACCATTGTGTGCCAGGCAGCCTTGTCCTCTACCATCCTTCTCAACCCGCCCAGCTCTGTGCCAATTATGTCAACTATACCATCTAGCTATCTCATTCTCTGCCATCCCCTATTTTTGTTCTCAACCTTTCCCAGCATCAAGGCTCTCTCAAGTAAATCTTCTCTTCTCATTTGATGTCCAAAGTACTTTAGCTTCATCTTCAATATTTGACCTTCCAGGGAGCAATTAGGATTGATTTCTTTGAAGATCAACCTAACCTATTTGTTCTTTTTCCTGTCCAGGGTACTCACACAATTCTCCTTCAACATCACATTTCAAAGGTGCTTCTATTCTTCTGTGCTCAGTCTTCCTTATGGTCCAGCTCTCATAGCCATACTGTACATTACCACTGGAAATACCATTGCTTTGACTATGTGGACTTTTGTTTGTAAGGTGATGTCTCTAATTTTTGCTATGTTCCCCAGGGTTCTCATAGCTTGTCTCCCAAGAATTAGTTATCTTTTTATTTCATGGCTGCAATCCCCATCTACAGTGATCTTGGATCCTAAGAATGTAAAGTCTGTCACTGCTTCTACTTCTTCCCCATCTGTTTTCCAGGGACTGATAGGGCCTGTTGCCATTATCTTGGTTTTCTTGATGTTGAGTCTCAAGCCAGCTTTTGCACTCTCTTCTTTCAAACTAAGCAGGAACTTCTTTAGGTCTTCTTCACTTTCTGCCATTAGGGTAGTATCATCAGCATATCTCAAATTGTTGATGTTTCTCCCAGCAATTTTGATTCCAACTTGTGATTCATCCATCCCTACATTGGGCATTATGTGCTCTGTATATAAGTTAAATAACAGAGTGACAAAATGCAGCTTTGTCTTACTCCTTTTCCTATTCCAAACCACTCTGTCATCCCATATCCTGTCCTAACTGTTGCTTCTTGACTCTTGCACAGATTTCTCATGAGACATATAAGGTGCTCTGGTATTCCCATTTCTTTAATTACTTGACACATTTTATTGTCACAGCTAGAGTGGAACAATTGAACGAATGACTATTAAGTTATAAGTTATTGTTTTGCCCTACAGTCGTTGATTCAATGGGTCTAATCCATTTGGTATTATCCATGAAATTTAGGCTATAATAACTTGCTAAGATAAACTCCATGTGTAGCCATTTCAGATTTCTTGTTCACAACTTCCCTTGAGTCCCCCTTTCAAAGTCTCAGATGTTCAAACAACCTAACCAGGTCTACTTTCCTTAGAGCCAAGATTCAGACTTCACTATTTCTTATGCAGCAGGTAGCTATGACACAGAACCAGCAACCTAATGGTTGAGCATTCTAAGTAATTAGACTTTATTCCCCCTACAATGGATATAAGACTACCTCTTGGGATTATGTGTGTTACCTTACGGCCCTCACAAAACTCCTGTTTGCCAAATAAAGTTTTGTGCATCCAAGGGTATCTGGCAGCACTTCACATCACAGGACAGATTTTGCGTGGGTGGGATTTTTCCTTTCCTTTCCTTTCTTATAAAGCTTCTCCTCTACTGGATGCTGTGATTTCATTTCAGAATGCTTTTAAAATTTGGATGGCTTTCTTGACATTTAACGAATGTTGGCTCTCATAAAACTTCAACACCTTTCACCAAGGAAAATTAAAAAGAGGGAGCGAGGGGGAAATGATCACACAGACTCCTAGGCCTGTGTTGCCCTTGCCATATGGTGAGCACAAATGTTTCAAAAGCAGCAACTGTTCTTTCAGGAGTTCTCTAAGATGTTTTGATTGGATTGCTCTATTATCTCAACCGGTCTGCCAAAAGAAAATGTCTGCACAATGGAAACTGTGCTGGTTCAGCTAGATTATAATGGAAGAAGGAAACTGAAGCACGTAATGACAAGTTACCTGTCACTGTAATATATGCTGAATAGGTTATGATAGATTCTTGGGATCATTATGTTTTGCCACATCCCTTTACTGGGACAAAAAGCTTTAGTTTTAGCTTGAGTAACTTTGTGTCCTTGAAGGTGCAAAAACATCAGCATAAGAAACAAGGGTGTATCTATAGAAGATCTCGCTAAAGTAACATTTGGGGACAGAGAGTGGCCAAAAACTATTGTGCAGGTATGGAAACAGCCTAACATTTGGAAATTAATTGCTATAAATTAAGAAATCTCTGTTGATCTTATCTAGTTTGTGCTGTCGTTCACCTAGACATGCACCAGACAATGTCTACAGAGATTTCTTAACATACAGCATCTCTAAAAGTTATGTCATTTGCATACCCATGCAACAGGATTTGAACCAATGTATTTCTTTCAGGCCACCAAAGGCAGGTGGGAAGAGGAGTGTGTGCTCACTTTCACTCATACTAAAATATGATGTGCAAAACACTTTTTAACAAAAATAACTTTGGGGAAAAAGAAATGGGAGATAGATTTATATCCACCCTTTTGGGAGAAACTCCTGTCTGATCCTTGCTTATGGTGATTTTTGTCTGTTTACTATACTCTGGGAGAGAAAAACTATTCCTGTGAATGGAGAAACAGAACTGATAATGACGCATGTGCATCTGACACCAGAGTTCAAGTATTCTTAAGGCAAAGGCAGAACCAAAGAGCTTTTGTCCATGACAGCAGAAGCATATATAGCTGGCTGATGTGTCTTATGCTATCCTCTTATTTTTCAGCTGCAATGATGAAGGTCTAATCTCTGGAAGAGCAGAGAGGTTTCCTAAGAAAAGTGAATGGAGAACAAACCTTAAATTTGAACAAATCATATTAATTTGTCTAGTCCCTAAAATTGAACCTCTTGTAAATTCAAAACAAGATCTAGCAAGGATTGTATTGATTCTGGCTGGCCCATCTGGAAGCCACTTAATAGACTTCAAAGATCAAATGATAATTAAGTTAACTGGGGATATTTGGATAAATTCAGATTTTATGTGACTATGGAGACATTCAATCAGTGCAGCATTTATGTGTATGCAGTTTATGCCTTGAAGAAAGATTTAGTAAATGGCTGAGATAATGGTATTGAAGTAGCCTGCATCTGGTGGGAAATAGTTTAGTTATTTTTAAAATTTTAATTTTCTTTTGAATCCATGATTTTAATTGTGCAACATTCCTATGCAAATAAAGAAATAATAATAAGGTTTTGTCCAGTCTATTCACTCAATCCTAGGGTGATCCTTTTCAGGGCTTTCCAATTCTACAGCACCCACTAGAGGTTAACTGGTCTCATCTTCTATGGGCTCTCTGGGATTATGAATCTTGACCTAGGCCTCATAGACTGGGTTCTTCTCACTAGGAATCAAACTCCCAGCTCCAGGCTCTGAAGCCAGATACTTAATTTGCTCAGCTATTCAGCCAACAAGCACAGATTACAATAATTTAAAAGCCAGTCTGTCCATATATCTTGATGGAAGTCACAACCTGCATTTGTCTGTCCCATTTTTTTTTAAAAAAAGGATTGATATCTACATAGTCATATAGGATAAAATATAGATACCCAAGGAGTTTTGCTCTTTTTTGGTGTGTGTGTGTGTGCGCGCGTGTGTTTCTGGTCCTACTTTTTTCTCTTTTTATGAGAAGGAGGGATTCACAGATATGAGATCAACTGGGAAAACAGTTAGGTGGGCAAAGGATCTCTGAAATAGTAAAAAGTGTAAGGCTGGGTCTGTTAGACCAGGTTCCCCCAAACTTTGGGTTATGGACTTCAATTCCCAGAAGCCTAAGTCAGTATATTGGGTGATCAGTGCTTTGGGGAATTTACTTAGGCTTTTGGTAATTGAAGTCCAAGTACCAAAGGTTTGGGAACCCTGTGTTAGACCACATGTTTTTGAGGCATGAGTAATATTTGTTGAGGTCTTCTTCTCATGAACACTATACAAAACACAAAGCAAGCCTTATAAATTAAAAACACAGAGTTAGAATTATCCTGGGGAAAATTCTGTTCTTAGGATACCTGAAAATGTAGTCTAGTTCTTCAGACCAGTTATGTTCCCATTGTTTGAATACAATGGCTAGTTGCAGTTCTGAGGTGAGAATATTTAGACACTACTCTGTTCTCTCTCAGTTTTCAATGCAATCAGCTTACCTTCTAAATAAAGTTTCTGGGGAAGAAAACAGACACGTAGCAGTGGTTTCCCCTCCCCCACTGACTCTTTAATTCAATTATATCATAAAAAACTCAGTATGTACTTCAAAAATAAATTAACTCAAGATGTTACTCCATTCTCCATCTGCTGCATTGCCTTAAATGCATTTCATGTGCTCCCGCTTTACTTTAAGTGATTTTCCCACTGAAATCCACAAACTTTTTGGTGGAGGGGGAGGAAAAGAGGCAATGGGCATTTCTTTTTTCTAGTAACATCTCTTTGCTTCCAGAAATTATCTCATGACTGTTTGTGTATGCATAACTACTTCAGTGATATACTTCTCCCAGGAGAAAGTAAATGTAACTGCTGTGTAAATTTACCTTCTACGATTCTCCTCCTCCTTTAATTTGTATTTAATTTGTATTTAGAGTAGTGCCCTCATTTTCCTTTTCCCAAGGACCTGTTTTGTAGAGAATGTTAATCAATTGGCAACATGTAACTTTTCCATATCTATGTTTGGAGTGTTGAAAGAGCCTACATGTTTTTTTGTTACTTAACATCTGTATCTAGCTACAAGAATGCTGCAGCCAACAACAGTAATCAGAAATAAGTATAGTTTTTACTTCTTGTTTCTTAAAAAAAAATCCAATTATGACATTAGGTGAGATGTTGGCTCAAGTGGCTAAGATGTTGACTGGAAGGTGGCAGGTCAGCATTTAGATACCCAAATACTGCAGGATGGAATGAGCTCCCGTCTTTGTCCCAACCCTTGCCAACCTAGCAGTTTGAAAGCAAGAAATTGCAAGTAGATAAATAGGGACCACTTCAGTGGGAAGGTAACCAGCATTCTGTGTGCTCTGGTGTCTAGTCATGCCTGCCACATGACCACAGAAACATCTGCAGAAACAGAATGCATTGGCTCTTCAGCTATGAAAGAGATGAGCACTGAACCCTAGTGTCGGATACGACTGGCTTTCAAGCAAGGGTGACCTTTTACCTTTACCTTTGTTCCCAGCATAGCTTTCCATGAAATGTGAGTAGAACTTCCATTTTCCCCTTGCCAAACCTAAAGAAAATACTTTATAGTGGGATCTGTTCAAACATTAAACAATTCTTGAGCTATAAGGAAAGTTTCTGGAAGGCCTGCTAGAAATATTGCTTTGAATCTTAATAAACTGTCTCAATAAATTAGCTTCTTTTTCTACACAAATAAATTAGCTTCATTAGTTTAACAGTAGCACTTTGTCCATTAAAGATCCATTGCATATCTACTTCATTCTTTCATAATTATATGGACACTCATTGCCACCACTTTATCCTCTATTTTATGGCACTGTATCAGTTTACAGGCACCTTTTAGCACTTTAATTTTTAAAATGTCAATTTTAATTATTTTCTCCAGTCAGGGACATTATGCTGGAGAGCCTCACAGCAAATTCAGTCTTTAAACGGTCATGATGTTTTGGCTCTCACCACAACCACTTCTCTGGTGCCAACAAGCACATTCTCTGTGGCCTGTCCTATTTCACAACCCACTGATATCCTTCACACAGGACACATTGACAAACTTAGTAAACTAAGAATAACAAACATACTTTTTGCTGCTCTTTCACAACTGCCCCCTCTCATGCAAAGAAAACTCCTTTCTAAATTCCAATGAATGTTCTAACAAAACATAGAGGCTCACCATCATCCTCAGTTCCAGTTAAGATGGCTAGTTGACAAGGGTGGTTCGTACCTTCTTCAGGAAAGCAAAAGGAAACCTAATACTCAGTAGCTTGGTAAGATGGCCTCAGTTTCCTCTTAAATCAGTTGTCTTGCGTATATTATAGTTTGGTTGTATTTCTTTGTCACAAAGGGAATGTCATGTATAAATGGGTGCAAGTAAAAATATTTCAGGATCCATTCAGACAATAGCAATTACACTTACATACTGCCCCATAGCACTTATTGCTCTCTCTGGGCAGTTTACAGGTAATTAGCACTTTGCCTCCAACATGGTGGGTACTCATTTTACCAGCTTCTGAAGGAGGGAAGACTGAGTAAACTTTGATCCCCATCAGTATTGAACTCAGTGTTTTGGCTGCAGTGCACTCCGGTGTCAATTTATGCCTGCCACATGACTGCAGAAGCAGATAGCGCTGCCTCTTCGACCTTGAAACAGAGATGAGCACTGAACCTTAGAGTCAGATATGACTGGCTTTCGAGCAAGGGAAACCTTTACCTTCACCTTTACCTTTACCTTTACCTTTACCTTTACCTTTACAGCAGTTTAACCAATGTACCACCAGGGCTCTGAAGAAGCTGGAGTGATCTGATTTGTACTTAAAAGGCTCTTATATTTTATGGAATCTATTTTATCTCATTCTGGAGAGATCCTTCCATTCACAGGAATACTTTTCTTCTCCCTTGAGAAGGATTCAGACAACACTACATAGCACCCTAATTTCTCTCCATTTATATTACTGATACCCCTTTACCCAATTTATGTCACCCATTGGTCACAGTGACTTTCCACTTTTAAAAAAAATCTTCCCAACCTGTGAGGACTGCATTAGATACAAGTAATGATAGCCACCTCCAATGTATCTAGAACTGTGTTAAGTCAGTTAGAAAAATAATTTTTAAAGTTAGAGAAGATGTAAATACAGGAGGTGGTTTCTCAGTTGTCTCTTTTGACGTCATAAGCCACTGCATACATTACAGGGTTGTCACCACAGATAATGCCATCCACAGCTCCTTTGAGAGTGGATTAACCAAACACACAGTCAGCCAAATGAGATAATAAGGAGCACTGTCAATCACATCAGTTAAACTGAAGACCACATACTGTTCCAGAAAGAAGAGGGACAGCTAGCAAAAGGGTCAGGATAGATTGATGTTACTGAAACCAGATGTGGTCACCGGAAAATAAGAGGAACAAAAACAACCCAAGCAGCAAGCTACATGGCAGTCTGATCATCCTCTAAACTACGGCCATAGTGCTGTTCCAGAAAGGAATAGGACAGCATGCAAAATGGACATCTGGTTGCTGGAATATAGGGTGGACCAAACCACAACAAATATAACTCAAACAGAGAGCTAATGTGTGCGCCTATCTGTTCACCCTTTCAATCTTAATTGGGCTTATATTCCTTTGAATTCATCTCAACTGGTGAAGGAAACATAAGGTTCAAGTGCATGATGGGAATTTTTTAGAGGACAACTAGGCTCTAAAATAGCATAAATGCTCAATAAGTAAATGGTGGAGAGCATTTGTCACTCTTGTTGATTAGCCTCTAAATGTGGTTCAACTTCTGTGGTTGTGAAGACCTTTGATATGCAAACCCTTTGTGCTTTGATGAGAAGGTTGGGCCCCTTCCCACTCAATGGGAATAATGTTGAGCAAAGTTGAGGATTCTGTCCAGTTTCTTAGGGAGCAGGTGACCTCTTTGACAATAGGGCTCTGGTTATCTGGAGACCTAAATTAGAATAGTCTACATCTTAAAATATGTAAGAAGAATGTTAATTGCTTTCTGTTAAAAGGCCTCACTTTTCCATTAAATGTTAAAGAAAATGAAAAAAATCATGTCACTTTTATGGCTTCAACACCAAGTGTTATCTTCCATAGATTTTATGAAAAGTTACATTTTTATTTTCAGTTTTCAATATTTCTACACTGTGTATGCTCAGTCTTCTCACTAGAAAATGGATTGTGTGTCACTTCTGTTCTGTGGATGGAGCTGAAATGTCTGGGTCCCCCCCCCCCAGTTTGCGACTGAGGAATAGGTTGCAAGGTAGGTAGAAATAATACACAAGGTTGATATCTTATATAATTTTCATGGTACAAAGCATGAGTTCTGCCCACATTGCCATCATCTACAAGAAAAGATGGAAGATGGGCATCATACTGCACAAAAGAAGAATAAGATAAGGTTCCACACCAAACATTTCTGTGAAAGCAAAGAGAAGATGCTTTATTGAACAGATAGGTTTTGCATGTAAAAGGTGATGAATTTCACTGAATACCTTTGAATTGTAATTATTATCTTATCATATAACTTTTGTATCTTATTTTACTTGATATCATATTGTGGAGGATAGGGGTGCCTGACATGTAGTGGTCCATGGGGTCACAAAGGGTCAATCCCGACTTTGCGACTGAAGAAGAACAAAACCCTATCTTATGTAACCATATTTTTTCTCAATGAATTGTATTATACCTTACTATACTATAACTTGATATGGTCAGCTGACCAATCAATTAATAAAGGAATGCATGAATGAATAATTATGAATCACATTCCTATCATGGCCTGTTTTCATGACTTCATGGTAATGACCTTACTTGTCTTTTTTTAAAACAGGACTGTTAAAACAAGAGGTTTACAAAAGTTTTGGAGACCACAGCAGCAATTTTATTTTTGAGATTTTTTCACACTTTCTCATTTCTTCAATTCCATCAATACTATTCCACCATCCAATTCGTGGATTTAGATTATGAGAAGAACATTTACAAGTTTAAAAGATAGGCAGCTACAAAGGGCTTTTCTTTACTTTAACTGTTCTTTACAGCTACTTCTTTCTCTCTCTACTGGTTCAAGAGTGTTTCTATAAATCAGGGGGAATATTTTCTGCCTCCTTCTAGTACAAACCACTTCCTTAGAAGAAACTCATTGAGCTGGAGGAGAACCCCTACCTGATAGGACTCACATTATTTTTATTGTATGCCAGACTTTGCTCTGGTTATGCCTATTACAGACAGAATCTGAATGTCTTCAATAGTTTTCTTGCCTGAAAACAGATTAGAAACAGCATCCATTTGTTCTGCAAAGAATGAAGGAGACAGACAAATGTTCTTGTAAATCACGCAAAAAAATTACTCCTTGACTTCAGTAAAGTAATATCACCACCAACAACTGAAAAACAAGGAAGTTAATGACTGTGTATTGTGCCGTGAACCCCAAAAGTGACATTGATCATTTGTACTTACCAGGAGCTAGGGGTGGAAGAGGACTCCTACAAATGAAACAGACAGTAGAGGAATTAAAACATAGCTTGAATGAGTATATTAAGAAAAGTGAAGAGCCAATGCTTCAGGAAATGAAGAAAGGAGGACTTCTGAAAACAGTGAAGAAGAAGGCTAAATACCAAAAGGAAATGATTGAAAGTTGAGCTGCAAATTAGAAAAAAAAACAAGTCTATACATGGTTAATACTTGAAAAACATAGGAGAAAAGGCTGACCCAAAGCTGTCATGGGGATAGTAAAGAGCAGAAGATCTGAAGGAAATAGAAGGATTTATCTTGCCAGCTCAGGAACAAGTTTTGCCAACAAATTGCATGAAGACAAAAATACAGTATGTATTCAACAAAAGCAAATGCCAGGTTTGTAAGTAAAAGGATAAAGCAGTAGATAATCTGATCAGTGGATGCAACAAAATTTCACAGATTATTTACAATGCCATGACAGGGTTGCAAAAATTATTCTTTGGAAACTTTGCAGATGTTTGGATTTGAATGCATTAAAATCATTGGGAACATCAGGTAGATAGAGTTTTAAAAAATGAGAGAGTCAAGATCCTGTGGGACTTTAAAATTCAAACAGATAGACATCTGACTCACAATACACCTGAAATAAGGGTTGTGGAAAAGAAGGGCTGGTTTATTGACATTGCTATACCAGGAGATGCACAAATAGAAGACAAAAAAGGGAGAAAACCACAAAATGTCATTATTTGGAAACTGAAGTTGAGCATTTATTGAGAAATAAATTTGCTTTCGTATCCATAGTGACCTAAGTGCTTGGAGCAATACCTAAAGGACTCTCTAGATCTTTTGAAATTTTGGATCTATGGGACTTGAACATCCTAACTCTAACACCACCACCACCACCACCACCACCACCACCACCACCACCACCACCAACAACAACAACAACAACAACAACAACAACCAGCTCTGCTAGGTACAGAATATATATTAGACGTTACCTTAACAGTTCTTAGGTCTTTGGGTAGGGCTTGAACTGTTAATTTTACACCAGTCTTCAACTGTGAATCAAATGGTAGATTTGGATGATGATGATGATGATGTAGGAGGACAAGTTGCTGCTGAAGATCTTCATTGATGAGGAGAAGAAAGACTCCACCTTAAGTCAGATAGCTTCTCATTGGTTGGTTATTTTGTGTGTGAGAAAAGTACAAAGCAGGTGTCAGTGAGGATGATGATGAGGGTGATGATGAGAAGGTCCCATATTTTGGTTAACTAGTGATTCACATCCCACTCCATTTGACAGCTTATTTCATTTTAAAGCCACTTTTGCTTAACAGCTTGTGAGATGAATCTCATGGTGTCTTCACCATTTGTCAATATACATACACCGCTCTTAAAAATGCATAACGTGTTAAATATTTAAAAGTCAAAAGCTACAGTAAACATTTCAAATATCTCATCTTATTAATGTCCTTATTACAGAGATATACCAGGTGAGAGAAATGTGCCATTTCAATGCAGAATTCTCCCAGTACTGAGCATATCTTTCAAGACATGTTGATTGGCTTCTGAAGCTACACAATCTGCCAATATTCTTTCTTACATTCCCAACCATATGAGTAAGGAATGGGCTTTGACATATTCCATGTATTTTAACTTTTGAAATGTTGCTGCCAACTTTCCTTGCATTCAAAAATAAAAGAGAGAAAAAAACAGGCAACCTGCTGCATTGACAAAAAGTGGCACTTAAATTTTGCTGTTCCATGTACTAAACAGAACATCATTTCAAAGCAAATATGTGGATTGACAGACCTTTTGCCTTGTCTTCACTTGTGGGTTTTTTTGAGGCAGTGTTAAATTGGTTTAAATATATAACATTTTATTTTGAAGTAATTTTGGGAATTAACATTCCAAAATAATATCATAAATCTGTCTGTCCATCTGTCCATCCACTATATATTTATGTCCCACATTTTCCCTCGAAATCTGACTCTCAAGGTTAACTAGGAATGATAAAACTGATAGCAGCAAGTGAGTTAAGCAAAGAACACAAGAAAATCACAACTGAAAACTTGTGGTTTAAAGAAATCCCAAAGATTTTCTCAGGGTGGAAAAGATTCAGAAAAATCTGATTATAGGGGTAAAAGAAGGATGCCCCCCTCAATTTTCCCTTGAGAGAGAGAGAGAGAGAGACTACAAGGATCATACACTTATTCTGTTCAGTCTGGTTAACATTTGTTGATGAATATGCTAACTATGTACTTTTTTTTGTATACCCTTCCAAAATGTTTACCCTAAGCTCATGAAGGTCAGGAAGAATGATAGGGCAACGATTAGAACAAATGCATTAAAAGCATTCAAACAAATGTTCATGTGGAAATTCCACCTCACAAAGCCTCATCATTTAATTTGACACAAAAAATAGAGAAAATGAAGGTGAGAGTCAGAGGAAAAACAACTAAATTAAAAAAGAAGGGTATTCAAAAACTCCGTGCCTTGGTTCTTTTGTCACCATCAGTGGTAAAATTTCCATCTCATTTCCCAGCACATTGGAATCATCTTGTTTAAAACAAATAAGGTACCTGAAGTCACTCACCCCTCCACTACATCACCAAAATGGCATCTGCCTAATTTTGACAAGTGGTGCTAGATCTAAGCAATAGGCTTCCACCTTGTAGAAGAATTACATAACTGGTGAAACCTTCTCACATAGTGGTATAGTGGTGAGACAGTTGAACTAGGAGGGATTGATTGAAGAACACTGGATGATTTTGCACCAGTCACAGTCCCTCAGCCTGCTCTATCTCACAGGATGTTTGTGGGAATAAATGATAAAGGGAGAAGAGAGCTAGGTGTACTCAATCCAAGGTTGAAAACCCCTGGACAAGAGGACAGAACTGGTAAAATCACTCTTTAAACACCTCGTTTATCTTGAAAACCCTACCAAGCTCACTGTAAGTTGGTTCTGCTTGACCACACACATAACAAGAACATATAGATAACATAGATATAGACCACTTTATTTCCAGTGAATTCAAGGCAGTATACATAGCCACCCCCTCCCCTTTTGTGTTATTTTTATGAAATTGTGTGTGTATACACGAAGAAACAGGGAAAGGAATGAACAAATAAAGGAGTGACACACAAAGCTAAACAGGCTTGCACATCATAACTTGCCAGGAGTTTGACACTCTTTAAAAAAAAACATTCCAGGAAACACCAGTAGGCGTATGAGATCATGGTGAGCTATATTTGCAGCATGATTGATCTTCTCTGGGCACATCATGACAGCATAATAAAGTTGCTTAGGAATCTAAGACTTTGTTTTTGTCCCTGTTCCCTTGCCACTCTCTTTTCTTCTGTTTTAGCTTGCAATTAAGTACAGGCAAAATTCTGGTTACATTGAACTAAAGGATGCTAATACTGGAGATCTCGATGTAGAATTATTAATGATGGCAGATGGAGACATCCACAGGCATTTGAGAATCTATCTCAGATTAATGTGGGCAATATGCAATGTATGTTGACAATTAATCCAATCTTAAACAGGCTATTCCTTTTGAATTCTTAAAGTCTTTTAGGTTATAGATGTTTTCTTACAAGATTAGCACATATGTTGTATAAAGAAATCTTCAACCACATTCTTAAAAGGCTAATACAAGAGTGTAGTAGAAACAGGACAGTAGACAAGATGGCTGTACCATAAGGTCAAGGAACTACTGCATTGTCAGCATCCAGGATGTAAGTAATCACAGGAATGAAACTCTTCTCTGTGTGTGTGTTTGGATGAGCCTGATATACCATCAGACTATCTTTATAAATGCAGCACTTCTTTGTATTAGTCCAGTGGAAGTGATCAAGGTCTGATTTTATATGGGTGGGGGCAGTGGTGGGTTGTCAATTTTTTTACTACCCCACTGTGACATCATTGAGGTCATGGGTGGGGCCAATGTCATGAAATCATGACGTCGTGGCCAGAGCCGACATCATGATGTCATGATGTTGTGGGCAGAGTCAAAATAATAATAATAATAAATAAATAAAAATAAATAAAATAAAATAAAAATAAACACACACACACACACACCCCTCAACACCCCTCAACACCCCTCAACACCCCCCATCCACCCCAAACAAAAAAAATCATTAACTTACCTACCTAGCTAGGTAGGCAGCAGACAGGCAGGTAGGAACCGCAGTGTGGCAGCAAACCGCCACAGCGACAAACCGCCACAGCGACAAACCACAGCAGCAGTGTGGCAGAATGGCACAGCAAGGAAAGGCCGCTGCCACTGCCGAAGCTTGTAGAGGCGCTTCCTTCCTTTCCTTTCCGGGCACCCAAAATGGCTGCCTGGAACTGCGCATGTGTCAAACCTCTATTCGATGCATGCACAGTTCTATTTTTTACTGCACATGAATCAAATAGAGGTTTGATGCATGCACAGTTCTGGGCAGCCATTTTGGCTACCCGGAAGTACGCTTCCGGAGGGCACCCGAAGAGGCGACCAAACCAGGTCGCCCAGGGGTTTACCACCCCCTGGTAACCCCATATTGATGAGTACTACTGGGTCAGGCTAACTGGTCTGAACAACCCATCACTGGGGGAGGGAAGAAATGGCATATCATCCTTTTGAATTCTGAGATGTACACAACCTTGTCATTTCCAAACTGTAAAAGCAGATGGGTATATAAGAAGCAAATGTTTTTGTTATGCATTTCTTGGCACAATTTAAACCCATCAGTCACATTTTAGCTTCCATATACCAGAATAAATCCATCACAATAAGATACACAGAGTGGGATTATGGTCACACATGCTCTGGTCACCTCCAGACTAGATTATTGTGATGCGCTCTACATGGAGCTGCCCTTGATGTCTATTCAGAGGCTGCAACTGGTCCAGAATGCAGCCACCCAGGTGGTGATGGGGTGCAGACATTACGCTCGTGCCTCACTCCAGTTTTGGGAGCTGCATTGGCTGTCAGTGTGCCTCTGGGTACAATTCAAGGTGCTGGTGATTACCTTTAAAGCCCTACATGGTAGTGGATCAGGTTACTTAAGTGACCACATTACCCCCAAGGACATCTGCCCATCCCACCAGAGCAGACCGGAGGGGCTCGCTAATGGATCCATCTAGTGGTGGGATCCCAAAAATTTTACTACCACACTGTGGGTGTGGTATGGACGGTGTCTCCAGGGAGAAAGCCCTGCATTGCACCTGAATTAGGACTACTTTATTTGAAAACTTGGATGGGCAGGGCCAACCTTAATTTCTGCTACCAGTTCTGGCTAACTGGGGCAAACCTGCTGATGGCCACCACTGGTTCCATCAGCTAGAGAGGCTCATTTTTGGCATCTGCTCCGGACCTATGGAACCTCCTGCCTACCAAGCTGTGCCTCCAGGCTGAGCTATTGTCCTTTAGAAAAGGTCTAAAAACCTGGCTTGGCACAGCAGGTGTAGGGTGCTGCCGGTGGGGCATCCCCTGCCCCCTTGCTGGCCTATATGAAGGCCATTCCAGATTTTTAGTTTTCAGTTTTTAATTCAATGTGGCTGTTGGGACATTAAATGGTTTTTGTGATTTTATTGTTGTGGGGATGTTTTATATCTGAATGTTTTTATGGTGATTGTGAGCTGCCTGGAGTCGCTTCGGTGAGGGGATGACAATAGAAATAAAATAAAATAAAATAAAATAAAATAAAATAATAATATGGTTTGCAGGAAAAAAATACACTCTTCATAGAGAACTAAAAATAAGTCGTCTAGATCAACTATACAACTATATCAAGTATGTGGCATTCATAATATGGTTTCAACTAAGTCAATTTGACTCCACAGTTCTTTAAATGTTGAAGAAAATGTGCCAGTCAATGGTCCAGAAAATAATTATACTGGAAGATACTAATTATGTGATTTGAATTGTCTGTAATCAGCAGCAAGAAATTTCACATAACTTGCAACCCAGTACTGACATTCAAATAGTTTATGCAATAATCACCACATTTCAGAACCTCACAAGTTAGATATATTGAGCAGCTAAATGAAGCACATCAGTTGTGTAATTTCTGTCATTGCACTGGTCACATAACTACTTCTATCTCTAAGTTTGGTGGTGGCAGTGTCTTCTAGTCCAAGATCACAGCCAGAACTTATCGCTTTGTTCCTTTTTCAAATGTAGAGTTGCTTGTTGAAGAGCAAAACCTCTCACCTTGTGGAAACTCTTGACAAGTTCAGAAAACCTAAAATTTTTGAATTCTTAGTTATGTGAGGAAAGTTTAACCACAGTGGAAGCACTGCTCTCCACAAAGTTTCATTCCTCTTGTGTTTACTTGTACTTGATTAATGAATGTCTGAACATTGCTTGGATGTACTATAACATCTGCATACAACTAATAAACTGATGTTCTCTTTCTTACATATTTACTTACTGACATTGCCAAATGTCTAAAGGAAGCTTCAGAATAATTTGAATGCACTTTTGGCAGGGATTTTTATCTACTGGAGTGGCTTCTATATTTTAGTACCATAAAATCAGCCAAACTTTTATGGCCTACTTGTGGGTTTGGAAGACTGATGCTGTATCTCTGGACACTGAATGGCACTAGTTATCAATCACTTAGGCAGAGATTCTGCCCTTCCTTGTCAAACATGTAGAAATGTGTTAATATAATTGGTAACTAGTTTGTATTTATAACCGTGAATGCCCGATTTTAAACGCTGTGAATAATTGTGAATGCTTATGAGAGCTAGTATGATTGGCAGATAAATGACCAAATGTTTAGTGAAAAGCTGAGTGGTGCTCGGTTGACATGACTGCAATGTTTTTGACAGTGAGGAAGTTGCAAGGATCAATCAGGAGCAGCTAGTAAGGATTAGGTGAAGAATCTAGTAGAGAAGAGTTAGAGAGTGTGTGTTAATGAGAGAGTCTGTCTTATCATAGAGAACACAAAGGAATCTTATTGGGTGTATATTGTGTAGAGCAGGGGTCAGCAACCTACAACCCACAGGCCAAATCCGGCCCATGTCACCAAATAATCTGTCCCCTGCCCTTGTTCCAATCACCACTGGTCGTGGCGAAAGCAGCCACAGCCGCATTTACGGCATTCGTGGAATCATGTACAGCAGCCATAAATGCATTTACAGCAGTGTTTATGGTGAGGGGACCAACAGTCTGGCCCCTGTCTGAGGGAGCATGACCCAGCCCCTGACTTTAAAAGGTTGTTGACCCCTGGTATAGAGGGTTTGTGAAAGTAGTTATGCTGAATCTGAATATAAAATAATGTATTTACAGTTCTCAACTGTTTTACTCTATCTGACATATCATAGGTTTGACCTTTCCATTCCTACTTTTTTACTGTGCTACCTGGAAAAAAAATCTTATGGGGTTGTTCAAACTCTCGTTATTAAATTATAATTGTAATTTACATGATCTTAAGCAGTCTACATATAGAAACACTACAACCATTACAGAAGGTTATTTAATAACAGATAGAAAATAAGAGATTATAGCAGAAAGAGAAATGTTTCATCTTGCTGTTGATAATAATATTAGTTACAGCATCAAGATTAAATATTGTTAAAAATGGGAAATTGATTCTAATTTTGACTTTGATGAGTGGCTTAAAGAGATATGGAATATAGCTCTTAATGAAAGATTAACTTGTGAAATTAAAGTAAAAAAGAAATTAACAAAAGAAAACGATATTAGAGATACATGGGGAGAATATTTTGATTATGTATTAAGGAACAAAGTCGGAACAAGCTATATTATCTTTTTAGAGGTGAATGGGTGTAAGTATATAACTATAAGAACATAGGAAATAATGATATGATAACATTTAGAAGTCCTACAGGTGGAGGAAGCACATAGATATTAATGTTATGTATATATTTTTCTCTTTTCATTTGCAATAATGCTGTGGAGAAGGAGCCACTTGTCTTTGTCCCACCAGAAAGACCCCCATTGCCCACAACCCCCACTACCCAACCAGGCCAGTAGCACCCAGTCCAGTTGCAGCACTGAGACCACAAATACCAGTGTGAGAGGCAGATGAGGCTCCAGGAGGAGCAAGGTACTCCATCCAGATGCCCTTCACTCAACTGTATTATCTCTAAAGGGATTGAAGCCATGCCATGGATTGTTACTCCCATTCCATTTCTCTTTCCTCAGACAAGATGAGACCTCACAGAAATTAACTCAGATAAGAGTACCTAGGGGTAGCATAGGGAACTCAGCTCCTGGAGGTCTTCACAGATGGGGCTGTGGGTGGTAGCATTATTGTTAAACCAAAGTTTGTACCAATAAAACCTGTTTCTAGTTCCTCTAGTAACTTGGAGGCAATGGATTTATTCCCACGGTGATGGGGCCAGCAGCACTAACCAACATTAAAAACTATATACATACATTAAAATCAACAATAAGAAATAAATTTCCACACCCTACTGCCTTAGTTCTCCAATGGCCTTGGTGAATAAATGTGTTGTAATTTGCAGTCAATGTGAGGCTAAGGTAAGTGCCAGTCAATCTTCTAAGGGGAGAGGATTTCATAACCAAGGTGGAACAGCCAAGAAACCCCCCCCCCCATGTCTCAGCATAGTCCAGTAATGGCGAACCTTGGCACTGCAGGTGTTCTTGAACTTCAGTTTCCAGAAACCTTGATCAGTAGGAGTGATGACTTGAGCTTCCACTAATTTAAGTCCAAGAACACCTGGAGTGCCAAGGTTTATCCATCACTGGTATAGTGGATTGTCTTCCATAGTAGAAGACAGACTGGACAGAAGTTGTCCCATTCCTAAAAATAAATAAGTGCATTTAAATAAATGGGCAGACACATACCGAGAGAGGCTTTCCATCAAATATCCAGGTCTCAAACTGTTTTGCAGGTTTTTAACAACACCTTGAACTTGGACTAGATGTATATTGCGAGCCAGGGCAATTCTTTCAGAACGCTTCTCATATGGGCTCTGAAAGATGTTACATCTAGCCATGTAGCTGCCATAGGGTACACTCATTGTGTCATCTCTAAGGGTTGGTCTATGTAAAGTGTATTACTGCACAATTGTACATGCACTATTTAGCCAATTTGTCCCATTCCTAACATGTTTGCAGCAGTAAGAAGAAAAATAAATTTAAGAAAGCAACGTAAAACATCACAGCATAGTTCACAAATCATGGATAAAAAAAATACCTGAAGCATGTAATTATAGAAAACTGTCACAAAAGCTTCATATTTATATGTTTGATTGTCAATACAGTAATACCTCATATAACATTAGTATCGAATAACACTAAAATCGCATAACATCAAGGAATCTGGGGGGAAGAATTGCATCAGATAACATTAAGATCCTATGGGATGCTTCAGATAACAACCGCGAAAGCCTGTGTGGTTACAATGTATCTCTATGGATCCCATAGAGGATCAGATAACACTAAAAATCATATAACACGAAGACTTGTGGAACCAGGTTTTAGTGTTATATGAGGTTTTACTGTACTGGTAAAATGCAAGATACATCTAAATTAAATGACAAAAGCAACAACATTGTGCTAATGTATTGTATTTCACTATACTATAGGTTTACTTCCTTTTCTAATTGTGTGATTAACTTTTTTGTTGTTGTTCAGTCACACAGTCAAGTCCGACCCTTTGCAATCCCATGGGTCATTGCATGCCAGGCTCCTCTGTCCTCTGCCATCCTCCACAGCCCACTCAGATCTACGCCCATTGTGTCACCAATACCATCTAGCCACCTCATCTTCTGCCGCCCCCTTCTCCTTTTGCCTTTGATCTTTCTCACCATCAAGGCCTTCTCCATTGAGTCCTCTCTTCTCATTTGGTGGCCAAAGTACTTGAGCTTCAATTTGAGTATGTGTCCTTCCAATGAGAAGTCAGGATTGACTTCCTTCAGGATTGACTGATTTCATTTCCTTGCAGTACAGGGTACTCTCAAAAGTCTGTTCAAAGGCGTCTATTCTTCTGTGCTCAGTTTTAATAAACTTTAATGGACTTTAATAAACCACTTTTAAAAAAAGATATGTACAGATTGTTGTTTGTTTTCTGTAGTTTTTGTTTCCTTCCATCTAAATTAGGATTCAATGGGAACTACTTCTTGTGAACAAAAAACACATTTTGCATTTGGTTGGACTGCATTCAGTCACACAGTACAAGCTTGAGATCAACTCAGAAGTGTTTCACTGTTTCCACCATTTTCATAAGAATGAGAAGTGGCAGCGGATTCAGAATCAAATATGTGGTTTGCTGTAAAAGTCGCATTCAAACTCTGTGCCCATCCCTACATGATGGCAAAAAGTGTAAGGATTGCAACTGTGTTTCATTGATAAAGAGCTTAGGTAAAATACAGCATAGCTAGACCAGCTTATGCTGAAATCTTCAAGGCAGTTAGTATGAAAGTTGTCAATCTTTTTGATTTGATTCCTTTCAAGAGTGCAGGTTTTCAGAACTATCCAGCAAAGTGCTTAAGCCAACTTTGCTAAATGTGCTATGAATTTTAAGTTGGTTTTAATGGTACCTTCCTCTTCAAAGGTACTAAGATCCACAAGTGCCATAAAATCAGTTTATTAAATATTCCAATAAATGGACACAGTCAACCAGCAGCAACATTCCTAACATTTTTATTTCAGGAGCTACCATCTTTGGTTCTGGATGGGGCTATCTTGCCCCAAACTGACCTGGTGCACAATCTGGGGGTCCTTCTGGACTCGTGACTCCCGCTTGATGAGCAGATGGCAGTCATGGCCAGGATGGCTTTTGCACAACAACATGTCTTACACCAGTTACGCCTGCTCCTAGATCAGGACTCCTTGCTCAAGGAAACACATGCTCTGGTCACCTTCAGACTGGACTATTGTAATGCACTCTACATGGGGCTACCCATGATGACCATTCAGATGTTGCAACTGGTCCAAAATCTAGCTGCCTGGGTGGTGAATGGGTACGAACATTACGCTCATGCCCCACCGCTGCTTCAGGAGCTGCACTGGTTACCAGTATGCCTCCAGGTGTGATTCAAGGTGCTGGTAATGACCTTTAAAGCCATACATGGTAGTGGGCCAAGATACTTAAGAGACTGCATCACCCTGAGAACATCTGTCCATCCCACCAGAGCAGACCGGAGAGACTCTCTTATTGTGCCATCTGCTAGAGAGGCTCACCTCTCTAACACCAGAAAGAGGACCTTCTCTGAGTCTGCTCTGGCTCTATGGAACCTCCTGCCAATTGAGCTACAACTCCAGACGGAGTTGCTACCCTTCAGAAAAGTACTAAACACCTAGCTGGCAAAGCAGGTGTGGGGCACTGGGGATGCGGTGACCCTTACCTGCTGGCTGATATAGTAATATTGTTTCCTTGCACTTTTTAGTTGCCTAGCTAATTTTTTATTGTATTTTTAATTGGCGTTTTTACTGGTTTTAAGTTTTTTTATAGTTCTCTAGTGGGGTTTATGTAGTTCATGATGTAATTGTTGTACACCGCCCAGAGTCGCTTGCCAAGTGGGTGGCAATACAAATCTGACTAATAAATAAATAGATATTGAGAAGTAAACACACTACAAAAGTTGGGTTTTTTGCTCAACATTCCAGCCTTAGGCATTACCTTATAGGGAATAAGCCCTGCTGGAAACAATGAAACAGATTTCCAAGTAAGCCTGCATATGAATATGTTAAGTGTTGTTCAGTGGCTTGCCCTGTGCAATGACAGATTATTTTCCTGTATTACAAAAATAAGATACTGACTGAAATCCTGTTTGCATAGCTACATTGCATAAAACTGATGGTGTCATTGGCTGCAAATTTATTTTGGGAAATTAACATTTTCCAAGCCTGCCATGAAGGTCCCAATACACCTGTGGATTCATTTCATTGTGAGGAAGCTTTTAGCGACCTTGGGATGAAGAGTACTCTTTCACTTCCAAAAATTACCATCATGGATGAAGTGGACTTGATCCACGAAAGCTAACAGTGAAAATATAGCAGTTAGTCTTTTAAGTGCTACTGTGTTTTTTATTTTTATTTTACTTTATTTTGTTTTGTTTTGTTTTGTTTTCTGAGATGCCATCACGGATGAGTTTACCAGTGGAGATGATTGCTGGAAATTAAAAGATTCCACCCCATCCCATGACACCCAACACAATAAAAAGGATTCTACTGAAGCCTTGATATATTAATGTGTGTGTGTGTGTGTGTGTGTGTGTGCGTGTGCGTGTGCGTGTGTGCATGCATGTATGCATGCAAAAATTGTTGATGTTGTCATCTTGCAGCTGTTGTGTTGCAGCCCAATGATAAGGGTGGGGTAGCTTACTGGTCTTTTCCAATTCTTTGATGCTATGTGGATGGCATTGGTTTTCATTTGGTAAAATGAACATGCTGGTAAAATGGTGTTACCTAAAAATCGTATGCTCTTCCCTTACAGGAATACTGCGAAAGTTAAAGAAACTATTTGAATTTAAAAGTTTGTCTGCTGGCGGAGCCCACCCCAAGAACCAAAGAGATTTTAATTTCAGACAAAACAATGTTGGTTTATTGACACATATATAAAAAAATAGTACAGTAATACCTCATATAACATTAGTATCGAATAACACGAAAATCGCATAACATCAAGGAATCTGGGGGGAAGAATTGCATCAGATAACATTAAGATCCTATGGGATGCTTCAGATAACAACCGCGAAAGCCTGTGTGGTTACAATGTATCTCTATGGATCCCATAGAGGATCAGATAACACGAAAAATCATATAACACGAAGACTTGTGGAACCAGGTTTTAGTGTTATATGAGGTTTTACTGTATTTAAGCAACAGAGGGCCCACTGTTGATCAAAAACCTAACTATATATATCTCACCCATTCCAACTGCTAGAAAAACCTTCTGTAATTAGATTCTCCTAAAAATTTATTGAGAAAAAAAGCTAAACTTCCTGAAATGCAAGAGCCTTTATACATTTTCTGCTACTCTGTATCATCTATCTACTTATCTATTACTACAATAAAATTTATACAATGAGACAAAAGACCAGCAGTGGAGTTTTCTTTCATAAGTAAATATTCAACCTTTAGTTACAATGGTTTGTTAACACCTTAAATTCAAGATACAATGACAAGTTTTTATCCAAATAATGAGTCTAGGAAAAGATTACAATGTCCGGAAAATGACAAGGGAAAAGGGTAGGGGTACATGTCAATACATCAGATAATTGCAGTAACTTAGGTTTTTGGGCTGCTCTAATGAGCATGTCGTGCAGGATGCTGTGAACCAATCAGAGATAAGGCACATCTGAAGCGAGGGCTATTTTTGACCAATCAATATTGCAGGATCTTCAAAAACTGGTTTTGGCTTCTTACTCTGTATTTCCTTTTCACAGTACTCCATAGACAAACAAAAGTAATTGTCCTTTGTACATGTGTTTAATGGCAGAACCCAGATACAAAGCAGGAGATACAGACAGGATTGACGATCTTTATGGCAATCAAAGCTACAGCTTATTTCTCCCAGGTGAAACCTCTGGGCAGTTCCCCTTCAGGGAATTCTTTGGCAGGGTGTGAGACTTTCAGGGGATTATGTTAATTGGTTTCTGGGTGAGAGAGCACAATGTCCTTGAGGTGTCCAAGCATCTTTTTAAATGGAAATACCTTTGAGTATTGTCATACTCTGAAAATATAGAACAGAACATGTTAACATCATTTTAAAATAATTATAATGATTTTTTGAAACATTTTATTGTAAGTGTTAATTAATAATCAATCAGGGACCAATTGGTTAATTTTGCTATGCCTCTGATCAGGCATGGCTTAAAAGACATGAAAACTGACTTTTTACCCAAATCGCTAATACTTAAACATCAATTTAAATTTAATTTCCTTCTTTTGCTGCAACTGCAATTTGACAGGAGAAAGAGCAGGGAACAGACCCATTTTTGAAAAAAAAATCACACTTTCAAACTCATAAGCCAATCAAGTATAAGCAGTTTTTAATATCCTACTCTCAGGGAGACCTTTCTGGATAGGTTCCACTACCAGCCCAGTTGCCGGTCCACCAATCTTGAGGTCCAGCCTAGCTCCGGGAGTGAAGATATTATTTCTAGCAATTATTTTAGCTTTAGTTCAGCAAGCAAAGTGTTAATTTTTCATGTCTGGGCCCTTTCACTACCCTTTCCCCTGCTCTCTGATTTTCTCTAATATTTTTAGCCGCACTGCTCTCGAGGAATCACTAGAAAGCCTTCACTTTCCCTCTGGTTCCTTTGTAGGTGATTGAATCATTTAGACTGGCTACTTTGTTGCAATTTTCTTGCTACATTGTTATGGCTGGTTAGCTTTGTAATGCCCTATTTGGATTCCCATTCATAAAAAAAGAAAAGAAAAGAAACCTCTCTCAATGAAGTCCCCGTTTACCTAGCTCCACTAGATGGAGCCGTCTAGACTTCCATTGACAATGCATGGACCTTATTATTTATTTATTTCCTCAGATTTACTATCCTGCCCCAATCGGGTAAACCCGACTCTGAGCGGCTTACAATATTGGTTAAAATCACAAAGTTAAAACTAATGCTTAAAACTAAAACTTAAAATTTTAAAACCACAAAAGAATTAAAACAGCGCAAAAGCTGACGTCGCAGGAGTGACAGTCCATTAAATCAACCATCCCACCTGGGGTCCCATGCCAGCCAGGTTTTTAAGCCCTTCCGAAAGGGCAGGAGCTCTGTCTGCAGACACAACTCCGTTGGTAGGAGGTTCCAAAGGGCTGGGGCGGACACGGAAAAGGCCCTCCTCCTAGTGCTAGAGAGATGTGCCTCTCTAGCCGATGGAATAAGAAGGGAGTCTCTCCGATCCGCCATGGTGGGATGGACAGATGTTCTCGGGGTGATGTGGTCTCTTAGGTATCCTGGCCCACTACCATATAGGGCTTTAAAGGTAATAACCAGCACCTTGAATTGCACCTGGAAACATACTGGTAACCAGAGCAGCTCCTGAAGCAGTGGTGAGGCACGAGTATAACGCCCCCGCCCCATCACTACCCGGGCCGCCGCATTTTGGACCAGTTGGAGTTTCCGAATGGTCACCAAGGGCAGCCCCATGTAAAGCGCATTACAATAGTCCAGTCTGGAGGTGACCAAAGCATGTGTGACGATGAGCAAGGCGTCCCGTTTTGATCAGAGCTCCGGTATAGCAGAGCTCTGATCTTTCTCATTTTGGTATTAGGCTGTTTAGAATTTAAAGGGGAAAGTTTTTAAAAGTAATTGGCCAAGATTGTTTCTTTGCAGTTATTTACCTGCAAAGTGTTCTGGGTGAATGCGTGTCAGTGTGGTGCTTGTGCATATGTAAGCCTATCTGTATTGTGGATGGCAAAGTAAAATGATAGAGTGAATATCTTTATTAAAAATAATAAATAATAAATAATAAATAATAAAAGGTGAATTCTGGAAATGGGGTGGCAATGGAATGGGGAGTTCAGCTGTATGTAAGTTTTGGTTACAGAGATTTTGTGTGTCTGTCGCAGTGAACAAACAAATCTCAGACTTAGGTTCAGAATTCTGCCAGTTTCCACCACCCAGGAACCTGAAACAAACCACAACACAGAGGACCATTCCATATGTAGATTGGCTTAAGATTTATGTTACAATCACGGTCCTTAAGAACTGCAATTTCCTGACATTTTGGAGTTTGAGTGAACCTAGAAAAAAACTGATGTTATTAAATCCACTATTCCTAGACACTATTAAAGATGTGCTTTTGTTAAAATAAAAGACCCAACATTTCAAGAAACACATACTCTTTAAGTTATTGCTAACAGGAAACCTCTTAAACACAAAGGAGTCATTGTTTATGAAAGAGGGGGTCTATGAAGGTTTTGAGGGGTTTTTCCCCATGTTCCTTCAGTTTTGTAACTTTACAGTGCCCTTTCACACTCTGTCTCATTGCCTGAGAAATTTTTCATCCAATAACATCAA
Organism: Furcifer pardalis; assembly: GCA_030440675.1. Taxonomy (NCBI): domain Eukaryota; kingdom Metazoa; phylum Chordata; class Lepidosauria; order Squamata; family Chamaeleonidae; genus Furcifer; species Furcifer pardalis. The sequence goes on from CP126891.1 coordinate 133,159,190, forward strand.
GAGGCTTGTCAATAGCCATCCACTCAGATAGCCCCATGGGATATCAGGAATGTTGAATCTGTAAAATGACCTGGAGCCCAGTAAAAAGTACTCTTTGCATCAGTCATTCATCATGGGATCACTGTGGGCTGAACTCCTCATACCCTCCATCTTGGATTGTCATCTGCCTCTCTGCTACGCCTCCAAATTGGATCCTTTCCTTTTTTCCCACTTTTCCTTTTTGGTGTGTGTGTGTGACTCCTTCCTCTGATTTCTTTATATTTTCCCCTGGTAGTCACTTTTTCAGTACCAGCAGACCTCTTTGAAATTAAGTTTTTGATTCTTTTTCTCCATCATTTTTTCTTTTCTGGTTTTTCTTTTGATTAATTTTGCAACTGTCTAGTCTACCTACTGGACCCAAAGAAAAGAAGATATCAAGACATGTCAAGGTGAGCATAAATTGTGTGTGTGGGAGAGAGAGCTTTGATTTGAGAAGAGTTGCCACAAGTCAGAATTGATTTGACTTTCTTGCACTCATCTTTTGTGTCTATTGAGGGTTAGGATTGTTCTATTTTCTCCTGTGGTGGTGTGGGGACCATAAGGTGGACTTTGTGATTATGGATGTATGCCACTGGCTGTGTTGGTGGATAGAAGTTGTTTGTTCAGCACAGTTTGGATATTTCTTCTTGTTCTTAGGGTAGTTGCTTGCTGTTGTGAGTAGGTCTTTCTATGTGCAGTTTCCTTGCCTTCCCTCCACTCCCGCTGGATGGGTAGCTATGAACTTTTACTATAGTTTTGAGTGTCATGATATAAACTAATTCCTCCATGGATATGATATTGATTTTTCTTTTTCATGTACTGTTGCCTGGTTTTGAAGTAGAATGATTTTCTCTTGCCTTTTCTCTACCTTTTTTTTGCAGTAGTTTCTGAAGATTCCTTCCAGCTTTTGCAGTTTCAGAAAACACAAATGTAGAAATACAAACAGGAAACCTGAAAAATGTTTTCTCTTATATTTATAGCAGAAGTACTGATACATGACAAAAATGAAAATGAAAGAGGCAATCCCCTAAAAAATACCATATAATAATTAATATTAAAATTATTTCTATGCACATCCTTAGACCTGTTAGAAAGCATTCACCCATCCCTCATTTTCTTTATTTGCATTCCATCTATCTGCCAGAGAAGGTACTCAGAAAATAATTAAAAGAAGAATGCAGAGGGGGGGGGGTCAAGACATGACAGTATTAGGAGCAAATTGAACATATTATCCTATTAAAACACCTATTTTAAATGTTAATGGGTGTTTTAATAGGATAGTGTGTTACATTTGTTAAACAATGTATACAATTTAAAATCACTGTTTATAAACTACAATATCTCCACTAAAGCCCTTTTCTTGGTAGCCAATCAGTTACCAAAAATCTCAGTGGAAAAAGGTTCAGATCTGAATAGCAGGTTACACCCAGCTGAAAGGAAAGTGGGAGACAGACAGAAAGACAGACTGCTTTGTCACTTTGTCACTATTGTGTTATGTTCTCTTGCTACCAAGTTAACCTTAATGTATCAATCAGAGATCTTCAAAATTTATTATTTATTTATTTATTTATTTATTTATTTATTTATTTATTTACTTAGATTTGTATCCCGCTCTCCTCGGTAGCAACCGACTCAGAGCGGCTCACAAAGTCCCCTAATATCATTCCTAAAGTGCAAACAAAAATACAATAGCATACAATATAACAGAACAGTAAAGTACAGTAAATATCATATAGTAGGTCAGTACACATTACACATCAGTACACATTATATATCTTCAAAATATCCTGTGTACAATAGCGATGTTCTAAACTCAACCCCTTGTCTCCCTTTAGGGAGTCAATCTATCTTGTATGTGGATTCCCTCTTTTCCTGCTGTCTTCAACATTCCCATGCATTATGGTTTTTCCAGAGAACGTTGCCTTCTCATAACTTGTCCAAAGTAAAAGAGCTTCAGTTGAAGGGGTCAACATTTTAAAGACTGTTATTTGGTGTTGCTTATAGTAACATGTTTGAATTGCACTTAGATGTACCACATGTAGGCATGTGATGCATCTGCTGAAATGTTCTTTGTTCAAAACAAAGCCTAAAAGACACACACAAACACACCTTGGGGACTCTGACCTGTGGTGGCGGGGAGCAAAGGAGATGACTGGAATGGAAAATCCCCACTATGAGGAGAACAGAAAGAGAGCATGACCTGCTCACACAGAAAATGATTGGAAGAAGGAAGTCTGATGGGAGGAATGGAGGAGAGGGAGTCTGGGGAGGGAAAACAGAGGAGGGTATAAAAAATGTCTCCTAAAATTAAGTGGCACACAGTTTTCCTCCTGTGTATCTGATTAATGTATGCACAGATATTTATTGACTTCTGGATCTATTCTGCCTGATTGTGAACTGATTGTGAACTGATTTTAACAATGGGTAAGCCTGATCTGAAAAAAAAGTACTTTTTTTGGACCACAACATAAGTTTCATCATTCCCCCCCCCCTCCTGAGATAGTTTAGGTTGGATTTGTTCTTGGACCCACTTGTTCATCTTCCATTTAGTCTAGGGTATCTGCAAATCAATCCTCCAGCACTATATTTTAAAAGAGTCATCCCCCCCTCACACACACACACACACACACACACACACACACTTTCTTTATGATCCAGATTTGTAGTTTTTGGAATGGTAGCCATGTTAGTCTGTACAGACAAAACAAAGACAATACAAAGTAAAAAAGGACAAAAATATTGTGACACCTTGAAGACTAAATGCTGTATTTTAATGTGAGCTTTTTAAAAAATTCATGTCAACTTCCTCATAGAACTGTCTGAGCTTTCACACCTTCAGCTGAATGTAGGCTGGTTTTCTTTATGATATAGTCTGCAAAAAGATTGAACATGGGATGAAATGCCTCCCTAACTGTCTGTGATAAATCTTGTCTCAGTATTAGAGACACTCCATTTGTTCTGAGTTGATCATTTTCAGAACAGAATATTTTGTATTTGTCTGACTGAAAATATCCTGTTCCCATCTAATTTAGTTCACTAACACCAAGTAATACAATGTTTATATGTTTCAGTTTCTGCTTTTAAATTTCCAGGTTGCCTTGTTTCATATTCCTCACCTTCTATGTTTCAACCGTATGTGTTGTATAGCATTGGCCTTTCCTTTCACTTTCATGCACATCAACCACTAGACATCCTTTTGACTTTAATCTAATTGTGTCATTAGTGACACTACTACATCTACTTGTTATTAGCTCTTTCTCAGACTAAGTGTCTTCTGACCTAGGCACCTCAATTTCAAACACTATCTCTCTCTTTTTTTAAAAAAATTTTTGGACCATCTCCTCAAAGTAAGGAGATTTTAGCAGCAGTGTACCATTGCCACCTTCTCTGCAGTGCTAAGAAAAGTTAGCTTGAAGTCATGCCATTGTTGCATCCAGTAATGTCACCTTCCACTTTCACTGCTGCTTATTAGCTGCCACCTCCATCACAATTGGATTTATCAATTCAGTTCTGTTGATGTGGCCATTGCCTTCAAGAGGATGGATGCCTCCTATTCTGATTTCTCAGTAGTGACCATTCCACCTTGGTTGACCTCAGAAGTCAAGGTCCATAATGCAGTGAAGGGGTTTGAGTGTGTCAGTGAAGCTGAGAGAATTCAGCAACTGGTGGAAATGAAATCCAGATCCTGGGGGCAGCTACAAAAAAATATCCTATCTCAGTGACATCACCATGCCTGTGAGAATGGCACAATCAAGAAAAACCCCTCCATTGAAGAATTTAAATCTGCTGAAGAAAATATGAGGAGACTGATACATTGAAAGTCTTTTTCAAATTATTTTGGGCTTTAAAGCTGAACTTTGAATTACATCCAGAAACAATTGCCAAAGAAACTATTGTAAGAAGGAATCTAGATTATTTCTCTAATCATAACAGAAAACAAAAATAAAAAATATTTTTTTTAAAAAAAAAACCCACTGCAGCACTTTAAAGACTAGCTGCTAATTTTTCACTATGAATGTCAATTTAGTAGTTAGCAGTTGTGGGCAGCCAAAAATTTTACTGCCACACTTTGGGCAGAGCCAAGATCATGGGTGGAGCCACTGTCATGACATCTTGACATCGTGGGTGGAGGCAACGTCATGATGTTGTGGGCGTAACCGACGACATGGTCCCAGGCAGCAGCAGTGTTTTATCCTTCTCCAGTATGAAACCTTTCTCTCTGAGAACATAACAACCAGCATAAGTCTTGAACACACAGACAGTATGAGTAGCATAGAATCTACTGCATGCATAAGAAAAAGAAGTTTGAACTGAGACATTGCTTTATGCAAAGTCTTGGAGTTACCTAATCAATAAGTTACAGTTGCAGAGCCCTTAAGGAGGTACAGCTGTTTTACATTAAGATATACTATCCTAGACAACTGGTTAGGCAAACACTTAGTACCTAACATCTTTAACTGTTGAAAAGTTGCAGAGAATTTTTGTCCTTAATGAGTAATCTTAACCAGCTTACAGGTTGTTGCATACTTTGAAAAAGTGATGAATTTTAGGCTGCCAAAATGCAAAGAGAGAACAAGTTAAAGAACTCTGTATTTTGATTCAGTAATAAATCTCAATATCTGCTAAAAGTATACCCTCATGCTGTATGAGTCAAACTAAAGGATGAATTTAAAAATAATAGGTAACAAGACCAATCCTGGTCCTGGTAACTGGACCAATCCTTCAACCAATTTCCATAACCCATCCCAAATGCCACCATGTCAACCCATAACCACACATCCCAGAACAGGAGGAAAATGGAGAAAGGGCATTTCAATTCAGCCTAAGATCAATCTTCTTCTTTTGTGTCTATGTCAGACTCTAAACTGCCAAAATGAAGCCATCTTGTGGTGAGTTCATTCTGGCGACAGGCCGCCAGTTCTCCAGGACACTGGGAAAAGTTACTACCGGTTCTGGTGAACTGGTGTGAACCTGTTGCTGCCCATCACTGCCAATTAGTCCTTAAAGTGCTACAGTGGGGTATTTTTATTTTTGTTTTTGTTTTCTGATATGCCTGAACCATAGAGTAACATGTCTACTATTCCAAAAATTTCTCTAATCAGTTACTGATAGCTGTCTGGCCACAGCACTCTGGACCTGCTGATATTTCTCAGCTATTTCCAAAGGAAGCACCATGTAAAGTGGAAGAAACTAAGATGTTTCATCATTGCCACATCAGATATCTCCCCTAATGGGCATAGCTTGTGATTCAGCTATTAATTGTGTGGGCATACTGCCAGCCACCCTCAAGATCCGGACATCCAGACTCTGGGCTGGATACTGGAAATCACCTAGATGCAAACTTTGACAATGTAACTATGCCAAACAATGGTTGAATTCCTATTTTCTGGTTTGTCTCTACCTGACCAGAAACACTGCTGGCTTTTATGGATTACTGACATCAGATGCCACTTTATAACTGGAGCTGCATCTTCCAATTTGAATGGAAAACAGAAATAGAATCCTAAAACTCCAGACAGTCTGTCTGGGTGATTTCATATGAATGTGAAACAGATCCCAGAGGATAATGTCCAGGGAATCGAACAACATTACCACAACACAACCTTCTATGCTCACTCTTTCAGGAAGGACAGGGGATACTGTAAAATTGTGCCTCCAAGTCCCACTTCACAGAGATGGCTTAGAAGGATATCATGAATGATGGTATTGAAAGCTGACAAAAGGATAAGCAGAACCAAGAGTGACAAACTCCCCCTATCCAGTACCTGTTATAATCCATTCCTCAAGGTAATGATGCCATCTTTGCTCTGTTACTAGGCACAAAGTCAGAGCAAAATGGAGCAATCAGAAGCCTAAGTCAGTACACTGGCTGATCAGTGCTTTGGGGAAATGAAGTCCAAACCAAAGGTTGGGAAAAACTTATCTAGACCATATTTTTTTTTGTGGGGGGAAATACTTGGAATTAAGAAGCCACCAAATGCTTCCATGCCATGCCTAACAATGAAACTTTAAATAATTTGGTTGGTATTCAGTACAATGGTATCTACAAGGGTATTTAGATGAGGTTGGACACACTCCACAGAATCCTCTATATTTTCAACTCAATGTATCATCCTAAGTGCTTCCTTAGCATCATACTTCAGGTGATTCTAAGGTACACACACAGGTTTTACCTATGCTAAGATGACTGCCTAGTTGTACCCGCAAGAGGGAACTGTCCTTTTAAGCAGTTGAGATATTCCAGATTCAAGAGTATCTTCCTTACCTTACCAGCCAGCATCACAAGTGATTCCAAATTCACCTATGTTTGCCAGTGTCTCATGTTTAGCTGTGAATCAGATTAAAACTAGTTTGAGTATCTGAAATGAAATTCAGGGTTTAATTTAACCACTTAGGTCTCTACGTGATTGAGCAATATTTAAATATATTGCACCAGAACAGAAAATTTGGAAAGTACAACTTATTTTGACTCTAATTAGTATCATGGGAAACACATTAGACTCATATGCTGAACACAGTTAATAAATCCTAAACTTGCTCCCTAGGTTGAAATTGGCAGCATTAACTGTCATTTGTGTTTAGAAATGAAAATTGAGAATTATGAATAAACGTCTCATAATCCTTCCCTTTTGTGACATATCACAGTTTTTCCTGTGACTCATTTTCATACTATAAGTCTTTCTCATTTTGCCTTCAACAGAAATCCCTACATTTAAATCTCCAGTCCCCACTTCTCACTTTTGTAAGCATAGATTTTATATTTCTAATACTTCAACTGCAGTGCCTTCTGAAATAGTATGCATTGCCACATGATTGTTGTAATTAATTATAGTTTACTGGACAAAAACATGAATACACTACCATGAACTGTAAGTCATGAATGAGCACCATGTGTATATAGTCCATAGAATACTTGTATATAATTGAGCATTGCATGTATTCATTTTTTCTGACTAAAATATCATTTGGAGAATACTGGGTTGTCTCTGCAGGAAATTTTCAGTGTGTGGATGAAAGAATCTACACGCTGTTGCATTTAGCAATGATTTGCTAAATTTAGCTCTTTCCACTGCATGAGGTACCCCCATCAGAGTATATTAAAACAACTAAACAGTTAAACAAATGATTAAAACAATTGTCCTCATTTTGCAAAACCTCGTGAGTATATCCAGTTAAGGAGGGAAATGGCATCTAATCAAAATATAGGTTTGGTTTAGAACAATAACCATTGAAGTATCTTTCCCATGTGACCTCTCAGTTATATTTACTGTTTAGAAGTAAGTTTCAGTCAAACAAAAACTCACATTGGCATAAACCTTGGTGACCCAGCATGGAAGCCTGATGATATCACTAACTGTAGCCTTTATCATTTATTAAAAGTTTCCAAAACCCACCCCCTCTGGTTCTGAACTCCATAGGGTTTCTGTTAATCTTGTGGGGTGCTCAGGCCAGGGAGAAGATTTTAATGCCTGAAAATAGCTCCCAGCAATAAAATCATTCTGGTGGGGACAATTTTCCAAAACTGTAGTCCCAACATTTTCCTCAGGATGAAACTCATTTTATTGGATCCTTATAACTTTTTTTTTTTTTGGGGGGGGGGTGTTTTTGAGGGATATAAAAATCAGAAGGTATTTTTATTTCTGAACAATAATCTGTGCTAATGACTCCAGTAGCCTTACAAATTGAAAGATACAGAGCAGGATTCCTGCCAGTGTATAAAAAATAGCAAATACCACATAACAATGCCTCACCATAATGTGAATCAACAGCCATTTTCAAGTATGTTCACTTGATTGAACATACTTCAAGTAAACATGTTTGCCATGATGCACAGAAATGTGAGGATATCAAAATAGCATTGATTTTCAGCTTGTGCATTGGTTCAAGAGCTGCAGTTTAACTTAGAGCCAAACAATTTTTTACATCATTCCTACAATGGACTTGTGGAATCTTTGTTCTATTTGTCTTATTTTTGAGTTGTGGTTTTCCAGTGAATTAGGCTGCATTGTGAAAGTTTCTCTGGCCATAGAGTTATAGATGGAAGGTTGTCTGGGTTCTGAAGAAAAACATACAGCCTTAACCCCTTTCCCTGTACCTCACTGTATACCACACCTGCACATTATGTGTATGTGTATGAACCACAACACAGTCCCATGTACACAAATATATTTAGAATTCAAGATAGAAGAGTTATAGGAAAGAAGAGGGCATCTGCATGGAATGGCCAGGGATTCCTGCTCACTGTAAACAACAGCTATTGATTCCAAAATAACAATCCTGGGGGAAAGCAAGTTCAAACTCCATCTTGAACTATGCTGATTGTAAAAATAAAATAAATACAAAATAAATAAAAATATTTCAACCCCTGTGGCACTATTATAAAATAATTCTGTGAATTGAGTGTATTTTTTCTGCTGCACATTGACCTTGTATTGACATTCCTATTTTTGCCTTTTCATGAGTTTTTATCCTTTGAGGCTCAACACAGGCCATATTAGTATGTTCTTGTTTGTATTGCTTTGCTTTCTTTTCTAAAGTTTTCCAAGCCCTGTTATCTGCAACAAGTCAGGAACAAGATTCTATCACCTTACAGATTTCTACCTTTGGTTTTAAAATTCCAGAAATACCTCCCAATTGTGAGTTGAATTACAATGCAATCTTCAGTATGTGTGTAAATTTCATTTATTAGATTTCTATGCCGCCCTACTCGGTAAAAACTGAGTCAGAGCGGCTCACAGAATCAACAAATATCAATATTACAATATTGTGTAAATACTGTAGATCATGTGGCTTAATAATAATCATGTGTCCTCAAGTCAATTACAACTTATGGCATCCCTTTCAAGGTTTTTTTTAGTAGATAATTTACTGAAGTGGTTTACCAATCCCTTTTTCTGGGGATACCCAGTGGCTGTGCAGCTTACTCATGTCTACATAGGTTGGCTTATCTTCCTGGAGGCACAGAAAGAGCCTCCTTGAAGATTGTGGTATTCTTGAACCACAATGGGGCATATCCTGGTAATGGCAGCCTTCTGTTGCCAGCTAATCTTTCTCACACTAGGTCAGGTGAAGGGAACTGTAGAATGAACTCACCAAAGGATGTCTCCATTTTAACAGTTTTGCATCTGGCCTAAACATGGAAAAAGAAGGGGAAAATCAAATTCCCAACCTCTGGGTCTTCAGCCAGACACTTAAACATCTATCTATATCCAGCCAAGATTATGTAGATTACAGTCAGACAAATATGGATGGATCTCTTGGAAGAGATCCATCCAATTGGAAGAGGATGGACATGGCATCAGGACCGTGCATACAATTTCTGTTAAATAAATTAACAGATCTCCCAGAATGGTAAAAGCCTACCATATTTTATGCACATATTCTTCAGAAAAGCTGAAGAGTGAAGAGAGAGCAAACTAATTGCCTTTACAATCCCCAAAGAGCTTATAAACAATAAACTTTATAGGATGAACTATTTCCTCCTTTGCTGCCGCACAGAGTGGGATAACACCCAAATGGGCAGTTTAGAAATATAATAATAATTTTCAGTATCCACTCCACCCCTTTGGAATCTCCTGCTGACTGATCTCTGCCTCCAACCACAATTGCTGGCCTTTAGAAGAGATTTAAAGACATGGTTGGCCCAGTTGGTGTGGGGTGCTGCTACTGGACCTACCCCCTACCCTGCTAGCTCATAATATTATCGGTCAATTCTGCCATCCGGATTTTAGATTGTTAGATTCCAGATTTTAAGATTTTAGAGTTTTATGATGTTTTATTTATGTGCATCATGTGTTGGAGTGTTTTATGTTAGTGTTGTTTTCTGCATTGTAAACCGCCTGGAGTCGCCTTGGTGAGGGGGCGTCTAAAAAGTCTAAATAAATAAATAAATAAATAAAATTTAAATTTAAATTTAAATCTAAATTTAAATTTAGCATTTGTATAAATAAATAAATAAAATAAAAATGACTTTAAAAATCAGGTAAATAAACTCCTAATCCAAGCCCCATCGTTTTCTAAGCTGTTGAGGGAGCTTTTGGGTTCCATGTGGTATTGTTGTATGCATTTTTCTTTTCTTATGTATTTTTGAAATGTTTTATATGATGTATTGTTATAGTACTTTTGTAATTGTTGTTATATGATATTGTGTTATATTATTTGTAACTGTGATACTTTGTTTCTTTTTGACTCTCACTTATTTTGTAATTGTGACTGGGGATTCTTTGAAATGTTTTGTTATTTGATATTGTGTTATTGATTTTGTAACTGTGATATATTGTTTTGTTATGAGCCGCCCTGAGTCACTATAAGCGAGTGGGGCGGCATAAAAATCGAACATCAACATCATCATCATCATCATCATCATCATCATCATCATCATCATCATCATCATCATCATCATCAACAACAACAACAACAACAACAACAACAACAACAACAACAACAACAACAACAACAACAACAACAACAACAACAACAACAACAACAACAACAACAACAACAACAACAACAACAATCCTGTTCACTGTAAAAGACGCTGATGCAGCTATATCTCCTGTACATCCTGGGATTTCATTCTAATGAGAAATGATTTTCTCTTCATATATGAAGACACCTATCTCAATAAAACATATGTGGCACATATACTTCATTGAAAGACAAGAGTGGGTGGTTTCTTTATTAATATTAATAATTACATGCTCTGAATTCTGACTTATGGTTTACCATTCCCATTTCCTTATTTCGGGGGTGGGTGGGAGGAGAGAGAAAGCTGGAACTGTGCAGCTTACCCATGTAAATTGTTTCATCTCCTGAGTCAGATGCTTTGGGGAGTGCATATTACTTCTAAGCACTTCTTACTTTGGAAACTCTTCTAAGAATCACTATAAGTCAATATCTTTATTAGATAACCAAAGAATTAGCAACATAAACTAATTTTTGAGTTCTACACATTTTCATCAGGCTGAGCACCCTATAGCTGAGGATGATGTAGAAAAAGAAAAAGCTCCAAAAATGATTGCTGGACCTGGGTTCCAGGTTCGTTTACTAAAAGCAAGATTCCTGCTGGTTCAAAGTAGAATTGCAGATTTCAGATTCTACTTCTGGTGATATGGATTGGAATTATTTTGGAATAGTAGCCATGTTAGTTGGTGGTTCAGGCATATCAGAAAACAAAATAAAATAAACATTTTAAAAAAAAACACTGTAGCACTTTAAAGACTAACTGCTATATTCATGGATCAAGTCCACTTCTTCAGACAAGGAATGAATCTTACAGGCATGGTTTTTATGCACCAAACTCAGGGGTCAAAGGGAGAAGGGTGTGTTCAAGCAAAATGACAGACAAGCAAGCACAACAATACAGCTTCCCACAGCCATCAGGAACAATAGATTATTCAGATTAGCTAATTAGAGCTAATTATGTCATCTCATAGTACTATAATAGTTTTTTAATTGGCATCTATGCATCAGATGCTTCTGTGGATTTAACGCAAAGGATCCAAATGAGAATGCACTTTTGGTAGATGGCAGTTGGTAAAGACTTGGAAGTAGGGTCAGGATATGTAGCTTGAATCTATTTTCCAAACATTACTCATGTCTGTAGAGAGCCAACTAGTTGATAAGTTTCAGCAAAAAGTGACAGGGTCAATTTTTGAATAAACAAAGTAAGCTTATCTGAGGTGTTTATCTTTTCTCTGTAAAACTGAGCTAATTTGAATAAAGTAAAGTAAAATAAATAAATACTATAGTTCAAGAACATACTGAAACTATATTATTTAAAAAGTTTCCAGAGAATGTAAATGCACAAACATTCTAAACATACTCAACTTCCCTATGGGATTAATATTTGAACAGAGAATAATTATCTCATCTTTCAAACCCTCCATAGTGCCAGTAAACAAAGCTGTTGAACAAATACTGCCCTTTCCATATTCCTATTGAAGTAAAGTTCCACGAATCAAAGTAACCAAAAGAAGCATTAATCGAGACCCAACTGGATGTTCTAATAATCACAGTACAGTATGTATTTTTTTTCTTCCTGTCATATCTATAGTTCAATAATAAATTAAAAAGAATTCCCATTTTATGTTATATACAGATTTTGCACTTGCACTCCCATCCTCTTCCCTTTGCAATCATCAGGGATATCTGAGAAATTTTTAAGTGTTGAACTGAATATGCAATAAAGCAAAAAAAAAATAGTGATTGTTGAAACAGAGATGAATGGAAGAAACATATTATTCACAAGCAGAAGGGGATTTTCTATGAAGACAGACCAAACACAAAATAAGCTCCCTCCCTCTCAGTTCCCCAATTGTGTTCAGAAAAAGAGAGTGAAGCAGGTGATGCACAGATAAATATTTATACAGGACTACATTCCTATAATGCATTCCTATCATTGCCAAGACTTTGATTAAATTAAAGTACAGTGTAATTTATTGCTTAGTCTCTGTTCTGTTATGGGGTATCAAGACATATCCAAATTACACTAACCTTAACATGGCTTTCAAAACAAATGAGGGATTTAAGGAGTGTTTTTACCATGTTCAGAGAGCTTCTATGGTTTACTAGGGCTTGCAACACAGGTCTCTCAAGTTGTAAACTGTCACTCAGTCCACTATAACACACTTTAGCCTTTTTAAATAAAAAAATCCCATTGTTTTAGTGATACCTCACCCTTTCACAAGCAAACACAACTCTGAGTTTAATACATGCTATGTTTCATATGTTCTGACTTACTACCTAGCAGCTATGTTTAGATGATTGAGCAATCCCCTTTATATTATTTGTGTGTTAATTAATAAAGTTAAAGCAGACAGTACCCAGATTTGTATATATTCAATTGTGCTAGTAAATGATATGCCTATGTCCTTAAAATATATCCACCAAAATGTTTTACACAAAGTCATCATTTATATTGCATTATCACTGCAACAGGTTGCTGTATACTCTTCTAAGCATTTGTTGACAGTTCAATAAATTATAGGCTGTATCCAGTGCTTACTATAAGCCAGTCAGTGATACAGTGAAGTCTGGGTTCAGAGTTTCAGGACATTAGTTTGTCAGTCTGGTTGTTGTTGTTTAAGAAGAGATGATAATTTAAATAATTTCCATCTCTAGGGCTTCCCTATGAAGTGCAGCAGTCTTCAGAGTAGCCAGAAATGGTTACTCTACATTTCCTAGCCGTGAGCTCCCCCAATTAATATACACAAGATTTTGGGCTACCTGGGTTTGGCATGGGTAAATAAGATACTTTAGATGTCCATAAATAGAAGGACAGTCTTAGAAATAACTTTATGAGTGGATGCTACTTTTCCATGAAAGCTTAGTGGTACCTCTTCATCTGCATAGAACACTGCATGTTTAAAAAATAGAAATTAGAAAAACTAAGTGTTAATCTAAACAAGGTGAGTATCAAAAAGGCCCACATGCCTTCTTCTGCACTGAACATGATATACATACAACTTCATCATGCTTTGGGTTTTCCCAGTCAAATATACAGTGGTACCTCGCTTAAAGAGCATAATCTGTTAAATGGGATTGCTCTTTAAGTGAGTTTGCTTTTTAAGTGAAACACCACTGTAAGTGACATATATTGTGACTTCTGGTGTGTGTGTGTGTGTGTGTGTGTGTGTGTGTGTGTGTGTGTGTGTGTGTGTGTGTGAGAGAGAGAGAGAGAGAGAGAGAGAGAGAGAGAGAGAGTTTATTTATTAAACGAGTTTTTGGTTGGTTTTATTTGTTAAGCAAGGCAACCATTCAGAGAAATTTCTGTTCTTTAAGCAAGTTACTCTCTAAGCAAGGCATTCTTTATGCAAGGTTTTACTGTACTACAAATTCTCAGGAGAAAGTAGAACTGTGATACTAATGCTTTCAGCTGAATTTCTGAAACTCCTCTTCACAATTACTGGCCCTCTATTTATGCTGCATGTTGCAGTAGATACTTGGCTGGACTTGCTATTAAGAGCAGATTAAAACATTGAAAATATGTTTTACATGTATACAATCTGCCTATATTTCATAATTTTTTTTCATTGCTCTAGAGACAAGGAAGAGATACGGTAAGGTTCTTCTCTCTATGGTGATAACAGAAACCAGGTGTCCAGAGGCATTCCCCAGACGGCTTCCAATGGAAGTTCAATGCTTATTGTGTTTTGTTCAATGGCTTGATATTTACCCTCAATGCCTAGTTTTCTCTTCTAGTGTTCTACATGTGTCACAGCACATTCTGCTCCTTGGCTTAGTTTTTGTGTTGTTTCCTTGGGAGGTTGCCACCTCAGTTGGAAAAAGAATTCATTTTTGCAGGCGTGTAACCATTGGAGTGGCAACACTCAGTGAATGGATGAAAGGTTTTCTTTGGCTCCCTTTCCTTGGCAGCATCTATCATCTGCTACTATAGGTGTCTACTAGGTGAATAGGTCCTTGTAGGGTAATATAGCCTCATGTGTTCCCAATGAATATCTGTGCTCTGTGCTCAAAAAGCACAGCTGCTTTTAAAGAGGTTGAATGTGGTTTGCTTTCTTTATTTTACAGAAAGCACTAAGGAGACTTTTAAAAATGAATCTTTTTGCAAGCACAAAATAGGCAAACAGTTGCATTAAAAGGATTGTGATATATATCAACAGAAGTTCACCCAGAGTAATATTGTATATTGGTTAGCCCTTAGGGAGAGTAGCTAGTGTGTGCATTTGTAATTAATGTGTGGCAGAATCTAAAAACAGAACAAAACAAAATGGCAGAGGAGAGATTGGATTCCTGGATTCTGTCCCTAGGGTTCCACGTTGTATTGATTGATTGATTTCATACCATACCTTTTCCCCAAAAATAGAACTCAAGGCAGCTCTCAGTAAAATTGAATTAAAATGCAATTAAAATGCAAAATAAGTTCACATATTTAAACACAATTAAATTAAAAATACAATTGAAAACACATCAGTGAAAAATGAAGGAAATAAAGAAAGTAAAGTCAGGAACCAGCTTATACCCTGCCTTAATAAAAAGTTATTTGCTAGCAGAAAGGCAACAGGGAAGAGACCAACCTAGCTTCCTTTAGAAAGACATTCCACAGCCTGGGAACAGCCATTGATAAAGCCATCTTTCTCAATTGTTGTCAAGATTATGGCAGGAACTGATAGTACCACATAATCCACTTAGCCACGCTTCCCAGACTTTATTGGTGTGGATAAACTGGAGGGGACCAAATGTCCTAACAGACAGTGAAATCCTTTTGCCTGGTAGCCCTTCAGTGGTGGGATTCAGCAGGTTCACCCCACTTTGCCAGAACCGGTAGCAGAAATTCTAACTGGTATCAACCTTCCAAGTTTTGAAATAATTCAGGGCTTTTCCCCTGGCCATACCCACCATACCACACTCACAGAGTAGGTAGTAAAATTATTTTTGGAATCCCACCACTGTAGCCCTCCCAACACTTCAGGCCTTCTGACGTTCCAGTGAATTAGGAAGTGATTAAACATCCACCAACTGAAGCATGTTGACTCTTGTGGCAACCCTACAAGGTAAAATTTCAAGATATTCAGAGTATACAGGCTCTTGATGGCTGGCTGAGACTAGAAAAGATTTAATACCTACAGGTGTGAATTAGGACTTTGTAGATTCCTTTCTCATGCTGATAAGACACAACACTGTTGATATTTTCTTTCCCTTACTTGGCAGTCCCCCCCCCCTCTCCTGGCTTACTCATCACAGGCATCAGCTAAAACAAGTGATGTCAAGTGATGACACAAATCCCTAATCCCCTAATTGCTTAGTATCTTGGGACTTGTTTTTTCCTGCACAAATGAAATTCTTATGGTTCCAATGAAAATGAGCCTCTGGGCTCATTTTTGTTTGGGTTTTCACCTGTTGTTCAGAGGTCCTATTTAGCCAGAAGATAAAGACAGCAAATGAAGAGTAGCTACAAAGGAAGTGATAGAAGCACTGCATAAGAATGGAACATGGGTCTTGCAAAAGCTACCATCAGGCGAGAGAGCCACTGTATGCAATTGGGTCTTCTATGTGAAATAGGGTTTGCAAAGAGGAAGTGCAATCCTACAAGGCAAAACTGGAAGCCAAGGGGCTTCTGCAGAAGCCATCAGTGAAGCTTTACTCCTGTATTCAAGTACAGCACCATAAAAATAATCCTAAATATCTTCAAGGAGAAGCAAGTTAAACATTTAAACTATGATTAAGAAACTGTATTCCTATATAGGGTGATTGCGGAGGAGTTGTACTATCAGCCAAAAGTAAATTAATCTACCATGCAAACTAAAAAGAGGTCCATATGGAATGAAGCAGGCTACAACATCATGAAATAAAAATCTGAACCTGTGCTGATAAATTGATAGTTAAACCCAGAAAAACAGGAGTAGCAGGAGATTCCTACTTCGTTACTAAGGCAGTATAAAACAGAAGGAATTAGGAAACATGACAAACAATTTGGGCATTCCGACTGAAAGAAGCAAATTGATCCTGTCTTAATCAGAAGCAAAATAGCATTGAATTTATGGAGATACTGTACTAGGTAGAGGAAAGCCGTTTATTAGTATACCTATAACATACTAAAAGCCTCTCTCTTAGGTTATTTCAGCAGACACAGCTAATGGCTAACCAATATGACTAGTTAACCAAAAGCTCATTAGTTCATTATGCTGATGAATCCTCATTTTCCTTTTAAGACCTGGAAACACAATTCTACATCAAACAAGGTGTGCATTACCTGTGTACACCCTGCTTCCCAAAACATTGGGGATTTTTAAAAAGTACAACCTGTCTCCTAAAAAAACCAAGAAAAGGAGCAAGTGATGCTATCAAAGGTTCTTTCAAACAAAATCTAAGATAATATGTGGAGATTTATATCCTCCTCACCAGTTGATACCATCTCTTCTTCTTCATTTCTCCCTTATGAATCAGAAAGAAAAATCCTAACAATAATCCCAGGAAGGTATGCAGAGAGAATAATCAAAAGAAATGGGAAAAAATACACCCCAGAATTAAAAAAAAGAGAGAGGAAATTTTCCAAGGTTAAGGCATGGACAAAGGCAGGTACTGTATATACTCAAGTATAAGCTGAAATTTTTAGCCCAAAAAATGAGCCCCAAAAAGGGGACTTGGCTTATACGCGGGTCAATGACCACAAGGGTCCCAGAACCATGGCAGATTGAGATGTGCCAACAATTTAATTAATTCTACCATATTTTCTTTTTCTTTTTTTAAAAAAAATTATTGAATTTTTCAAACAAAACCACACTACAATATATCTTTAAAGCAATAACTATTTGAGTTTACATTGTCTCATCTGTAGTTGTGGTAACAAAATAAAAAAGACAAGAAAATCACATACATTACATTACATAACTAACAGCCTATTATGACATAGTACAATAAAGTCTTATAAAAACACAGTTATTACTTAAATTGTAACTACCACCCTTGTGCTATTTACATTGCTAAGGAGATGATGGGGAATCAACTTCTTTTAGTTCCAGAAACCCATTTGTTCTGGTATCGGCCTCCCTTCCTCCCCATTCAATGTTGCATTCACAAATAAATTGCAAATTTTTAAAAATTTGTTTTCTTGAACTAATCCTTTTGCCACATTCAACTCCCACGTTAATTTGTCATTTAGGGCAAGCCCCCACATCTCTTTATACCAATCCTCAATCTTTAATATTACATCATTTTTCCAGTTCCTTGCTATACATTGTCTTGCTGATGTTAACATTATAGATAACAATTCTCTTTTATCATCATCCACATTTATACTGTCCACATCTGTCAATAGGGCCGTACCTGAACCCAGCTCAAGCCTCATCTTCATTATTTTTGACATTTCCTCTTCTATTTTTCTCCAAAATATTTTTACCACATTGCAACTCCACCACATGTGTTCATATGTTCCTCTTGTTTGTTTACACCTCCAACACATATCACTTACTTTTTTATCCATTTGATGAAGCCTAACTGGGGTCAGGTACCACCTCCATAACATTTTGTAATTATGCTCTTTCACTCTCACAGACAACGTTCTCATAATCCGTCTCCTCCATTTCTTCTTCCATGTTGTGTTATCAATTTTAATATTTAAGTCTTGTTCCCAAATATCCTTCAACACTTCCTGGGGCCTGCCCTCCTTGTTTATCATCCTATAGATTTTGCTTACCATGCCCCTAAGCCCGATTTCTCCCTTTCTAAGCTTTACTATCATTTCTTCAAATTCTGTTCTTTCCCTTTCCAAACCAATGTTCTTGTATTTGTTATTCCATTTATCTAACTGCAAAATTTGAAACCAATTTATCTTCATCAGTGAATAAATTCTTTTCTTCTCTTCCGTCTTTTCACACATCCAAAGCCAATTCTTCAATTTTGTCACACCATTCTCTATCAGTACTTTTTTCACTCTCTCATCTAATTTTATCGGAAAATGTCTAATATCCTCAATTTCTATTATCGGAGATGTATCTGGAGCTAACACCTTCTTCACTTTCCCCCATACCTCTAATAAACCCCTCAATAGCTTGTTTTTACATGTCTTTATCTTTATCTTTGTATCTAGAAAGATAGCTTTACCCAATTGTGATATTTCTTTTAACTCTAATTCTTCCCAGATTGCTTCTTCTCTCATTAAAATCTTTACCACATTTTTAATCTGAAAAGCCTTATAATAATTTTCAATATTTGGCATTCCTAAACCACCCTCTTTTTGGGGCAAGTACCACAGGTTTTTTTGACAATCTTATTCTACGTCCCCCATTACAATAATTATTTAACATTAATTCTACCATATTTTCATGTACAAATACCTTGCTTAAAGAGCATAATGTGTTCAACGGGATTGCTCTTTAAGCAAGTTTGGTCTTTAAGCGAGGCACTCTTTATGCAAGGTTTTACTGTATTTTGATTATAGAAACTCACTAATAACTGCTGCATTTCCCAACCTCAGCTTATACTTGGCCCAATCTATATTCCTGGGTTATCAGGTCAAATTTAGGTACCTTGGCTTATATTCGGGTCAGCTTATACTCGACTATATGTGGTAGATTGTTAGGTAGTACAATTCAAGCTATATGATACCAGATGCTTGTACATCTGGAAAGAATACTGAAGCAAAGACAGAAGACTTCTTTATTGGCTTCCAGGCCTTTTAACAGGTTCAAAATTCACATTTTCCACTCCCAGAGACAGCTGCCCTCGTGAAATAATTGGATGAAAATTTTCCAGAGAAATTTGATAAAAAATTAAAGAAAGATTAAATGAAAGAGGGAAACACTGGGGGGAAATAACCACCATGAAACTTTTGTGTGTCCCTCTCTCATTATCACAAATCATTCATGTTTAAGATGCTCTCCTTCAGTAGTCAACAAAAGAAAACCCCAAAACAAAAAAAGAGCTATTTTGTGTGTGTTTCCTCTTTCATGTAAACTCAAAAAAGTATTCTTATATAGAATACCCAAATACATTTTGGATGAATTCTCCTTTGCTTTGCTTCCCTAAAAAAAGCTTTTACAGTTCTCAACCATATTTTATTATGCTTTACTAATTTAATTACTATGTATATGCTAATAAGTAGCTGGAGAATTTCACCTTTGGCCTGCACTCCAGAGACCTGGGCATGGAAGAAACCTCCTTTATTGAAAATTCATGCTCCAAAAGCAAATACATTTGCCACAGCATGCACTGTTAACTTCTCTGAGCAAGGCAAGAATATGTGACCTTTGCTTCATGGCCAAACTTCATTCTGAGGTGATCAATATTTAGAAAAAGGCAGTCATTGCTAGTTACTAAAGTAATCCATTTTACATCTAACTGCACATCTGCCATCTGAAAGCTATATCTTCTCACTCAAAATTGGTTTGACAAAGATTTACAGGCATGAATGCCTAAATTGGAATGTCTATAGAAGGGGTGCCCAAACTTTTCAGGCCATGGGCTGGTCACGTGGTTCAGGGAACTGGCCACTATGGTCTGGTGGCTGGATCCAGCCCCTGACGCCAATTCATTCGGCCCACAAAGCCCTTGTCACTCCTGGAAGTAAAATGCACTCATATGGGTTTGTTCTACTTCCACTACAAAGAGCAATGAGGGGTTCATGGGATGGATAAATTGTGTTGGGGGCCAGATCTGGCCCCCAGACTATAGTTTGGACACCCCGGGTCTATAGTTTCATTTCAACATGACTGCATGAAGTGATTGTTCAATCATTTGGATCAGTTGTACAATGTGCTAGTGGTATGAGTAACCTTGGGTATAACATTGAGTTATATCCAAGTAACTACTCAATAGGATTTCAGCAGTTGTTGTGTTTCCTATCACATTTTTTTCTAGTCTGAAATTCAATCTTTCAAGTATGTCAATATAGTTGCTGAAGTTAGCATGTTCTCTACATGAGAGACTCCATGTGTAGCAGAACCTTTCTTCTTCAGATAGTTCCTCTTAGAAAAACAAATCCAGAATTAGGAATGGCTAGCATTAGAATTTTACTTGCTAATCTTTCATTTAATCTGCTTTCCATTTTCCTATATTATTTGTGTCTATATTTTTTCTTAACTTAAGCTCCAAGGGCAGGTGGGATGCAAAACTTCAAGAATATGTAGATGTCATTGTTCAATGGTTTTCACAGCCTTAAGGTACTAGGTAAATTAAGTAAAATATTTAAGAGAATATTGCCACTTCCCTCTTTCCCCCTCAAAAATGTCCCAGAACTGTTCACCAAAAGTATGTAGATTTTAATGCTATATAGCTCTTTTTGTAGTCTGGCCAGGTTATCCTGCTGTGGTAATAGAGTAGACCATACTGCCAGTGACTCAACACCAGGTGTCAGGTTAACTAACCTGACAACCTTGAGGACTTACAGACTTGGGTGCCAAAGTCCACAGGGAAGGGTAATGGTCCCCAAATGGATTAAATCCCCTTGAATCCATCTTGATGGAAGGCAGCTGCTTCATCAGTACTGGCCTGGGGCTGACAAGGACTTTGTGTGCCAAAAGGGCTCAGGACCAGAAAGTGACTTGCAGAACTGGGTCAGTGGTATGGGGGTCATGCTGCAATGTGGAAGGCAAATGAAAGGCTACTGCATTATATTCTCAGGAAAGTCTTCATGGCTGATTGCCATGATGATCACTAACGTTTGGATTCAGGTATGGCAGAAGTAGAAGATAGCTTTGTATAAAAAATCAGCTATATTCAATTAAAGGAAGACTTCTGAAAAAAAGCTTATTTTATAAACCAGAATTTTTGTCTCACAAATAGCAAACACATGTTTGATTTGTTTGCCTAGTTTTTACTGCCCCAGTCAACAGCACACTGTTTTCAGCCCTCCCTCTAATGTCATCTAAAATCTAGACACATCCTTAAGATATAAAGATTTATAAATTAACTGACTCATATTTTACAACAAAAATAGTACTGGCTTGGCATAGCAAAGATGGGAAAGGGTAAGGCTACAAAACCATTTTCTCCATTGTATCACCTGAATGCAGCCCTAAATAGACCAATAAAATACTGTATATTTGATTAAATCAACAGCTTGTAAGTGTAGCCAATTTTAGCACTGGCAGTCAGAATACTATAGGATTCTAGTATAACTTAATATAATTGACTTTAACCAAAATATATGGAAGCCAGTGCAATATTTTATCTCCCGTAGATTTTGATGCTTTGAGCGTGTAGCCACGGTGCTTAGAAAAGGGATATGGATTCCCATTGCAATTCTAATAACTCACAGGGCTCATTGTACCATGACGTCTGAACTTTCTGCTATGCAGAATCAGGAAGTATGATTGATTGGTGAGAAGATGCTGTGTTGCATTATTACTGGAGGGTTATGTGAAAGAGGAAAGAAGGTTCCTGCATTTAAATAGGTGACTGGGATTGGAATGTCATTGTTATTCAAAAACAACACCATAAATGTAAAGGTCAGGCTTACTTTTGAGAAGTTGCCTGTACTATCCAATTGCTATAAAAATTCCCGTTCATATACAGAATATATATAAGGCCCTATTCCTTCCTTTTGTTACAATGATGCCAGCTCCAAAATATCAAGAGGTGTTTCTTCATTGAAAATATTGTGACAGTAACATTTTCTGCAACACTTATGTAGCTTCATTGAATGGAAATAAATTGACTTGATATGTAGCTTCACATATTCAGGTTTACTGCATTTAGGATGAACATGGGAAGGAAGGAAGTAGGCTAGCTCTGTCATATTCGCTTGTATTTCTGTTTTTAGGTAGACAGCAATAGCCTGAGGCAGGTAATTTTTTATGTTGTAGCCTCTCAATGCATTCAGAGATTCTGAGTGTTCAGAGGTCTGACTCACGTGGAGGCTTTTGAAAGGCATAAAGATGGTCATAAAGAGGAGGGGCGGGATCTGTTGCCAGTCATCCTAGAGTACAGGATGCATAATAACGGGCTCAATCTAAATGAAGCCAGAATTAGGCTGAATATAAAGAAAACATCTTAATGGCAGTATGACAGTGGAACCAACTGTCTTGAGAGGTAGTGAGCACTCCAATGCAGAAAGCATTCAAGAGAAATTAGACAACCATCTGTCTGCTGCTTTGATTCGGATTACTGCATTGAGCAGGGCGTTGAACTCTACGGCTAAAAAAACTGTTCCAACACAGTTACTCTATGATTCTTTGATTCTATGACAATGTAATCTTTTTTTTCCACAATTGTTCTTTCCATATGTGGAAAACAATGGAAGTGATGGTTGAGAGAGTGAGGTAACCATGGTCCTATATCCTTGTATGTGTACTATACTCACCCAAGAGACAGAAATTATGCTAACCAATTTTTTTATGTATAAAACACAAATACATGATGAGGGAGCTGGATGTCCACAAACCTCTAAGTTACCATTAGATTTCAATTAAAGTGGAATTCATAGAAAAATATTTGAGGAATTCAAAAAGAAAGTAAGAGTCACAACATCTTTGAGGAAATTTCTCTGGGTTCAGATCATTTATCTATATGGTCTATTTTCTGGTACAGTAATACCTCGGATAACGCTAAGACTTGGTTCCACAAGTCTTGGTGTTATCTGATTTTTAGTGTTATCCGATGCATGTTAAAATCCTATGGGATGGATCAGATAACGTTAAAGCTCCATAGAGATACATTGTAACCGCACAGGCTTTAGCGGTTGTTATCCGATACATCCCATAGGACCTTAATGTTATTCGATCCAATTCTCCTCCCCAGATTACTTAATGTTATGTGATTTTAGCGTTATCCGAGGTAAACATTATTCGAGGTATTACTGTATTAATGTAATTGCAACCAACTTTCTTAAAAATTCTTGCTGAATGTTGCTGTCAAATATTCTTGTAATAGTTTTTGTATATTTGCCAATAATCACAAGACAAGTTGTCAACACTTAGTGTTAGATCATATTCGACAGCAATAGGCTGTCAAGCTTGCAGACTCTGGAAGAGAACAACAAGAAAAATATATCCCATACAAAGTGATTAGAGCATGGTACCTTGAGATTCAACTTGAGCTATACGTAGAAGGATCGCTTCAGGGCTTGAGACAGTATGTCTTCCACTTTCTTTCAATATGGTATGGATATAAGAAAGCACAATTTTGCTTTGTTTTTAATACAGAACAGAGACACTTGTATCTCTATTCCTTCATTCATCCCTTTCTGCCAACCAAGCCTTAGCAGGAGAAGTTTAATTCACAGTCCAATTTAAAGAAGTCTGCCCATTTTTATCAACATTTGCAATTTTATTTAGGCAAAAACTCCCAACTTTTTTTAAAAATGGATTGCAGCAAAACAGATAAACTGTAATGTCTCTTTTTCCAGTCAAATCTTGGACTGACCTGGGTAAAACAGACCTCAACTTACCCTGGCTCACTAGTTGAGGTATTTTTGTCACTTGCTGAATTCTGAATCTGTCACAGCCCGACACCAGTGGTGCTCTGCAGCTAGTTAGAGCTGCAGTGGGAGAAGGGGAGAGTCCTCTTACTTCAGTCCTTGGTGCAGAATTGGCATCACCAATCCAGGATCAGTAACCAGTTGGGTCTTCTCAGGGTTATCAGGGACTTCCAGGAAAAATTGTCAGGGTCAGTCAGAGGTTTAGAGTCTGGTACATCAAGTCAGGAAGCTAACAGCACGGTGTTGGGTCCACAAGGTTGATAAGTTGGTCTGACAAAGGGCCTGCCAACATGCCTCTCATTTAAGAGGAGTCAGACCCCACAGCTGAGGGTCTGTTCAGGAAGCAGGCCCAGAACCTCCTCCTTCTCAGCTGCATCTGATGTCTCAGTGAATTCCTGTAAGGAGTAGGCATGCCAGCCTGCTCCCAAGTAGCCTGCATGCTGGCACCTGACCAATCTGTCAAGCTCCGGCCCTCCTGCCCAGCTTTGCCCTGCTGGGCCAGCTCCAGAGTAACAGCTGGCTGTGAGGCCAGTGCCATGTCCTTGCCCTCTGAGTTGGCCTCCTGATCTGAGCTCGCCATGGCCTGGGGGACTGGCAAGGGGTCCTCCTCAGGCTTAGATTCCAAGTTGGAGCCAGCAGCAGGTAGCTGGGCTGGCTGAAAGTCTTCCTCCTTCTTGTACCCAGGATCCCAGGTCACAACAGAACCTCAAGCTGCTTTTACAGGACTTTTGTGTTGTTGCTCTTCTTGACTTCTTTTTTTAAAAATGTTTCGTTAATAATTCCAATAACTGTTTGTGCAAGCCATAATTTCTTAGGTTAGAAACCAGTATTGATTTTTAGCTATGAGAAAAAGTGGAATCTGGAAGAATTGGGAGCAAGATAATCCTCACTTCCAAAGTGTCTTTGAAAACATTGTGTCCCCACCCCCACCCCAAATACAGTTTCCAGAACACCTGAGGCTGGCTTGAGAATTATGGCAGCCACAACAAAAGAAAGTAATATTTCTGAGCTCTGCTTTCAGCTCCATGCTTATATGATCCCATTAAACTGTCTCAGGCATGCTGCAAAACCTTCTGGATTCCCCTTTCCAATGGAGGAGAAACTAGGGGGATATTTCTATCACAATCACTAGAGAAGTGTTGGATTTAGGCTTCCTCTCCATATTTCCAAAGGAACTCTGGCCATGCCTTCTTCTTCTTCTGAATAAGAGGAAGCATAAAATTTCTTACAGTTGCATAACATCCCAGGATGAAAATAGTGTTGCTTTCCCTTGTAATCACCAGGCAGCTTTGTAGTGTCTTGTGAAGTCTTCAGTCATCAGCAGATCTGGAAAAAAAATTCACCAAGTCATTTTCTTGAGCAAGCAGATATCCGAAGCTGTGCTTTGTGTTTGCTTTACACAGCAGGATTTCATTTGGGTTCATAGAAGACAGTCGTCTTCAGCCTGTCACATATATTATTCAAAAACAGACACCACTTTCTGCTAATAAGCCACTCAGAACAATGTGATTACTCAGGTAAAGCAGCCATGTGGAGTTGCAGTGTGAGTTTTGTGAATAGAATTGCACACATATATAACAATGCTCACACACACATAATCATTAACTCTGACAAATAAATATGGATTCAGAACTCTGCCATTGAAAATCAGCTGGGAAGGAAATGAAAAGACACTATACTTTATGGCACAACACATATGAAAGGATATAGAAGACTTCAAGAAAGGAGCAGTACAATCAGACATTATTTATAAGAGTTTGTAAGAAATGTGTCAAATAGAGACTTTACAGTTATTTGACCAAACATCACCAATTATAGCACAGAACAACATCAAACTGTTCTGTTTCTGCTGTGCCATATTGGTACCCATCTGAAGTCCAGTTTAAAAGCTACAGTTATTGTTTGATTTGCCCCTGTTATTTTTGTTTTGTAGATTACTTACTGTTCTGCTCAGCCACATAATAAAATAATTTCATTCCATTGCAGTAATACTACATAGAGCAAGTGAGTGACTGATTCTAATTTTGTAAAGTTCATTTAACAAAGCAGCAGCCATAACTCTTTCACTTATTTGGATTATTTGCAAGTTATGCTTAATTTCATCAATCAATCAATCAATCAATCAATCAATCAATCAATCAATCAATCAATCAATCAATCAATCAATCTTGTTTTCTACACTTTTTGAGAATGCTACATAGTACCAGATGATTTTTGAGGGAGAAGGACTATGTTTTTGTAGTTCTTCATATCAGTATGAAAGGTTAAGACGAGCAGGATTTATGCATATCTCTTTCATTTGATTATGTAAAAATTAAAAGCCAGAACCATATGCAGGAGGACATTTGTACATGTCTATAATCAACAAGCTGTTGTAATGGCCGAGTAGTAAGAATCTTCACATAGCTGAATTCATTAGTCATTTATACCCTGATACAAGTGATGTACAATAATCCATGGTCATGATTTCTTTCTTTTCCCTCATCATTTCTATGGCAGAGCTTGTAAGTAAGGGGTCATAAATATGGAGCCAATTGTCATAAACTCCTTTTTCACTAAGAAAAATATAGATTCTGTGATGACTGTTAGTCAACAAGGGGTAGCTACATTTCTTTTGCAGTGAACTGTAACTATTCAGTCACTTTTGCACTTATTGGAGTTTGGCCTCATTGGGCAGAATGCTACTGCCAATTTGTGTTAATTCAAGGGAAATCACATACATCGTGGCAGCAAAATGTTATTCATTAATAAAGTGTTGGTTGTGTATAAGTCACAATAAGAGTAGGTCCATTGAATCAGTAGGGATTTTGTGAGTAACCACCTTTAAAAGTTCTATTTATTCAGTGGGTGTACTATAGTTATGACTTACTGCTGGATTCCAGCCACTGAAGCATAAATCAGCAGTTAGAAGCAGTGACAGATTTTACTTTCTTAGGATCAAAGCTCACTGCAGATGGTGATTGCAGCCATGAAATAAAAAGGTGACTGATTCTTGGGAGGCAAGCGATGAGAAACCTGGGGAGCATATTGAAAAGTAGAGACATCAAATTGCAAACAAAAATTCGCTTAGTCAAAGCAATGGTATTCCCTGTGGCAATGTATGGTTGTGAGAGCTGGACCATTAGGAAAGCTGAGTGCAGAAGAATAGATACCTTTAAGATGTGGTGTTGGAGGAGAGTTTTGAGAGTCCCTGGACAGCGAGGAGAGCAAATAGGTCAATCCTAGAAGAAATTAACCCTGACTGCTCCTTAGAAGGTCAAATTGTAAAGATGAAGCTAAAGTACTTTGGACATCAAATGAGAAGAGAAGATTCACTTGAGAAGGCCTTGATGCTGGGAAGGGTGGAGGGCAAAAGAAGAAGTGGGTGGCCAAAATGAGATGGCTAGATGGTATTGTGGACGCAATGGGTACAGAGCTGAGCGAGTTGAGGAGGATGGTGGAGGACAGAAGTGCCTGGCAGACTGTGTTCCATGGGGTTGCAGAGGGTCGGAATCGACTGTGCGACTGAACAACAACAAAAGATTCAAGCCACTATAAGCTGACATGCTGTGACAATGACAAGGTGGATGGAAAGTCAGTTTATATAACAAATGCAAATGGTTTGTTTCATTCAGAGAGCTTTTTTTTCCTAAAATGATGCAGTTATTTTTGATGTAGAGCAGGAGTTCCCAAACTTTTTATTCTGCAGGCCTAACCATACCCCCTAAACAGCTGAGTGGGCATGTCCATGCCCACCGGAAGCAGAAGCATGTACAACAGCCATAAATGCACCCGCTTCAGTGTTTACAACAGCCTCAGGCATCTTCACACATGTGTGGGTGTGTTTTACACCTGATTTAAATGTGTCTGTTTCCACTTCCAGTTGCAGTGGTGATGGGCTGGATGAAATGGGGCCAGGGGTGGCCCACGGGCTGTAGGTTGGGAACCCTTGATGTAGAGTTTATATAAAAAACAAAATATATTTTAATGCTAACTACTTTGGGAACATGTGTTATCATACCTCTAATTAATTGTTTCTAAAAACTAATTGTCCAAGTTTGGAAGCATTAGGATGGGGGAAAAAGTTGAGACATGGATATATATCTTTTATACTCTTTTTGATGAAAAGAAAGTGCATGCTACCTGGAGAGTGTGAATTAAACTATATCTTGCAAATAAATAAGATTTTCTACTTTCTGAGCATCAACTTAGGGGAAAAAATAAATGTGCATGCAATGAAATACAATTTTCTGTGGCAACTTGTACTTATTCTAGTGGGATTTACCTATTTACAAGATGATTTATAAATAAATCTTGTTTTATTCTACTTCCTGGATTTGCCTATGAAAAATGTGAAATCCCCAGTTCTCAGACTTACAAGTGAAATCACGCATGACAAAGATTTAGAGCTTTCAGTACAGGAGCCTGAATCCTAATACTGCATTTCCATTGTTAGATGACTGTAATATTTATGTTGAGGAAGAAAAAATAATAATTTTGCATAGTTCTTAAACAATAGTTTTACTGTACCTTGACATTCTCTCCTCCTCCCTATTTCTGCTGACAGGTCATTTCATTAAATATATGCAAACCTTTATCTTTATTTTTATGAATATTTCCAACTAGCACCTCAAATGTTGCTTGCAAAAATCAACCAGTTGAATTTTGCAGTGAATTCCTCATTGGAAAGTCATGTTAATCTGGAGCAGAAAGAACAACACAATTCTGTGATGCCTTAAAACAAACATGTTTGTTATAGGATGGGATTTCATGCATCTTCTCAAGCTATTATTTATTTATTTAAGTCATATAAGTTACAGTAGTTTCTAGCATGCTTGGATTAATATGCAGTAGTTTCTAGTATGCTGGAATTATAAAAGTAACTAAAAGTAATTAATTGGGGTTTTGATACATTGCTTTTACAGTGAAAGCAAATGTACACTAGTACCCCGGATAACGTTATGACTTGGTTCCACAAGTCATGTCGTTATCCGGTTTTTAGCGTTGTCCGGGGTATACACCGAACACACTAAAAAAAAACCTTGACATCAGAGACAAACCGCGCCGTTTGTCCCTGAAGTCATTGCTCGGCTGGATCGAACACTGCCCAGGTAGGCTGCAGAAGAAGGCTAGAACATCTCAGCCAGGCTGCGCTAGGCTTCTTCGGCAGCCCGTCCGGGCTGTGTTCGAAGCTTAGTGGCGCCCAGGCTAGGTAGCCTGGGTGCCGATAGGCTTCGAACACAGCCTGGACGGTATGTGTTCGAAGCTGTGAGGCTTCGTCCAAAACTCACACGGGGTCCGGAAGAAACCTAGCGCAGCCCCGTTGGGCTGCGCTAGGCTTCCTCCGAACCCCATTCCGGCTGCATTCGAAGCCTAGAGGCTTGTAGCGCACCAGCGGGTGCCTATTTCCCTCACGCTACTGGACCCTTAGCATTGTCTCACCCCCTCCATTTGACGAACTTATGTTGGGATCAAGCAGAGCTTGCAAGGTGAAATGGAATGGGTGATATCACCCAATACACTTCACCTCGCAATCTCTGCTTGATCCCAACATAAGATTGTCAAATGGAGTGGGGAGAATGGTTGTCCCCCCCTCCATTTGACGAACTTATGTTGGGATCAAACAGAGCTTGCGAGATGAAGTGGAATGGGTTCTATCACCCTTGACGTGCGATCCTCGTTGCTATAGCAAGCCCAGGAAAGAGGCGGCTTGGTCGAAATCCTCACCCCCGCGCAGGGGGAGGGAATTTCGGCCAAGCCGCCTCTTTCCCAAGCCGGGGAGACCCCGCGGAGAGGCGCCTCTCCTCGCCTGTATTCTGCGCTAATCCCCACCGACACGCTCTGCTCGCCTGAAGTTTCAAAAGGGTAAGGATCCCCGTACCCTTTCCAAACATCATGGGGGCGGGCGCTGGGGGGGTTGGATTGGGTAGATGTTCTACCTAATCCAACTCCCCCCCCATGCATACACTTGTTCCGGATAACGTTAAAATCGCGTTATTCGATACAAGATTTTTCTGAAAATCTTGTCACATTATGCGGTTTTTGCACTATACAGTACTCGCGTTATCCGGGGTATTACTGTATTGGCATGTGTTACCTACACATCGCACATCATATGTTCAACATTTGGGCCATTAAAAAGCATGGAGAATAGTGTACTTTGGAATCATTGCTATTGCTTAGGGCACCTTTTGGCCATCATTTCCAGAATTTACAGTCATACCTCGCATAAAGAGTGTCTCGCTTAAAGAGTAACTCGCTTCAAGAGCAGGATTTTCTCTGAATGTTCTCTTCCCTTAACAAATAAAACCAACCAAAAACTCGCTTAACAAATAAATCGGGGTTCACAGTCCCCCCACAATTGGTCATTTACAATGGTGTTTCACTTAAAGAGCAAACTTGCTTAAAGAGCAATCCTGTGGAACGCATTATGCTCTTTAAGCGAGGCACCACTGTATTTGAACTTCTAAAAGCAAAAGGGAGATGGGTCAATCACAGTGGAATATTGTTGATTCTTTGAAAGCAATGCCATGAAAATTAAAAATCTGTTTGTCCATCTCATTTTTATCCTGCTTTCATCACCCATCTATCCATCTAATTCAGTGTTTCCCACTGTGAGGCCCATGTCTCACAGGGGGACTTTAATTCCCAGAATCCTAAATCAGTACATTTGCTGATGAGTGCTTTGGGGAATTGACTTAGGCTTCTGGGAATAGAAGTCCAAAATCCAAAAGTTGGGAAACACTGGTCTAATTCATGTTGAACTGGAAGAAGGTCATCTCAATTTGAAGGCTTTGACTGTGTCTTAGTCAGAACTTGACAGATCCTTATTACAAATAAAGAGTAGAGATGTTATTCTGGAATTTTCTAGACAACAAATCTCATAAATTTTCCATTGTGGGAATTATATTTGACAGGAAAAAAAATCATAGATGTGCCTCTCTAAACTGCAATGCTCTGAGGCCTAGCTAGATTTTGTTCCACACAGGGTCTCTTCATGCCAAAAACCACCAGCTAGTTTTGTGGGCAGAAACAGGAAGCTGTGATGGAACTAAGCTTTGTTAGTCCTCAAAGTCTCCCAGTTTAGCCCTTCCTCATAAGTGAGCAACATCTAGGTTGCATCTAGGTCTCTCAGGTAGAAGTCACAGAATGAAGAAGTATGTGTTTTGTAGTACAAAAAAATTCATCATTATTAATGACTGCATTTAATTATGACTGCAATTAATTGCATTTTGCAAAAATAAAATAAGAATAAAACTGTGCCACTATGATTTTAAATGCAAGAATGAAGTATATATACTAAATAATAATGGCAGTTTGATAATGTTTTAACTGTCATCTTGTAAGTTGATGAGGTATATAGAAGTTTCTGCTATATATCTTCAGTACTGTAATGTGGGGAGTTCTCTAGCAGAATATTTCACGTATCTAAGACTACAATCTAGTAAATATGTAGGACGGAGACAAGATAATCAAATTGATATCAAACTGCTGTAATTGTATAATTTAGGTCAGGGGTTACTAATGTACAGCCTTCAGGCTGGACCCAGCCCACAACACCATTCCATCTGGCCCATCACTGCCTCCTGGAAGTGAGCACATTTACATCAGCTATAAAACACGCCCACACATGCACAAGTGTGTCCACAGCTGCTGTAAATGTGGAAGTGGGTGCATTTACGACAGCTGTAAATATGCCCACTTTTGCTTCTGGGGGGCGTGGTCTGGCCTGCTCACCTGTCTGGGGTGTAGTCAGGCTCATGGTAGAAAAAGGTTGGTCACCCCAATTTAGATATGCTCAAAGGAGAACCCTGCTCCTTCCATGGAGATAATACCTAGCTCTCCAAAGTACTTTTAAAAGAAGCAATTAAAGGTAGTTTAAAAAATTATTTTAACACACACACACAAGCAAAAACAGTTGATTTAAAGTTGTAAAATAATGATAGTTAATTACCATGTAGAAATCAGAAATTACCATTTAGAGACTGGGAGTTTAGAGATGCGACTGTCACTAAATACATTTTGAAAGAAAATTCCCATACCCTGACCTGACCTTAAATTCTTGGTGGAGTTTTATCCTTTCTTTTCTATTTGTACTATAGCATTGTGGACCAAAAAAGCTGGACATTTCAGGCTGAAAAAAGTATTTCCATGTTCTGGAGAATGATGAAACAGGTCATCCAGAAATTTCAAAATTATCCCCCCACAAGTTATGTGTGGTGAAACTTTGATCTTCAGGAGCTTTTGTCTTTCCCGTGAGCCCCATCCAGCTGCGCTAATAACTGTGAGATGTCATCCAACAAGATAACCCAGACATTGTCAGCAGTGACCTATTTATATCTAAGCTAGTATTAAAAGGTTATACTCTCTGTGTCAGGATGAAGTCAGACATATTTAAAAACAGACCTGGAACTGATGTTTGGCTACTTTCTCACATTTTCATTAAAAAGTATCATACTAGGTAAACATTATGTTAATTGCTAAATCTATTCTTCTCAGTAACACCATCAATTTTATTTTATCAAAGCTTGTATTTTTCAGACAACAGTTTCTCCCTGGAGAGTGATTATTGTAACTTAATGTCTGGAACTTTCCAGATCAAATATTGTCTTGACTATTAGATTCTATATTTTTTGCCTCCCTTCTTTTCCACCATCCTCATTTTTCACAAGTACAAAAGACAAATAGGCCCATTTTCTTATAAATGATTATTAACCAGCTTTGCTAGAAGGAGTTTGTGTAGTAAGATGTAATGTCACACCAGAACATATATACAGGTTTGAACTGCTGACAACTAAATAGCATTGCTGCTTTTCTGAAAACAACATTTAGACAGGTGCAGGAATTATACTAAATGAATAAATGGTTTTATCCTCTCTTAGTCCTACTTTAATGTCAGCTGCTTTCCCTAATTGATAAACAGATTTCTAGGACCATATTCATGCTCCAGATAAAAACTGTTCCAGAGTTTCATATGCATTTGTATTATCTTAAGGCCTTCATAGCCTCATTCTGAGCAGAGATTAGAAAACCATCTTGGTTAAAATGGCTAATGTCTTCTCTTGTAAGATGCTAATGCTGAGTGATGAAGACCTTACCTTTTCTTCCCTTTGACTACAGCAGCTAGTGCCAGTTCAGTTATCTATCATTGTTGTTTGGGGCCATATTTTACCAACCCACAATCAGACCTCTAGATTTTAGAACTCTTGTGTTTTCTAGTACATATTGACTGTTAGCCAACACATTTGGTCATGGACATAGTAGTGTAGCATTGATTTCAGCCATCTGGGGCATAAGCCAAATTTGCCACCCCCTGATGGATGCTGCTCCTGGTAGGGCTTCTGGGAATTGTAGTCTAATAACACCCATAGCCCAAAAAGTGCTGCCTGGGGTGGGACACTTATAAACATTCATTGGCTCTGTGGCTACATATGGAGAACTCACAAGAATGTAAAAAATATATAATATTATTATTCTGCCATATCCAAATCCAAATACAGTAATACCTCGGATAACGGTAAGACTTGGTTCCACAAGTCTTGGTGTTATCCGATTTTTAGTGTTATCCGATGCATGTTAAAATCCTATGGGATGGATCGAATAACGTTAAAGCTCCATAGAGATACATTGTAACCACACAGGCTTTAGCGGTTGTTATCCGATCCATCCCATAGGACCTTAACATTATTCAATCCAATTCTCCTCCCCAGATTACTTAACGTTTTGTGATTTTAGCATTATCCGAAGTAAACGTTATCTGAGGTATTACTGTATAGGTGATCAGCATGGCAATTAGCCATGAAGACTGTCCTGAGAATATAATATAGTGGCCTTTTATCTTTCTTCAGCATCACAGCATGACACCCATACCACTGATCCAGTTCCGTAAGTCACATTCTGGTCCTGAGCCCTTTTGGCATGCAAAGTCCTCCTCAGCCCAGTATTGATGAAGCTGCTGCCCTCCATTAAGACGGATTCTAGTGGGATTTAATCCACTTGAGGACCATCATCCTTCCCTGTGGAATTCGCACCCAAGTCTGTTAGTCCTCAGGATGGTTAAGTTAGTTAACCTCCACCAGACACTCAATGTTGAGTCCCTGGCAGTATGGTCTACTCTATTATCATAGGAGGATATACCTAGCCAGACTTGGAGAAAAACACTATGGGTCATCTAATCCAGCATTCTGTCAAGCACACTAACCAAATAGATGTATCATAGAAACACATTAAAAAGTCATAGGAACAACAATCCTATCCCATTCTTGTTCAATAGCAACTGGGACTCATAGGCCCCCTGCTTCTAAATTTGGGGCTTCCATTTAAGAGCTGGCTCTTCGGCTTTGAAACAGAGATGAGCACTGAACCCTAGAGTTGGATACGGCTGGCTTTCGAGCAAGGGAAACCTTTACCTTTACTTACTCATGATGAGAAGCAGTCACTCAAGAGATCTGTCATTAGCTATGTCATTCACTGCTACATGTACACAAGCCTACGTACACAAAAAGACATGATTGATGTAGTTCTGAAAGAGAGGACTGAGTAACTGATTCAGCCAAATCTTGGACTGAATAGAGGTAATTCTCACCACCCAGTATTATGTCTGTGTCAGGTGTGATTCGTCCAAATTTGGTCCATGTCAGTTTGAATAACTGTAGACTGATATAATTGTCTGGATAGTGAAAGAATGCCAGATAGTATTTCCTTCAAACAAAGGATAATACCATATAAAGAAAAAATGAGGTGGGGGTTGAATCTGTAAAATGGTCTGGAATGCAATCTGGAGTGCTCTTCTCCTTAGTCACTCATCATGGGATTACAGTGTGCTGAGCTCCTGAAGTCCAGAATCATGGATTGATGTTTGCTTGCATGCTGCGCTTTTCTTTTCTTTTTTTCTTTCTTTTTGGTCCTTTTCTTCCATGGATTAATTTTGCTAGCTAGATTCAAAGGAAACAAGGATCAAGTGTTGATGTGAATGAGAAACCTAACTATATTCTCAGTGATGGGATGTAACAGGTTTGCACCAGTTCGCCAGAACCGGTAGTAACGTTTCCCAGTGTCCCGGAGAACTGGTAGCAGCTTTTTGGGGGAACCATATTCGGGGCTTACCTTTTCACTGGTTCCCCCACTGTGCATGTGTGCCAAGCACTTGGTGTGCATGCATGCCTACAGTGCTTGGCATGTATGTATGCCCTCCTTGCTGTCCTCCCAAGTGGGGAGGAGAAAGAGAAGCTGCTAGCCTGAAGCTTCCTGTAGCCTGCTTCCCAGGGTAAGTGACTCACCTTTGGATGTGGTGTGTCTATGTGTATTTTAATGTGTATTTAATACCTTTACCTATATTGATGTACTACCACAGTTCCTAAAAAGGCCTAATGGCCTGGCTTGGGTTTTTTAAGCCAAGTTTTGGAGATACCTCATCAATAAGCTATACCTGTGCTGATCCAATTGCTGTTCCAATTGGAGAACCCTTAAGGAGGTACAGATGTTTTACATTTACTCTATTATCCAAGAGAACCGGTACGATGACCATATCCATCTTGTAACATGGTGCTGCCCAGGCACTTATAATAACAGGTAAGTGACGGGTTTGTGTTTGGGGTGGGTGGGTGGATTGATTTATGTTTGGGTGGGTGCGTGTATTTTAATGTAATTTTTTAAATTTATTTATTTATTTATTTATGGGTTTGTGTTGGGTGTGTTGGTGTGTGGGCTGAGCGGTGGGTGCTTATTTTTATTTTATTATTTTATTTTTATTTATTTTTTCTTTGGCCCTGCCCACGACATCAGTTCCACCCACACTGTGATGATGTCATGGTGGGATAGTAAACATTTTGACATCCCACCACTGCATATTCTAGTCCTTTTGGCTGTGTGTGTGTGTGTGTGTAGCTTTTTGATCGTCTTGGTTTTGGAAGAGACAGCCTTGTGTTCGTTTTTCTCTTTTTTCTCCTATGGCTGGGTGAATGCTTTGACTGTTTGCTTCATTTTCTAAAATTGTTATTTGGTTAATTTACTATGCATTTATTCATTTATTCATTCATTCAGTTTGTATACAGCCCCATAGAGCAAGCACTCTTTGGATAGCTTACATCATACTATATTATGATAAATAAAATACAAAAGACTGTAAATGTCATAAAATCAATACATATATGTTACGACCAAACTTAACATTATAGAATTAAACAAATTAAAACAACATTGAGTATCTAAGATAAAATCATTAATAAAAAGCAGCTTTAAATACTTATGTTTCTATTAGTTTCTTAAAAAAATTTAGTATTAGTTTTTTTAAAAAAACCTTAAAATTACTTAAATGTTATTGCATTGTTTTGGTTGCTTTAATATAATTTAGTTTCATTTTTTTATATAACACATGACTTATAAACTCTGTTGGAAAAGTGAGTGTCATCGCTTTGCTGTGATATAATGAGGCCCCAAGTCCTTCACATATCCAAAATGGAGTTTATTAGGTTTTAGACTATAGTAGAAATGTGGCTTCTTGTGCCACCTGTTTGTTTTTACTCCCTGGGACCTGGATGGGAAGAGACAGACTGGGAGGTGCCATGCTTCATCAATAGGGCCAGAGTTGTTTACCCCAACACTGGGAACTGATTGGATTTATGCTAATTACCCAGGTTCACCTGATTCCTGGTGAGAGTCCAGCAAAGGGCTGGAAAGGAGTTTGAATCTGGTGGTCAACAAGGAAACACCAAAATGGAGGAAGGCCTTTCCAACAGGCCTTATCTCCGGAAGTCTTAATTATGGTAACTTAGAACAGATAGATTGATTTTTTTTTATTTATGGGAGGATATGTCTGAAAGCATTCTTTTTCTAAAAGTGAATTTTGATTAGGTTATTTTTCTATGCTGAGAGCTGTAACCTGGTTCATCAAGAACCATGCTGCAACTTCAATAAAACTATTTTCTTCGATCAACATGTGTTCATTGGAATTGGGATGCAGGGGAAGATACAGTAAGTCCGCTGCCCTCCTTTTAACACTACCTTTTTACCTCTCTACTATTAATTTGGCTGGGCTCTGTACGTAGACAAGTCCCAGGTTTGTTCAGCCAGTTGTGGCTGAGAGAGTGATGAACATACATTCCTTGCCGGGAGTTTTGGGTGAGTTCTGGAGGGGATTTTGGAATACTCATCCTTGGAAGGAACGCTAGAGAAGTCCCAAAGCAAGGGAGGAAGGGTGTGGTTTCATCATACATGTCAACCACACCATCCCTCTCCAGCTCTTCCTTCTATGATTTAGTTTTAACTTCTGATATTTCAAGAGGCAGACAAAGTGCTTGCATGGAGTAGGGCCATCACTTCCTCATTCGATCTGTGTCCATCTTAGCTAAGTATAACTGCCAATAAAGTGACCTGGAAATGAGCTTTTCAAAATACTAATTCTACACTGCAAGGGGGCTACATCCTTCCTGGTGCTCCTTGATCTCTCAGCTGCTTTTGATACCATCAACCATAGTATCCAAATGGGAGACTTGGACCATAACTTGGTGGGAGTGGTCCTTCCTTGGACAGACCACATATGGAATATGGGTTATTATGATAGATTCATCCTTCGTTCACATGGAGCCATGTCAGGCCCCATTTCTGATTATCCTTAGGAAACATCTAGAAACTCTTCTGTTCAAGGAGGCCATTAAACACCTGATACCAAAAGCCAATTAATTGAATTATCCATTTATATAGATTTATTCAGGTACAAGAGATGAAATTAACTGTGGTGGCTCAAGTGGTTAAGACACTGAACTCTATGACTTGAAGATCAGAGTTTGATTACATGATGGAGTGAGCTTCGGTCTCTTTGCCAGCTCCTGCCAACCTAGCAGTTTGAAAGCAAGAAACTAGAAGTAGATAAATAGGTACCACTTTGGTGGGAAGGTAAACAGTGTTCTGTACACTTCAGTGTCTAGTCTTGCCTGCCACATGACCACATAAATGTCTGCAGATGCAGACAGTGCTGGTTCTTTGGCTAATAAACAGAGATGAGCACTGAACCATAGAATAGGATGTGACAGGATTTCACACAAGGGTGACCTTTACCTTATTAAGAAATTATCTTTTATAACATGATGCTACATGGAGGAGATTTTTTTATCATTGTAATGCTTATTTTAACTTGTCTACAATAATTGTTTGTATTTTATTTTCATAATTTTATTTTCCAAGAGTGGAAACACCTACCAAATAGGTGGTAGGTAAATAAATAAATAAATAAATAAATGAGACTGTCAATAGAGTTCAATAAATTTGATGTTATTGGTCCTTGCACTCCTACATTTTGGCATATACTTGAAAAACATGGCTATCTGCTTCTTTATTGTCTTTGAAGGCAAGATCATGGAGCTGTCATTATGGCTTCCAAGACTTTAAAATGTTTTTCTACAGCACTGTTGAGGAACATCCAAACTGTTTCCATGGGACACCCCAGATTCTTTCCAGTACAAAGAAAGGTAAAGGTCACCCTTGCTCGAAAACAAGTCATATCCGACTCTAAGGTTTAGTGCTCATCTCTGTTTATAGCCAAAGAGCCACCGCTATCTGTATCTGCAGACATTTCCATAGACATGTGGCAGGCATGCCTAGGCACCAGAGTGCATGTAACACTGTCTTCCTTCCCACTGAAGTGGTCCCTATTTATCTTCTTGCAATTTTTTACTTTCAAACTGCTAGGTTGGCAGGAGCTGGGACAAAGACAGTGGTTCATTCCACCATGCAGTACTCAGGTATCGAACTCCTGACCTGCCACCTTCCAGCCAGTGTCTTAACCAATTGACCCACTGAAGTACAAAGAAAACTTTACTAATATATGGTCTTTCTGTACCTTTGGTTTAAAATCATCATGATCAGAGAGTGTCCCATAAAATACAAGAATTCTTGTGTGTGTTTGGAAAGTGCAACACAGGTAATGATGCTGTCCCTGCACAAAAAGGCTTAATCCACACATTGCATGGAGTTTGTTCCGTAGTCCAAAACCAGTGGCCCAATATACACAGAAAACATACATACATTTTTGGCTTCAAAGCTGTGATGTTTCAGATCTACAATGACTGGCAACAATACAATGGATAAATATGAAGAATAAAAGAAGCAATGAGGTGAGGCTTGTCAGCATGGTAAATAGTTGTTTCAGTGTTCCTGCTATTTCTCTTTCCTCCAAGATCTTAGCAACTTCAGAAAAGAATTTGACTGAGCAGCTTGAAGAATAACAATGGGGTAGTCCTGCCAATATTAATATGAACACATGCCAGGCCAGGTAGATGGTGTACAGAGGCACAATAAATTTCTTTAATGGAACATAGTTATGTAACAATCTTACGCTCCATGCACAATCTCTCCTTATTTCACTCTTTCCTTCTATGTCTCTAAAAATATATGAAGGAATCGATCCAAAATGATTTTTAAAAACAAAACACAAATCCCCTCATAAAAATTGTTTACCAATGGAAGGAGGGAGTCAGAGGAGGAAAAATTCAAGGCTAATTTAT
The DNA here is from genome assembly GCA_030440675.1 of Furcifer pardalis. Classification (NCBI taxonomy): domain Eukaryota; kingdom Metazoa; phylum Chordata; class Lepidosauria; order Squamata; family Chamaeleonidae; genus Furcifer; species Furcifer pardalis. The sequence continues at coordinate 133,198,565 of CP126891.1, forward strand.
GATTTCAACATTTTCAGAAGGCTATGAGGAACTGCACAGCTGGATTCACAGGTGCAAACAAAAAAGGAGAGACAATGGGATAAATAATGGTGGACTGCCAAATTAAACAAGTTATTGAGTGCTACACAAAATTCGCTCTGGCATCCAAGGCTTTTTCCAGCAACAATGTCTCTCTGTCTAAATCCATTGGCAGCGAGGGACAATGAGACACTTATGGAAACCTTCACAGAGTCAAGCATGCTTCCTTCTAGCACTCTTTGAAGAAAAGAACAAAAAGACTTTTCAGATGTTACTATGAGACACAAACCTGCAAACCTACCAGCATTTCACAGATGGAATGAAGGTAAGGCCAGCAATTACTGTTCAACAAGGAAAACATAGTAATTTAAGGTGAAGAATTTGAATACCACCATGAGCAGCATTCTTCCAAGATAGCCTTGGATGATGTTCAAGGTGGTTTCATGAAGCTGAGGTACATTTGGTCTTCCATTTCAGGCAGCAAAGCAGCTTCTAGCAAGAGGAATGCTCCTGAATGAGGTTTGGTAAAATTATATGTGGGGCCAGGCATCCAAGAAGTGCACTTTTGTGGCTAGTGATGGAGCCCATACATTTGAGACTCAGACAGGCAACAGATAAAAAGCTGTATCTGAACACTGCCAGCATGGAGATGGTTTCAAGTGTTTTTAAGAAAGTCACATGCAACAAGTTAATTCCTTGAGTTTTCAATGTGACTTTTAAAGGCTTCAGGCTATGACTGTGGTGATGGGTTAATTAAAGGCACTTCTTTTTCCATACACACCAGCCTCAGGCTCACCACTAAGAAAACTAAGGCAAATGCCTTAGGCTATAGATTTGTAGTAGCATGACAGGATTATGACTTATTTCTCATTGCACTTTACTGTCAGAGATGGGGGAATGTGCTTGTAGGATTTCATGGAGTGTTCACCAAAATAATATATCTGGCTTCTTGTATGTGCATATTGACCTGGATGACTGAGAGCCATCATTTATTTCTCTACCTTAGCTAGCATGTACAAACTCACAGAAAGGCAGACAGGCACACACATGCACACATGTGTGCACATGCACGCACACACACATGATGGTGTTTCTTAGGGACAGTTTCAGAATGCCATTCCTGACAGTCTTGACTTTATTTTTTACATTTCATGTAGTTTAAACAATTAAATAAAAATATCTCCTTTTTAGGAATGTGCTTCTCTAGGAATGAATAGGAAAAGAAGTAAGACAAGGCTGCATTTTGTCACCCTGCTTATTCAACTTATACACAGAGTATATAATGTGCAAAGCAGGGATGGAGGAATCACAAATTGGGATCAAAATTGCTGGGAGAAACATTAACAATTTGAGATATGCAGATGATACCACCCTAATGGCAGAAAGTGAGGAGGACCTAAAGAAGCTCCTGATTAGGTTGAAAGAAGAGAGTGAAAAAGCTGGCTTGAGACTCAATATAAAGAAAACCAAGATCATGGCAACAGGCCCTGGAAAATAGATGGGGAAGAAGTAGAAGCAGTGACAGATTTTACTTTGTTAGGATCAAAGCTCACTGCAGATGGTGATTGCAGCCATGAAATAAAAAGGCGACTGATTCTTGGGAGGCAAGCGATGAGAAACCTGGGGAGCATAGTGAAAAGCAGAGACATCAAATTGCAAACAAAAATTTGTATAGTCAAAGTAATGGTATTCCCTATGGCAATGTATGGTTGTGAGAGCTGGACCATTAGGTAAGCTGAGCGCAGAAGAATAGATGCCTTTGAGATGTGGTGTTGGAGGAGAGTTTTGAGAGTCCCCTGGACAGCGAGGAGAACAAATAGGTCAATCTTAGAAGAAATCAACTCTGACTGCTCTTTAGAAGGTCAAATTGTAAAGATTTTTTAAAAAATAAATTTTATTTTAGAAAAGACAGAAAGAAAACATCAAAACACATAATACATAGTGAACAAATTTGTAATGTAACAAATTTGTTCACTATGTATTATGTACAACAACAAAAAGAAACATAAAAAAATATAAACAAATAATAACACCCTGGTGCTATTTACATTAACCCTGACTGCTCCTTAGAAGGTCAAATTGTAAAGATGAAGCTAAAATACTTTGGACATCAAATGAGAAGAGAAGATTCACTTGAAAAGGCCTTGATGCTGGGAAGGGTGGAGGGCAAAAGAAGAAGGGGGCGGCCAAAAATGAGATGGCTAGATGGTATTGTGGACACAATGGGCACAGAGCTGAGCGAGTTGAGGAGGATGGTGGAGGACAGAGGTGCCTGGCGGACAGTGGTCTATGGGGTCGCAGAGGGTCAGAATCGACTGTGCGGCTGAACAACAACAAAAAGTAATGAATCAAAACACCATAAAATGACCTGATCTTCCTACACAATATAGTGCCTGCACTGCCATCAAGAAAAAGGATGTCATATCTTACATAGCAAAGGGCAGCCAGTTTTAGCAGTCAAGATGGTCCCCAGGTGTTCTTGGACTTCAGTTCTCAGAAGCCCAGGTCACTACACCTTCTGATTGAGGCTTCTGGTAACTGAAGTCCAAGTACATTTGCAAGTTTATAAGCCTTTTATGAAAGGACTGATCTGACCACTCAAAAATCACACAGAGATCATGGCTTGGAGAGGAGAATGTCAGCCATCGGAAGGGAGAATTTCACTTGCCTGTCTCTGGTCTTCTGCAAAGTTCTCCTTCTTGTCACTTTTTCTAAGGAAGGTTTATAAAAAATTAATACAGTGGCCCCTTGGTTAACAAATGGTTCGATTAACATAAAAATCACATAACAAAAGAAAATCCATAGAAAATAGTGACTTGGTTTACAGAATTTCCTGCCAGAATGGATTAATTGATTTTCAATGCATTCCTGTGGGAAACCATGTTTTAATTAATGTATTTTGGTTTTCAATGCATTCCTATGGAAAATTTGGTTAAAAGTAATTTTCAGTGTAAGAAAGGTCATGGATAACACATTAATTACCTTAACTGAAGTTCTCCTGTAGTTGCTATGTTTTGATAGGTAGGAGACAGTTATGAAAATGGGTTGCAAGGTAGACCATGTTGGCTTATCCCTTCCCTTGCCAGTCACACCTTCAGTTGACTCTTAGCTATCTCAAGGGCTTGAGCTTGGGGGTCATAAGGAGGTTATACCTGGATAGACAAGCCACCCATTCTACAGACTGTTACTTTCAACAATGGAGGGGGCAGGGATAGCATACTCCCCTTGACAAGTGTTGACTCCTCTATCTATCTGTGATAGATGCAGATCTACTAATGAAATGCACATTTTATAACCCTCCCCTTCTCTGTACAAATTCAGAATATTTCTGTCATGTCCGTTCTCTTCAGTAAAAATGCTGAGGAGTAGCTGATGTGATTAAAAAATATTCAGCCATAGTCTTATATTTATTTCCCCAAATTAATGGCCTTTATTTTCATGTGCAAAGTGTAAAGCAGTTTGTCCTCATAAAAGCAACATTTTCCTTTCTGCAATAAAAATTGGTCATAAATGGACAAGCGTCTTATTACATCTGCCACAGAGTATATATGCATAATCCTCATGCATAATCTATTTTTCCAGCCTTTAAATGCTCATAACCTGCAAGAATATGAAACACAATCTGTCCCAGCATTAAATGTACAGATAAAATCCTAACTACAAGAATTTATATAAATAATAAAGTAAACAGAGGCTAAAATCCAATAGTAAATTGCAGCTAGAGCAGACCTATTGAATCTAGGAAACTTATATAAATCATGACTCGCCAAAATCCCCTCTGATTCAATGGGCTTAACCTAGTTCTGACTTATTACTGGATTGCAAACATAATTAATATTTGTTTTAGTTATTCTGTTGTTCAGCTAGGATAGGCCTAGAGCAGTGGTTCTTAACCTGAGTTTGATTAAACCCCAGGGGTTTGGTGAGTCAGTCTCAGGGGTTCAGTGGAGGGGTGTGTGTGTCTGTTTAATTCATCAGGTTTTCCAGGTGCTTTAATAAGAAACTCAAGGATATTGACAAATATTTATGGCAAATTCTAAAATTTGTTATATAACTTATAGTTAAAAAATGCCATAAATGGCATGACTGGCAGCTCTGCCATTCACCCCACTCATATGATTCATGGTGTCACACACCACATGGCCATCATTGGTGCTCTCTTGGCCTTGACATCTGTGCTGCAGGGAAGTTGGCACACTCAGTAGTTGACCTGCGACTGTCATGATTGTACATCATTTGTGATTTCCTTTTTAATATTCAAATCCCTTCATACTATGTTGAGCAAAAAAAATAAAGTGGCCAGATGAATATGTACAATAGGGATTCACATGTATATTGAAATGTGATGGGACTCAGCAGCCTCAGTGCTTGATTTGCAATGCCAACTTGAGCAATTTTAGTCTAGTACTGGCAAAACTAAAGGAACACTTCCTAAAGCTGCATGGATTCAATGTGAAGAGAGCCAGATTCAATGAAAGGGCTACTCTGCCTGTTCTTGGGCTTGTACCCATCAGCAAACTGATCTTAACAGCTTCATACAAAGTTGTGTACCTGATCACAAAGCAGGAAAAACCACACAATATTGGTGAAATACTTGTAAAACCAGCTGTGTTGAAGATGGCAAATATCATGCTGAAGAAAGCTGCTGAAAATAAATTGTCCCAAATTCCTCTTTGAAATGATACCATCAGCAGCAGAATAGATGACTTGAGCAATGGCATCTTGGCTCAAGTAGTTGCAGATCTGATTTCAAGCCCAGCAAAATTAAGCCTCCAACTTGATGAGACCACCAATGTTTCCACTCTAAGCCAGCTTGTTGTATTTGTGCGCTATGTGAAAGACGACATGATAAAGGAAAATTTTTTTGTAAGTCTCTGACAACAACAACTAAGACAGCCAAAGTGAAGAAAGTTGTGGATGACTTCTTCAGATACAATGATATTTCATGGGATATGGTTGCTGCAGTTTGTTCAGATGGAGCTCCAGCCATGCTGAGATGAAACTCTGGTTTTGGTGTGCTGGTGAAAATCAATGCACCCCACATCATTGTTACACACTGTGTTCTACACAGGCATGAGTTGGCAACAAAAACCTTGCCTCTAAAACTGGCAGAAGTATTAAAAATTGTAGTGGAATGTGTGAACTATGTGTGAAATCGTGCTGTAAAGCACCACATCTTCAAAGAGCTGTGTAATGAAATGGGCTCTGATTTTGAGGTACTTCTGTACCATTCTAACATTAGGTGGTTATCCCGGGGAAAGGTGTTGAATCGTGTTTTTGCCATGCATGTGGAATTAGCCCTGTTTTCGCGAGAACACCAACATTGTCATGCAGATTGCATTAAAAATTCTGAGTTTATTCTCATTTTGGCATACATGGCCAATATCTTTGATGCTCTCAGTGATCACAGTCAAGATGTAGGGGGATGGAGTCAACATCATCAAAGTGGGGGGGGGGAGCTACTGTTATGGAAACAATGAACAGAGAATGATAACTCTGCAAATTTTCCCCTGCTGGACAACTATGTAAGTAAGATCAAAAATGTGTCTGGAATTTGGAGATATTTCTGTACCCAGAAAACTGAAGTAAGCAATTGACATGCACTTAGATGAGCTTGCAAAGTATCTCAATGGATACTTCCACACCAGAAAGTCATATCCAGCATGGGTGAGACAGCTGTTCACATTTAGTGTTGCAACAGCAGATGTCAATGATGAGTACCTCTATGAAATCATTGAACTTCAGCAGAGCCAGGTTCAACACCAACTCTTCAAAACAACAACACTCAACATTTTGGTGTCACCAAATCATACCATACCCTTTTATTGCTAATAAATCCCTTAAGATACTCATACTGCTTGTTACAATGTATCTTTGTGAGCAATCCTTTCTGAAGATGGCAGGCAAAAAAAATGAAGAAAAGGAACAGATTTAGTTGCAAAAATGATATGAGAATGGCACTTGCCAAGGTGAAGCCACACATTTCTGAACTTGTCTCTGAAAATCAACACCAAAAGTCACATTGATTTGCAGTAGATATTCAGTGAATTATGTTTTTGTTTTTGTGTGACATTCATGTGTTGTTGCTTTTGTTCTTTGAACACAGTGATTCCATGTGAAACTGATGCATGGTTCATTTTGTGCACTAATTATATATAATGCTTGCTTGCCACTCCCTTGCTATGAGGTTGAGAAACTGCAACAATACTCTTGCTGAAGATTATAGCATTGCATCTCCTGGTACCATCAACAATATCTTTCTCACTTGAAAGAACAGGTTATTTTGTAAGATACATAAAAGAGTAAAGTCTTCTGCCATGATTCATGGATTTGTAATTGTTGCAAAGCTTGGATATTTTTTGTATCTTTTTGAACAATTACCAAGTCTTTCTGCACTTGGTGTGTGTCTTCTTTGCTTTTCAGAAAGAAAAGGACACTAACATTGTACAGACACATTTTGCACAGAAAATGGAAACCTTGCCATGAAGTAGTGCACCTTGTCCCCCTCTCCCCTGCTGGAAGCTTGAAGAGTCCTTGATGAGGTGTCTTGTCACATCAAGACTGCCTAAATAGGAAGGAATTTCAAGAGTATGCTTTGCATCTATAGCATGAAGCAATTGCGACATATAGTTGCACAAAAAACATGTGTTTTAGTGGTCCACACTACCTGATTGCCAAACCTCAGGCCACTGACTGAAAAACCAAAGGAACTGCCCCCGCCCCCGCGGCCCCCACCTCCCATTTTTTGAGACAAATCTTATGGGAAGCCAGGCTGAAGGAGAGGGGTAATCGTTTGTGAGATGGCTTGAAAAATGTATCTCCAACCATTCCTAGGTAGAATATAGGTTCAATAGCTCATCACAAAGATATTTGTAAGTTTACTGTCCATAGACAGTATAATCAGACCAAAAAAGCAGACCGTGAGAGTAGAGGGCTGAATAGAGGTGCTTGCCCTGAGGCGCATCATGCCATTTGGAGCAAAGGAATCAATAGAATGTCAGCATTCTGACCTTGTGAGATTTCTTGCTACAGAAGCCCTGGCAGCAGTTCTTGGAGCTTGCATGAAGAAGAGGCATATCTTTCCCTGGAAAAGAATATCTAGAAAAAGAAGGATATCTTCAGGTTTCCTAGAATATCTTTTCCTCTCTTTGATCTATGTTCTTTTTCTTTCAGCCTAGCCTGATATTCTCGGGCTGTGCCTTCCATCTCCTTTTTCTCTTTCGACTCTGTTTAGAAAAGGACAGAGGAACCAGCATGATACGTAAGTAGGGGGCAGACACAGTTCCCTATATCCCCATATTAATAGGCTGAAATTGGGATTCCTATCACCTTTTTGATCTAGGTGTCATTATCTAATAGCAAATTAGTTTTCTTATTTTCTTAAAATTAGAAATGTGATTGTTATTTTTCCCCCAAGGAAGGAACTTCACTGTAGCTATAATGATATTCAGAAGCTAGGTCCATTAGTTAATTTAGCTACTGCTTGGTGTCAATTGTTTTGTTACCAGCAGTGACATAGGGATGGGGGAGGTAGGACTTCCCACAGCCTGATACTCAGCCTCACTCTAGGTCTAGCAATAGTGCTGAAAATAAAAATCCCCAAATATCTCATGAGGTATAGTCAGCAGCCATGCTGGCTAAAAGACTCACAAAGTTGCATTCAAAGAAAGCAATTGTTCATCTTTGCTCAGAAATAGAACTTGTACTTTGTGTGACTATCATCCCAGAGTTGAACTGCTCTCCTAACATGGCCCAGTGGGGGAGATTTATAGCTGAATTACTGCTGCATCCCACTACTGTGGAAGGTCAGAGCTAGAGCTGGAATTGTATTTCAACACTTTTCATCTGATAGATCTATGACCTTTCTCTGTTGTCTATCATGCGTTTCAATGGAAGAGCAAACAGTGATGCTAGCTTAAGGTCGTTGTAGCTTAGAGGTTCAGTCCTAGAGCTTCTCTGTGGAACTAAAGGGATTTGTACCCAAGAAGACAGAAAACTCTCATCTTATCTACCCTTTGAATGTCAATTTATACACAGCACCAGTAGGAATGTTCCTGGTGGTTGCTTTACAGCTGCAGAACTTTCCACAGATGTTATGAGATCCATATGTAATCCCACACTCCTCTCATAGCAAAGGGAGACTTCCATGACAGTGGAATGCATCTAGGCAGTTGGATGCCAGAACAGCAGTATCCTATTCTCTGATATTTTAGGGCCAAACACTGAGACCACAAATCAAACCATTGTGGTGTCAGAAGGATGAGGAAGGTAATAGTTTGGGGGCAGAACAAACATGCTTCTAGGCCAATTAACTGTACAAGCATGCACAGAGTGCTCCATTCCCTTCCTGGGTGCATCTGTTAATTCTATTCCCATTTCCCTCCTTTTGCTCTGGCTTTTTGGTGCGGCAGCATAGTAAGTGAAACACAAAGAAGCCTTCATATTGATCCAACAACAGCACTTCACAGGCAAAAATAATACTTTCTGTTTCTCCAACATTGCTATCTCTGGAATCTATCTCTCTGACTAGTGACCTACAGAAGCAATTTCCTGAAATGCTAACTTGAGCCAAGAGATCTGATAACCCTACAGCCTACAAATATGGGTTAGCATTGCACTACACATTCCTGATACCTTAAGATAAAAACCTCAGGAGCAAGGTTGGGGCCCATTGCCAGGGGAAAAAATACTATTCTGCATTTGATGTCCCAACCATCAAAGGTGAAGGAGCGACCTTTCTCTAGTAATCACACTCTGTTTCTTGAGTTGTTCCCCTCCTTCTAGAAGGGAGATCTGCTTGAAACTTACTTCATTATCTTTTTGTGCCAGCTAAAGTTACTTTATCCAGATTTTTTTTATTTTTAATTTGCAGATGATTTTATTGCTACCAAGGTTTTTTTTAAAATGACTATTTTGAACATTTGAATTTAATTCTTTTATGTTTGCTCTTTATATTATGTGAACTAACTGAAAAAACATTTCTAATGATAAACTACATAATGAGATGACTGGATAGATGACATGCCAATCTAGGAATACACATTGCAAACAGAACTAGAGCTATATTTTATATTTCCAGGCAGAACGAAGAGTTCCGTGTCATTAACAAGGTGGACCCTTCGCAAATCTCTTGAGCTAAATCTGGTACTCATATATCAAGGCTAGAACTGGAAAAAGAGAAATAGAAACTAAGGAAAATTAAGGGCAGCAGGATCTTTATCTTACTAATAATTCTTCCTTGCCTTTATTGCTGAAGGATCGTTAATAAATTGTTAAAATCTTGTGGCCGTAGCAGCATTAATTTAATATCCAAGGAAGAGTGGAGGAAAGAAGGGATGAGTATGGAAAAGAGAAAGCCCCCTACATTATGCTTCTAGAAAGGAATAAAGTAGACCTTCACTCACTGTTTTCTCTTTGCCTGTCTTAAGGAGCTAGTACTGGATGGGAAGAAAAAAAATGAGAAATAGAAATAAAATACAACACCAGTTCTGCAGACTGCTGATAGCCAGAAGCACTTCTATCCAGCTTGCACTATTCAGTCTATCATTTGGTTTTGTTGTTTGAGTTTCCCCAGTTGCAGGATTTTTTTTCATAGAAAACTGTAAGAATAGAACTACCATCATGGATCTAGACAAAGAACATATCTAAAAGGCCACAGGCCAGACTGAGGCAGGGACCGGATTGTGGTGGGAAGAACACATTCCTTGATTGATACTTCAAGCAGTCTAGGCTAGATGGGCTGCTCAGGAGGAAAGGAGGATTCTTGAATTCCATTTTTATCCACCTATTCTGCTCACTTTTAGATTGAGTTCAAATAAAGGGAAGTAGGCAGAAGTGCTCCTGAGACTGGGTGGGTTGCTGTTTGCTAAAATATCAAAAGAAATTCACACCAACATGAGGCAGTGTCAATGCAGAGTATAGTTTGCTTGCCTTTCAGCTCACACCTTTGAGTCAATCAGTGGAAGCAACAGCTGCTCCTTGTCAGCATCATCTGCCCTTTACACATTTTAAAATATGGTCCTCATTTTAAAATGTCCCCTATAAAAAGATGCATGCCACCAAGGGATACACATTAGATGGTTCTTGTTTTTTAAAGTTAAGCTGCCAGATCACTATCTTGAGCATGCTTAATTACAGTCAGCATAGCTAGAAATAACCAGTGAGCATATTTTTATGGTAATATCTTCTAACGTTTGCAATGGTATAAAGCTGTTATACTTGGCATGTCATACATATCATTAACAAACACTTCTTTTGTAATTGCCTTTGTCTGAACACTGCTTTAAAAGGCTAGATATGCAAATCTCCCCATGTGCTTAGTACTCCGAGATCAGAACACTGGAAACTAATAGTGTGCATTCATCCCTAACTTAACAGAACAATTTCCAGAAAGAGAGATTTCTGCAATACAAATGTCTCTCCCCCAGCACACCAAATAATCATAACAGTAGCAGCAGCAACAAAAACAGGGAAAAGGCCAAAAACCTTTAACTAAATGCTGCTCTGGAAAATACAAATAATTCCAGGTCTTCTAATGAAGTCCATTTGTGCTATGAAAAGGAAGTCATCCTTGTAAAGCTGCAGCTGTAAAGGTGACCTCTAGGGGTTTAAATAAGCTGTCCTGATACTGTAGCTTCATGTTCTCAGATTTACCATGGCTCTGCAGTAGAGAATCTTCATGGCAAGTCAAAGCATTTTTTTTCTGCACCACGGAATCCTGACAGCCTGCAGGGCAGAATATCACCTTCCTTGATGTCTTCTTCTTCCATGTCTAGACCAGATGTGAAACTGCCAAAATGAATCCACCTTTTGAGGAGTTCATTCTGCAGTTTCTTTCATCAGACCTTGTGTGAGAAAGATTATCCAGCACAAGGTGGCCGGGTATGCCCAATTGTTCAAAAATACCACAATCTTTGAGGAGGCTTATTCTGTGTACAGTACTTACCTTCTTTAGCTGAAATAAAAATAAATTCATCACGTTTTGCAAAGTTTTTCTTCAACCCAACTGTAGAGATAAAATTCAATACACACTGTTATTGTTCACAAGGAAAGACCATGATGTGCGCAGGAGTGATTCATTCTGAACAGTGGGGTCAATCTCTAAAAATCAGGTCCCATTATCCCTTGGTTTCCTTGCCCTCTGATGGCTTGAATAATGGGCTGTCTGTGGTTGCACCTTGTGCTCCTTACAGCAGTTAAAGATGATCAACCTCTCAGGGGGGGAAATGGCAACCTCTCTCCAGTGAATTGTATGTCTTGAGATGAACACTCAAAACCCCATGGGCATCCTAAGACACTTTTTTCCCTGAGGCAAAGGATGAAAAACAAATTCCCTACAATGTCTCATACATAAAGGGTGACCAACTAAGGCCCAGAAGGTTTTAGTATGTGATTTCTTTTAGCCCTACTCATCACAGCCAGCAGTGATTGGCTACAGGAGCCATTCCCTTTCAGAGGCACCCCACCACAAAGAGAAAGAAACTGGATTTGCTGTTGACTCTTACATCAGCATTGACAGTACTGAGGAGTTATCTTCCACTTTTCCACAGCAGGCTTTTTTCATGGTGCAGGCATACCAACAATGTGAAAGCAGCTAGACAACTCAAAATAAGTAATCAGGAGAATGCAACTATTGTCCTCGCCCCTTAAAAAAATTGGATTTTTGAAGCAGATCTTTATCAAGCTAGGGCTTCTATTGTTGGGGCTCAGTTTACTATCTGGTATCCCCAAGTTTAGGTTAATCATGTGAGACCAGATTATCTGGAGACACTGACCTTTCCACACCTTCACTAAGCTTTCACAGAACTCAGATTCCAGCAGATGTCCTCTGCATTCCATGGAGGTAGATATAAGAGGATTCCAGTTGAGGAGTGTTTATGTGTTTATAGATGTAACCAGGTCAAAGATACAATCCATTCTTTATTGTTCTGTCCTCATTATAAGGATCCAAGAGAAATATTTTTAACCCCCAATGGTGCAGCCACATTTTAAAGGAACTCCAGCAGATACAGTAGAAGCTCTGCTGGCTGACAACCAGGCTATTATCACATATGCTGTAGCACAATTTGCTTTGGCAGCCAGAAAACTATGATCCCTTTTTATCGTAAGTCAAATTGTTAGTGAGCAGTTTTAGCAAGGTGATACAGTAATACCTCGGATAATGTTTACCTCGGAAAACGCTAAAATTACATAACGTTAAGTAATCTGGGGAGGAGAATTGGATCGAATAACATTAAGGTCCTATGGGATGGATCGGATAACAACCACTAAACCCTGTGCGGTTACAATGTATATCTATGGAGATTTAACGTTATCCGATCCATCCCATAGGATTTTAACATGGATCGGATAACACTAAAAATCGGATTACACCAAGACTTGTGGAACCAAGTCTTAGCGTTATCCGAGGTATTACTGTAAAAGGATTTGGGTTTGTTTTATTTGTTTTAGCAAATATGATACCTGAATTTTTATCAGTGATTTTATTTGTGAATTTTATACATTTTAAATTATGTAGGGGATTGTGGTGGCTCAAGTGGTTAAGATGCTGAAGTGGGTGACTGGAAGCACCTGATTCCTGGGTGCTGCATGACAGAGTGAGCTCCCATCTCTGTCCCACCTTTCCGTGGTGGCGGGAGCAAGGGCAGCACATTTTCACTGCACTTTCATATTTTTTCACAGTGTTTTTGCGGTGTTTTTGCCACTTCCGACACACATTTATTGCACTTCTGGTGGTGGTGGCAGCTGCTGTTCTGGGATCCTCACTGTGGGCCAGATTAATTGGTGCTGTGGGCTTGATTAGGCCTATAGGCCATAGGTTGCAAATCACTGATCTATGAAGATGATGATACAGAGTTGATCAAATAAGTATGTTTGAGACAGCATTCTTCAGTTCTTTACCCCTCTGGCTTTTGTCTTCTCTCTTAGATGCATATATGTGTTAGATGACCTATTTGTCTTGTGGCCTTTGTACACAGGATCAGCATCCTATGCCTACAAATGTGGTTTTAAAGGGCAGATAAATTGAAATCCTATAGATCTGTGAGAATGCAGTGTCTATTGTCTCTCACAATTGGCTTTGCCGGTCATCATTTATAAGGGTGCAAGCCTAGTAAGATATTACCAACAAATTCCATGATAAGAAAAAATTAAAACATTTATGGCTTACAGACAATGACTATTGTTCAGGTGGACCTTTATCAAAAGGTGATATTTAAGGCATACACATGTTAGAGATGAATAGGGTTTGGTGGATAATGAGATGTATGGACCTATCTATATCATTACATCAAACAAGAGATGAATAGGGTTTGGTGGATAATGAGATGTATGGACCTATCTATATCATTACATCAAACAACTGTATGCCTTGCAATTTTTGCCTCTAAACATGCACATCCAATCAGCTCATTTTACAATAATCCCAAGTACTATGGACATAAATTGTTTTCTTCCCCTGGGGCCAATTTAGATCTATTTCCACATTTTCAATAATTGATGCTTGTATCTGAGTAAATTTTAAAGTTTAACTGGGCTGAAAGAAGCATTTCTTGGAAGTGTGAATGATAATAGCATTTGTCATATAAGGATACGTAGAATAATATGTTAGATTCTGCTGGAGAAAAATGTCTGGCATTCCATAACAAGGCTAGAGATAATTGCAAAAAAGACTTTGCAATTGTCTGCATGAAGTTTGGGAAGAGATTTATTGGTAAATAGTCTTGTAAAATTTTCATGAGACTTGCTCAGAGGACATTTCCAGTGGTATCTGTCACAGACACCATCCAGAGAAATGTCAATGTGTTAAGACTGAAGGTTCTACACTTACCACATGTTTTAGTGTGTTTCCCCATGGCAAAGAGTTTATTAAGAAAAGTTTTTCCCCTCTCACAATGAAAAATGTAACTGTAGTAAGCCTGAGGATCATATCTGAGGCTTTTGTATTTAAGAAAGGAAGCCACAGTTCTGCAGCACACCCTCCATTTATTACACACTAATAAAAAGACCTCATTCTTAGTGAGAACATAAAGAGCATTAAGGAAACATTATTAGCTATAAATAACCAGGAGGATTGTAATGGCTCTGTTATCGTAATAAGATCTGACTTTAACGGCAAGTGGTAGCCAATATAGGCCTTGAGGCATAGATATACTGTAAAGTTCCTCATTTTGTCTATAAAATGTGTTCTAACCATACGTCTGGCAGTAGACAATTCAATGGGGGTAGTTTCATCACATGATGATTCACCAATGTTTTAGTTCTCTCTGGCTCCCCATAAAAATAACTCAGGGGCTAATACATGCAAGTCACATTTTCCTGTTGCCACTAGGATGCAATGCTAGACTCAGAGGCTGTTAAAGGATACAGATAAAAAAATAGTAATCATATTTGCTGCTTTTACATGGGAAGAGATTTATGATGATCTTCCAGCAGTAAACAACATACACAGTAGAGTAGATGCATTTGTCTATTACAGTAACATTAACAAAGAATCATGTGGCTCTAGAAAGATAGTCAAGTTTTATTTGGGACATTTTTTCCCCTTAGACCGCAGCTCTGTTCATGAAAATGTTATTGTTATGGATTGCAATCCAACTGTAAGCATAAACATTCCAGTGGATTCTAGGAATTGTTTGACTCTCTGGCTGAATCATACTATGAATTTTCATCCTTACAACTCTACATTGAAATAGCCTCACCAGTTTTCAACTTAAAGAAACGTTCAGAAGAGAAACGATAAATAAATGTATTTGATAAAGCATACTGAGTCACAAATAGCATATTAATGGACTGTGATTTTTGGCATACAAGGGAGTCCATTATCCTCCATTAACTACACTTGAAACCAAATAGTTTTTCTCGAAGTAAAATAAGACACACATCTCAGAATTTGAAATATATATCAAATGAGTTTCATTGCAGGAGAACTCACACACAGTGAAGCCAAAAAGAAAGCTAATGTGAGCCTCAGAATGGCTAAAAGATCCTCCTGCCTTCTCCACATACAGCAAAGTTTTGCAGAAGCACTTAGAGGCTTTTCCAAACCTTTGCTTGAATATGGGCTGGTTCCAGGACTTGCTAAGTGAAATTTATTGGTTACCTGTGTTAAAGCCTCCGTGACTAAGGATGCAGCAGAAAAGTCAAATAAAATATGATTTAAAAAAACTTTTTCATGGTAAAAAAACCTCATTAACCAATAGTACAATACTAATTTTTTAAACTAATTAATAAGAATAAAAGAAGACCTGTGTGAAATCAAAGCAAATGCTCATTTAGTCCAGCAATCTGATTCCAATGCCGGAGAATCAAATATGTTCAGGAAGCATACGTAGGCCATGAGTGCTATAACATACTTTTTCACTTGCTTCCCAGTCAATGATATATGGTCCCTGCATACTGCCTCTGTTCCACAAGACACTACACAACTACCTGGGCTGATGTTTTCATATACTTTCATATTGTTTTTGACTGGTTGTGTAAATGCTAAAGTATAGTTTACTATTGCCACCACTTCATGAGGTTTGTGAATACATGTAGATGTGAACCTATGCCTCCTAAGTCCTAGCACAATGTTCTGTACACTATGGCACACAGGCATAATCTAAAAATTACAGCTGTGATGATTATGCATTCCTTCCTGGATCAGAGGCCAAATGACAGAGGAATATGTCAGATACTAAGAATGTTATGGCATCCATTTCCTATCTATTACTTCCCAAATCTATTTTGTTCTGTACACTGGGAGTAGATTCCTGGCTATATTGACCTGTAAATATTTATACCCAAGCATCTCTAATTTTCTTTCAAAGTCATACCAGTTCAGTTGCTAAATTTTGGGGAGGACATTTTTTATCATTTAACTGTGTACTATAATTCCATTTCTCGGAAATCATGACACTGCTGGCTGGCAGGAAGCAAGAACTACTTTGCTAGCAATATGATCACTACCAGTATTTTCCAAAACAGCAGCAGGCATTTATGTTTCATACAAGATGGTTCCTTGTTTTTGAATGACACCACATGTGCATTCAAAGTAATTAGAAATAGTTATTACTGATACCCATGTATCTGTCACTGTATTGTTTTCCTGTAGTCAGTACAAACTTTATTGGAAAAATTTACTGTCACGCATTTCAACTTATAGATTTTTGTCACTGATTGTCCCTTTTATAGATTTTTCCTTCTCTTTGTAATTTTATTCTCACGTCATGCTAAATTTTATCAAGCACCAGCTCCATATTTTCTATAACAGATGGCATTAAGTTTCTCAACATTGAATTATATTTTCTGATGAAATGTAATGCTTTTGTAATGAAGTACAGCTTGCAAAATCATTTTATCCTTCATAAGGGAATTTTGGGACCTAAAATCCTGAAAAAAAAATCAATATTTTCATAGCAGGCTGAATGAAGCAAGAATGTTTGGCAGGGAATTGATAACATTGGCTACCCCACCCCCTTTCTGCACCATATTGTTGTTTTGCCTCATTAGCCATTCATAATTCTCGTGTTCTTTTAATGGAAAGCTGCAGCCAAAAATAATTACCAAAATGTACATTATTTCCCCAGCTAGGTAGTTAGATCTCACTTTTGAAGATGGGACTACAGTGGCTTAGTGGTTAATATGCAGAGCTTGATGACTGGTAGTTTGGCAGGTCAGCGTTTTGAGACCTGAGTGCATTTTGAGACAATGGAGTGAGCGACCTCCTCTATCCCAGCTCCTAACAACCTAGCAGTTCAAAAGCAAGACATTGCAAGTACATAAATAGATACCATTTCAGTGGGAAGGTAAACAGCCTTCTGCACACTCCTGTGTCTAGTCATGTCTGCCACATGTCCATTTTTTAAAAAAACTGTAAGTATATCTGCTCTGATCTTTTAAACAATTGGTATCAAGAAGGCATTATGTGGAAAAGAAAATGGCAGCCACCAACCAATCATGCAGTTAAAGTAAGCTCCTCTGTGTTTGGCTCACCTGAAACCTAAGTCACCAGGGCAGAAAATTGCTCGAATTCCTCCTTACAGTGAACTAAGTAGGTGTCAAAATTACTATTATATAAACAATGAATAATGGGTAACAACAAGGTGAAACAAAAAGCAGATCAGTGCTTTGATTCAGCAGTGCATCAACAGAGCACATAAGGTGACTTAGCCTTCACTTATGACCTCTCCACTTTTTAATATATGTAAAGGCAAAAGATTTATGCAATCTGAAGAGAAACCAGAGTGTATGTAAGGGATTTTGACAGCTAGGTAAGATATATTAGGGGTGAGCTTTGATTATGTATAGAGACCATATTTCAAAATAAATTATACTGACAAATGCCATTTCCTTTCCCACTGTATGTACTTGACCTGAAGTAAACAACAAGGGGGAAAGGATCTTATCAGTTGATGGAACACATGAGCCTAACAGCATAATCAAACAGTTTATCAAGATCATGAGATTTAGCGAGATTCATTGAGAGTGTAACATGCCATCAGTAATGGTTTGTGAGACATAGGTTCTGGAGCCCCTTATGCTTTAACCTAATGAAATTATTAAGTTTGAGGTGAAGCACTTCTGGATGAGAAGTATTGGCCAGATCTATACTGTTGTCCACTGAAGAAATACTGAGTGCACTTCCAATGTTTTCCACTCTTCAAGGAGGCTCCTTCTATGTGCCAAACAAATAGCTGTAGCTCTTAATGAATCATGCAGGATTATCACAGGCTGCCTACTCCCACTGAAAAGGTCTATTTCTAGAAGTACAGTGAGAGGTGCTTACAAATAAAAAATGAAATTAGGTAATGCAACACCAAACCGATCCATTTTGTGGACACCAACCCCATAGACAATGGCTAAAATCAAGGAAAAGTTTTCTGTATGCATCTCATGTTCTAAATTTTAAACCAGAAGAGGACTAAACCTATGGAGAGTAAAAACAATATACTGTGCCAAGTGGATGAATGTCAAAGAGTGTCTCCCACAAGGATAAAATTCTGGTTGAGCCACTTACAAGTCACTTAAAAGAATTTGAAGTGAAGTAGGAAGATTAAAGAACAATCAGGTAAACTTTCTATGAATGTGGAGAAATTCAATTAATGCAGCATTTATATTAATGAGATTTATGACCCATGACATGGACAAAATAAGTTCTAAATGACTGTGAGATAACACTATTGAAGTAGCCTGCTTCTGGTCAAAACTAGTCTAACTATTTAAACATTTTAATTTTTGAAATTTACCATATTCCATAATTATCTACCTATTTCATATCCATCCATAATTTTAAACTGTGCAATGCTCTAATAAAAACAACAAAAAGAAAACCTAATGATATTTTCCAAATTATATTGTCATAGTGCCAAGGAGCATAGCACTGAGCGAGAGGTGCTCATGTCAGAAGTTCCTGAACCTTCACTTACCCAACTGTATATAATAGAAGCTCAGGGGATTCACAAAGGCTTTGTCAACTGTTTCTTTTCTTTAGAATATGTTTTCTTTCCTAAAGTGATGCCAAATGATTCCAAACCTGAAGGGAACAGAATAACTGGTGAGCTGGAGAGATGGAAGACAATTTTCTCTGTTCTGCTATTTAGGTGAAATATATCATGTGCACAGATTGGTAATGCTCTCAGGATGGATTATTAGAAGTTTACTTAGGATATGTGATTAGGGGTGTTAAAAAACATCCATCACAATTGCTTTGTGTTTCAGTGAGATGTGGTTAAATGATGAAAAAAGACGTCAGCTTCTGAGATTTTCCCTGCTTAGCATCTCTTTGCAAACAGAAGTGAGCAAAAGAGGGTGCTCTGCAGACCATCTTGACCTGGTGTTGCATATCTTCAGGCAGGCCTTTGCTAGGCAAATTTTGGCATTATTTTCTCTGTTGTAAAAGTAGATATGATATTGCACAACAATATCAGGCCATTTCCTGGTGTTTTGAATCATAAATACAGAAGCATAGTATCCCACATTCATATATTGGAGTTTTTTTTTTTTTAAAAGAATTGAATATGTGTATATTCACAAAGTTACAACAAGGTTCATCATCAATCAGAGCTCATGGTTCAAAGTAAGGATGTTGTTGTTGTTTTCTTTTTGAGTTTTCCTCCAGTCTCCATTTTAACTAAAACATTCTGAGTCATATAATTAATTACACGGGTCTGGAAAAAATAAATCAGCTGCATAGGATATTTTTTGGTGAATTTTATGTTTTCTAGTGTGCAGTGGCTCAAGTCACTAAGACGCTGACTGGGAGGCGGAAGGTCAGCAGTTCGATTCCCGAGTACTGCAGGATGGAATGAGCTCCCGTCGCTGTCCCAGCTCCTGCTAACCTAGCAGTTCGAAAGCAAGAAATTGCAAGTAGATAAATAGGGACCACTTCGGTGGGAAGGTAACAGCGTTCTGTGCACTCCGGTGTCTAGTCATGCCTGCCACATGACCATGGAAATGTCTGCAGAAGCAGACAGCGCTGGCTCTTCGGCTTAGAAACAGAGATGAGCACTGACCCCTAGAGTCGGATACGACTGGCTTTCGAGCAAGGGAAACCTTTACCTTTACTAGTGTGCTGAATCAAAAAATGACATCAATTTTCTTCAATCACATAGCTTTTTCACAAAATATGAAGGTTTTGCATTAAAAAAAGCATAAGAGTGGTCAGAAAATCACTATTTTATTACAATGAACTAAACATATTATTTCTTACAATTAAACAGTTTCTTCATAATATATGCTTAACATTCTGTGTTCACTCTTTTTGTCTGTAAAACCTTTTCTTCTATTTATGCTCCTCTGAAACACTTTCACTTTCCATTTTCTGTTTCCTGTTTGGACATCCAACAGTAGTCAGCTAGCATATTGATGTTCCATCTTCCTTGGTAGCTTCTCTCGATATCGCAGACATCCTGGTGAAATCTTTCACCCTGCTCTTCAATGTAGGCTCCCAAGTTTTCAGGAAAATAGTAAACATGGGAGGGTAAGAAATGAACTTTTAAGCTCATCTTGCATTCTTGAGCTTTATTCGCATTCAACATGTGTTGTACAATGGTTTTGTAGTGAGGGTCTTTAGTATTCCCTAAAAACTTGTGAACTATGTCTTTGAAAGAGTCCCAAGCTTCCTTTTCTTTTTCTCCCATTGTTTCTAAAAAGAGGAGATTGCATAACAGTTTTTGTATGTTGGGGCCAGTAAAAACTCCCTCTTTCAATTTGGCTTCAGACAGTTTTGGAAACTTGGAACACAGACACAGTTGTACCTCACTTAAAGAGCATAATGCGTTCCACAGGATTGCTCTTTAAGCGAGTTTGCTCTTTAAGTGAAACACCATTGTAAATGACCAATTGGGGGCAGGATTGTGAACCCTGATTTATTTGTTAAGCGAGTTTTTGGTTGGTTTTATTTGTTAAGCGAAGCGAACATTCAGAGAAATTTCTGATCTTTAAGCGAGTTACTCTTTAAGCGAAATGCTCTTTATGCGAGGTTTGACTGTATCTGAAACATTACCCATCTTTTGGCAGTGATTTAACAAACTACTTCATAAGCCCTAATTTAATATGAAGAAGTCTTTGGAACTGAGGTTGTAGTAATGACATTTTTTTTTCACCAGGGATTAAGGTGTTTTGAACTGGCCAGTCAGTTTTTGTCCAATGGAGGTCTCTGGCTCGACTGTCCCACAAACATAGGTAGCAGGGATATTTTGTATAATCTGCCTGCTGGCTTAACAACATGATTAGTATTTTAAAGTCTCCACAAACCATCCAGCTATTTTCTTGATGTTTGATTTTGTCAAGAATCACAGTTAAATCATTATAGTTTTCATCCAAATGCACCGAGTGTTCTATAGGAAGTGATGCAAATGTATTTCTACTATGCAGCAAGACTGCTTTGAAGCTTGTTTTAGATGAATCAATGAATAGGTGCCACTCAGATTTCAAAGTACTTCATTAGCCCTTGAACATCACTACAATAAACAAGATTTCCACCTTTTGAGAGAAACTGAGGGAATTCTTTCTCTTGGTGCCTATACCATGAAAATGATGTTCCAGGTGACAGCAGGTTTTTATTTGTTAGTCTTGACCCCAGCAATTCAGCTGAATCTTTGGAAATACCTAAATTTCTAACTAGGTCATTGAGCTCACTCTGAGAAAAAAGATGAGTTACCCCGTCAACAGAGAAATCTGAGCTAGATTCATCCCGGGAAGGCAATATGTCTCTGTCCTCCAAATCACCCAGGATATTATCCAAACTGGAAGGTGGGTGTGGAATTGGTATTTCAGGGCTATGAAGCACTGGACAAATAGCTGAATTAAGGTTTGGGTAAGATATCTTCTTTTTATTTTTTGTATTAAAGCCTTTCACATCTACCAAACAGAAATAGCAGTTGGTAGTGTGGTTTTGCTATTTATGCCACATCATAGAAATGCCAAAACGGAATGAGGTTTTCTTACCTTATTTAGCACGTTGAAACGTGATCATATATTTTGCAACAAACAAAATAAACCTGTTAGGATATAATAATCTGAGCTTCCTCACACTACTAAACCTACACTATGCTCAGTGGTGGGCTCAAATTTTTTTTACTACCACACTGTGGGTGTGGTATGGTAGGCGTGACCAGGGGAAATCCCTATGTTGCACCCAAATTAAGTTATGGATTATGTTCACGTGTACTTGCCTGTGTAAGTAATTGGTCAAATATTGAAATGCTTTTGTGTCTTTTAATATTGGTAATAAATGCTTGTTTGTATGGTGCAACTAAAGCGTTGTATGATTCCCCTAGACCCATGATAAAGCTGCAGTTAGTCTTTCTCTTAGTCCCCTTATTCACTGTGTATAAATATACCTGGTTTTGAATTGTTCAAGACTGACCCTCCTCTTTTGGCAGTCCTGTGCGGAGGTTTTCATTGCATAGAATTTCATGGGCCATATGAAGTAAAATCTTTTATCCCCCCCCCCCCAATACACACACACACAGTTCTTTGTCTTTATGAGTCATGATTCTATCCTCGGCCAGAGGGTTTTGAACTAAAATAAATTAAATGATACTGAAACGTATTTTAAGCTATTTTATTAACATATGGTTCCAGGGGTTTCAGGTATTTCAGGTAAGGTGTGTCCCTGCAAAGGGGCACCCCCAGAATTTCAGCTATCATATTGATGATTTTAACTCTTAAATATTCTGATGTTTATTATTAATCATCAAGCACTTTTTTTTAAAAAAAGTGGAGATACATAAATGGAATCAATCAAACACATTTGTATTTAATAGAAACACCATATTTTTGCTTTTTAAAAGGCAGACTTGTGTGGAAATGGAATGGACCAAACTTATGAAAGAAGAGACATTTACAACTGAGACAGGAGAAGTAGAATGAACCATCCATTCCCTAATATCCTGTGGCTCATGTTTTTGCCTTCACTTTCCCTCTCTCCTTTTCATAGACATAACAGTTCCAGAATGGAGTATATATCTTAGAGTAAGCTAGCTGTGGTTGGCTGAATTCCCACACGTGAGGAGTCTGATGTGGGAGAATTATATGATGATAAAAGAGAGTGCAAGGGGAGGATCTTTCTCTTTTGCCACTTGGACACTGGGGGAGAGCCTCACTCCACAATGGTTGTGAGTAACTTCTACAGGTCACAGGCAGAAGTTATTATTTTTACCTTGATCTGACTAGCTTGCAAAGTCTGATTACCTATCCTATAACCATATTCGTAATTAAGCTTTAATAAAACATATAAAATATAGATCCTTTGTGTCTGTTGATTTGGGAATAAGGAGCTGAGCTGAACCACGTGCCAGAGGCCAAAAGCTACCACAATCAACCCTGCCCACCTACTCAAGCCTGTGAGCCAAGTGGAGTACAGGGGAATTCAATGAGGAATTGCCCCAAACAGAAAGTGCAGGACACTGCTGGTCAAAGAGGCTAATGAGTGTGGTGTGACCAGGAAGGTGAGGAGAGATCTGACTTAGCCAGAAGGCAGATAAAGAGATCTCTAATCATCACAGCTCATAAACTAGAATAATTCTTGTGATGATGGGACATGAATAGACACAAACTGTATTTGAATCTCCATATAGACAGTATGGCTGACACTCGCATTTAGAAATATCTTCAAAGCCAAAGGGCAGGTAAAGAAAGGTTATAGTTTGGCAGAAAAACAGACCCTTCTCATGTATGAGTCCCATGAAACTGAATGTTTACTGCATTGTTATCTGGATCAGCAGTTGCAAGACACAGATGCAACTTTTTAAAGTATCTTTCAGACTGGAATACATTGGGATCTGAACTGGGTATGTTGAGAACCAAAATATTTTCAGAGAAGTGAAACAGAAATAGTCCTGTCACATATTTCATATCAAGATTCAATATATGTGAGAACTCACTCTATTAATTTTCACCATCTAACAGCTCTCTACATCCCAATCATGGGTTTATTTAAACTGTGAATAAGTTTGTCAAGGAATGTTAAACAAGTCACCTTTCACTTTCTTTAAAAATACTTTGTTAAAATGTGATTAGCAGCTTCATGAAGCAACTCATCACAATGAAAGTTTCTCGCTGATGGATACAGATTTTCTGAAAGCATAGTTTTTGCTTTGGATCAAAGTTTGCCATGGTGGCTTGATGTAAAAGGAGGAAAGGCATGTAAGTGTCACCTACTGAATTTCCCACAACAATTAAAATAATGCTTTGGATTAGCTGACAGGATTTTGGCCTCATTGTTTAATTTTTCCCCTACTGTGTGTTGGAATCCACCATCCAAGTTTCTGAGTGTTTACATTCATTGTGCAAGAATGAATTTCTGAATTTCTGTTCCGAATACTCTTTTCCCTTTTTACTATGAGAACCTAAAGGCACTCTCTCTTTCTTTCTATTATATAGTTCTTCAGTGTTTTACAAGGTCCCTGGCTGACTGTTCTTCCTGTTCTGAAAAATCCATATGAGAGAGGTTATCTCTTATTATCTTTACTTGGTCTGTAAAGAAAATCTGTGACACCAGAGAAAGGACAAATCACTGGAATGATTGTTCCTCTACTAAAAAGAGGCATAGGGTTCTTCTCTCACACATGTTCATTAGCTGTCTGATAGCTACAGTAAATGCATAAATATCACAGTTCACATATATTACTGAAGTCCCCCCTTATTATTTAAAATAGTCTTCTCTGTCACACTGAATGAGGGTGGTTGAAGAAATGTGGTAGAAATGTTTGCCACAGTAGCTGTTTGCAGCAGGACAGTTTGTTATAAATAACATAGCTAGTTATTTCTGAGCAAAAGGGGCATAGCTAGGATATGTGTCAAAATGTAGCACAATGGCTGCAATCCAGTAGTAAGTTGTGAACAGAGTAGGTCAACTGAATCAGGATACCCAGAGTGCTATAGTGAATAGAATAACATAACAGGCTCAGGAGGCATGGGTTACAATCCCCATACACTCCACACATAATCATCTGTGTGGGGTGGGGTGGGGGTGGCAGTATAGAACAGTAAAACAATCCATTAAATGTCTTGACAACCTTATTAGGGTTGCTGTATATAGGTTCTGCTTTGAAGGCAGATAACATCAACCTCAATGAGTGGGAATTCTGTGAGTAAACTGCTTTGTAAGTTCCACTGAATCAATGGACCTTCAATGGATTTTTGTCATTCAAGCATTACAAATTTATTTTTCTCCTTGATTTCAAACATTAATTTTAAGATCATTTTATACATATTTTTATATATTTTTATATGTTTATCAGTCCTTTATATTTTATATTTTATTTCTTTTATATTTTTAGTATTTTCATGGTGCAATATCAGAATTGGTCAGTAGAGGGAACCAGATAATATTTCCCTATTTATTTATTTATTTATTTTGTAGACTAGTGTCATGATAGGGGTGTTGTGTAGCTGGCTGATGTGGAAAACTCTCCAAGGGCCCTTCACTGGGGAGAACCCAGACTTGGGGTTCCCTCTCACAAGCAAAGCCTTCTTTTAAAAGTTCAGCTGCCTGTCTGCCCTCAGAATACACTCTCCTTCACCTACACACCCTTCACGATGCTTCTGGATTGGGAAGTGGCACTCCTGCTCTAAACAGGCAAGTTGGTAGCTTAAGTAGGCAATACAGCTGAAAAACAGTCTTTGTTTATATTTTGCCAATGTGACTGACACAAAAATGCTTCCATTTTGAGTTTAGCTATTCTCAAAACTTACAAAGAGAATATAATATATGAACCTTAACACCTATTAAATGTAAATATGAATAATAAAAAGAAAGAATATAGACAGCTGTGTCTCAGGCAGACCAACTTTTGCAAAACAATTTATTATGGTGAACATAGGATTATGACAGTAACCACAGCTCAAACAGTTGCATTGGACATACATTTCTTTTATTAAATGACTTTGGATCTTTTGAAGTTGCAGGAGACTAAGTAGGGAAATATCAACTTTTTGTACTATATTATTATTATTATTATTATTATTATTATTATTATTATTATTATTATTATTATTATTATTATTATTATTATTATTATTATTATTATTATTATTATTATTATTATTATTTGTTACTGGATTAGTATTGGTAGTATTATCTAAGTATGCCTGAAAATGAACACCTCAGGTTGGAAAGTGTTCAATAAGCTCTTGGGGAAGAGTGGATAAGTAGCACCAGAAAGAGTGAAGCTGCTGCCAAAGAAAAAAGGACGCTGAGCTGTAGATGGATCTGATGGTGATAAGAAAGACTGATGCTGTAACAAACAATATTGCATAGAAAACTGGAATGTATGATCTATGAATCAAGGCAAGCTGGAAGTGGACAAACATGACATAGAAAGACTGAGCATTGACATCTTGGGAATCAATGAACTAAAGTGGATACAGTTGTGTGAATTTAACTCAGGGAACCATTACATCTGCTACTAGGGGCAAGAAGCCCTTAGAAGAAATGTAGGGCCCTTATAGTCAATAAAAGAGAGAAGTAATGGAATGCAATCTTAAAAATGACAGAGTGAACTGAGTCCAAATTCAAGACAAACCATTCAACATCACAGTATGCCAAAGTCAACCAGTTCTGTGAAGACCTACAACACCTTCTAGAACTGACACACACACAAAGATGTCCTTATCATCACAGGAGATATGAAGTCAAAAGGTAACTGGAATATTGGGCACATTTGGCCTCATAGAACAAAATGAAGCAGGGCAAAGCCTAATAGAGTTTCCTAAGAGAATAGCAAACACCCTCTTCCAACAACCTACAAATGGACAACACCAGATGACCAACACGGAAATCAGCTTGATTCTGTACTCTGCAGCCAAAGATGGAGAAGCTCTATACAGTCAGCAAAAACTAGATCTGAAGTAGGCTGTGGCTCATATTATGAGATACTGGTTGCCAAATTCAGGCTTAGAATTAAGAAATTAGAGAAAACCATTAGGCCACTGAGGTATTACGTAGATGGCATCCCTCATGAATATATAGTGAAGGTGAAGAATAGATTTAAGGGATTAAACTTGACAGACAGAGTGGCTGAAGAATTATGGATGGAGCTTCATACAGGAGCCATGATAACATACAAAAATATTAGGCACCTAATAGAAGAAGAGGTTAGGAAAAGATGACAAAAATATACAGAATAACTCTTTAAAAAGGACCTTAATGTCCTTGACAATCACAATGGTGTGATCACTGACCTTGAGCCAGATATCTTGGAGTGTGAAGTTGAGTAGAAAGTATTACTAACAACAAAGCTAGTGGAGATGATAGTTTTCCAGTTGAGCTACTTAAAGCCCGAAAAGATAATGTTGTTAAAGTGTTGCACTCAATATGCCAGCAGTTTTGGAAAATGCAGCAGGGGCCACAGGATTTGAAAAAGTCAGTTAATATTCCAATTTCAAAGAAGGACAATGCCAAAGAATGTACAAACCATTATGCAAATGTGCTCATCTCACATGCTAGCAAGATTCTACAAGCTAGGCTTCAGCAGTATGTGAATCGATAACTTCCAGAAGAACAAGTTGGGTTCTGAAGAGCCTGGGAAACAATAGATCAAATTGCCAACATTTGCTGGACCATAGAAAATGCAAGGGAGTACAGTAAAAATGTCTACTTCTGTTGTATTGACTACACCAAAACCTTTCATTGTGTGGATCACAAAAAACTGTGGCTAGTCCTCAAAGAAATGGGAGTACCAGACCACCTCTCCTTTCTTTTGAGAAACACTTATGTGGGTCAAGAAGTGACAGTTAGGATCATATATAGAACAACTGATTTGTTTAGAATAGGAAAAGGAGTTTGACGAGGCTGTATATTGTCACCCTGCTTATTTAACTTTTATACAGAGTATATCATATGTAATGCAGATCTGGATGAAGCACAAACCAGAATTAAGATTGGTGGGAGAAATACAGTAATACACCGGATAACAATTGGACCGGATAGCGCTAGAATCGGATAACTATGCAAGATTTTTTGGAAAAATCTTGCATCAGATAACGATTGTTTTAGCGTTATCCGAGCCAATCGTGTGTGTGTGTGGGGGGGGGGGGTTGGATTGGGTAGAACATCTACCCAATCCACACACACACACCCCAGCGATGGATCACTGCTACTGAACTAGGGTCGGGCAAAAGGCAGGTGGGTGCCTGCCTTTCCTCCCCGACCCTAGTTTAGTAGCAGCGATTGCTGGACAAAGCCTAGTGGCGCACGGGCTAGCTAGCCTGAGTGCCGCTAGGCTTCGTCAACAGCTTTGTCTCACCACCCGACACCGCGAAAGTCTGGAAACCATTTGTAGAATATGTAATGGTTAAAAAACAAGGCACTACTCCTGTACCAGAACAAAGTAATTTTTGGAAATTATGAGTTGTTACAATCCCCCAGACAATGTAAATAACACAAGGGTGATGATAAAAGTGTGAGCTATAGTAAAGTAGGGAAACAAAGGTATTAGAAAAAAACATAATTATAATGCAATTATTAGAGGAGAATCATAATGCTGTACATGTGTGATTTTGTTTGAATTTTTGTTTTTACATTTATCATGTGTAAGAATTTATGGAAGAGTATGTAAAAGATTGTTTTCCTTATGTATGAGTTTATTTTTAATGTATATTTTACTTTCTTATAAACCTATAAAGAATTTAAAACTCACCACCCGAAAACCGCACTGGCCCCTTACCGCTTGCTAAGGGGCCAGTGCGGTGCGGGAAACAGGCATTCGCTGGAGCGCAACAAAGCGCACGAGCGGGTGCCTTGCCTCGCCACCCGACACGAGCACAAAGGTTCATGTCGGGTGGCAAGACAAGGCACCCGCTCGTGCGTTTTGATGCACGCCAGTGGGTGCCTGTTTCTCGCACCGCACTGGCCCCTTACCGCTTGCTAAGGGGCAAGGGGTGCCTTGACCGAAATCCTCTCCCCCTGCGTGGGTGGTCCCCCCCCGCTTTGATCCCTTGCCTTGGCGCGTGACCCCCGTTTCGATAGCATGCCTGGGCAAGGGGTACCTTGGCTGAAATCCTCTCCCCCTGTGCAGGGGAGGGAATTTCGGCCAAGCCACCTCTTCCCTGGCATGCTATCGCAATGGGGATCGCACGTCAAGGCAAGGGATCAAAGCAGGGGATGGCACCCCCCTCTTTGATCCCTTGCCTTGGTGTGCGACCCCCTTGCTCAGAGTCCGGTGGGTTCGCTAGAAGAGGCTCCCGCTGGTGCGCCTTTTCGCATGCATGCGAGCGCCTCTTCTCCGGGCTTTTTTTTAGCATTGTTCGATGCATGCATCGGACAACGCTAAAAATCGGATAACGTCATGACTTATGGAACCAAGTCATAACGTTATCCGGTGTTCTACTGTATCTATAGCCTGAGATATGCTGATGACTCTACTCTAATGGCAGAGAGGGAAGAAGACCTAATGAGCCTTTTGATGAGGGTGAAAGAGGAGAGTGCAAAAGATGGCTTAAAACTCAACATCAAAAAAACCAAGATCATGGAATCTGGCCCCATCACTCCTTGGCATATCAAAACCGAAGAAATGGAAGTAGTGACAGAACTTACCTTTTTGGTATCTAAGATCTAAGATAGTGCCTGCAGCCATCAAATAAAAAGATGCTTACTCCTTGGGGGGCAATCTATGAAAAACCTAGGCAGCATAATAAAAAGTACAGACATAATCCTGCCAACAAAAGTCCACATAGTTAAAGCAATGGTCTTCCCAGTAGTAATGTATGACTGTGAGAGCTGGACCATAAGGAAGGCTGAGCGCAGAATAATATATGTTTTCAAACTGTGGTGCTGGAGAAGATGTTTGAGAGTCCCCTGGACTGCAAGGAGATCAAATTAGTCCATCCTGAAGGAAATCAACCCTGACTTCTCCTTGGAAGGACAAATACTGAAGCTGAAGCTCAAGTACTTTGGCTACCAAATGAGAAGAGAGGACTTACTGGAGAATATCCTGATGTTAGGAAAGATTGAAGGCAAAAGGAGAAGGGGTGACAGAAGATGAGATGGCTAGACAGCATAAATGATACAGCGGGCATAGAACTGGGCAGCCTACAGAGGATGGTGGATGACAGATGAGCCTGGCATGATGTGGTCCATGATGTCACAAATGGTTGGACTCAACTGTTAGACCAAATAACAGCAATTAGCATGTTGTTAACCACCCAGAGAGTATCATGCAATTTGGGAAGTATATTAGCTGAATTCAACAAATTAACACACTTTAAGGTGGGGTTTTGCTCAGAGGTAGGAGGCAGATGGTTGATTTGTGATAATGAGAATTTCATTCACCATATCTCACTGTTGAAATTTAGTGATCAACCAGACATGTTTCCAGTCATGCTGGAAAACCCCCCAGTATACTTTAATACAACCTCTCATTTGGAATAGGATGCAGCAAATGTATTTCACCTGACCTCTTGTACCCACACTCTCTGCTGCTGACTCTCATAGCAAGCAAGTCTCTTTTCCTGCCTATAGCAAACCTTGGAATGCATAAAGGTAATGGTAGTTGCCACAGCAGGTGATCTTAAGAAGAGCTCTGAAAGGAGCAAGCAGGTGCCATCACCAAGGGAAGCATCCTTTGCCCTCCAAGAACACAACTGATTTTCTTAAAGAAGGTTTAGTAAATGGAAGAAAGCATTAGAAACAGATGCTGCTGTGGAGTTTGCACTCATTGTTGAGATAATTAGTGACAGACTACTTGTATGAGAATCAGCCTCTACAAAGTTAAAAGTGTTGTTGTCACATTTTAAACTGCTTCTTTAAGAAGCCTCAGTGTGTTTCGATTACAGCAGGGCTTCTCACATGGTCTTGCCGGGGTTTTTGTTTTAACACATCCCTAAAATATTGACGATAGAGAGAGGATCAAAGCTGGTTTCGCATTCACTTTGTTCCAAATTACCATCCCAACGTTCACATGCTCTCTTTGAAGCTCTATAGAAACCAGGCTTGGCTTTGGAAATTAAAATGGAAAGTCCCAGGAGAGGCAGCTGTTGGTAGAGTTCCAATACCTTATTGTATTATTTCTTCCACTAAGAGATGGGAATAATAATATAGGCTTTTTTCCCTCTCCCAGGTTTTCAATATTTTAAAGGGCTTCAAGAATCCGGCATGAAGAGATCTTCTTAAAATGTAAACATGGTCTATGTGTTTGTAGGAAAAGAAAGTTTATGAAGAATGTACATTCTCCAAAGCGGAAAACATTCAGCAGCTGCAAGTGAAAATTTCAGTTTGAACCAAGCAGGAAGACAAAGGATTTAAACATGTGTTGTGCTAATTTAGTTGGATTTAGGTTACAATTTAGAAGATGTTTGGGAACTTCACCCCATCAAGATTTTTATTCTTAAATAGTTTTTGCACAAATCAGATCCATTCAAGATGAAGTGCTGTTGTTCTTTTCTGATCCCTCTCCCCAAGGAAAATTTCATGCATGATACATTTCCTGTAGTGGCTCAAGTGACTAAGACACTGACTGGGAGACAAAAGGTCAGAAGTTCGATTCCCGGGTACTGCAGGACGGAATGAGCTCCTGTCTTTGTCCCAGCTCCTGCCAACCTAGCAGTTCAAAAGCAAGAAATTGCAAGTAGATAAATAGGGACCACTTCAGTGGGAAGGTAACAGGTTTCTGTGTCTAGCCATGCCTGCCACATGCCCACAGAAATTTCTGCAGAAGCAGACAGTGCTGGCTCTTCAGCTTTGAAACAGAGATGAGCACTGAACCCTAGAGTTGGATACAACTGGCTTTCAAGCAAGGAAAACTTTTATCTTTACTTTTACCTTTACACATACCTAGTTCTGTGAGGTGTGCATGAAATAATCTCAACCATACCTGTTTAGTGCTTTGCCCAAGACACATTTGGGTTGAAATCTTGTACAGTTACATAAATGCTGTAATATTTGGAAGTGAATCACCATTAGTTTTTTTTTAAATTCTCTGTTGCATAGCAAGTCACATGATTCAATACATGGCAGGTAACATCCTGCTTGCATTTCTGCACAACAGGATTCTGTTCTTTGAGTTTTATGAATGAGTGAGGAAATAAACAGTTGATTGGCAGCCAGCTTTAAGATCACTCTTTCAAGATGACTGCAACTGAAACATGAAGATTAACTAATATTGTGGATTAAAAGCACGTGTCTTTCAACTCATATGTAGAATTCCTAATATCCAACTCATATTCACACTGCTGTTTGTATTCTTTCATTTAGAAAGCTATAGAGTATTTCAGAATGCCAAAACAAATGACAAACAAAACCAAAAGTGCAGCATACAATTTGGCACATCAAAGTCAACTGCTGATCAAGTTTTACAATTCACCTTTGGGGCAAGCAACAGGTTATCTTTCCAGATGTTAAAGTGCTGCCATTCGGTTCTCCCACTCATTGCATCATCACTTGCTCTCCTCCCCACCCCCCACACACATATCATATCTCCCCTCATATCCACATAAAGGCCATGGGTGAGACTTCTGCCATGTTCCCTGCCTTAGAGCTATCATACCCAAGGCTTAAAATTGGTCATTCTTGCATCCTGGGAAGGGAGAAGTGTTTTACCAGTACCTTCTTCTGGGGATATCTCAGAACTGTGAAGCTTGCTCAAAGCCACAAATGCCTGCTCTTCTACTAGGCAACTCAGTGGGAATCAAACTCCCTTTGACTTTGCAGACTACGTTACTACACTATCCAGCTAGCTAGTACCCCTAACATAGGCAATGAGATACGTTCCTTCAGAAATATATAGTAAGTTTCAGAACCTCAAATAAGTCATCATCAGCAGTAATAATATCAATTATTACACTGAAAATGTAGTGAAAGGGAACATTTCTGTCAACATTTGCAATGTTTGTGACTTTATATTATTGAATTTTGTATATTGTATTATTGTGTATTTACTTTGTATATTGTTTAATTGTCATGTGAGCCACCTTGAGTCGGGTTTCCTGATTGGGGGGCATACAAGTGCAAAAATTAAATTAAATCGATGTAGGTATCTTCTCTTAAGAAGGTCACCTGCAGTTGTGAATCCTAACTGTAAAGATCTTGCATTTAACCCCTCCTTGAAAAAAGTGAAAGAATCTACTGTATATGTTATACAAAACAGTTTGTTAATTTTTTAAATAAAATATATTGATAGGACTTGGCTCAGGGGTACCGTTGTAGGAAATTCAATAAAGAATTTTTATCATTGTTATTCTCTATTTTAAGTCATATTCTACTACTGGCTCAGAGGCTTCAGGATCTAGGACCACACTATACGGTTTCCTAGGCATGATGGGTAGGGTAGTCTCTCGGAATGCCTTTTAAAAACAATTCAACTCAGAGACTGCCTTTCCCTTCATGGATATCAAGTACTTTGCTTTACTGATTTAGTTTATATCCTACCCTTCTCCCAGTGCTGGGATCTAAGGCAGTTATTTGATATATGATGGGTTATATGCTGTGGTTCTCTTAAAGTGCAGGAGATATATCTATCTGTGACTTACCTACATACATCAGCATAAATCTGCACACAAAAGTTAGAAGCAAGCATGTCATGTTTTACAGTGGTAAGTGTCCTTTTTAGTGATTTTTGTCTTCCAAAGCTCGTATTTCCAGATGGCCATACTCCTTTTTTATGATGCAGCAATGGTCTCCCTAAGAGCAATATCTTTTCTGCAGTAGCTCAAGGATTCTGAGATTAGTTTCTAGAGGAGGCATATCAACATGCTTCCCTGCCAAGTTTCAGGAACTTTTATAATACTTTGTCAGTGTTTGAGAAGTGATATTTTCTTCCAGTTCTTTCTTTCCCATTTTGTATTTGCTCTAATAATGTTTTAATTTATGACTATAAATTTAATGAAGACTTGATCTGAATTATTTCTAGAATCATAAGATATTGAAAACTGTAATACCCTTTGTGACACTAAGAACCATTGCCCACCAGGCACTTCTTTCTCCCACCATCCTCCTCAGCCCGCCCAGCTTTGTGCCCATTGCATCTACAATACCATCTAGCCATCTCATATTTGGTCACCTCCTACTTCTTTTGCCCTCCAACTTTCCCAGCATCAAGGCTTTCTCAAGTGAATCCTCTCTTCTCATTTGATGTCCAAAGTACTTTAGCTTCATCTTTACTATTTGACCTTCTAGGGAACAGTCAGGGTTGATTTCTTCTAGGATCAACCTATTTGTTCTCCTCACTATCCAGAGGACTCTCAAAACTCTCCCCCGACACCATATTTCAAAGGCATCTATTCTGCTGTGCTCTGCTTTCCTAATGGTCCAGCTCTCACAACCATACATTACCACCAGGAATACCATTGCTTTGACTATGTGAATTTTTGTTTGCAAGGTGATGTCTCTAATTTTAAGATGGTTAAAAGGTTGAAGCTCTTCCTTTGCTCCTTTATCTCACTGCTAGGCTGGACCTGCTGATGGAATCATCTTACTACTACCTTTCAAGTACATTTTTGCCTTACAGTGAAGATCATTCTGAGGCCAAGATTTTCATTACACACATATAAAAATGCTTTTATACCTCTGAGACCTGCTGGTAACATACAACTCCAGCTGTTCACTCAGATAAAGAAGCAACTGTGGAGAATCTGATAAGTTCACAGTATATATTGAAGACCTGGAGCCCTCTTTCCTCTGAAGAATAATGTACTGTGTACACTGTATATGGCACTATACTGTGTCATTTCTCCCCTTGGGTTCCAGGAACCTCAATGACTTTAGCTTTGTATGTTCAAATTAGAGAACATTTATGCATTCATTTATTTGTTGTCTACAATTCTTTATTAACATTCTTTCTCCCACCTTCAGGTGCTCCTACTGCCAGTCTAGAACACAAAAGAAAAAGAAAAACCTTTGCCCCATACACCCCCAGAATAAGGAAACAGACACAATTAAATTGGTTGAAAAATCGGGCCACTTTATTAACTGTTAATGATCTTAACTTGTTGAACGTCTTAACTTGTTTAGGCTGCTCTTCAGCAGGTCGACGTAGCACTGGTAAGGATGTCTGTTGGAATAATCTATTCCATTAACCTGAAGGTTAACTTATTAATTTGAATACTGACCAATTTTTCTAGATCCCCTTGTCAGAAGTGACCTCCACCTGGTTTTCCTTCTGACACCACAATCGGGCGAACGATTGTATGGGACTGCCAGCTGCCAAGCATGGCAGCCCCTTGTTCCTGTTCCGCATTTCAACAAATCCAGGGTATCTTTCTTTCTAGGCTGTCTACCACCCTGACTGGTGAAATGCGCCCCAACCCGATGCTATAGGGATCTGCCTCATTTCCTTACCAGTGCTACCCGCCAGTGACCAAATTCAAAAATGGGGTACCTCCATATCTCGACCATACACAACAGTGTGGGGTGGGCGAAAACCACAAGAAACCAAGGTGCCAATCAGGTTTCAAGCAAAAATTCCCACCCGGCCCTGAAGTGACCAAAACAATCACACTGCTGCTTAAGGGAGGGAGGGTGGGCAACAGCGCCCGATTCAGGTTTGTAAAAGGCGGCAAGGCTGGGAGTGCGCTGCCCTTATAAGAGCAGTGCTCAGCCCCGCCTCCATTGCCTTGCTGCCAACAGAGCTCTGTTCCCTTCCGAGCTGTTGGAGCAAAGCGCGCGCCACAGGGAGCTGCCTGCAGCGCGCGGACAAAATAAATAGGTAGATAATTCCTAAGCATTATAAATTATGGACTCTATACATTAGCAAAATAAGAAAGGTAAAAAGTTATAGTTCATTGTCTTTTGAACTTGCTGTTATCTTTTGACCTTTTTTTACAGGATGCTCTATTACAGAGGTGCCCAAACTACAGCCTGTGGGCCAGATCATCTAATGCCAGTTCATCTGGCCCATGCTGCCCTTGTTGCTCCTGGAAGCGGAAGTCAAATGTGCATGCATGGGTGCATAATGTGGCCACACATGTACAGAACGCTGCTGTAAATTACCCACAGATGTTTGTATTTACAACAACTGCGGGTCATTTACTGCAGCATTATATGCATCTGCAGGCATGTTATGCACCCACACATGCACATTTTCCTGCTGCTGGTGGAAGAAACCATGTGAGCAGCATGCTCAACCACATGACTGGCCCATGGCCCAGAATGTTTGGTCACCCCTACTCTAATGATACCACTTTCTGTCTATTTTACCTCTGGTTAGTTATTTTATATAAGAATTAAATGAAGTCATGTTTGTGTGTGTATGTCTGTGTCCTGGAGACTGGATTTTCCATCCTTTCTGATACAAATTCTCTGAGGGTTTATATATACATATATATAAATTATAGATAGTAATTTCACAATCGCCAGTCTACAATGTACACATGTGCTTCTACTACTAAGAAGGCCAGCATTACTGTCCATTACTGGTAACTTTGTCGATATGATTATTGGACAGAAACCTATTTGATCATCTGGGTGGCTAAGTTAGTTTTTGGGTTTTGTTTATTTTTGGACCCATTGTTTCACAGATTGACAGGGTTTTTTTAGATTTTCCAGGTTAAACTAGTGAGTTTCTGAATAATTTGCTCTCTATTCTTTCTTTAGTATCTATGTCTGTGGTTCTACAACCATTTGAAGAGAATATGTTTTATTGATCGGATAGTGGTTGCATGCAAAAGTGATGAATTTTATTGAGTAAATTGCATGTTTGTTTATTTATTTATTTACAGTAAATTTATATACCACCCCAATAGAGAGACTCTGGGTGGTGTACACAGTCCAACAAACACCTCACTGGCTGATCAGCAACAATTAAAAAACAATATAAAATATATTGTGATTCTACCATTCTTTTTAATATTTTAAATCATTTTTTGTAATCATATTTTATCTAATGTATTTTATCACATTTTAACCTGATATGGTAAAATGACTGATCAGTTAATAAAGGAGACTGGATACAACCAGAATCCCCTCACAAGCATAAATCTCACACAACCTTTTTGGTGAGGAAGGAATTAAAAGTTCTCATCCAAGCTGACAGTTATGTCCCTGAATTACAGGTTCAAAAATTCTGATTGCCCCAGACAGGGAGCTAATTTCCCATTTGGAACTAATGTAAGGAGTCTATAAATTCAGCAAATAAATGAGAGAGAGAGAGAGAGAGAGAGAGAGAGAACACAAGACAAAGGAAAAAACCTCTTGATTTTCATCAAAAACTTGAGCAAAATTGTGTTGCTACTTGGAGTTTGCAGTGGGAATGGGAGAATGATTGAGCTAGAATTGGAAACACAGAAGTGAAAAGAGAAAGCAAGAAACAAACTTTTTTATTATTCCACTTGTTACCCCATCACCGCCCATCTGAGGGGTGATCTTCCCCACTCTGAGCAGCTAACAACAACATATTAAAAACATCTTAAAAATCACATAATAAAAATACAAATACCCGACCTAATTAATGGAAGGGGAGGCCCAACAAGAAACCTAACACTAGACAGATGATGACCCCTTCTCAAAAGTCTCCCTAAACAGAAGTGATTGGACATGTACTAGGAGCAGTGACCAAACACCAGATCTATTTTTCTTATCAGAGCGGTGGAAGAATGATCTGAAATTCCAGCAATTAGACATAACACCTGTGCCATGGTCAGATCACTATCTGGTGACTATGGACTTTCTAGGGGCAATGCTCTATCACAGGGAGGCAGGACCAGTTAAATTGGCCCGCCCCTGGTGACTGATGGATCCTGAAGGATTTCAAAGGGAACTGGGGTGTTTTCCTCTGGATTGGCTATATGATTTGCCCAAGGCTCCCGTTGACCTCTGGTATGGAGATGCAATGGCAGCCTTGGACATGATCGCACCACTACGGCCTCTCCGCAGTTAGGCAGCAGTAGAAATTTGACAAATAAATAAATAAATCACAAAGCATTTATATATCCAGATTTACACTCACATATGTCCTGGGTGAAATGTCATGCCATGAGGACACTGTAGGTACTGTACTTGGGTCTTGGAGCTGGGACCTTGCTTGAATGGAAATGCAAGGGAGGATGGATGGTTCCCCATGGTAATGAAGGACCTCCTGATGTGATTGTTTTTCATCTTGGTGGAAATAACCTAGAGAAAAATAAACAAAAGGCTTTTATCCTTAAAATTGTTTGTAACCTCCAAGAAGTCAAAGATGATAGCCCAGAACATTGTTCATATGATCAATGATCCTTGCAGGTATGGTTTGAAAGGTGGATAGCAACCTCAGATATATTGATAAAGTTAGACTGGGTGTTCTATAGAGCTCACTTATTTCCCATCCAGACATTAGATTTGAGTTGTATCTGTGGGGTAGAGTTCATATGTCAGGTTTAGGGAGCAGCATCCTTTTGTAGGATCTGCAGAAGGGCCTGAGGGCCAACATCTTCTGCTTAGTGGGAGGCAAGGGACTCATCAATGGCTAGCAGGTAGTGCAGAAGGGAACTGAATAATGGTGAGTTCTTTAAGAATATTGGAGGGGGAGACTACTTTAGTTATCAGGGTGGGGGTGGGTGGGATGCATAAGTGCAAGTCATGGCCATTGCCTATCTAAGTCGCAAGGCTTGGGTGGCTGATAGTCATCCTGGGTGACCTGAGCTTTGACTGTTCAGGAACAGGCTGTATTTGGGATAACATAGATCTGGTGTTTGAAACTCATGCATGGAAGAGAAGCTGCAGGGGTAAAAGTAATCCCCTGGCTCTGGGTACAAGCATCTGCAGTATGACAGGTCCTACTGCAGGAATAAGGAGGAGGGGTATTACCGGTTACTAGCTAATAAAGTTGGTTCCTATGTAAACCTCATTTTCTGTGTTTATCTCATTATTTCTCGGCTGGGGGATGCAAAGAACAGACTGTCTCCTACAATTGTCCTAAATCTAGTGTCTTTCTGAAGCTCAGTTTAAAAGTTAAAAAATCAATTTTTAGAATTGCATTATACCATGTTGATTCATTCTGCTGTGCAAAATCAGAGGTGAAACTATTGTTCACCTCTAATAATAAAAGTGGTGTTCTTCATAACTTCAAGCCTTGTAATATAACAGTGAAAAGTATTTTCCTAAAGATATGAGCAACTAAAACTGAATTAAGGGAGACCATTGCTATTCTATTCATGCTTGGCACATGACCACGGAAACGTCTGCAGAAGGAGACAACACTGGCTCTCCAGCTACACACAAAGATGAGCACTGAACCTTAGAGTCAGATATGACTGGCTTTCAAGCAAGGGAAACCTTTAACTTTGCCTTTGTTATGGATAAATTAAAATGTTCTGGACTTTTATTGTTCTTTTTTTTTAAAAAGGGAGCTTTTTCGTATGCTAGCTTAAACATTATTATTACTAGTTATTTTTAACTGATTTTCGCCATACTTAATGCATAATGAAATGAAAATACGTATCCTGATTTGCAGAGGTGTAGTGAGAAACAATTTGAGAAGGCAATGCATAATTGGGTGCAAGATACTTTCATATTTTAGTGTATGTCTAAAATATACCTGAGTATGTTTGAACCATATATTGCCCACTATTCCATTTCCAAAAAGGACAGGCATCACCAAAAGGGAAAACATGGAAGGCAAAGAACATCAAAAGAAAGATTCTTCATACACAAAAAAAATAATAATTTCTGCATTAAGCATAGAACAATAGAGTTGGAAGGGACCTGTAAGGCCATCAAATCCTGGTTCATGCAGAACTCCAAGTGAAAAATACTTCTGACAGATGGACATCCAACTATTTATGTAATGCATATGCCTTTTGTTATGTCTTTTGCTATGCATGTACCTAAGGAATTTTTCTTGTTTGTTTTTAGCATTGCTTGCTAACTGCAGCTTTTGTCTTCCTAATGCCTTCCCTGAAATCCTTTACCACCTCCTTACACTCTTCCTTCTCTACATTTCCATATGTTAATTGAAATGAAAATCTGGAAGCATAAGCACAATTAGATTTTATAACTATGATTTATATGGAAATATACTACTGCTAACAGTATTGCACAAGACTGTAATCATCTTGCAGCACAGCATTGAGAAAAATATGGGTTATAAATCAAACCAAACCAAACCAAACCAAATCAAATTAATCAGGTATAGTGTTTAATAACTCTTTGAAATGCCCCATGAATTGTATTTTCTGCAATTTACTTTCTTTTTTTATTCGTGTCAGAGGTACCACCAGCATATAATAACATACAAAGCTAAAAATAACACATATAAAACAACATAGAATTTAAAAGGGCTAGATGGCATCTGCCCAATATTGGGCCACATTAACAGCATAAAGTTCTCCTCAGTGCATGTTGAGGGGCATTGTGTAAATTATATCATATGGGAGATAGTTTGTACTTCTCCATATTCACACAGGCTGTCATGTACAGGGAAACCCCACTTTCTCAGATTAGCCGTTGATCTTCCTACCCAGTGGTGGGATGTCAAAAAATTTACTACCCCACCATGACATCATCATAGTGTGAGCAGAGCTAATGTCATGATGTCATGGGCAGAGCCA
Organism: Furcifer pardalis; assembly: GCA_030440675.1. NCBI lineage: Eukaryota > Metazoa > Chordata > Lepidosauria > Squamata > Chamaeleonidae > Furcifer > Furcifer pardalis. Next base: position 133,238,525 of record CP126891.1, read on the forward strand.
AAATCATGACATCATGATGTTGTGGGTGGGGAGAAAGAAAAAAAATACAAAATACAAAATAAAATAAGCACACACACACACCTCAAACCCCCCCCCCCGCACACATCAAACACAAATCTGTCACTTACCTGTTAGTATAAGTGCCTGGGCAGCACCATGTTGCAAGATCGATATGGTCATCGTACCAGTTCTCTTGGGTAATATGCCTTAATGTAAATGTAAAACAGCTGTACATCCTTAAGGGTTTTCAACTGGAACAGCAATTGGAACAGCACAGGTGTAGCTTATTGATGAATTAACTCAAAGACTTTGCTTAAAAATCCCATGCCATGCTGCCAGACCTGTTGGCCACCAGGCCTTTTTAGGAACTGTGGTAGTACATCAATATAGGTAAAGGTATTAACCTGTTACATCCCATCACTGTTCCTACCCCTGACTGCAGTCAATTTAAAGCTTTCCACATAGGCCGTGGTTCTCTTTGGCCAGTTGACAGAGAATCACATGGTTCTGCCCAGTTATCTGGTAGTTCTTTGCTCACCTTCCATAGTTCTAAGGTAGTCAGTGGGGAATGGATGTTTGGAGGGGAAGAAGTTGTGAGGAAACTACGTCTTGATAGCAGGTGTATGTACAAGGAACTTGCTTTGACCTACTCTTTCTGAGCAGCACTTTCTTGGCGGAACTTTGGTGGAGGGATCCCAGCTAAGTAACACAATTTTTATATTGGGGTTGGTTTTAAATATCCTGTGACCAGTCTTGCTGTTTCATTTAAGGTCACATCCACCTATTTTGCATGCTTTGATCTGCACCACACTGGACTAGCATACTCTCCTGCAGAGTAACATAAAGCTAGCACAGAAGTTCTTAATGTGTATGGTTGGATACCCCAACTTGTGCCTGTTATTTTCCTCAGAATATAGTAATACCCTGGATAATGTTAAACCTTGGTTCCACAAGCTTTAACGTTATGCGGTTTTTAACGTTGTGCGATACATTTATTGCACAACATTAAAACAAAGCCCATGGTGGCTGCTTTGATTTGGGAATGGCCAGGGGGAACCCAGCACCAGCCAAAGCAGCTTCTAGGCACACCCACCCGTCCTCAAAGTCAAAGCAGCCACTGTGGGCTTGGCCTCTGCTGGCCGCTTTGACTTGGGAAGGGCTGGGGAAAGCGCCTAGAAGCTGCCCTGGCTGGTGCTGGATTCCCCCTGGCCCTTCCCAAATCAAAGCGACCCGCTCGTCTATCTCCTCAGAAAAGGAACCATGGATCGGATGCTCAGATCCCTGGTTCCTTTTCCAAAGAGGCAGGTGACCCACTCGCCCCCAGACGAGGTTTGTCCTAGAAGGGAATGACCCCTTCCCTTCCAGAACAAGCTGCAGGTGCACCCACACACACCTGCAGCTTGTCCAGGAAGATAAGGGGCCAAGCGCTTGGCCTGTTTCCTTCCAGGACAAGTTGCAGGTGCATACGGGTGAGACTAGGCTTATCCTGGAAGGAAACAGGCATTCCCTTCTAGGACAAGCTGCAGGTGTGCCTGCATTCACCCGTGGCCTGTACTGGAAGGGAAGGGTACAAACGCTTGGCTCCTTCGCTTCCAGGACAAGCTGTGGATGCACATGGGTGAGACTAGGCTTCTCCTGGAAGGGAAGGGGCATTCCCTTCCAGGACAAGCAGCGGGTGTGCCCGCACTCACCCACAGCTTGTCTTGGAAGGGAAAGGGCCATTCCCTTCCAGGACAAACCTCATCTGGGCCCGAGTGATTCGCCTACCTCTTTGGAAAGGGAATCAGGATCGAAGCATGCATCCGTTTTTCCCCAAATTTCCTCAGGAGATCTCTGCCCCAAAGCTGGCAGGGTTGCTCTCTACCTGGGAAGTGCCTTCTCAGGTGGAGAACAGCCTTGTGGGCTTTTGGGCTTGGATCTCTGGTGATGCCCTCGCTGTTTCGAGGCAAGCCTAAAAACAGTGAGGGTACCTCAGAGATCTCTATCCCAAAGCTGGCAGGACTGGTTTCCACCTGGGAAGGCATTTCCCAGGTGGAGAGCAGCCCTGCCAGCTTTGTGACAGAGATCTCCAGAGGAAATCTGGGGGTGGGTGGGTGGGATGGATGCACCACACAATGTTAACTTAACTTAACATTGTGTGGTGCAAATTTCCCCCCAGATTTCCCAATGTTATCCGGTTTTAACATTGTGTGGTACAAACATTAAACGGGGTATTACTGTATGGCAAAACTCTTCTGTTTGGTATTAAGACAGTGGGGGCTGAAAGTGAGAATTTGATCCAGGATAACTTCCAGGTATTTGGGGAAGATGTAATGTTTGAGCCTGGTGCCATTTCAAATCACCTGCAGGCTTCTTGATGTCTCACAGTTTTTCAAATGAAAGGCACAGAGTTGAGTTTTTAGGCAGATTGGCTTCAGTTGGTTATCTCTATAATATATAGTCATTAAATTCAAAGCCTCAGTCAGTTTTTTTCACAATAGCCTCAAAGGTTGTGCACTGTGTGGCAATTGTCAAGTCTTCAGCATAAAGAAAGCTCCTAGTGGCTTCTGGCAATGACTGATCATTAGTATATATGTTAAACAGTGTGGGATCTAGCACACTGCTCTGTTGGAGACCATTTCTTTTAATTCTCCATTGTTGTTGTCCTTGGAAATCGACAAAAAATCTATGGTTTTCCATAAACAGCCTATGATTTTTGGGAACTTAAAATCCTTTGTGATGTGGGATACTTTCTTCAGCAAGTTTGCTTGGTTGACTGCGTCATAAGCTGCAGTGAGATCTATAAACACTATGCCTTTGATTTTCTTCAGTTCCAAATAATCTTCTATATATTTGGTTTGGTTAAGAATTTGTGCTGTACAATCTTTTCTAGGTCTGAAACCAGCTTGCTGTGGTATAAACTGGGGGTCCTACTATAGCAGACAGTGGGTTCAGGATTATACATTCATATATCTTATATAGGTGGCTAGATGCTGACTATATAAGGTGGTAGGTCAGCAGTTCAATACCTGAATACTTCAGGACCAAATGAGCTCCTGTCTTTGTCCCAGCTCCTGCCAACCTAGCAGTTTGAAAGAAGAAATTGCAAGTAGATAAATAGGGACCACTTTGGTGGGAAGGTAAACAGCATCCCATGTGCTGCCACATGACCATGGAAACATCTGCAGAAGCAGATAGTGCTGGCTCTTTGTCTATGTAACAGAGATAAGCACTGAACCCTAGAGTCATATACGACTGGCTTTCAAGTAAGGGTGACATTTACCTTTACCTAAGAAGAGATACAGTAATGCCTCAGATAACGTTTACCTCGGATAACGCTAAAATCACATAATGTTAAGTAATCTGGGGAGGAGAATTGGATCGAATAACGTTAAGGTCCTATGGGATGTATTGGATAACAACCGCTAAAGCCTGTGTGGTTACAATGTATCTCTATGGAGCTTTAAAGTTATCCGATACATCCCATAGGATTTTAACATGCATCATATAACACTAAAAATCGGATAACACCAAGACTTGTGGAACCAAGTCTTAGCGTTATCCGAGGTATTACTGTATGGGCATATAGCTTTTTGGGTCTTCTGGTGGCTTGTCTTGTTTAAGTATAGCTATCACTCGAACCTTCTTCTATATCTTTGGTATCTAGACTATATACAAACAGTTATTGTACAGGCTAAGTAGCCATTTGTTTGTTATTGGTCCAAACTCTTTGATCTGTTCAACCTGAATCTCATCCATACCAACTGCTTTACCTTTCTTTCACCTGCCTGTTGCCTCTTCCAGTTCTCCTATGGTATAGGAGGTAGTCAGATCACAATTTACTGAAAATGATTAAATATTGTATGTAAAAAATAAACAAAATTTTGTTGGAAAATCTATCAAGGCAATGATCCATCTCCCCCACCTGCCCAGGAATAATCTCAGCAGCACTTTCATAATGCCCAGTCCTGGAAATTGACTCCACACTTAAAATTCAGTATGTAGAACATTCCATACCATAAAAAGTCAATTCTTCTAATAAAGGGTTGTTCTCCCTAAAGGAAAATATACGGTGAGCCTACAGTGAGTCCTAAGGGGTTTAGTCTAAGAATTATTCATACAAACAAACAAACAAACAGCTGAACCAATTAAAAAATCAAAGTAAACAAAAAAACTCAGTCTGAAATGTCATGTAAGTTATATTTTCAATTCTTCTCACCATTATTTCTTTGTTTGGTTAAAGAGCCAATGACTCTCTATTAATACTTTTAAGCACTTGAATAGAATCCTTGAAATTCTATTAATGTAGTAAATAAATTTCCAGATGAGAGGATAGAATGGTAAAGAATAATGTGATAGAACTGACTTAAATCTTTCTTGGGTTGAACAAACAATTTTAAAAAAAGATCTAGTTCACCTCCCAGGTTTTGTGCCAGAGGGAATTTTCAGACATTCCAATGTTTCCCAGAAGGTCTACTTTTTCAGTTTCTATTTGAAAGACTGAGACTTACACTTTAATGTGTCAGTTTGAATTAACATAAAAAGCAATAACAATACAGGTGTATATTAGCGGACTATATCTCTAGGGTCTCTATCTCCCATTCTGCTTCTTCGCAAGACATTCCATTTTATTTTGGTTTTAATTAAATTCAACCTATAGTTGTGTAGGCAATTCAACCAAATGATTTGCAGCTGAGAAAACATTAGCAGTTTCTACTTTAAAAAATGCATCATCATCATAAACACAATAGCCAGAGTGGGGAGAAAAACACATCAACAGAGCAATACATAACAAGCTTAATTCTCCTTAGAGATACTTGCTTTTTAATCCCACGAAGGCTTTCTCTGATCGTGTTTGTAGCTGAAGAAATGACACATCTAATAAGCGTTATGGAATAAATGCTTCTGGATGTATGTGTGTATGTTTTGATAGCCTGAAGCTACTTATAATACCTGAAAAATTAATAACAATGTTGAACAGACCAGCTCAGATTCTGTCAGCTTTCTTAAACACCAGGCAAAGCATTTATAAAATATATTGCCTTCAGCTTTAGTGAGGTTATATTGTGTGAGGTGCTAATGATGGTTGTTAAGTGCTAGTGAAACTGGGTGATGGCAAAGACACTTAACCAGAAATATCGCTAATGGCAAACAGTAGGCGAGCTGCAAATTGAATATGTCTCTTTCATTAGGGGGGGGGGAGTAGAAGTCAACCATTCTAATAAAGCAATGTTGAAGTCAAAAGAGGTTGAAAATGGTCAAAAGGTTTGTTCACACATTAACAGAGAGCAGCAAATGTCCTAATGGTGAGAAAATCACAAGGGTTTGCAGCATAGCACCCACCCATGTTCATTTAGCATTTCTTTCCCTGGTGTGGCAGTAATTGCAGAATATCCTGGTGGAACTTTTTCACTGACATTTATCTACCTTTGAACACCTCCGAAGACACAGAATGCTAATTGCACTGTAAGCCAATATATCCCAATTATGCAAAGAAAAAAGGCTTTTAAAGATTGCAAGGGATGGTGTGACTCATGCCCTCGTCTATTCAATCAGTCATTACTATTGTGAGAGGAATTAAAAGAGCTCTTGACAGCTAGTTATGTTTTATTCTCTTTTTAAAAAGAAAAATAATGATGATAATGTACAAGCTATACAACCAGTTGAAAGGTGAGGATGCTACTTGGGCTAAAGTAGGGCAGAAAGGCCTTAAAAAGCACTGAAAACAACAAAACCAGTGGAAATGATGGTATCCCAGCTGATTTTTTCAAAGCCCTAAAAGATGATGAAATCAAATTATTGCATTCTAATGCCAGCAGATTTGGAAAACACAACAATGGCCACAGGATTGGAAAAGATCAGTATATGTACCAGTCCCAAAAAAAGGGTAATGCCAAAGAATGTTCAAAAATTATCAAACAATTGCTCTCATCCCACACACTAGCAAGGTTATGCTCAAGATAATACAGGTTAGACTTCAGCAGCATGTGGAGAGAGAACTACCAGAAGTGCAGGCTGGATTCCAAAGAAGCAACAGTTAGGACAGAATACAGAATGACAGAGTGGTTTGGAATAGGAAAAGGAGTAAGACAAGGCTGCATTTTGTCACCTTGCTTACTCAACTTATACACAGAGCACATAATGTGCAATGCAGGGATGGATGAATCACAAGTTGGGATCAAAATTTCTGGGAGAAACATCAACAACTTGAGATACGCAGATGATACTACCCTAATGGGAGAAAGTGAGGAAGACCTAAAGAAGCTCCTGCTTATGTTGAAAGAAGAGAATGCAAAAGCTGGCTTGAGACTCAACATCAAGAAAACCAAGATAATGGCAACAGCCCTATCAATCCCTGGAAAATAAATTGGGAAGAAGTAGAAACAGTGACAGATGTTACTTTCTTAGCATCAAGGATCACAGCAGATGTTGACTGCAGCCATGAAATAAACAGGTGACTGATGCTTGGGAGAGAAACCTGGGGAACATCGTTAAAAGTAGAGACATCACCTTGCAAACAAAAGTCTGCATAGTCAAAGCAATGGTATCCCCGGTGGTAATGCATGGTTGTGAGGGCTGGAACATTAGGAAAGCTGAGTACAGAAGAATATATGCCTTTGAAATGTGGTGTTGGAGGAGAGTTTTGAGAGTACCCTTGACAGTGAAGAGAACAAATAGGTCAATTCTAGAAGAAATCTGACTGCTCCTTAGCAGGTCAAATAGTAAAGATGAAGCTAAAGTACTTTGGACATCAAATGAGAAGAAAGGATTCACCTGAGAAAGCTTTGATGTTGGGGAAAGTGGAGGACAAAAGAAGAAGGGGCAGCCAAATATGAGATGGCTAGATGGTATTGTAGATGCAACAGGCACAGAGCTGGGTGGGCTGAGGAGGATGGTGGAAGACAGAGGTGCCTGGTGGGCAATGGGCCATAGGGTCACAAAGGGTCAGAATCAACTGTGTGACTGAACAACAAAAAGGTATTTAAATCCATGCAAACCCAGTGATATTTGAACCTACTGCACAAATCCATCCACCCACATGAGCAGACTTCTGTTCATCTCCTTCTTCCTACACTCTTTCAAATCAGAGAATTGGTGGGGTATGTAGACAGAACTGTAGAGTAATTACAATTAGAAAGGTTCTTTCCTGCCTCCGAGATTAGGTCACCCTTGCTTGAAAGCCAGTCATATCCAACTCTAGAGTTCGGTGTTCATCTGTGTTTACAGCTAAAGAGCCAGTGCTGTCTGTGTCTGCAGACATTTTTGTGGTCATGTGGTAGGCATGGCTAGATACTGGAGTGTACAGAATGCTATTTACCTTCCCACTTGGCAGGAGTTGGGACAGATGACAGAAGCTAACCCTATCATGCAGCAATCAGGTGTCAACCTGCTGACTTGCCAACTTTCCAGTTATCAAGTTCAGTGTCTTAACCCCTAAGGGACTGCAGTCCCCTGCCTCAGAGATTACCTGACCCTATTTGCACGTGTTAAGTCCTTTGCTTTGCTTTGGGTTTCTCTCTCTTGTTTTCTGCTTTTGAAGATGAAAAATATCTTTTTCAGCTCTTCCATCTTCACACCTTCCACATGGCTGGATGAAAAATTTTACTTCTTTCTAAACCTTCATCAAGGCTCCTGACCAAATGTATCTCTGAACCAATTTTTGAGTAAATGATATTCTTCTTCCTCCCATGTATCTAGTCCAAGTGTGATATTAGCTGGGCTAAAAGGGGGAGAACTGGGAGACTTACATTAAAACATAAAATTGCATAAAACCTGCCCCACTTTGCTGTACAGCTGCTACAAATAACTTAGTACTTTCTTCATTGTCCCATCTACTTTTAAAATTTCTATTTGGTTTAAGATATTTGTGAATGAGAACTGGTTTCATGTTGCCTTTATTAGGATTGCATTTAATGTATGTTGTGTTTCACAAATGTAATCAATAGCAACAATAAAGAGGCCACTGGCACAAACTACAAATACATTCAGGAAGACAATATTTGATTTAAGTCTGTCCCACAAATAGTCACCTTTCAGAAGACTCAGCACACATTAAAGGATAAAATCAATGTTTCTGTGTATCAATATATCCCTATAAGCAAGTTTAAAGAGAATTTAAGATTACCGGCTAACCTCCTGCTAATGTATGTGCCCAATTATTCAGATACCTTTGATTTATGAATGTGAGATATTGTGCTTCTTTATCCACAATTCAAAACACTAAGAAATTGCCCAATATTGCTGTACAATGCAATGACCACATTGCCACCATTAAAAAAAAGGTATGCCAAGCATTACCTAACAAAGAGCTGCCTGGATGTTGATGACACCAATGGCAGCAGTCAAGATGATTTATGGTATGCCCTCTTGCCCTCACTCCCATCCATAAAGAGACACCAACAAGGGAAAATCTCAGAACCGAATTCCTTTTTTCATCAAATTAAGCCATGTAATCACATCTAGGAGCTCAGCAAAAAAAAAAAAAAAAACTAATTAAAGAAAGGAAAGGAACAAAATGAACCAAAGTGTAAGGGAAATCCAAAGAGGAATAAATAAATAAAGAATAAAGCAAAAAGTCTGGTTTTCATGGAGAGCCTGCCAAGCAGTAGACAAAAAAAAAAGGTCCCTGGAAATAATCTAAGAAATCAACAAAAAAGTTTAAAAGAAAGGAGGGGGGGATTCAAGATTTATTTATTTATTAGTTCAGATTTATATTGCTGCCCACTCGCCGTGGCGACTCAGGGCGGCTTACAAATAATACATTACATTACAATACAATATGTTGCTTTGGGCACAGGGGGAGGAGCGGCGAAGTCCTCAACCTGCCCTGGCTTCTTCCTCCCCTGGCAGTTGGTGTAGGCACAGGGTGAGGGACGGCAAAGTCCTCAACCTGCCCTGGCTTCTTCCTCCCCTGGCAGTTGGTGAAGGCACAGGGTGAGGGGCGGCAAAGTCCTCAACTTGCCCTGGCTTCTTCCTCCTCTGGCAGATGGAAGTACAGGAACCAGGCACACAGAACGTAGTCCGAGATGGAAGGCATTTATATGTTAATGGTAGAACTGGCTGTATGTACATTAATATCAACTTATAAATCACAAAATATGTCACTCTGTTTTAAGAAACCATCTAATATTGAAAAGTAAAATACCCACAATCTAGTTGGAGATTTCAAAAGGCATAGCAACATTTGAGACTATGAGCACAATGATGAAAACAATAAAGCCATTATAAAATGGGCAGAATCCCATTCAATGTGCCCTATACAAGATGCTAAACTGCCAAGTTCATTTAACAGTGGCAAGTGGCAGAGATGCTACAATCCATATTTAATGTTTGGTAGCGAACCTGTGGCTCAACAGTGCATTAAGAGTAAACACTCAGCACCAGACCTATTCTATGTTATATCTACTCAGTCATCTATCCTCAATCTATATCATTCTATAAGAGGTATAATTTCAAAATTGTCAACAGAATTTTTTATAACAATGCTAAATGCAGCTATGCTTCCGATTATCCCTCAATGAAAGAACTATGATCAATGTGAAACTTCCATTTTAGAATGTCCTTGTGTCTCCATTCCCATAGGCTGCCAAGCTAGCTACATCCTTGGTCTCAGTCCAGAAACACATGCCCAATATTTAAATTATATTTCACACTTCAAAGAAAATCTTGTTCATGAATATACAATAAAAGCTGGGAGGAATTTAATCTCGATTCTTGCAGAAGCAAAAAGAACTCTGCTGCATAAGACACTATAACAGAGCAAGAAACAACCAGAAAGCTTGGAGGCGATTGAAAAGACTGAGCAATGATCCAAACAAAAAGGTACTGTATGCAAATATAATCCCAAACCAAATGGTACACTAACTGCTCCTGGCAAGGAAGACTAATTTGTAACAAAAATGAAATATGTAAGGGGGTATTCAGATAAAATTTTATGCTCCCTTCATATTCATTGAACTAGAGGAAGACATAAGAAGATGTAGAAATGGCAAAGCGGTTATATCCAGATTGAGTAAATTAAACATTTTGGGCAAAACACAAAGGAATGACTCTTTCAACTCTTTAATATCTGATGGATGAAGAAGTGAATATCAAAAATATGGTGGAAGATGGAATTAATTACTTGGTTACTTGATTGATCTGTACTTCACATGTCTAGTTTGACGTGGCAGATCAAAGCTTCATCTCCCAGAAGATTTTAGCAGCCTCTCACCAACAGGAGGTCCTACTGCTACCCTAGCAGGGTCCGACGGCACTGAGGTCCATGTTTTCGATGATCCTTTAGCCATTTTAAATATGACAACACACTTGGCTGGACTCATGTCAAAGTTGGCTATGTTAGAGCAGCCAGGGTCACTGCTGCACCACATTGATGTGTGATGTGAGATTTACAGGGGATGACATTAATTACTCTACTGAAACCAGGCAAAGAACCATCAGATTTCAAAATCTATGGACCAATCTCCCTACTATGCCTGTTATACAACGTGTTTGAACAAATGATAAGAAATCATTCACACACACACCAAAACTGAATTTATCCTAATTCCAGAACAGGCAGGCGTTATACCTAGCAAGAGCTATATAGTCCAAATCTTTAATCTAGCATACAGAAGAGAGTTTTGAAACACATAATTAACTCTACCAGCATTTGTTGACCTTATAGCAGCATATGCCACTGTCCACTATCACTTGCTCCTTGAAAAACTCTAACTTCTTACAAAAAATCCTGGATTTATGTAAATTGTTTCTGTTCTACTTCAAAACTGAACATTATTTTTTGACTTCCAAGGGAGACACATTCACTGAAGAAATCAAAAGAGCAGTCTCCCACACAGTACAATCCTGGCACCATTACTTTTTAACATTTCAACAAATGATCAACTCCAAGATAATTGGAATAATTTTTTGTGGAAGTTTTAAAGGGATTTTTATTGGTTTTTAAAATGTGATTGGTTTTATTTTCTTTGAGCTGCACAGTCTTGAGAGATGGGCAGCAATAATAATAATAATAATAATAATAATAATAATAATAATAATAATAATAATAATAATAATAAGAAGAAGAAGAAGAAGAAGAAGAAGAAGAAGAAGAAGAAGAAGAAGAAGAAGAAGAAGAAGAAGAAGAAGAAGAAGAAGAAGAAGAAGAAGAAGAAGAAGAAGAAGAAGAAATGCCTCTAAGAGTTTCATGTGCTGATTATCTTGACTTGACAGTACACAAGAAAAATTTGAGTCCATCTAACAGCAGCTAACATTTATATTAGAAGATTTCTATATTTATAATATAACTAGATGAAACCAAATCCTTTAAAGATACAGGTCTGTGTCTTCCACTTAAACAACAGAGGAGCACAGAGGTAGCTCTGAATTAGATGGAAAGGCAAGATTTTTGGAACACTGTCCTATCACAGAGTATTTGGGCATCAGTCTGGATCAAAACCTTGGAAAGCCACAAAGTCTGATTCTTGAACATTGCCCCAAGAGCCCTACAGAACTTATAAACCTTAAGGAGGAAAACGAGATGCCGATGTTCATCACAGCCGGTATTTATTTCAATAATGGTTTAAATCCAAAATAAAACCAGATAATCCTTTCCAATTATACCAAAATTCATCACAATATCAAGGAATAAGCCATTTCAGTGTTGTAATAATTCCAGGAAACATCAGTTTTTCTATTTCTGCAAGTTTCATCTACATTGCTTTTAGGTCTTATACCCCCACAAAAAATTCTTCAAAGTTGTGAAAATACCCAAAAATCTTATAATCTTACAGCTATGGAAAACTTTAGATAGAAAAATAAATATTCTTGTGAAAAGCTACTTGCCACTATGAAACATCAGTGCCAGAAACCTGATTACATAAAAATATAATAAAATACTAAAAAGAAAGGTCAACTTACATTCTAAAAATCCAGGAACTCTTAGATTATAAATATGCTTTGAAAAAGCATAGAATGACAGTCTAGTAAACTTAACTCCAAGGCCATTTTTTAATAAAAATATGTATTGAATTAGCACCTTCTGTTGGGGTACACAGAAAAAGCTTCCATGAGTCTTCTGTTGCTCCAGATGCTTGGTAATCAACCATAATAACAATAACATTTGTTTTGGCTGTCAGTCTACAGAGATAAGAGTAATAGGAGTCTATATTTACAGCTCCTTGTGTCCATGGATTGTGCAACCAAGGTTCTCTGGCATATTGTGAGTACAATGGGGTGTTGGTGTTGTAGGACTTTGTTATCCCTTTCTTTACATTCATATTCATACATTGCAAGATACATTCAGCTGTAAAAATTAGTTAGAACAATCAAGTAAAATGGGGCCACTTAGATATAGGATTAATTGTCTATGAATGTGGAGAAATACAATCAATGCAGCATTTATGTGCATAAAATTTATGCCCTCCTATTACATGTACAAAAGACTTGGTAAATGGTCAAGAAAATATTTATATGACCTTATGAAACATGTTGTTTGTTTAATACTCAGAAATCAACATCTGATTTCCCAGGGCTTGATTTGCTCAGTTGCTAAAACTAAAATATTTGAAGTGGGATTTGCAGATCAAAAGGTGAACTGCAATATCCTTGTTATTGGGATTTTGACCTTCCCATTTGGTCTTTGATTTTGAGCAATAAAGCTGCTGACCTAAGCTTAGGAAACAGTGCAAAAACTCATTTGGACATTGCAGAACAAAATTTTGGTATGTAGTTAAAATGTCAGATTTTAAAAATAATGCAATAGTCACTTTAATTGTTTGTTGAAATTTGCCTTGAAGACTATTTGTGAAAAACAAAACAATTTTTAGCTTTCAGTTATTTCTGTATGTTCTCAGGGGAAAGACCCAATACACTCAAAATAATTGATTTCTGATTAGCTATATATGATGTTACTGTTTACAAAATAGTCCCAGGGCTAACTGCAAGCTTTCTTTCTGAGGCTTTTCTCTACAGAAGATCCTCATGATGTGTCTGTAAGTTGTCTATCAGGTAGAACTTACAGAATAGAGAATAATATCTTTAAAAAATCCCTAATATCTCTTTTGGAACAACTATTCTAACATATGTAAATATTATGTTATCACTCTAAGGTGTCTCATAATCCCTTCACTGCTTTTTTCATTAAATCTCATAAAGGACTTTTTCTTCTGTCCACTGTATTGAATATTTCTCCATCAGACATTTTACGTGTTCCTGCAACTTGTAGGTTTAGGTGCATTTTCAAAATATACCTGTTTATGCAAATCTTCTTTGTATAGACTAGTGTACCATCTTTCTCATGGTCCTCATCAATGACATGGAGTAATCAGCTAGAGAGGCTCATCTCTCTACCACGAGAAGGAGGGCCTTTTCTATGTCCCCTCTGGCCCTATGGAACCTCCTGCCAACAGAGTTACATCTCCAGATGGAGTTGCTGCCCTTTAGAAAAGGAGTGAAGATCTGGCTGGTGGGGCATGTGTGGGGAATGGGCCAGATGGCCAACTCGGTTGCCTGGCTCTTTTAAATATTCCGCCTCTCTCCTCTGTGTTTTTAATTTTAATTTTTATGTATGTTTTTAATTGTTTTTAGTTGTAAAGCCACTCTGAGTCTTCAGAAGAGGGTGGGGTACAAATGAAATAAAATAAATAAATAAATTTGTGTACATTATATTGTATACACTTTGAATTTTTTGTAACTAACCTATTTATAGATATATGTAAAAATTTAAAAATAATCTAAATTCAGACTGTATTAAGGAAGTGTTGTAATGTTCCCAATAAGCAAAGAATTCTGTGTGCGTTAAAGTGCATCAGATAGAAATATTTAGTATAGCCCTTACCCTTTACTTGGGAGTTTATTTAAACAGAGAAATGTGTGTATTTACATGCATTAACTGTCAATCTTCAGATTCTAAAAGTAATATCGACAGAAGCAGATTATTTATTTTTTATATAAATTAAAGACTTGATCCCTCTTTCTCCAATCTTCAACTTCTTACCCACACTAAAGTGGATTCTATAGGAACATGGCACCCAGAGAGGGGTGGGAATCATATATTTTTTTATTCAGGGCCATAGCCAGAGGGGCCCCTGGTGGGGGGCAAAAACCTTCCTGAGCTAACAGCCTGCTCACCCAACCCAACCCAGGATGCCAATGTTATATAGTAAAACACCGGATAATGTTAAAATCACATAACGTTAAGTAATCTGGGGAGAAGAATTGGATCGAATAACGTTAAGGTCCTATGGGATGGATCGGATAACAACCGCTAAAGCCTGTGCAGTTACAATGTATCTCTATGGAGCTTTAACGTTATCCAATCCATCCCATAGGATTTTAACATGGATCAGATAACACTAAAAATCGGATAACACCAAGACTTGTGGAACCAAGTTTTAGCATTATCCGAAGTTTTACTGTATATGTGTGTGTGACATTGTTGCTACTTCTTAAAAAATGTTTTTAAAAACCCTGCAATCTTATGACATGATCACTCTCACCCTGTGATGCATGAAATATAATTTCAGCTCATGTTTCACACAAAAGTTTACTGTTTTATAAAAATCACAAAGTGAGGTGAACAAGTTCTATATACAGTAATACCTCATATAACATTAGTATCGAATAACACGAAAATCGCATAACATCAAGGAATCTGGGGGGAAGAATTGCATCAGATAACATTAAGATCCTATGGGATGCTTCAGATAACAACCGCGAAAGCCTGTGTGGTTACAATGTATCTCTATGGATCCCATAGAGGATAAGATAACACGAAAAATCATATAACACGAAGACTTGTGGAACCAGGTTTTAGTGTTATATGAGGTTTTACTGTATTCACTCTCTGTCCACCCTGACAATGTGGTATAAAGAAAGGAGCAGCACTTTTAAGCAGCAAGCCATGACAAAATAGATATAAGTGGATCTTCTTCTTCGCAGTCATTACATATGGCAGAATAGTAAGTCTGAGAAGGACCTGTAGTCAAGATCTGCATTTGCAAAATAGGTAAAGGTTGTCCTTGCTCAAAAGCTAGTCATATCTGACTGTAGAGTTCAGTGCTCATCTCTGCTTATAGCCAAAGAGCCAATGTGTCTGTATCTGCAGATGTTTCCATGATCATGTGGCAGGCATGACTAAACACACTTTACCTTCCCACCACCGAAGTGGTACTTATTTATCTATTTGCAATTTATTGCTTTTGAACTGTTAGGTTGGCAGGAACTGGGACACAGATGGGAGCACACTCCTTCATGTGGCACTCTGGTCTTGAATTGCTGACCTGTTGACTTTCCAGTCATCAAGTTCAGCATCTTAACTACTAAGCCACCACAGTCCCTCTAGTTGCATAATAGGCAAGTATATATTTTAACAAAAGCATTTATATAAACATTTTCCCCCAAGGGCCATCCATCGTAAGGGCCAGCACATTTAGGTGTTGCAAAATCAACATCACAGTAGCACATTGAAAATGAAATCTGTATCATAACCTCGAGGTCTGTGAAGTGTTTCATTCCACGAGAAAGGAAGTATGTGTTGTTTCTCTCCAACAACAAGCAAAAGGATAAGAGACAGTAATTTAAAAATAGTTCTATTGGAAAATAAAGGACTGAAAGATATGTTAGAGACTCCACGGCACTGAACGATTGCAGGAATGACAAGAAGTGGGGAAAACTATATGTAAGGTAGAATTTAGCTGTAGTCTATGCTGCATACCTTTCCATACAGACTAGAAAGAATGGACAAAGGAAGAAAAGTCCAAAATGGAGCTGTTCAGGGACGTAAGGAGGAAGCAGTAGAAAATATCTGATCTATATTTCTCCTAAAGGTCACTTAATTATTCTGTTTACTAGTTACACTTCTACCTCACCTTTGTCCAATTAGATAAAATCAAAACACTTCCACAGGGCCATTAGAACAGGGTGATTAGGTGAGTATACATTTAAATACAAATTGGCCAAGGATTTTTACCCCTATCATTTTCTCCTTCTATTTATTGTAGATAGGGTGGGAAGATTTACTTCTGCTTTTAGAATATCAGGACAGCCTTGTAGCATTTCTGGAAATAAGATAAAATGTTGTTCACAGAGCCTTCCATGTGGATAGAGATACATGTGGTTAGAATCTTGTATTGTTCAGTATAAACTGAAATTGTGTAAGTTTTTATACCATGTTTTTACTGTGTTTTAAGTGTTTTTAAAATTTGTTAGCCACCCTGGGTCTTTGTGAGGAGGGCGGCATAAAAGTCTGACTAAATAAATAAATAAATAAATAAATAAATAAATAAATAAATAAATAAGTGGTGTGCATGATTTTGCTGGCTGTCCATTTTGCATTGGGGACTGCGGGGGCTCAGTGGTTAAGAAGCTTGTCTTGTTAGCTGGAAGGCCGGCAAGTTGGCAGTTCGAGACCTAAGTACTGCATCACAGAATGAGTGCCTGTCTCTGTGCCAGCTCCTACCAACCTAGCAGTCTGAAAACAAGAAATTGCAAGTAGATAAATAGGACCACTTTGGTGGAAAAGATCTTGGCGACATGAAAGGAGCCTCATTTGGGCATCCCCTGAGCAGAATTCCTCCAACAAAAATCCTTTCAACCCAGAAAGCGCCTTTGTGTGTTTCTGACAGGATTTTTTAAAAATTGCATGTAGCTATGTCTCAGTTATGTAATTCTTTGCCCACTCGGTTGTGTGCATGCTGTTTTAGTTATTAAAAAAGAGAAAAGTGCAGGAACATTTCAGCTATTTTTCATTGTGCTTTTATTTATTTATTTATTTATTTATTTATTTATTTATTTATTTATTTATTTATTTATTTATACTGCCTATTTGGGGAACTGTCTGCTTTTATTGTGCTAAATGAGTTGATTCATATCAATCAGTTCTAGCAAGTTTTATCTCCACAAAGAAAAGGACTTTTGTAAAACCAATTCCATGTCAAGCCGCTAGACCATGTGCTTTTTTACAACAGCGGAAATTGACAAGAACATATTTTTTGATAGGAAAATTTACTTCCCCACACACTTACAGCTCTTGTGAGATTTACAGCTAAGATCAAAGAATCACAAGGTACCAGATCCCCCTGGTGTCTTCTCCCTCCGCTAAATATTCTACATTAATAAGTGGAAACTTTCACTACTCTCTATAATCCCTCAAAAATTTTACTCACTTTTCAAGGAAATGAAAAGGTATGTGTGTGGGCATGTAGTATTTGACACATCTTTCATACAAATTTCCTTCTTTGAATTTTTTTTCTTTTGGGATAAAAACGGAACTTAGTTTCATAATGAAAGAACACTGCTGTGTTGAAAGAGATATTTTTGAAGAACGCACTTTAGTTAATAGGGAAAAAATGAAAAAGACTTCCATGTCTCAAAAAACTCATGCTGGGTTCACTACTTACACTGTCCTTACACACATTGTCAATCTGTAAGAGAAAGAAGAAACTGCCCCTGGATAAAACAAGGCTTGATTTTTTTCCCAATACATTGTTCGAGCGCACGGAGCGAGTCTCCGTGCGCGCGCTTTGCCCCCTGCCTCCGAGGGCGGGGCGGACAAGCTGCTGGCTCGTCATTGGTTAAGCCCGGCCTATTTAAGGCCGGGGCGGGCGCTGGTGCGTCCTCTTGCCTGCACCAGCGATGGAGAGAAGAGCTGTTTCTCTCTCCCTCCTCCGATTTCGGGCCTAGAGCCGATTTTCCTATCGCGGTTTTTTCTGCTTTAGATATTGATACCACCAGCATTTTGAGGGCTATTTGGGAGCACATTCGTTCCAACCAATTAATTGACGAATTAATCCCTTATTAAAAAAAAAAAAGGCGGGAATCAAAATGGCGCCCAAACGCAACCCCTCACGGTTGACTTCCAGGGCCAGGCCCAGGAGTGCAGCTGTGGATAGGGGTCGCACCACGCGCGCAGCGGCGCGCAGGCCCACCCCCTCGCTGTTCCGGCGTCCAGGCCTCGTCCTGCCGCAGGCGCTCCGGCGGTCAACACTGACCTTGTGGCGCGAATTGTGGCCTTGGAGGGGGCGGGGCCGGGTGTACTGGACCAGCCACCTGCCGGCCCATCCACGGGGCGGGCATCTAGGGCCCGTCGTTCTAATGTGCAAAATGTTGATTTGGCCTCCATTATTCGTAGGGTCGAGGAGTTGGAGGCTGCCCAGCGGCGGCAATTGGACCAGACGGAGATGGAGGTCCCTATACACGATCAGCCCATGCCGGACGCGCCCCCTGTCTCCACAGAGGACGCAGAGCGGCCTAGTTGTTCCTCCGCTGCTTATGGGTACCAGCACCCCCCGCCCCCTTGGTTCTATGGGGATCGGGGTCCTGGTGAGTATATGTCTCAAAGCACGCCTGCAGCGTATTTCAATACACCACAGCTTCCTTCTCATCCTTCACCACGATGGCCATGGCCAGTTGGCCCGCCATACCCGACTCACGCTGGGGCAATGCCAGTGGCTTATCCATCTCAACAGGGGCGCCCTCCTTGTCCGCAGTGGGGCTCCTGTGGTTATCCCTCGGCTCTTGTGTCCGCACCTCCGTGTTTGCCAGCTTATTCCGTGGGCAACACTGGGTATAGTGCCGTGCCAATGTCTGCAATCCCATTTGGTGATCCTTCCCTGCTATTGGGTGATCACTTGCTCCCTGCCACGAGGGAAAAGATCTGGAGAAGGGAATATGTGGACATATTTACTCTCCTTAATAGGGACTCCGATAAAAGGGATAAGGAGAAAGAGGACGAGTCGGGCAAGGAGTTAGCCAAGCGAAAAAAGCCGCCTAGGACCTGGGCAAATTGGCTACCAGCATATTTGATTTATGCTGGTGTTTCGGTGAAAGGCGCGCCGGAACTGGCGGTTCCGATGCTCCAGTACCTGGATATAATATATAGAGCATATGTAGATTTCCCAGGGGGCGCATGGCTTTTGTATGATGAGGCCTTCCGCATGAGGGCGGCGGTCCACCAGGACACGCGATGGGACGTCACGCACCAGCAACTTTGGTTGCTGTTCATGACTCCATCTCGCCCCGTATTGGGTGACCAATATGATTGTGGTCACTTGGTGCAGCGTCCCCAGCAGTCCCAGGTTGCCCGCCCAGCGGCGGGGCAGGCGGTTCAACCCCGCTTGCTCTGCTGGGATTTTGTCTCCAGCGGCAGGTGCGCACGTAAGCAATGCCATTTTAAGCACGAGTGTGCCATCTGCACAGGCTCTCATCACGCTTCTTCCTGCCCCAAGGCAGGGGGGACCAAGCAACGCGGTCAGTCCAGTCAACCACGCCGCGGGCCGGATGGCCCCGGTACTTCCAAAGGGTCCCAGCCCAATTTGTCTTAAGACATTGAGGCGATGGCTGGGTATTTATCCCAACAGGGCAGATGTTAAATATTTGTGGGAGGGTTTTTCTTTTGGATTTCGCATACCGGCATACGGCCCGCGTTTTCCGCAATTTTCTTCTAATTTACGTTCCACAATTGGTATGGAGGAGGTTGTCCGCCAGCATATCAACAAGGAAGTTTCCTTAGGTAGAGTTGCTGGTCCTTTTGCGATCCCTCCGTTTCTTAATCTGCGGGTGTCACCCTTGGGGTTGGTCCCAAAAAAATTGGGGGGCGAATATCGTTTAATTCACCATCTGTCATACCCTGAAGGCCTGTCGGTGAACGATGCTATTCCGCACGAGCTTTGTTCTGTGCGTTATGCATCGTTCGATGAGGCCGTTCGCATGGTTCGATCTTGTGGTCGGGGTGCACTCATGGCAAAATGTGATATTAAGCCAGTGCACCCTGAAGACTTCGAACTTTTGGGTTTTTATTTTGACAGTCATTACTTTGTGGACCGGGCCATGCCATTCGGATGTTCTATTTCTTGCTCAGCTTTTGAGCGTTTTAGTTCATTCCTTCATTGGGCCCTGGTAGTAGAGTCGGGACACAAGCAGGTAGCCCATTACCTTGATGATTTTTTGTTTTGTGGGAGCCCAGAATCTGGCCTCTGTCAGCATCTTTTACGTTCTTTTGTTAGACTGACAGCTCAATTAGGGGTGCCTTTGGCACCGGAAAAAACGGAGGGACCTGGAGCGTCCCTCACGTTCCTGGGTGTTGAACTTGACACAGTTGAACAGGTGTCCCGCCTCCCTAGGGATAAGGTGGACCGTTTGGTCGCTTTGATCAGGTCAGCCTTGTCTCGCAATAAGGTCACCCTGAAGGAGTTGCAATCCTTGCATGGCCATTTAAATTTTGCCTGCAAAGTTGTTGCACCTGGCCGGGCTTTCACTCGCCGCATCTGCGATGCCATGATTGGCCTGTCCAAGCCTTATCATCGAACCAGGGTGACTAGGGGTATTAGGGAGGATCTACGTTTGTGGTTAATATTTTTACAAGATTTTAACGGGGCATCTTTTTGGCGTTCCCCTTTGTCACTCAGATCTCAATTCCAGGTACAATCTGATGCATCTGGCGCCCTTGGTTTTGGAATTTATTGCCAGGGCCAATGGTGTGCGGGCTTGTGGCCTGATGTGTGGCGCGGGACTGGAATTCTCAGGGACCTGACCTTTTTGGAGTTTTTTCCCATTCTGGGAGCACTCTTGATGTGGGGTCACCTCTGGGTTAATTCAGAGGTTACTTTTTGGTCCGATAATTTGGCTGTCGTACACATCTTAAGGTCCTTGACTTCCAGGTCCGCCTGCGTGATGCGTTTGGTTCGCCCATTTGTTTTGCAGGCCCTTCGGCTTAATGTTGTATTCAGGGCTCGCCACGTCCCGGGACTTGATAACAGTATTGCCGATGCTTTGTCCCGTTTGCAGATCGACAGGTTTCGGGCTCTCGCTCCCGGCGCCAGCATCTTGCCATCCCAGCTCCCCCCGAGTATCTGGACCATTGGACTGGGGAAGTGAGCAGAGCGATCGCCCATTCACTGGCACCTGGGACCCGGTCTGCATATGGCGCAGCATTTCAGGGTTTTATGGCTTTCCGTACCAACTTTTCTTTACAGAACATTTGGCCTCTTCCGGTCCAGCATCTTCTTGCGTATATGGTGGCGTTACGTCACCAGGGCCTCGCACCAGCTACAATTCGGGGCCGGTTATCGGCTTTAGCCTTTGTTTCAAAGGCGTCAGGCTACACTGACACTACCCAGGATTTCAGAATTAGGCGGGTGTTGGAAGGCTGGTCACGGGAGCGTGGCCCTCGACCAGACACCAGGCAACCTATATCGCTCGCGGTATTACAGCGGGTGGCGTCTTCATGGCATGAATTTTGTCAAGACGAATAGGAGGCCAGACTTTTCCATGCTGCATCAGCGGTGGCCTTTTTTGGCGCATTCCGGATAGGTGAGCTAGTTGCTTACAGCACTAGGGACCGTTCATTACGGTCATTGCAGTTATCAGATCTGACTATGTATCCTGATGCAGCCATATTAAAGGTTCGTTTTTCCAAGACTGACCCGGTCGCTAGGGGAACCACTGTGCTTTTGCTTCATTGCAGCTGGCAATCTATATGTCCGGTGGAAGCATTGACACAGTATTTAGCTTTTAGAGGTCCTAATGCGGGCTACCTTTTTTGCCATTACGATGGTTCCCCCCTAACACGTTACCAGTTCTGGCAGGTCACTGGTCTGGTTCTGGCAGCAGTTGGGGTTCCTGGTATGCGATATTGTACCCACTCTTTTCGCATAGGGGCGGCATCTACCGCAGCCTCGTTGGGATACTCAGCAGCCGACATCAAACGGCTTGGCAGATGGTCCTCGGATTGCTTTCAGCTGTATGTCTGCCCGGTCTAACCTCTAATTCTAACTTGTCATATTTCTTTTCTTTTCAGGCTTTTCTTTCTCTCCTTCGTGGCCCCGTATTTGGATGGTCGGCCACAGTTACATTTACTGGGCGGGCAGACAGGCGTCAACTGCTCCGTGTGGCCCCCATCTTGGTTTTCAGGGGTCAGCATTCATTTTTTGGTGCGGCCAGAGGGGGATGCAGTGGCGGCATCTTATGCCGTTCGTTGCGTCCAACTCTGATTGCCCGCCTCCTGAGGTTCTTGTAATTCACCTGGGTGGTAACGACATTGGGGTTACGTCGGGCCTGGACCTGGCGTCAAGTATTTGTAGGGATTTATCCCAGATACACAGTTGGTGGCCGTTGACCCGGATTGTTTGGTCTGCCATAATCTCACGGAACAGTTATGCATATAGGGTTGACGCTGTTCGCCGTAGGGTCAACAGTCGTGTTGCCCAATATTTTGCCCATATGGCCATCGGCACGGTGGTTGAGCACCCGTCGATAGCGGTTGATCATCCTGAGTTATACCGTTCTGACGGGGTCCACCTTTCGTACCTGGGGAACCAGATATTTTTGTTCGGTCTGCGTGGCGGCATCCAGGCCGAATTGCTGGCCGTGGGTGGGTCGGAGAGCGGATAAGGGCTCTCCGTGTGGCGGGTAGCACCGGTGAGCCATTGCTTAGTCCAGCCAGTTCAGGCAAGGAGCGCATTTGACTGACCAAGTAGCGAGGCAAGGTGACGTCAGCGGCGGTCGGTCAACTGCGTTCCACGAACAGGGGTAACCAAGCTGTAGGTCTTGGGAGCCCCAAGTCATGTTCACCTGAATCAAGGGCAGAAGTGTGAACCAGGAGGCCACTTCTGTTATGGACTAGCTCAATTATAGTATTAAGATCATAATTTCAATTGGATTGCTCACCTGTGCTATGCCTACCACGCAGACCGTTAGGCCACAGTTTGAGTTGCTTTTCTCTAATAAAGTGGCCCTGTTTTAAACCTAGCACGCTTGTCCGCGTCGTCATTTGGGGTCTGGGGGCAATGTTCGAGCGCACGGAGCGAGTCTCCGTGCGCGTGCTTTGCCCCCTGCCTCCGAGGGCGGGGCGGACAAGCTGCTGGCTCGTCATTGGTTAAGCCCGGCCTATTTAAGGCCAGGGCGGGCGCTGGTGCGGCCTCTTTCCTGCGTCAGCGACAGAGAGAAGAGCTGTTTCTCTCTCCCCCCCCCACCCTCCCTGGATGTAGTGTGACTGTTTTGGCTGCCTTGTGGGCCGGATGGGAATTTTTGCATGCACCATGATTGGCATGGAGTGTGATGCATGGAGTTTTCGCCCATCCCACACTGCATTCCGGGTTGAGACACGGGGTATGTTTTTTGTGCGGGTAGCACCGGTGAGCCATTGCTTAGTCCAGCCAGTTCAGGCAAGGAACGCATTTGACTGACCAAGTAGCGAGGCAAGGTGACGTCAGCGGCGGTCGGTCAACTGCGTTCCACGAACAGGGGTAACCAAGCTGTAGGTCTTGGGAGCCCCAAGTCATGTTCACCTGAATCAAGGGCAGAAGTGTGAACCAGGAGGCCACTTCTGTTATGGACTAGCTCAATTATAGTATTAAGATCATAATTTCAATTGGATTGCTCACCTGTGCTACGCCTACCACGCAGACCGTTAGGCCACAGTTTGAGTTGCTTTTCTCTAATAAAGTGGCCCTGTTTTAAACCCAGCACGCTTGTCCGCGTCGTCATTTGGGGTCTGGGGGCAAATACAGGCTCAGTGGATAGAGGGTTGTTTTTTTTGTTGTTTGCTCCACAAGTGGTTCAGGATACTTAAGACTGACAACTGGACTCCAGCAGAAAGGTCCAAATAAAAATTGAAGTTCCATGGAGTTAGACTGTTATTCAGTTGTTGAATAGTGGATCAAAAAAAATCTGTAAATCTCACTGACTCAATGAGTCTTGCTGGGGTTCCCAGAAAGAGCCTCCTCAAAGATTGTGGTATTTTTGAATCAGAATCAGGCATATCCTGGTAACTGCCACCTTGTGTTGCTGGCTGTAGGATGCAGAGGCCTAGCCTGGTGGTCAAAGGGTTAAGAAATTCTTTCTTACTGGTAGGTGGATTCAATAGGCCACAGTTGGTGGACAGTCTGTTAGAGGGAATGATTGATTAGCCAATTAGTGGCTACACTCTACATCAAACGTTTGGCTTCAAGGGGCAGTCATAGATAAAGGCAAAAGGTCTGCCAAGTTTCAACCTTGCTTGCACATTAGCTCATGGTTAGTAATGTTCTGGCGCTCTGTCAGTTGGCAATCATATGCTGCCTTAGTTAATCACACATTCTTCACGCAGTTAGCATATATGACATTGATTGATTGTCACTAGTTCAGGAGAAAGAAACTGCAAAATGAACTCACCTAAAGGTGCCTTCATTTTGACAGTTTTGTGTCTCGCCTAGACACGGAAGAAGAAGAATGAGTCTGCTGTAGCAGAGAACTACTAATTAGATTCAGATTTTTGCTACTGCATGCAGAACCATACTGGATTCATAACAGTTGAAGCGGGCCAGGCCTACAGAAATGCTTCTTACTACCAGCCAATCACATGTGATATTACAGTTGTGAGTGCCAATCATTCCCAAGGAAGACTCTACTAATTGAGCTGGAAGTGGCTCACTCAGTTATTTATTTCCTAAAATCATGATGTTTGTGGAACTTGCATCTGGCAAGTAAAGAGCCAATATGCCAGAGCCACACAGTCTCTTTCAAATTATGAGGTGCACACAGCTATTTGAAATAATAATGATGTCTTACACATGCCTTTCATCCATATCTGTGCAGATCTCTCTCTTATTCAAGAGATTCTCTTGATTTAGAACCGTGAGCTGTAAATCTGCAGCCTTGACAGAAACCTATTCATAAAGCATGGAGATTCTGGAGGAAAGTCAATGTTGCAATGTGAAGTGTAAAATTATTCCTGTCTCAATGTTATTTTTGAGTCATATATCTTTGCCTTTTATGAACAGCTGGCATATTTGGAAGAATTATGTCTGAGTCATAAATCCCTATTTGCTCAGGACATGACTAATAGGTATCTTTAACACAGTAAAATGATATTACTGCCTTATCTTGCAGATTTTTTTTAACCTCTGAAGCACTCACAGGACAAAATGGAATTTAAACAGCTTGACAAGTCTTAATACATATTTGTACCAAAAAGCACCGGTCCCATTTCTCCTTTTCTGCTCCAATGAGTCTTATAAATGGATAACATAATTTATCTATAAAGTCTTCCAAAATTTATTGTTTTTGTTTCAATATTTAGCAAGCAAAGTAGGGATCCTTTTATCATGTTGCTAGCAACTGTATGGCATGGAAGTATCAGAATGAGATTATGGGTAGCTGGGGAGAGAACTAGGAGATATTTGACTATGTTTTAAAGTGTTGAAGGTACCATGAAAGCACTTCCCATTCCTATACACAGAGGATAAAGGATGTTTAAACCTTTCACAATTCACTCTTTAACCTGAATTCTATCCCTAAGGAATGAAACAGGTGTCAACAGGTAAATTTAGATTTAAAAATAAAATAGATTGTGTAGGCTTTAATCTGCCCTTATTCACATGTATGGATTCACATCATGGCCCCACAAATTTGTTTGTATATCAGAATTAACTTTATACGGTACTACTCTGCAGTTAGCTCAAATTTCAAGTGCTATATCAGATTCTGAATGTTGGCTATCATTATGGTGATCAACCATGAAGGTTGTCCTAGGAACAATATAATGCAATGGTGTTCCATTTGCTTTCTACATCACAGCATGATACCCGTAGCACTGATCCAGTTCCTCAAGTCACTTTCTGGTCCTGAGCCCTTTGGGCACACTAAATCCTCATCAGCCCCAGGCAAGTATTGATGAAGCGGCTACCCTCCATCAAGATGGATTCAAATGGGATTTAGTCCACTTGGGGACCATCACTCTTCCCTGTTGACTTTGCCACCAAGGCTGTTAATCTTCAAGGTTGTCTGGTAAGTTAACTGCCACCTGAATATTGCCATTAAGTCACTGGCAATATGGTCTTCTCCATAGCAGGATTACCTAGCCAGATTGGAATTTAGCTCAATACATAATATAATCTGAAGTAGAACTAGTATCTATTTCTCCAAGATATTAAACAAAAAAATGATGAAGGGTAAACAGGACAGGCAGTTATGTAGGCTAGCCCCATACACTATTGTAGCCAAGTCCACTGACTAGGCTTCCTGCCAGTCACATGCTGGGGAAGTGGTTTTATACAAACACACAGCATGCCTTTCTCACACACATTTTAGGACATTCTAACAGTAACTCGTGCTGTCTTCTAGGGTGAGATATAGAACAGATGACTATGTCAATTCACTGTTAGGGAACCTTATATAAATTATGCTACTTCCTCAATTCTTTGATTGACGGGACTATCAAGGGATGAGTTTCTGCTAGTCACAATACTTCAGGACTAAAAAATTACAACAAAGTTATAAACAGATAGAAATATGTCCATCTAGTCCCACTGCCCAGTCCCATCACACTATTCTCATCTTCATAGGTTGTATTATTAGGAGATTAAGGTGCTTCCAAGAATTTCAGCAAGATCAGGGCCTCCAG
Source organism: Furcifer pardalis (assembly GCA_030440675.1). Taxonomy (NCBI): domain Eukaryota; kingdom Metazoa; phylum Chordata; class Lepidosauria; order Squamata; family Chamaeleonidae; genus Furcifer; species Furcifer pardalis. The sequence goes on from CP126891.1 coordinate 133,264,866, forward strand.
GTTTACTCAGGAAAGCAGCAGCTTTTCAAACCCTTATGACTGATTTCCCCCTATTATGTCAATTTATCAGCTCTCCTGCTGACAGCCTTTTCAAATGCCTGCACCTTTTCCTCCTCCTTTTCTCTTATGCTTCCTTCCAGCTTTCAAAGGCTAAAAGTATGGCCTGTTCATCCATTCTTTCTTCAAGGCACTTGGGTGATGAGGAGTAAATTCCACTGCATTTCCTACCTTGGAATCCTTCTGGCCTCAGCTAAGTGTTTTTGTCAGAAGGTACAGGACTGGGGTGTGGGCTGAGTGATAAGTCTACAAGTTTCTTCCAGATACATTAAAAATAAGTAACTAATAATCTTGTAATAAGTTAACTGTGTGAGAGAAGCAGAGTGGGCTTTTGTATTCCAGTTGGCCAGGGTGATGTCATATTGAATGATAAATTAAAGGTATTTTGTCCGATCATCTTGCTATCATGGGCCTAGCTAAATATGATGCCTGTGTAGCTTTGTCACCTTATCCTTCAATGTACTTTGCCTTTGTGGCTGACTCGACCCTAAGGAAGAATTCGAGCATCATTATGATGGCTTCACCATACCAAAATGAATAACAAAATCAGGCTATGGCCACTATGCAAATCTTCCCCAATTCCAATTTCTGAGAAGTGATACTGATTCTTCTAACTTTCTATGAAAACTCTAAAAATTTAGCATGGATGTCTTAAGAGTGACATATTTTAAAATCGGTATGAGTAGGTCTGTTGTATAAACTTGTATTATTTATCAGGTCAGTCTAAGCCTTCTGCAAATCCATCATCTGATAGAGTCTCAGGCCCTAGCTATGAAGGGTTGAAAGACAGGACTATGATCTTACTCAGTCATCCCTTATGCTATCTTGCTGTTCTCAGATAGAGTAGAAAGCTCTGCACCATCCCTACTGTTACAAAGAAGACCTTAGTCAACTTTGTATATAGAATAGGATTTTATCTTTTGTCTTAGGTAACAGCTCTAATTAACACATGAGAAAACCAGCTGTTCCAACTAATATAGCTTAATTGTAAAAATTGAATCCCTCCACAAATTGTATATCACAAAGTGCATTGGGAATAAAAGACACTGGCCAAACACAGCTGTTGCCTCTTCAGAAGGCTTTTTAAATTTCCTTAAAATTTTAATTTAGCAAAATTTACTGTGAAATAAGATGTCATTCCAGTACCTGCCAAACAGTCCAGTCATCTTCCTAAGAAAACCAGGTGTAATTTTGACCTTTTTTTTATCATGACGTACCCACTTTTATCTTTGTAGAAAAGAGGTAGGCTGAAAATAATCTATATCTATGGTTACATATAGAACTACTTTTTTGGGGGAAGATTAATTGCAAAGATAAGATTTAGGGAAGTTGGATTTTCTAAGCATGTATAAAAAGAAAAACTTATCTTTTAACAGGAAATGTAGGTAGTGAAATATGACATCTTAAAGGAAACTTTCAGCTTCCACAGTGGCAAATAATCAATTTTTAGTTTTATTTTTGTATATTTTAAAGGTTTTTTATTTCTTTTGTTTTATTGTACTTCCTTAGGCTTGAAATAAATGTCAAGCCAGGACAAGTGGCAAGTGTGGAAAACTATTTGACATTCTTTTCTTTTGAAATGTACCTTCATCATTTTCCTTTTCCGATGAAGCTTGCTCAAGGCTATTTAGACTGCACAAAGACATAGACACACAAGCTAAATTTATAAAGTTATAACTTGTGCTCCAAGACAAAAAGAAGAAGAGTCTGAAAGTGCTGAACAGTACACGTTTCTTAAAAAGAGAAAAACAACGAGCTAAAATGACAACAGCTATTGCCTTCAAGCATATCAAGCTGGGACTCATGAAAAAATAATAATAACAAAAAGATTTCATTCATATGGTATGAAACTGTCATTTTCCAATGTAACAGCTATTGATTTTGAATTTTCTTTCAGGTCTCATAATTATGCAGATAATTTCATGTGTGGAACTTTTTTTTCAGAGAAAAAGTCAAGTCTCTTGGTATCCTTCCCCCAAAATTATTCAATTGTCTTTCTAAAGGATAATTATTCAAAGTTTATCAGAGAATTTGACTTTGCAGGAATTCAGTAGTGACTTTATCCAGAAGCAAAGAACTCAGAATTTCAAGACCTGCAAGTGAATATGAGTCCACCTCTTTGAAAAAGCTTCATAAATCAGCAACTGAGAATAATCCAACTCAAAGTGTTCCCCAGGCATGCCACTGGCTATGTATATGTGAATATATGAGAAACACTTCTTATATATGCATACAGATTTAGGATGGAACTACTAAAAATTCCCAATAGCAATGAGCTGTTCATTTACTGCATTTAAGTCTAGAGCGGTGTCTCCTATATTTTATAGTTATTTAAAGTTGAAGTTCTCTCCTTTCAATACATATGATTCACACATTTTAGTAGACTCTTCTCCTGCCACAAACACACAAATACATTTCAAAAGGAAACACTCAGCGATCTGTACTACCCAACATTAATCAGTTAAATTTTTCTAAGCATAGGAGAGGGGATAATGTCATATCTGTTTGCTAATAAGAGAGAGCACCAGAGAGAGACGGTGTGTGCAGGCAACCCTATTTTAGCTCTAAAATAGTTAAATAGAGAGAGATTCAAATAAAGACGTTGAAGAATTAAGTGCTCAAAACCTTGGTGCTGGAGAAAAGATTATATTAATTTTGGATTATTCAAATATGCAATTCAAACATAGTGTTGTTTACCTCACAGTTTGGGGGGGGGGATGAAACCCTATTGCTAATTGATTTTGTTAGATACAGAGGCCTCTCTTAGTGTTTTTAGTTTCTCATGGTATCTGTTTCTAATTTGACAGTTTTCAAATCTTATGGTTTGCTAGTTGCACACTTTTCAGATAATTCTAGCATCTACTGACTGTAGTTACCTCATGCCAGTACATGAGATAACTGATAATTCAGATGAGTAAATGTGTGATAGAGTATGCAAGCTTTGAAATGCTCTCAAGTATGAACTGTTAAATCTAATATTTCAATATCAACTATTTATATAGACATTAGAATTGATGATAAATGTAAAGACAATGTGTCAAACTGATATTAAGTGTTAAATTAAAAGAAAAGATTCCAGACACAGGCATAAAATATTATTTAATTTATATATGATAAAAAAGATAACTGCAAAAAGAGTACTCGGACCTGCTTTCAACAGCGTGAGGGGCATAAATGACCAGTGATTGGGGGGGGGGGACAATAACCAAGAGTTATTCCTTACTTACTCATTCACTCCACTCTGCTTGTTTTGAGATGACCCCCTGCTAAAACCAATTAGTGTCACTTCTTTTCTCTGATAAGATGTAACTAATACAAGTAGCTAATGTAACTAATACAAGTACAGGATACGTCGGCTGCTGACTAGGAAGTCTAGTGTGGCTCTATAGTTTATTGAGATTGCTCCTGCACTGAGCAGCTGACCTACACTACTTATTATGTTATCTCTTCACCCTTGTCATTATCGGTCTGGCCATAAATTACTGAGTTTTAGTAAACTACAACTTTAGTAGAGAGTATTTTATATCCTTGTAATGAGGCTACCCTTCTTTTTCTTGTAAATATTAGTATTGCATTTTATTTTCATGATACTAGGTTTTAGTAGTTATTAAGGGATTTTACTAATATTGTTTTTTAGATAGGCACCCTGCTGTTTTATGTCGATTCCCAGTAGGTTTTTAGTATTATAGTATCATAGTTTCCTTTTATTACCCATGTCCAGACTAGTTTAGGATGTGCTATTTATGTTTTTGTGTGTTATGCTGGTCAAGGACTGTAAATAAATTGAATTGAGTACAAGTAGCTATTGTGATAAGGTCATCTGACATCCAGCTTTCTTGGACTATGCCCAGTTGTCTGGTCCAATCCTGCAACTCTGCCTAACTTTGATTTTGATTTTATCTCGCCTCTTTGTCATGGCTAGCAAGTAACACAAATACCAGGGAAACCTGACAACAGGACCAACAGTAACCACATCACAGTCCAAAATCAAAATGAAAGGTAGGCAGAGATACAGGCTTGGTCCAGACAACTGGGCATAGTCCAAGAAAGCTGGATGTCAGATGATCCCAAGAACAGGTGAGATAGAGTACCTTGAGGGGCTGAAGAAGGTGAAGCAGAGTAACCTTGAGGAACAAGGATTCAGGCAAGACATGAAAACAGTCCATAAGAACAAGGCAAGAGACCTTTGAAGGTAGGAGCCAGGCAATTGAGTCAGGAGCCGAACAACAGCAACTACAAAAACCTTAACTGTCCAGGCCACTTCTATAGAGAAAAACCAGTTCTTATATAGTTCAGCCATGCAGAGACTCCAAGTGGAGTTTATGATGGCCCAGAACCTTCCCTGGAGCTCCCAAATAGGGTCTGTCAGCTGTAGCAAGATGGGGGGGGGGGTCGGTCTAATCTTGCAAGTACTGGATGTCTCCTTCAGGCTGGGGCATCAAAGCTGCTTCTGGGGAACTCATCCTACAAATACCAGAGCTGCCTCAGATCCTGACACTGTTGTAATTAACTGCTACAAATTACAAACAAATTATTTTCCATCAAAAAATATTTTTACTCTGAAGATTTCATTTCAGGTTTTTAATAGCAAAAATCTTCAAGTTTTATTTCAGTTTTTTAAAATAGCAAAATTCCTAAAGTTTCTTCATGCTTAGAATAGAAAACAATTGATATTTTCCCATTCCGAATTGCAACTTTTTTCTGTTACATTTGCCAGATTTCTTTCTGATGTTGTTCTTCTCATATCCTGCTCTGATGGCTGGCTCCTCTAACTCTCCAGATAGCTTCCAATCAACAAGAAAAAGAACAAATCACACCAAACCTTGGCTTCTCCCAACCCCTCATACAGACCATGAGTCACAACCAGGTGAAATGGGCCATGAAACAGAGAACACTTGACTTGGAGAGGCAAACCAATCTAACCAGAGCCCAATTTATCTGGATCCAGAGTCTTGGAGACACATCATTGCCCCCACCTGATACTTCCTCCAAATTGAGACGTTCAGTTATTGGCTGGCGTTTACATTGGCACATTGTCAGGCTCTTCCTTCTGCATGTCCTCTGCATCTGCCCTTTTTATAAATTAATATCTCCACTGCTCCACAAGTATCCTGGCTAGTCAAATAGCACATATACCCACTGACTATTATCTGATAAAAGGCCCACCTTCACCTAAAACACTACCAGGTTCTGTGTAAGATCAGAAGAACAATCCTAACAGGCCCCTCAGCTTTCTTTCTTTTTTCATGTCAGAGGCACCACAAGCATATTTAATTTAATTTAATTTAATTTAATTTAATTTAATTTAATTTAATTTAATTTATATACCAATGGACTCTGGACAGTGTACACAAGTTAAAATCAATATAAAACAATTAAAAACCCCTTTAAAACATAGCAATACTAACAGGACACCACAGCGGTGGATGGCTCTCACCAGGACTGGATTCTTTCTTTTTTGGACTTATCTTGGATTTTTCCTGGCTACCTTCTGTAGGATTTTGCTTATAATCATTGTGGGACTCAGTAAATGTGATTTTTGTTTATGCTGTTGTTTTTTGTAATACTTTTTTTGTAACATTTTATTGTGATATTAATACTTTTTGATTGTGATAATGTGGAATTTGTGACTGTAATGTTGTTACTTTTATAATCTATAAGCCATCTAGAATCAGGTTTACCTGAACAGGGCAGGGTATAAATTTGAAATGAAAATGAAATACAAAGCTAAAATTAAACTATCTAAAACAAACAGGAATTAGATGACACGGATCCGCCCAATATTGCACCACATTGACAGCATTTCCTCTTGCCAACAGGTCCTCCTCACTACATGTTGAGGGGCATTGTGTGTATTGTATAATATGGGTAATAATTGTTCTTCTCCGCCGTCACACAGGCTGTTGTCTACAGGGAAACCCCACTTTCTCAGATTAGCCCTTGATCTTCCTACTCCTGCATACAGTCTATTTAGAGCTTTTCACACAGGCCATGGTTGTTCTTGGCTAGGCAGTAGAGAGCCATGTGGGTCTACCCAGTTATTTGGTAGATCCTTTCTCACTTTCCATAGTTCTAAAGCAGCCTGTGGGAACTGGTTGTTCGGAGGGGCAGAGATTGTGAGGAAGTTATATCTTGTTTTCAGTTTCTGCTTCGGTGTTAGGTGATCAAATAGCAGGTATGTTTCCTTTTTTTAAATTTTATTACATTTTTCAAACAACATAACAATACATTAATTTCAAAAAAGGCAAAACTGTTAGTTTTCACATTATTTCATCTATGTATGAAGTAACAAAGAAGAAAAAACAAACACTTACATTACATTACAGGACTAACAATCTACTACTAATATTATAAAATTAAAAGGAAAAAAGGATTTCTTGTATAAACACATCTAATTGCTTAATTTGTATCAATCACCCTTGTGATATTTACATTGCCAAGGAGATAGTGGGGGATCAACTTCTTTCTAATTCCAAAAACTCCTTTGATCTGGTGCTGGTCTCCCTTCTTCCCCGTTTAGTGTCACCTCCACAAATGGGTTCCAAATTTTTGAAAATTTGTTTTCTTGGACTATTCCTTTTGCCACATTCAGCTCCCACGTTAACTTATCATTTAAAGCGAGCCCCCACATCTCTTTGTACCAATCTTCAATCTTTAATTTTATATCGTTTTTCCAGTTTCTTGCTATACATTGTCTTGCTGTTGTTAACATTATAGATATCAGTTCTCTTTTATTTTCATCCACTTTTATACTGTCCACCTCTGTCAGTAAGGCCGTACCTGGACCCAGTTCAAGCCTCACCTTCATTATTTTTGAGATTTCCTCTTCTATTTTTCCCCAAAATATCTTTACCTCATTGCAACTCCACCACATGTGTACATATGTTCCTCTTGATTGATTACATCTCCAACACATATCACTTGCTTTCTTATCTATTTGATGAAGCCTAACTGGGGTCAGGTACCACCTCCATAACATTTTGTAATTATGCTCTTTCACCCTCACAGACAGTGTTCTCATGATCCTTCTCCTCCATTTCTTCTTCCAAGCTATATCAGTAATTTTAATGTTTAAATCTTGTTCCCAAATGTCTTTTAAAATATCTTGGGGTCTGCCTTCCTTGTTTACCATTTTATAAATTTTGCTTACCAAGCCCTTAAGACCTATTTCTCCCTTTCTAATTTTTATTACCATTTCTTCAAATTCTGTCCTCTCCCTTTCCAGACCAGCTTTGTTTAAATATTTATCATTCCATTTATCAACCAGTATAATTTGGAACCAGTTCAAATTCATCTGTAGATAAATTCGTTTCTTCTTCTCCTTATTTTTGCACGCCCAAACCCAATCTTTCAATCTTATTACCCCATTTTCTGCTAATACTTTTTTCTGCCTCTCGTCTAACTTAATAGGAAAATGTTTAATATCCTCCATTTCTATTATTTGGGATATATCTGGAGCTAACACCTTCTTCAATTTCCTCCATACCTCTAATAGGCCTCTTAGTAATTTATTTTTACACTGGTTTTTCTTTATCTCTGCATCTAAGAAGATAGCCTTGCCCATTTGTGATATTTCTTTTAACTCTAATTCTTCCCAAATTACTTCCTCTCTCATTAGAATCTTTACCACATTTTTAATCTGGAAAGCTTTATAATAATTTTCAATATTTGGCATTCCCAAACCACCCTCCTTCTGGGGCAAATACCACAGGCTTTTCGACAATCTTATTCTACGTCCTCCATTGCAATAATTGTTTAACATTGATTGAAACTCTTTCAATTCCTTTTTTTTTTTTGCTGGAGTGGCAGGGCATCAAATAAAAAATTCAATCTTGGTAGCAACATCATTTTACATAATGCAATCCTGCCAAACCATGATAAGGTCAATTTCTTATATTGTTGTATTATTTCTTTGATTTCTTTCTTTTGTTTGTCATAATTTAATTTCTTAAGATTATCCCATTCTCCTGTGATATTTACCCCTAAATATTTCAAACTGTTTTTTATTTGTATTTTATACTTCTCCTTGATTTTCAATTGTTGTTTTTTACCTATATTACACAATATCATTTCCGATTTATCCCAATTAATTCTTAACCCCGTTATTTCCTCAAACTCTTGCAAATGTATTTGTATTTTCTCCAGTGTCTTTATCGGGTGTTTCACAATTACTAATGTGTCATCAGCATATAACCCTATCTTATTTTTTTCTACTTCCTCTATCTCTTTATCATCTCTTATGGCATTTGCTAATAATTCCATGGCCATTATAAATAATATTGGGGACAATGGGCAGCCTTGTCTTGTTCCTGCATTCAATTCTATATCCCCTGTGACCCCCTCATTCACCTTGACACGTGCAGATCCTTGTTTTTAAAGTTTTCCAATCACCCCTCTAAATTTATCACCAAATCCATACATTTTAATTATTTCTTTAATTGTTCCCCATTGAAGTGAATCGAACGCTTTAAAAATGTCTAGTGATAAAAATCCAACTCTTTTTTTGTTTTGATTTGTAATATCTAATAAATTCAAAACTCTTCTAATCAAGTCTGCCATATGTCTTCCTTTCAAAAATCCCACCTGATCTTTATTTATATATTTGTCCATAAATCCATTTAATCTATTGGCCAGGATCGCTGTAAATATCTTAGCATCTTGATTTATTAGGGCAATAGGTCTATAAGCATCTACTTTTTCTAAATCTTTTCCTGGTTTTGGCAGCAAGACTATTATGGATCTATACCACGAGGCTGGGATCTGTCCTCCTTCCAGAATATAATTAAACAATTTCACTATTGTTGTTACTACTTCCCTGAATTCTTTATAGAATTCTGCTGATAATCCATCTTCCCCTGGTGATTTACCCACTTTCAATTTCCCTATCACTTCCTTGATTTCTTTTTCTGTTATTCTCCCTTCCATTCTATCTCTATCTTCCTCACTTATTTTATTTCCTTTTTGTTTCTGGAACATTGCCCTCAATTTTTCTACATCAATTTTCTTTTTTGAGTATAATTCCTGATAAAATTCTTTCACTATCTGTATTTTTTCCTATGTTTTATAACATCTTTTACCTTGCTTGCTAATTAACGTTCCAATTTCCCTTTTACTTTTTTTCTCTTTCGCTGCTCTTGCTAATAATTTTGAGTTTTTGTTACTATATTCAAAATATTCTCTTTTTAAATATATTAAGTCCCTTTTTACCCTCTCAGTGTCTTTCCCCTCAATTTCTTTCTTTAATTTCTGTATCTTATCAAAAATTCTCCTATCTTTGGTCCTTATATGTTCTTTCTGCAGTTGCTTTATTTCATTCTCAGTTTTCTCTTGTTTTTCTTTCAATTGCCTATTTTTAATACTTGTCAACTTGATACTCTCCCCCCTAAATATTGATTTCATAGTATCCCAGACTATATCGTGTTTTACTTCCCCCGTGTCGTTCCATTCCCAGCTGTCCTCCCATTTTCTAATTATTTGTTCTTTACTCTTCTTATCTTTAAATATTTTTGAGTCATACCTCCAATTGTATCCTTTTCTTTTTGTCCCTTCCAGTTCCAATTCTAGTAAAACTCTGGCATGATCTGATTCCTTGAAAATACCTATATCAACATCATTCATACATTTCATCATACTATTTGTAACCAATATATAATCTATTCTGGAATACGTGTTGTGTACCTGTGAAAAATAAGTATAACCCCTTTCTGATCCTTTTATTTCTCTCCATACATCCCTTAGGCCCAATGTTTCAATCCAATTATTTAAAATTTGTTTTTTGTGTCTGTTTCTACTTTTCATTATATTTGTGCTATCTATATCTGACGTTGTCAAATTAAAATCCCCTGCTACTATCATATTTATTGTTTTTTCTACCTCCAGTATATGATAAATTTTATCCAGAAATTCTTCCTGATGTTCATTGAGGGCATATATATTTACTAGTGTTAATTCTTCTCCTTCTATATTACCTTTTATTATTAAATATCTACCCTCTGGATCCAAAATAATTTTCCCCATGACAAATCCCAGCCTCTTGGATATGAATGTTGCTACTCCTCTCGACTTTGAAGATCCATATGCTTTCTCATAAAATTGCGTCCAGCCTAGAAATAGCTTATTCGAGTCTGCTGATTTCTGGTGCGTCTCTTGCAAAAAAATCAAATCTGCTTTCTCCTTCTTAAGGGCTAATTCCCATCTCTTTCTCTTCATCTGGCAACCAGTACCTTTCACATTCCAGCTCAAAATTTTAATATTTTTCATCTTTATAATCAGATTTCCCTTTGCAGTGATCCCCCTCATCTTCCTTGGGTGTGACTTCCCTCAACTCCCACATATAATACATAGAACAGAAAAACAACAGCAAACACACATATACATAGTCTTCATCCCTCCCAACTTTTCTCATCAAAAAGCTGCCCTTGTTACCAAAGAAGGGAGGGGGGGAACCTGGTAAGTAAGTGCAGTGTGTTGAGGTTTATAGCTAAGATATAAAACTTGCGCACTATTCCTTAAACTGTTTGGATAAAAAGAATAAAGAGAGAAAAAGAAAATAGAAAAAGTAAGAAAAGCTGTCATGCCCCCCTCAGTCCTCCACAACTGCTGTGTCAGCATCTCCTCTTTCAGTTCCCCCCACTGCGCCCCTCTCCTCCTCTCCTCCTCCATTGTCCTCCACCAATCCAGTCTCTTTCAGCGCCTTTCCCAATCCCTGCCATTCTTTTGTTTCCTCTTTAATCAAACCAATCGAGCGTAAGTATTCCATAGGGTCAATTTTTCCACCAATTGTATGCATTTTTTTGGCATAAAAAAACTTAATTGTTGAGGGAACCTCCAGTTGTACACAATACCCTTTTCTCGCAAAATCCTGGTTACCGGTTTCATTCTATACCACCACACCCTCTCATCCACAGCAATGTCATTGTACACTTCTATATCATTACCTTCAATATTCAAAACGCCAGATTCAGACTGCTTTATGAATGCCATTACTTTTAATTTATCTCCCAAATTTGCAAATCTCACCAAGACATTTCTCTGTGTGTTTTTATCTTTCCTTCCCCCCACCCTATAAACACTTGCGATATCCTCCGCCACAATTTTTTTTCCCATTTTCATGTTATTCAGCCAATCAAGGATTCTTTCTTTCAGTCTGTCTGGCGTTTTTTGGACCAATTTACGTATCACTATGTTTTGTTTTTGCAATGTCTCCTCCACCATGTCCACTCTTTTCTCTTGTACTTCAACTTTATATTTAATCTCTTTTTCATCATCTTGTACCATTTTCAAATCTTTTTGCATCACATTTACATCTTTTCGAACTGTTTTCAAGCTTTCCTCCAGTTTTACAAAGTTCTTATTTGATTGTTTGGAAAATTCTGTGAACATAGCATACAATTTCTTTTGATTTTCAAACATTTCTTCTCTATCCTTCTTAAACTCCTCCCTCATCCCCAAAAAGCCCTTTGAAAGTTCCACATTCATTGCTTTTGAAATCTCAGTTTGAACCACTTTTAAAGTCTCTGCTTGGACCACCTTTAAAGTCTCTGTTCTATCTTGGGTTCTAGCTTGATCCATCTTTTCAATTTTCTTCATCATTTTCCCCAATTCTGTAAAAATTTGGTACTGGTCGATTTGTGGATTTTCTCCTGCTGGTCCACTCTTGTCCTTCTGATCCTTCTTGTCCTTGTCCCTTCTTGTCTCAGACCTCTTCTGTTTCACTGTCTCCTCCCCCTCCCTCCCTTCCTCAGAGCCTTCCATCCTGATTGTTCGTTGATTTACTCTTCACCTCCTCCCCTGACAATATTAAACTTAACTTTAATTAAAACAGTAATTTCAAAACTTCACCATCAAAAGCCTCCTTTTTTCTTTTTCTCCTCCACTCCCTCCTACCCCCTCCCACCTCAAAAATAATCCACTAAATTGAGCAGAAAACTAAAAACATTCAGTTCCACGTCCAGAGGGTAAGGAGCAGGGGGGAGTCAGAGAGGACAGCAGGAAAACGTCCAATATTAAGTTTAAGAGAAAAATAGAAAAAGAAATTTTTAATCAAATAGAAGGAAGGGAACAACCAGAGTACACACCAACATATCAAAAGGGAGAGAGGAGAGAAGGCAATGTTGTTTATGTTCTCAAAAAAATGATCAGCTTATGGGGAGAGAGTGAGAATAAGAGAAGAAAAGAAGAAAAGAAAAAAAATATCAGTCCAGTTGTTATTTATAATCCAAGCAATCCACGTAGGTGTAGGGAGACAAGGAGAGGAACAAAACACCAGAGCAAAAAAAATCCCAGTCTTCAACAGAGGGGTGAAGTTCAATTAAAATGGAGGGCTAGCAGGGACACAAAGAAAAGAGGAAGTAGAATAGATTAGAATAGAAGTAGGAGAGAGAAAGTAGATTAGAGAGCAGAATGAAAAAAAAAAAGAACTTGTTACTTTTCTTCTCTAGTGAAGACGATCGTCCCAAAGGGAATGGGAGCAGCAGCTCCTGGGGCTTCTCCCTCCTCCTCTTTCCACCCGACTCTCCGTTGCCTCCAAGTAAAAAAAAAAATCTTCCAAAAAACCTTCCGAGCACTGCAGCTCCCGTTCCGCTCCTCTCTTTCAGCCCAACTTTCTCTCCTTAGCTCTGTTCAACTTCACTCTCGCTTTCACTTTCCTCGCTCCGACGCCATTATCGCTCCTCCGCTTCCTTGCTTTCCCCCTCCAACTTTCCTTTCTCCGACTTTCTCCGACCTTCTTCTACTTCCCTCTTCCCGTCGCCACTTACTTTCTCAATCTGGGCTCACCACCAACATCGCCCCTCTTCCGCCACCGTCGCCTTGCCCGTACCTGCTGTGCCGACCTCTTTTTCTTTTCTTCCTCTCAGGGATCCCGCCCGGCAGCGCAGCCGGCCCAGGAGCAACTTTTCGCCGCTCACCACGCCAGGTGCCTCCGCTGCTTTTCGGCTTCGATCCCAGAGCTTTTAAAATGCGCTTTATTTCTTCCTCTCGGACTCACGGTAGGGCTCCAGCTCCGCGTACTCAAATGCGGTGGTCTTCAGCTTTTTATTTATTATTCTTCATTGTATATTCCCATTTTTAATTCACATTGTGCGCAAGCAACTTAAAACGCGTCTTAGCCCTGCGGCATCTTAACCACGCCCCTAGCAGGTATGTTTCCGAGGAACTTGATTTGACCCGTTCTTACTGAGCAGCACTTTCTCGACATAATTTTGAAGGAGGGATACCAACTAGTTAATGCACTTTTTTTGAGTTTGATTTTAGGCATCCTGTGACCAGTCTCATTGTTTCATTTAGGGCCACATCCACCTGCTTTGCATGTGTTGATCTGTACCATACTGGACCAGAATACTCTCCAACAGAGTAACATAAACTAGCTCAGAGGTTCTTAATGTGTGTGGTTGGGCACTCCAACTTGTGTCTATTATTTTCCTCAAAAGATTGTTCCTGGCAAAAACCTTATGTTTGATATTTAGGCAGCAGGTCTTAAAGGTGAGAGTTCAATCTAGGGTGACTCTCAAGTATTTAGGGATGTTGCATGTTTGAGCCTGATGCCATTCCAGTTCACCTGCAACCTTCTTGATGCCTTGTGGTTTTTCAGTTGAAATACACAGAGCTGAGTTTTTATACAGTTTGGCTTCAGTTGGTTATTTCTATAATATATAGTCATTAAGTTCAAAGCCTCAGTCAGTTTTTTCTCAACAGCCTTGAAGGTTGTGCACTGTGAGGCAATTGCAAGGTCATCGGCATAGAGAAAGCTCCTAGTGGCTTCCAGCAGTGGTTAATCATTAGTATATATGTTAAGCAGTTCAGGGGCTACCACACTGCTCTGCAGAAGGCTATATATTTCTTTGATTTCTCCAGTGGATGCATTGTCCTTGGAAATTGACACAAACATCTATGGTTTTCCAATAAACAGCCAATGATTATTGTGAATTTAAAATCATTTGTGATATAGGAGACTTTCTTCAGCAAAACTGCATGGTTGAGTAGACTGTGTCATAAGCTGCAGTGAGATCTATAAACACTATGCCTGTTATTTCCTTCAGTTCAAAATGATCTTCTATATATTATGTTAAGTTAAGAATTTGTGCTGTACAATCTTTGCCAGGTGTGAAAAGAGTTTGCTGTAGTATAAGCAGGGCTTCTACTACTGGAGAGAGTCAGTTCAGAATTAAGCATTCATATATCTTATATAGGTGGCTAAGAAGAGATATGGGGCTGTAGCTTTTTAGGTCTTCTGGTCTCTTGTCTGATGTAAGTATAGCTATCACCCGAGCCCTTCTCCATATCTTTGGTATCTGAACTACATTCAAGCAATTACTGTACAGGCTAAGTAACCATTTTACTTATTGTTTGTTATTGGTTCAAAATGTTTGATCTGTTCAACCCGAATCTCATCCATGCCAACTGTTTTACTGTTCTTACACCTGCCTATTGCTTCTTCCAACTTTCCTATGGTAAAGGGGATGATGTTTGTCTTCCATTCCTCGTTCCGTCTAATCCTCTGTTTGTTTTCCCAAAGGTTGTTTTTCTGTAGGTTCAAATTTGGTTTTCCATTGAATAATAGCTGGTGGACAATTTGGTTGGCTGAGACATTTGCATGTACCGGTCATTTGGTCACATCATTATTAAGACAATTAAGTAAGCTCCTTGCTTTTTGACTGCTGCAACTTATGTTGACTTCTTCTATGAACTTAATCCATTTTTTTCCTTTTATGCTCTGAGATAGTTGACACTACCTGTTGTCCAGCTTTAATGATCTCTTCACTGAGTAGATTTGCATCAAAGAGGGTAAAATATTCATTCAGTAAATCAATAGTTTCATGCATTAGACCTTGGATTTAGGAAATCCTGCATCTATCTACCAGGGCCACTGAAAACTTAGGCCAATCAGCCTTTTTAAAGTTGTACCTTCTTTGGTATTTCAGAACTTGTGGTCGAACAATGGCTGTGATTTCACATGGAATGAGGTGGTGTTGGGTATTTGGTATTTGCACCCCTACTGACTTTAAGCACGGATGTGCTACCTTCTCACTTGCAAAAATGAGGTCTAGGTTATAACTTCTCCTCCATCTGCCATTGTTAAAGGATGCTGGAAATTTGTTACCATGGATGAGTGATAGTTGATAGGATTCTGCCCTTTCTACAACAGCTTCTACACTTTCATCATTCTCTTCATAGCCCCACAGGTTGTTGTGACTATTAAAGTCACCTATTATGAACCTAATGGGTTTATTTTGAAAGTTTGATGGTTTGCTGAAGGACAATTTTGTAAGTGGTGGTTTATAGACAGATGTCACTATGCAGTCACTGAGCTCAGTTGTTATTATTTCCACATTGTTCTCCTCTGTCACTCCTCTGGCCCCTCAACTAAATAAAGTGCCAGTGCTACATCATGTAGCCTAGTAGTAGATGTAGCACCATTAGTTTTATTTATTAATCCAATACTTTAACTCAGAGCAGACATCCTCCTTTTAACATGTATTGATTTTAACTTCTGGTTTTTTCCTCTCTTTTGTTGTACTATGCTGGTCCTGAACCATAATTTTAATCTATTGATCCTTTAACCCAGAACAGACACGATCCTTTTAATTTGCATATTAATATGTATTTTAGCTTCTGTTTTTTTGCTGTACAATGCTGGTCTTGGACCGTAATAAAGATTGATTGATTGATTGACTGACTGATTGATTGAAGTAATCAAACTTCACAAGTCATTTACACATGATACCTAAGCTGCTATAGCCAAGTCTGATTAATGACAGTGTTACCACCTCATCTACTTCACCTTGCACAATCATTGATTGGGTACCATCCCCCATGTGACCTAATTCAGGGAAGAGCACGGGCTTTTACCTAGAAGTCCACAATGTTATACAAACTAAAAACTAACTTGACATAGGTTATATAACAGAAATTCTACTTGCAATTTAATAATATCCTCTGCAGCTGTAGCACTGAATGGAAATTAAATGTGCTTACTGCTGGTAATCAGTAAGTTGATATGTCAAGAAAAATACGCTTTGCAAGCTTGGGCTCCTAAGCCTAATTCCCAATGTATTTTCTCAAGGTGTTTTGACTTAGATCTCTCAGGCAGACACAAAATTCAAGTTGTGAGAAAGTAACATCAAAAGCAAAGCATATTATACCATGGTTGACGAAGGAATATCCAAAAATTACACCTTCAAAAACAATATTGCATCTTCTTCCCTGTGCTTCACAGCATTTATTCTTTACTGAAAATAGATGTTACTATGACTTGTTAGCACTGTAAAGCCAACAGAGAGCTATTGTTACATGCCATAGATTTTTCTTGTATGAAACATTTTTTCAACACTTGCTCTATTTGTATTATGTATCTATCCTTCTTTATACATGTTTAACTCTCATGACTTCCTGGCTGAATATCTTTGGTATTTGTAGTTGAGAGTTCATGCACAGCTGAAAATTCTTTCCTACAGATCCCTATCTTCACTCAGAGAACTACAGCTCTAAAGGGAAGAGAAAATTACTCTTAAAGCATTTTGTTACTACAAATATATCTACTGTAGCTAGAAAGTGCTGGTAGTGAAAATGTTAGACTCGAGTGCAGCTTCAGACCATCAGGTATTGATTCAAAATATCCAGAGTGGTTTAGTGGATAGAGTGATGGGCTAGGATTCTAGTGACCAGGGTTTGAATCCTCATACAGATGTGGAAGTTCACTCAGGGAGAGGAACTGTTAAAACCACTTTTTAAAATATCTCATTGATCTTATTCGTTGACTCCAATTTGACAACATGTAACAGCATAACGAGTTCACGTTTTGAATTCCCCCAGTTTTGTTTTCCAGCTAATTATGGCTGAGGTCAAACTTCTCATTCTCTACCCAACACCAGGCACCTCCAATGAGTTGACTTTCTGACATTGAAACTTCCCTGACAGGCAGAAGCAAAGTGAAGAGCTGTTGTTAGGAGAAGCCTTTTGAATGCTGAGGTGGATGGGTGGGGGAATCCAATGGAGTCAATATCCCCACTGAACTAACCTATTTCTCACCTCTTGAGACAAAGCACAGTTATCTCACGAATTCACCATTCTGTGAGACCTCTGCTTTCATTTTAAGAAATTAAAAATACATCAAATATGCATATTAAAACTGGAAATGGCTATAAGGAATGTGATTAAAAATATGCACAAACACACTTTAGTCAGTAGGTAAAATGTATATAAAATTGTGTACTCAGACTTAGTATCATGCTTAAAACTGGATCATTTTTTATCAGTCTAAGCCAGAAGTGCCCAAACTAAGGCCTTAGTGAACAGCTCCCTGAACCACATGATTGGCCCATGTCCCAAAAAGTTTGGGCACCCCTGGTCTAAGCCAATGGTTCCCAATGTGGGGCCAGGGCCATTGCCAGGGGGTGGCCAGGGTGGGCTTACCTACGCTGAGTTACCGGTTTGCCCACCCTCAAACTCCCAGCTGTTTTTATATATGGTCTATCAGTAGGAAATATGAGCTGAAGGTCCTCTGAACAGTGCAGTACGCAGGCTCCAATTTCATGCACCTGCATCTTGTGCAGGCAAGTAGAATGCAAGATTTAAGAAGAACACAAATTGAAAAGAAAATCTGATGAACAAAATAAGTGGGAAAGTGATCACATTAAAGCAATCATTTGCAGTTAAATACATAGGATTACTGAAAATGAAACTTAAATGCATAGGGTATTTCCAGCTTTCCTTTTTATAGTAACTCATTTTCTGGAAGTAATCAGTCACCACTGCAATTTCCGTTTCTTAAAATACCTAATGCCACCTCTTGAAGTGAAAGCCAAAAGTAAAAGCATCAGGCATGAGGTCAGCAGGTCAGAAGGTAGCACCTTGCCACTGTCAGAAATGAAGAGTCCAAACGCTTTATATACCCTTTCTCTGAAACATCAATTATGAACCACCACTGGAAGTATGGAGACTTATTTTCAACTCTTTAATAATAGAATGCCATCTCCTGTACCATCAGAAATGACTATTTTAAGTTTAGTTTACTTTAGTTTACTTTAGTTTAGTCTTCTTCCACGACAAGCCTATTGCATAATATTGACCTGTTCCTGCAATGAAGGAGCAATCCTTTTTGTAGAAATTTTATAGTTATATTAATCAACAAAATTCTACATGGTTTGACTGCGTATGCAATGATAAATATTTGGGAAGTTTATTTATTTATTGGTCATATTTGTATGCCATCATGAAGCAACTCAAGGCAGCTA
This sequence comes from Furcifer pardalis, assembly GCA_030440675.1. Lineage (NCBI taxonomy): Eukaryota > Metazoa > Chordata > Lepidosauria > Squamata > Chamaeleonidae > Furcifer > Furcifer pardalis. Next base: position 133,283,156 of record CP126891.1, read on the forward strand.
ACACAGCAATAAAAACACAACAATCCAATAAAAATTGTCGATAAAATCCAGATCCATACATAAAAATTAGAAGATTAACAATTTAGAAGAGTTAAAAGATGTAAAAAGTATTCAGATGAGCTAACAGGTTGGGGTGCCAGTATGGCCAGTATCCCATACCTGCCCCGCCAGACATGTCTTTATATCTTTCCTGAAGGGCACTACCTGTAAATTTTTTTTGCATTCCTTTTTCCTCTGGAAGTCTGATTTCAATCCTGGGCCAAATGTGTATATCTTTCATTATACAAGAGTTAAAGTAAAGGCTTTTCTCCACCTGTTCTGTTGTTCAGTCATGAGGTTGAGTCCAACCCTTTGCAAACCCATGGATCACCACATGCCAAGTTTCTCTATCATCTGCCATCCTCCACAGTCCACCCAGATCTATGCCGATTGCATCAATGATGCTGTCTAGCCATCTCATCCTCTGCCACCCCTTCTCCTTTTATCTTCAATCTTTCCTACCATCAGGATCTTCTCCAGTGAGTCCTCTCTTCTTATTTGGTAGCCAAATTACTTGAGCTTCAGCTTCACTATTTGTCCTTCCAAGGAGCAGTCAGGGTTGCTTTCCTTCAGGATGGACTGCTTTGATCTCCTTGCAGTCCAGGTGACTCTCAAACATCTTCTCCAGTACCACAGTTTGAAGGTGTCTATTCTTCTGCACTCAGCCTTCCTAATAGTCCGGCTCTCACTGTCATACATTAATACCGGGAAGCTCTTCACTTTAACTATACATACTTTTGTTGGCAGAGTTATGTCTCTACTTTTATTATGCTGCCTATGTTTGCCATAGCTTACCTCCCAAGTAGTAAGTCTCTTTTTATTTTATGGCTGCAGCCACCATCTGCAGTGATCTTAGATCCCAAGAAGGTAAAATCTGTCACTGCTTCCATTTCTTCCCCTTCTATTTGTCAGGGAGTGTTGGGTCCAAATGTCATGATCTAGGGTTTTGTTTTTTGGTGTTGAGTTTTAAGTCACTCTCCTCTTTTGCCCTAATCAAGAGGCCCTTTATATCTTCTTCACTTTCTGCCACCTTACATATATTAATCTGCATATCTATCATCTGAATGTACTTGCCATCCACCAGTGACCTTTGAATAACTCTTAATAACCACCATTAAGATACATACCTGTCACCTCCCAAGGACTGTTAAGCAGCCCTTAACTGTCACTGTTAAGAGCATAACCATTCAGGAATAGTTTGCCTTTCGATTATATTTCTGATTCCCCTGCTCAATGTATGTGTTTAAATGTCTGGCTACTGAGGCAATATTCAGTGCATCAGAAGAAGTGGGCTGCAGTCGATTAAACCAAATTAAATCTGTTAGGCTTTATGATACTACAAGGGGTTTTATGGAGTTAATAAAGAGACTTTAGAAGGGAGATTCTTGCCAGTTTGGGGACTGGATTTGCTGCTCCTCTAATGATAAGCACTGTCTCTAGGACTGGTCACCTGCTTCCTTCCAGTGCAGTTTGCATCCTGGTAAGTATGAGTAAAGCCAACTTGTAATGGGACCCTCAGCATTTCCTTCCATGTGAGTCAGTCAAAGCCAAGCAGCTCCCCTGGTGGCTTAGTGGTTAAGATGCTGAGCTGGAGACTGGATGGTCGGGTTTCAATACCTGAGAGCTGAACTTGGGGACATGAAAGGAGCCTCCGCTGAGCAGAGTTTCTCCAGCAAAAAGCCTTTCAACCCAGAGTAATCTCTGACACAAAATTATTATTGTTGTTATTAGTCAAAGCTAAATCACAGATTACTAGGAATGTGCAGCAGTCCCCAGTGTGTTATATGCCAAAATGAGGGCATTGGAATATATGTCTGTGCCCTTTTGGCTCCAGGGATTCATGTGTTTTTCTTTGCACATTTTAAAAATGAATACAGAATACCATTTGTTTTTGTTTTTCTTTTGAAACACAGAGTTTTTTCAGACATTATCCCTGGAATGCTAAATGAGTGTTGGGGATTTTGGATAAAATCAAAGCATATGCCTATGCACGGTATTACTTTTTTTTTTTCATTTTGAGTTCTCCTTAAAATAAGGAATTCATGTCATTTTGGAATGAACTATACTCCCGTCACTGACACCTTCAAGTGTTTAGTGTGAAGGTCTGCTGGGAAGCCTGTAATTATTTTTATCTGAATATTTTTATAGAGCTCCCATTAGGAAAGACTCATGACCATTGGCGTTGTGTAAATGCATTCAGCTGAATGTGATTACGGTCTTCTTCACACAGCTTTTTTGCTGATCATGGGAAGGACTGTGTGAGATGGGAGAGGAACATGCTTTCTCCTGTCCCACACCACACCACACCCCATGACTACATCTCTTCATGATGTCAAACATAACTGCTGAACAGATACATGGTAAGCTTTGAAATATATGACTCTCACTGGAAATTGTATTCCATTCCACACATAGTTCCAATATGTGACAGTTGAGTAAAACCAGTTAAAATGCAAAAACAGAATTTATTTATTTATTTAAATTTGTTTATTGCCCTCCTCCCCAAAGGGACCCAGGGCAATTCCCAACACAATAGCATATTGACAACAATTTAAAACCAGTTCAGAAATTAAAAGTTTTAAAAGCAACAATTTCCTCACAATTATGGGTGTCTTGGCTGATATTAATACTTAAATATGAAGGATCTCCAGATCCTGCTATATCACATGATGGCCTGAGCAATCAAGAGTCAAATAATGCATTAGTAATAAATCACAACAATTTACTGAGCTGGGAAATGTTACCTTAAAAAACAACTATAACAGCAGAACATCTTACCAGTATTGGCTGGGGTAATGTATAAAATATAGGCTTCAGGGAGCAAATTTCCTACTTAAGAGTGTAGTCCTGTTAATCAAGCAAAATGAATGGTACTGGGGGAAGGTTTTGCATAATTTCAGGTTGTGTGAGTTATAGGAAGGAAACACTACAAGGTTTGCACTGTTTTCTGCACAGCTCACACACTATTCACAGCACACGTGTTCATGTCTTGCTCACCTGATGGACAGATCCCACACTCTTGATTGACTTTCTTTTTATGCAGTTAGTTTTCTTTGTCTCAGCACAATAGATTTCTGAACCCAAATCAAATGGAGACATTGTGTCTTCTGCATAAAAGCAAATATGGAAATGTTACAGGAATATGCCCTAATAAATCTGTCAGAAGACAGGTTTGAAAAGGTTAAAAAAATATTGACAGTGATGGCTGAGGACACAAGATATTAGCACACTTTGCAATATATTTTTGACAACCTATTATTTTAACAATGATCTTCCAAAAAATGTACATACAGACTAATGTAGTGCTTTATCAAGCCTTGGGCTGCCAAGCCGAATAACAATCTAAGGTTTTATGATTCCAGGATTTATGTTCCCTGATTTTGCTTATTAGCAGTTATAGCATGACTGGTCCCAAGGACTCTAATCATTGCTGAGTGGTGAAGCATAGGAACACATGTAGGTGAGTCTTCAAAAGAAAATGTATTTTGTGGCTTGCCTAATCATTGCCCCCACATGCCCGCACAAAAGAGACTGACCACAGTGCATTTGGTAGAAAAATTGGGCCACTTTATTTGAAATCAACTTGGTTAACTTTAACCATCTTAACAGTAACTTAATGCAGCAAGGCCGCAGTAGCACTGGTGAGGTCAACGATATCCAATTGCCAACTTAACTTGGATATCGGACAGCCATAACCCAACATCATTTAACTGTCCCGGTCAGAAGTAACCAGTTGTTATCTCCTTCTGACCCTGCACCGGGCGAACTCTATATTGGGGCTGCCTGCTGCCGAGCTGGGCAGTTACCCAAGTTCCCGGTCCGCATTTTGATCAGACTCACAAAGTGGCCGATCAAAACACGTTCCTACCCGGTTATCCTGGGACCAAATTTATTCCACACCAGTGCTACCCGCCCCCAAAAGTGACCAAACAACAAACCCAATCCAGCTCCAGTCGGCTAAGCAGTGTGGGATGGGCGAAAACGCCAAGAGACCTACCGGCCAATCAAGGTCTCAAGCAAAAATTCCCATCCGGCCCCGAAGCGACCCAAAAACAGTCACACTGTGGCCAGGGAGGGAGGGTGGGGCTCTCTTCGCCCGCCAACGATAGACTGGCGGCGAGCGCAGGGAGCGCGCCGCCCTTATAAGGGCGGCGCTTAGCCACGCCCCCTGCGCTCGTCCCCAGGCCCGTCTCTTCGGCGGGCACCGGGGCAAAGCGAGCGGCCCCGGCAATTGCCGCGGCCGCTCGACCAATTGTTAAAGTATGATTGTTATCCAGCATTTATTTGGACAAATCTACTGAATGTAGGTACAGTCATGTATGTTTATCTGAAAGGTGACTCTACTGATCTTCAAGATAAGTGAGATCTGATGCTTCTAATTAATCATACATAGGATAAGATAGTAAATAGTATAAACTGGTCATTGATCTCAATTAGTTCTCTGCATTTAATCAAACTCATCTATACTTCAGAAAGAAACACCCTTAGATATCAGTCTGATTTTTCAATTTAGGGTCATGTGTCATCAAGTCAGAACAAATTTACTGCAACTCTAGCAGGGCTTTCAAGCTATTTGAGATATTTAAAGTGTGGTTTTGTGAATTCCACATCTCCAGTGAGTTTCCATGGGATTTGAATAAAGGTCTCCTGAATCCTAGTCTATCATTCTATCCACAACAACACTTTCCAGAGGGAGACTTAAAAGTAGGGGGAAATTCTATTTAGATCCAACTTTGTAATTAAGAGGCAGTCTATTTTGCCATTATCCCACATTTTTGGTAATTTTTGCAATGACTTGTGTGGATTCAGCTCACAATACAGTTTTACCTCGGTTAAAGAGCATAATGCATTCCACAGGATTGCTCTTTAAGCAAATTTGCTCTTTAAGCAAAACACCATTGTAAATGACCAGTTGTGTGTGTGTGTGTGGGGGGGGAGATTGTGAACCCCGATTTATTTGTTAAGTGAGTTTTTGGTTGGTTTTATTTGTTAAGCGAAGCGAACATTCAGAGAAAATGCTGCTCTTTATGCGAGGTGCTCTTTATGCGAGGTTTGACTGTATCTACATGTGTTTTATATTAAAACACTCTATCCCTCCTGTTTTTACTTCCATCCTGTGGCTTTTTGAAATAGCTGCTAATTAGCCCAAGATGTGCTCAGTGGTAACTGTTCAACTGTTCAACAGAGCTGTGGGCATCCTTATTGGAGCCAGGTGACAAATTCACAAGGTCATATGTCTACAATTCAAAAGTTATGATGTTTAGATTTCCCCTCCACACCCTTACCTCCACCCCCTTCTCTCTTACTCCCCTGATATAGTACTACATTGAGATGTTGTTGTTGGTGGTGGTGGCTGCAGTAGAAACAAAGCTGGTGTTAGTTGGTAGGTGGTTGAAAAGGAGAAGGAGGTGGCAGGAATGGTACATGTGTCCCTCCACTGCCAGTGACATGGGGCACAGAAGGACAGGACTACTTCAGCCTCTCATCCCCCCTTCTTAATTTAATTTAGTTTAATTTAATTTAATTTAACTTAATATATTTATATACCACCCTATCCAAAGGACTCAGGGTGGTGTACACAAGTTAAAGCCAGTATAAAACAATTAAAAAGCCCTTAAAACCATAACAATATTCTTCCTCATGAACAGGGAGAGAACACTGTAGACTCTGTTCCTCCTCCTTCACTATTCATTACATGGAGAAACAACAAGGAGCCTGGAGAACAACATCACAACCCTCTGGGTAAAGGTAATGGTCATCCTTGCTCGAAAGCCAGTTGTCTCCAACTATAGGGTTCAGTGCTCATCTCTGTTTATATCCAATAGCCAGCACTGTCTGCATCTGCAGATGTTTCCATGGACATGTGGCAGGCATGCCTTGACATTAGAGTACATGGAATGCTGTTTACCTTCCCACTGAATTGGTACCTATTTATCTACTTGCAATTTCTTGCTTTCAAACTGCTTACCACTGGCAAGAGTTGGGACAGAGACAGGAGCTCATTCTGTCGTGGAGTACTCAGGTTTTGAACTGCTGACCCGCTGACATTCTGGTCATCAAGTTCAGTGTCTTAACCACTTGAGCCAGTGCAGTCCCCAGCATCTAAAATAGATAGTGAAGGAAGCAGTAAACTAGTGTACATCACCAAAGGGGGGGGGGGAATGACGTGACCTAAATGAAAAGTATAGACATTTGTATTTGGAGATTAATAATTGCAAGTATAGCTGGAAGGAGTTCTCAGCTGAGAACTAAATTGTATCAAGGTAAAGATTACTGCACAGAACAGAACACTTTATTTTCCCAAATGTAGATTGGCCTTAAATTTCCTTCTACCTTCTTCAGAATAGGGTTCAGTTTGTGCCCTCATTCAAATGCTCAGACACTCACTCGGGGCTTCTTCAAGCTTCTTCATACTTGTACATAAAAAAAGAAACAGAGGAGTGTGTCACCCTCGTACTGTATCAATATTACCCCAATAGCAATTAGCAATAGTAATTACACTTGTATAACAACCCATAGTGCCTAGTTCACTCTCTGGGTGGTTCACAAGTTAACTAGCATTTTGCCCCCAACTTGCTGGGTACTCATTCTACTGCCCACATAAATATAGAAGGCTGAATCTACCAGGAGCCTGTCAGGATTAAACTCACAATGTTTTGGCTGCAGTACAGCAGTTTAAACACTGATCCACCAAGGCTCTGAATGTGGGCATCGAAAAGATCTAACCAATTAGACATTAAAATCATGAGGTCTGTATGCTCCCATCTTTCCATGAAATCTCTACCCAAAACAACCGTGGGAAGATACTGTGGGCAAGAGTATCAAAAGCTACAGAGAGGTCCAGTAGAATAATCTAATGTTAATTCCACTTGTCAGTTTATGGTATATGTAATTTAATGTGATTATGCAAAGATGATCTGTCCTTCAGCCTGGATGATCTCAGATCCAGGCTGAAGGACAGAATGGAATGAATCACCATTATCCCAATGTGCTTGAAATTGAGAAAACAACCAATGTTCTCATGCTTTGTCTGAAAATGGTAAACCTAAAAGTTGTTTGAACTAAATATGTTCCTAATGCAGACTGCAGTGGGTCAAGTGGCTAAGTCGCTGACTAGAAGGTGGCACGTCAGCAGTTCAATACCCAAATACTGCATGATGCAATAAGCTCCTGTCTTTGTCTCAGCTCCTGCCAACCTAACAGTTTGAAAGCAAGAAATCACAAGTAGATAAATAGGGATCACTTCGGTGGGAAGGTAAATGGTGTTCGGTGCACTCTGGTGTCTAGTCATGCCTGCCACATGACCATGGAAACGTCTGCAGAAGCAGACAGTGCTGGCTCTTTGGCTATGAAACAGAGATGAGCACTGAACCCTAATGTTGGATACAACTGGCTTTTGAGTACTGCTGCACTGTCCTGCTGAATTTCCAATTCCTCCCTGACCCCCATAGAGTTGTTGTTGGGTTTTTTTAATTTATCCTCGCTACTATCAGTCTCCATTCAGATGGGTAAGGGAAATCTACCACTGCCACAGTCACTGCCTCTACCACTGAGCTGTATGGGTTCTGCTACCCTTACCAATACTTCATGCCCAACACAGGTACCATCTATTTTTTTTTAAAAAAAAACCACACATCTCTTTGCCTTGACAGCTGATCGCTGAGCTGTCATAATGCTGTAGCAGTGAAGATCGGGGCACACGAACATTTTCAGGCTGTGGAGAATCATACAAAGTTTATGAGGCAAGAGGTACAGTGCACAGTATGCACTCACACATACATGAAGAATGCAATGATATAGGCGCTGGCACAAAATTAATGGACTGCGGTGGCTTAGTGGTTAAGACGCTGAACTTGATGACTGGAAGGTTGGCAAGTCAGCTGTTCAAAATCTGAGTACTGCATGACAAAGTGACTTCCTGTCTCTGTCCCAGTTTCTGCCAATCTAGCAGTTCAAAAGCAAGAAATTGCAAGTAGATAACTAGGTACCACTTTGGTGGGAAGGTAAACAGCCTTCTGTGTGCTCCAGTGTCTAGGAGTGCCTACCACACGTCCACAGAAATGTCTACAAATGTAGGCAGCACTGGCTCTTCAGCTATAAACAGAGATGAACACTGAACCCTAGAGTCAGATACAACTGGCTTTTGAGCAAGAGTGACCTTTACCTTCCATTTACAAAATAAATTACCCCTGCCAGGTGTTTTACAATAAGCTGACACCCCAGATGTGCATCATGTATTCCTTGGTGTTTGAATCGATTCTGAATGGGACAAAATTGACACCAAGGTAAGGCTTTTTGCTAGTCAAGACACATCCTTAGTTAAGTACTGGTGAGGGAGCAACACCTGTCTCCATACTCCTGAATTTTGTCCTCCAGCCACATTTAAATCCTTTAAATCTTTGTTCTCCCCCAGCCTTCTGTTGCCTGAGGCAATCACTTCATTCTCTATAACAGTGAGGCTGGCCAAGGTCCTCTCATTATGAGCTGAGCCACGGGCATGATCAGGTGTTGGGCTGTATTAGAGCCAAATCCTAATGTATGGATTGATCCTTATTTCCAGATGGTTGTGTATGCAATGTTCCAATCACTTTTGCAACCTTTCACTTTTTGCATTGTCGTGCTCCCAGTGTATCAGAGCAGCTGGGCTCCTTTGCTCAATCAAGGATTCCCCTAATGCTAAAAGACAGGGATGCTCGGAGAATACGCAGAAGGAGCGGTTAATTCTGTCTCAAGCAAGGGCTATGATGACTTTATTCTCCCTTTCCTCGCAACTAATAAAATTTCAAATGCATACTCTCTCTGTGTGTATGTCTTTTTGAGGGAGGGTGGTAGAAGGGAAATCCGTAGTACCTATTGGCTAGGCTCTATCAGCTGCAGTTCAGCTCTGGCTGCTGCTAAAGAGCTGTATTGATCTGAAGGGTAAATGTGTAGAGAGAACCAGAGAGAGAGGGAGAGGGAAAGGGAGAGAGATCCACTCCTTTCTGAGAAGAGAGAGAGCCTCTTCTAGAAAGAAAGTGACTTCAACCCATATGCTTCCATTGCGGTGTGTTTGGTGAATGAAAGAAAGCTCGTCTGAGAAGGCAGTTTGTTGCTACGGTGGGATAGAGAGAGATACATGGTTTTCCCTTAGTAGAAGCTTCGGTTGCATCTTGCTGCCACTGCTGCTTCTGGTACACACCAGGTAAGTGGGGTTTTTTTTCCAAGCAAAGCATAATAATGATGATTGAATGCATTCAGGTTCCTCCCCCCCCCCCCCCATCATCTGAGGATCTAGTACAGGAGGTATAAATGCAGCCTCCTTGGACTGTTAAGAGGCTTTGCAGCCTGGATGAAAAGGGTATCTGTTTATTGAGAGGGAAAGCTGTCCCACACATCGTGAAAGGGGAAAACTTGAATAAGTTCTCAGGAAAGTGGATAAGTCTTTGACAGGCTGAATGTGACAATCTGAAAAGGGGATGGTTATGTAGCCAGCAGCTGTTTTGCTGAAGTGCAGGGGAGTGGGGGCGAGGGAAGATTTTTTACCTCCCTTGTGGCTTAAGAATGCAAAGGTAGTGATCAGTGATTATTTGAGGTCAGATGAATGTTGACAAGGATGAGGAATGCTCAGAAATGTGCCAGGCAGTAGCAGTGAGGTTTCTAAAACTATGTTCATTTTTGTTGTTCACAAGTAAGCTGTAGGGTAGAACATGATTTGCAAAATAATTCTGATGCCATTTTAAGGGGTTTTTAATTATTATTTTTACAGAAGATGGTTGAGGTGGCTGAGAAATTAAACTGGGGTGTGTGTGACTCATCTCTGTCATTCAAAAGTGGAACACCTAAAGCAACTGTTCCCAATAAAACTGTATATCTATTACCTCTTGTTTTCCTTGCTTTTATGTAGAATTCTGGCTCCATTTCCAGGCAAAATGTCTAATTCAGCCCTGCTAGCTATTATGGTTCAATGTAAACTCAGAGATATGATTACTATCTTCTCTTCCAAATGATCTCATCCAAATTAATCATGTGGTGATAAGTGAAATATGTGTAATTCTTAAATAAGCATTTAAATGAACTACTTAGCACTGAATTGTAGTGTCATATTTTAGATGCCAGATATTAGAGTTGGAACAGAGGCATCGTTTGCTTTCTGCATGTATAATTTGCTCGAATTAGAAATATGATTCACAGTTCTGTGATTTTTGACAGGGTTGTATTCAGGGGCACATGTTTCCTTGGTGTTAAAGTGTTTCCAACAGTGAAAGAACAAGTGATCAATGGATTTTTTTAAAAAAATTCTGTGATGCTTTGAAATCATGCCTCCCCTCCCCTCTTCCTGTATATTGCAAAACAAATCCATGAGAAGCCTAATGAGGAAAAAACAGGATGCTTATAACATTGGATGGAAACCAAAAAGTGCTTTATATTTCCTCCGGTCTGTGGTTTTCTACTTCCAGTCAGGCCAACAAAAGCATAACAATGTGAGCATAGTGAGCAGATGTTAATGACAATTGACACATTTTTGGTGCACACTTTGCAAGTTGTAAGGCAGGATATTATTGAATGTACATTCTATGCACAGAAGAAAGGTATTCCTAATGCAGTCTTGTAGTTCATGAACTGGTTAGAATGTCTGTATTTCTGTCCCCCATTAATACCTGTACAGAAATTTCAGTGATTGTCAAGAGTTTTACAAATATATCCCCAAAAAGGGAGGCCAGATGGTTATACAACCAAAGTAAGAAGCAATTAATTACAGAACTGATTTGAAGTCCTTTGGAACATATCAGCACCTAGCCTATAGGGCTTATATCTTAACTGACCACACTTGTTGCTTGATTCTCACCTGTACCAAGATCAAAGAGTATTTTTGGGAAACTGTTATCTAATACTTTTAGTAAGGAGACAAATCATAGGTTAAAATGAAAAATGAACCCAGGACAAGAATTTCTTCAGCATTTCTTCCCACAGCTATGACTTTGTGACACATTTTGTCCTTTCTTTTTGTCAACAGTATTTGCAAACCACTGTTTGGATTTGTTTGTAAAATTGCTGCAGTTTGTGACAGTTCTGCGTCATTCCATATCTGTTGTGTTGGAATGTACAGCTGCTAGAGACCATAAGATCTACCACAGCTTATGTTCTATTCACCAGGGCAAAAGGAAGTTTTGGTCTGCAGCAATGTGAAGGTTCTTCAAACCTATTCACTTTCACTGTTGCTCTGGTAACTGTATGTAGTAATTCATGATGACCATTTATTATCATCTGTATTAACACATGGATAGTTGATGGCAGTCTTTCACCTCAATCTTCAATAGGGTTGTTATTTGCTTTCCATCATGAAAATTAGGCGCTTCCTAATAATCAATGTCATAGCATAATTTTCTGCCCAGTTCATATATAAGAGCATGTGATATTATGTTTTACTAAAGCAATTACCAGTGCTGTTTGTCACCTGTGCAGTTGCAAAAGCATCTATTTAAAAGTAATGCCAGTAGAACTGACTTGCATCTAGGAGCCCCATCTTGCATACTTTATTAATGTTCAAACCACTGCAGTTTGTATGTTTTATATACAATCTAAGCAACATAGAACTCTAAGACTACATGATAACTGATGGCAACATCATTACCTGTGGATATCAGGGAAATACGAGTGAGCGATATAGACACACAGTATCTCTCCACATGATACAGGTTTTATAAAATATCTGCTCCATATAGTGCTTCTATTAGTGTGGTTTCTGTCACCTAAATGATTACATAGTCATTCTCATACATGTCTCTGATAAGAATGTATTAGCCATTCTTAGGTGTAACTGGCATCTTAACAGCTGCCATTACAAAGATTTTTTTTTAGTTTAAAAGAAGTGATACATCGCTTCAGTTATGGTTAGCAAATTAACAAAAAAAGTTCACTTCCCCTGACCTTTTTTGCATATGATCAGGGGAAGTGTTCCACTATGATTCAAAAAATTGGTTCCCATTCAGATTGGACAAACACACTAAAGCAGGGGTGCCCAAACTCTAGCCCAGGGGACAAATCTGGCCCCCAATGCCAATTCAAATGACCCATGAAGGTCTCATCACTACCAGAAGCAAAAGTAAAATGTGCCCATACATGCACGTTTTACTTCCAATTCCGGGAGCGACAAGGGCTTTGCAGGCTGGATGAATTGGCATTGGTGGCTGTATCCGGCCTCTAGGCCATAGTGACCACCCCCTTGAACCATGTGACTGGCCTATGGCCTGAATTGTTTGGGCACCCCTGCATTAAAGGGCACATTGCTTCTCATCCCCAACAGGAAATGATGCTTTTTGGGCCAATCAAGGCAGGCGGTCTGGATAGGCCCTAAGAATCTGCACTTGCTGGAATGTGATTGGCTAGTTTTAAAATACTCCTGCATTTGCATTTCAAACAGGTATTGTTTTATTTCTTTTCTTTTTATGTTTTATTTTGACATTTAGAAGACACCTAGACTCTTTTTCAAGATGAAGAGAATTTCATAATATCATTACTGACACCTACAGCTCTGTAATTGCCTACTGGTATCATTAAGTGTGTGTGGGACTCTGAACCATTTCCTACAGTGGTACCTCGGGTTACAAATGGTTTAAGTTACAAAATTTTTACAATACGAATGAAAATCAATTGAAAATAATAGCTTGAGTTATGAATTTTTCCGGAACAGATTAACTGTTTTTCAATGCATTCCTATAGGAAACAATGTTTCAAGTTATGAATTGTGGTTTTCAATGCATTCCTATGGGAAATTTGAGTTACACAATTTTCATAACATGAAAAATGCCTTGGAACGCATTAAATTTGTAACCCAAGGTACCACTGTATTATGATCCAAAACTTCTTCTTATCTCTCTCCATGTTTTCTACAAACAGCCACCAGTGGTGTACAGAAAGTATTGGAGGGCTTATTCACAGACTGAACAACGTTAGCTGGCATGGAAAGAAACTTTGAGACATCCATTTTGAGTCTTTTCCATTGCCCATTTTGGAAGTCTAGGATTTTAAGGTGAATATATCGAATGTAAACATGTTACCGTGTGGGACAATGAACTTTGACATCTTACATTACCTCTGGGTTTTCTGTCATCTCTTGCTTGAAACAGCAGCCTCACCCTGTCTGATCATAGGAATGGGATGTGGTGCTTTCCATGGGGGTTCTTCAGGCTTAATTTAAAATGAATGTTTCAGTGAGAAGGTATTCAGATGCAAACCTTTTCTATATAATCCATGAATATCAATCTCATAAGCTCTCATAAGTTTAAATATAGGATTTCTGCTCATGAATAAAATGAAATGGGAGCAATATGCATACTCTATTTAAATATATTTGCCTGAAGTCAGGGTGTTGCAAGCTTCTAGCCTACTGATTGGTAAAGCGCTTAGAGAGTCCTTGAGTATTAAAGCTTCTCTTTGAGAATTCCATTCTCTTTCATGCTACTCACAGCTTATAAAAACGCCTCCTCTTTAAGGATATGTATAAACACACAAAGTTATATTTATATACATGCTGTTAAATGGGTGACAATTTTATGAGTTGTTTTTAAAAGAAAATAGAACTTGGTTTTATATAGCACCTATCATACTAAGGGTATTGCAGAGTGGTTTGCTGTGTGTATGAGATATGGTCCATGCCAACAAAAGAAGCTGCACAGACAAAGGTCTCAAATGAGGAATAATGCCCAAAGCACCAGGGTCATCCACTATTCAATTAGAAAAATAGCCTATGATCTTCAGCTTTTATTCACTTATTTGTTCGAAAAAGGTACAATAAATCTGAGCTCAATATTTTATATGAGGAATGGATCCACAAACTCCAAATATAGCTTTCTCTTTCAGCCCTCAGCAGTATTGTAGTGATATTAAAAAAATTACCAAGCAGTTTCATAACAGAAGGCATTAGACTTCCTTTTCCAAAGATCTTGGGAAACCATTGTATTCAATGGACTTTCTTTTGAAACACTAATATCTAGGATAGGGGTGAGAGATTTTCTACATGTATATAGCTGTATATGCTTCTTGTGCTGCTCTTGGCTTGTTAGTATGTGCCTAAAGTGTCCTTACAATAGCAAATCAAAATTTCACATCCTCAAAATAAGTAAATCTACTGATGTACATTTATTCTTTTACTTAAAATCACCCTCCTTCCAAGGCAGCATTAGGTCCTTGACTCAAGAGTGCTTAAAAAACACTACTGAGGAATGTTATTATATACTGTGATCACATATGAACACTGAGCAGTAGGTGATCTACAAGTGATGAGGTAGCAGGTAACTAGGGCAAGGCTTTCTGCTTGCAGTACCTAACTTTTATAAGTCTACCTTAGAGCAACTCATGTAAGAGATTCACGTCAATGCAATATTAAAAGAATTGTCTTTCCTGGTAGGCCAATGTCTTTAGTGTCTGCATACAGCATCTCTCTTGTGGGATTTTTTTTGTTCAATAAAAGCCTTGAAATCAACCTAAGATTCTTCAAGTAAGTTATAGTTCAAATATAAGTTGAATTACCATTTTTTGTACCTCACAGTTCACATATTAAATCTGTGAGTTAAATTCAATTAACCTGTCAGCAGATGGGATGGATTCTCTTAGCTGAAAGAAAGGAGCCAATTTCCCTCACTTCACGCCCCCTTCTGTTCTTAAGGGTGACAGAAACATCTGGAACTTATTGGAGAAAAGCATGGTGGACTAAATGAGGAGAAGTCGAAGGAAAGATAATGTGAGAAGTCCTCTCATGCATTGTCCAGTTAGAACTCAGTTAGGTCTATCAGTGTTAGCTGATGGCTGATAACAGTGTTAGATGGCTGGTTTTGGGCCCACTACTACAAATGATGCTCCACAAATTGAGCCCACTGTTATTCCTTTTTGTTTTGAGTTTGGCTATAGACTTTAATGTTATATGTGAAACTTTTAGATATATTTGTCTAGCAATGACATTTTACACTGCATGATATTTTGAGGACCCTAATACAGCTAGGCATTGAAGTTTATATTTTAACAATGGAGAGAATGGTATATATTTTAACAGCAGTCAGAACACAACAACATTGTTTTAGTTCTTCCCCCAACATTTGCAGGGAGAGAGGGGGGCTCTATCTTGAATGGTAGACAATCAAATACTGTTTATGTACAGTTTTTTCCAGGGAAGGGATGCAAAACAAAGACATAGAGTCATTCAAATTAAATATGACAAATATACAATCTTAGCTCTCTTGTTTGATGGCAGTGGATTTGGGAGCATTATTTCACATTGACCAGAAGTGCTGTTGGTATCTGAGATGACTAATAATTGGCTTAGATGAAATGGTAGCATTTGAAATAATGGCTAAATTTCTATTCATATTCATGTGATGTAATGTTGTTCTGCCTGCTTAGCTGAGATGATCTTTAAACAAAAACAATTAGGATTTCACAATTCAATTGTGCATCCATTTATGTGGCTTCCATTGCAACTGTTGCACAGCATACATATAGAAATACTTTGCCAACAGCATTTTTGCAGGGCCACAGTTTTCCAAACTGGTTGCTCAGTTTCATGTTGTGGACATGGAGTTATGCAATAGGATTTCAGTCATTATGCTAACATATTCTTTAAGCTATAGTGCTGACACTACCAAATAGAAACTTGCTTAGGTCTGATAGCAGCACAACCAACCTGGACTGAAACAGAGACAGTAGGACACCAAACTGAAATAAATTCCCTTTAAGTAAATTTTAAGTAAATGGTAAAGTTGTGATGTTTAGCTCTCAATATTTGTCTCCTCTTTGGTCATCGCTTGAAATCCATCCCTCCACCCCCACTCCCCAAAATTTGCCAATTTCCAAGAAACAGATGAAAAGGGTAAGCATGACAGTAGACAAATGAACAATTAGAAAAATTAGACAGATCACATTTTGTAAGAAGCCAGGTAAAGGAGGAATTCTTGTCAATCAGATTTGGCATGATGACATTTGGAAAACCACAGAGAATGAGAATTGCTAGTGTGTGTGGACTGTCTGTATATTCCCTACCCTTCTCAGCTGGCCTCTTCCCTTTTAAAAGCAAAGTTTACCTTCCAGAGAGTGCATCATCCACAAATTCCTGCAGTGTCCCCAATTAAAGTAAAGCTTCAGGATGTACTAAAAGCTGGGAGGAAATCTTTGGAAGCTTCCTCTTAATTGGTTCTGAGATTCAGGTCCTGTTATCAGAACTGAGCAGAGAAGAATCAGTATTAACACCTGGGCTGATGCTTATGCAAAATCCAGAGTTCCTAAAGCAGCAATTAAATGGCTTAATCTTAAAACCCTCCTAGGTTCAATTCAATAGATTTGCTCTGAAGGGCAGTTCTAATTCTTCATGAGCGGCCATTGCACATTAGCCAATGCTTTATCTGCCTGGCTTTCCTCTGTGTTCTGTTCAAGACTTTGAAGCCTTTCCCCCCAGTGACTTCCTTATTCACCATTTTTATAAATTCTAATGATAAATATTTGTGTCTGAAAGTTTGTCTTTCATCTCCTTTTCTCTCATCTGTTTCTTCTGCTTATATCATAACATTCCTCTGATCTGCTTAAGGCATTATACACGCCTTTCCTCCCCATTACTTTATTGTCACAATGATTTTATGAAATAGGTAGGAGGTGACATATCAGTGAGTAATGTCCTTTCCCTGCTGGGGACTAGAATATGAATTTCCTATGTTCCAGCCCAAATCTCTGACAACTTTCTCACAAGAGTGTTTGTGTATGTGTGCATGCACATACACGTGTTTATTTCAACCCAATCTATTCATCATAGTGCATCATTTTTTGTCAGTGTGAGATTAAGACTCATTCCCCCACCTCCAGCTACCCATATAGAAACGCTCACTTATTCATTATTCTTCCCTTCTTAATTTCATTTTCTATTGACTTCTTTTAACCTCAGCAAGGTTTTTCCACAGCCACATCTGACTGGTTGTGTAATAACGCGACACCATTTGCTGGTGTCACAAACTAATTTGAGAAGAGACATGAATCTCAAATGAGACAAAATACTGGAAAGCTGTAGTTGTCTGGAAATCAATGACAGCAAACAGATTTGGGAGTTAGAAGAAAAAATAGAATACAGTCAAACCTCGCATAAAGAGTACCTCGCTTAAAGAGTAATTCGCTTAAAGAGCAGAATTTTCTCTGAATGTTTGCTTCACTTAACAAATAAAAACAACCAAACACTCGCTTAACAAATAAATCGGGGTTAGCAATCCCCCCCACAATTGGTCATTTACAATGGTGTTTCGCTTAAAAAGCAAACTCGCTTAAAGAGCAATCCTGTGGAACACATTATGCTCTTTAAGCGAGGTACAACTATATAGTAAAACCCCAGTTTATAATTTTAGCCCACTCTGACAGTTTTGTCAGAAACTAGATCAATCGTAAACTGAAGCACATTTTCTCATAGGGATGCATTGAAAATTTAAAAAATGTTCCTGACCTAAAAAAAAAAAAAGCACAGTAAAGGGGAATATAAATGAGGGAGCTAAGCTGGGCTCCAGCACTCCTTCTTCAGGGTCAGTGTCGGGCGTCGAACAGGAACAGTTTGTCCAACCACCCAGGCCAGCCACATCCAGGGATCCCCTGCTGAAGATGCTGCAGCCAGGCAAGGTGAACTGCTCACCTCTCCCCCTTCTGTGCCCCAGTTGGTGAGGTGAAGGGGGGGAGGTGATCACAGCGGGGTGACCTTGCCTTGCGCATTCATGGTGCCTCTTCCAAAGCCGCCACTAAGGCACTGGATTTAAAAGACATCCGATGCTTTAGCAATGGCTCCAGAAGAGGAACTGTGAACACACAAGGCAAGGTTTTCCTGCTGCGATCACCTCTTCCCCCTTTGCAGCACTGACTGGGCACAGAAGGGGGGAGAGGTGATCACAATGGGGTGACCTTGCCTTTTGCACTCACAGCACCTCTTCCAGAGTGACCACATTAAAAGTCACCTGGCGTTTTAGCGATAGCTCTGGAACAGGTGTCGTGAACACACAAGGCAAGGTCACCCCGCTGTGATCGTGCCACTCACAGAATCCAAACTATCTGTGGAGGTCTTATATACCCCCCCCCCCGGAGAATTCCTGGTAGTATAGCAAAAAAAGAGTCGTGAACCGGGACATTATTTTTAAGAGATTGCCGTGGTAAACCATGGCAAATGTCAACCAGGACATCTGTAAACCGGAGTTTTACTGTATTTCATACAATGTAGGTATTATTTTCAAGGAACTATTTCAACCCTTCAGTGAGATCTATTTTCAGCCTCTAAAACAGAAACCTCAGGATATTTGACAGAACACAATTTATTTATTTATTACATTTCTATATCACCCTTTTGGGTGGTATCCAACTCTGGGCAGTGTACAAGCAAATATCAAATAACATGATAGAACATCTGTCTATCCCACCAGAATGCACCTCTCTAGCACCAGAAGGAAGGCCTTCTCCATTTCTGCTCCGGCCCTATGGAACCTTTTGCCATGTGAGTTACGTCTCCAGACGGAGTTGCTGCCTTTAGGAAGGGGATTAAGACCTGGCTGGTGGGGCATGTGTGGGGTATGGGCCAGATGGTTGCCTCAGTCTGTTGGTTCATCTAACCTCTCCACCTCTCTGTGTGTTTTGTTAATCTTTTTTAATTTTTGTAACTTTTAATCCTGATTTTTATATCATGTTTTATTGTGTTTTAAGTGTTTTTAAGGTTTGTTAGCCGCCCTGGGTCTCTGTGAGGAGGGTGGCATAAAAGTTTGATTAAATAAATAAATAAATAAATAAACACACAACAAATCAAAAAATACAACTGACAAATATGTCTCAAAATAAAATGAAATAACTGCCATCAGGGAATCAATTTGACTGAGTAATTTATAGCTAAATTGACAACACCTTGAAAGGCCTCCTTGAACAAAAGAGTTTTTAATTATTATTATTTTTTGAGATAACCAGTGATGGGGCCTGGCACAGCTGCACCAACAGAGTGTTTCACAGTGCTGGTGCCAACACTGAGAAGGCTCTATTTCTAGTTATAGACTTTTGAGCAATCCTCAGGGTCGGCATCTAGAGCTGATCAGACTGAGATGAGCAGGTGATGCAGGGAGTTGTTCTGAAGGAGAGATGCTCTGACAGATTACCAGGTCCCAAAACATGTAGGGCCTTATATGATAACACTAACACCTTGTATCTGACACAATAGGCAACAGGTAACCAGTGCAGGTCTGCCAAGGCTGCTGAATTCTGAACCTGCTGTAATCTCTGTATCAGACACAAAGACAGCCCCACTCAGAGAGCATTAGAATAGTCAATCCACGAAATTATCAATCCGTGGGTCAGAATTATGAGAGACCACCTATCCAAGTAGGAGCATCATTGCACACTCTGCCTGAGCTGGAAAAAAACAGCTTTGGACATCACCACTATTTGTTGATCAAATTAGAGCAATGGGCCCATAATGACCCCCAGATTGTGGACCTGGTCCCTGGGGTAATAGTAGTTCGATTCAGAGTATGGACCAGGCCTCCAAGTCAGGCAGATGGCCTCTGAAAAATCAAAACCTCCATCTTGTCAGGGTTCAGTTTCAGCCTGTTAGCTTTTGTCCACTCCATTACCAAATCCAGACAGTCATCAAGACATCAGACAGCATCAACTGCAGATGATGAAAAGGAGAGATAGAGTTGGGTGCCATCCACATATTGGAGATACCAAACCCCGAATCTCCTAATGTCCTCTCCCAGTGGCTTCATGTAGATATTAAATAACAACAGGGAGATGATCAACCCCTGTGGAACACCCCACTGGAGGGTCTGTGGGCCTGAAACAAACTCCCCCTGTTGAACTCTCTGGGCCTCCTCACCAAGGAAGGAGCAGAGCCACTGCAGTACAACGCCCTAGGTTCCCAACCCTGATAAGCGTCCCAGGAGGATACCATGGTCAAAGGTATAAAAAGCCACTGAGAGATCTAGGAGTGCCAGGAGAGATGAAGTTCCCATCTCTGCTTCCCAGAGAAGGTCATCTTGTGGAGCAACCATGTGGTCTCAATGCCATGATGAGGCCTAAAACCCAACTGGAATGGAACCAAGCAATTGGATTCATCCAAGAATGCCTGCAGCTATGTATACAAGATGTATACATAGTATAATTAAAGGATGAGCTTTGATAGCAGTAAAATTAAACCAACATTTATATTTCCTATACTAAGAATGTTGATTGTTTCCCCCTCTTTGGCTTCAGCTGTGCATTTTAATAGACTACCAGTCTTTGCAGCATTAACACATTTTGCTGCTTTTAGATCAACAAGTGACCTGCTCAGTCAGAGTGCTGCTCTAGTAATGCAATGACTCACAAAGGTTAATGATGGATCACTCCATGATACAATTTGTGTTGCCCATTAGACCTCTCCTTCCATGTGTTAAGAGGGTCAGGTTATCACATCTAAATAATGAGTGGAGATGCCCCTCATTCCTGGAGATAGCTGGTGATTATCGGAAAGCTCAATATAGCTGGACTGGGAATCTGAGAGCATTGCAGTTTCCTGATAAATTATGATGCTGCAGCCAGAGGATGATAAAAGCAGATCAGGGTCAGTTTTCTCAGTCACCGTGTGACATCCGTCTCCAGTCACACCATTTAGCCATTTGGATTCAACAGAAGTCTGGGATGTTATCAGAAATGAGACCTCTGGCTCTTTCTGTGTTTTTAGCAACCAAACCAAATTTTCTTTTCCAGAGGGGAAGGTTGTTTGACCTTATCTTCTGTGGCAGATTTTTTTTTTGAATAAGAGCTATCTGTAATTCCACCCCTTCTCTTTTCCTTCACTGCAAACAGCACTAATGCTACCTGAAGAAAGCTTTTTGGTAACACCCCGCCCCCAGGGTTTGAGTGATTGCAAAAGTAGAAGAAGTCAAGGAATATCAGAATCCTTTGCAGTAACATCTGGAGTGAGGCAGAGATGCGTACTATTGCCACTATTATTCATTACCTACAAAGGCAGCATAAGCAAAAAAGCTAAGCCCATGAATGAAAACAATATCAATGAATTACTTTTCGCAGGTGATCAGGCATTGATAACAGGTACAGAACTACAACAACACCTTACATCCATGAACCAAGAATGTAAGATAAATAATATGGCAATCAATAAAAAGAAGACTGAAGTAATGACAACTGAAAGGAAACAACATACTCTAGATATAGAGATAGAGGGAACAAGTATAAAACAAGTGGCAGAGTTAAAATACCTAGAAACAACATTTATTGAAAATGGCAAAGTGGACAAAGAGATTAACATACAGTGCAGTAAAGGCAAACCAAATACTGGGACAGTTAGCTCTGCTCTTACAGCGCAAGGTAATACCAATCAACACAAAGAAACACCTCATGCATAACATATTCATTCCCACCTTATATTACCAGTGCCAAACATGGACACTTATAACAAAACCTGAACAAAAGGTGGTCATCATGTAAATGGGATGTCTGAGGAAGTCTTCTTGAGTCACTAGAACGGATAAAACCAGGAATTAGGTTGTAAGGAAAAAACTTGGAACAGAGCCAATCTTGCACTACATACAGAAACAACAAATAAAGTGGTCTGCCCGTTTGGAGAGAATGTCTTGGAATTCCATGCCTTACAAGGCATATGTGGAAAGAGGAGAAGTTTAAAGACCACAAAGCTGACCCAGAGGAAGGTGGAAAGATAGCATCAGAGGAATATTACACAAACACCAAAAAGACCAGTGGAGACCACTAGAAGTGTCAGGATGAGAACTTTGCCTCTCTCTTGACACCTGATGGTGTAAAAGAGGAAGCAAAGAAGGAAATGAAACAGAAGTTAATCCAGGGTGATTTGGCAATGGGTGAGATGCAAGCTTCTAGCTAGGATGTGCCCTTTATACAGAATGCTTGCATAAACATTTAGAAAGGGGCAGGCCTTGCAGTATCTCCCAGTCCAGCTCCTCTCCTGTCAGGTCTCTTCTCAGTTTCTTTCCAGTGCTGAGATTAGACTGGAATGGGTGCTGTCTCAGGGGAAGGAAGATGCTAAAATCCTCAGTTTCTGTGCAGTTGGATCAGCTCGAAAAGAGTGTCCACCAGCTCTTCTTTGGAAGGGTTTCCAGACCTCATCAGGGTCTTTCCATACTTCTGGTCCTTTATCAACTGGTGCCAACAACCCTCTATCCTCCCCCCTTTTGATTTTGCCTGCTTTTTTATCCCAGTCTGAATGGCTTCAATATTAACAAGCTCCAGCTATGTCAGCACATTATGGAAGGCTTGTTCCCTCGGGACCTCAATCTCTCCATAACTTTCCTTACTCTGTGAATGGGGCTTGTGGGGTCCACAAGAGGTAGCACACCCCTGTACACTCCCTTTTTTATATTCAGAAAGTTGTTTCTGGTGAATCCAGTCTAGAGTTGAAATATATGGCTCTGGGAAACAAATTCATTAGGCTTCCTTACTTGTAATAGTTATGGTTTTGTGAGACACAGAAGAAAAATCTGAATCATTTTTCCCCTTTTAGTTACCCCACTTGTTCCCTGTACAAGATAAAAGAAAAGATCCAAAGAGAATTAGATTGGTGACTGTTTCTGAATGACGTTCCATCTGTTCTTATCTCGGGCAAAAGATCTGAGGATTATAACGTGCAAGGATTCATTTTAGTAGAAAGTGGCTAAAGCTTTAAAAGTCTGAACTGAAGGTAGGGAGAAGATTAACTTCTTGATGACATTGTTTTTAAACTTTCAATGTTGCAAGAAAATGACAGATGGGATGAAAGTCGGGTAACAAGCGGGAGGCCAAAGACCTTTCTTTTACTTTTAAACAAATCTTTATATAGCAATGCTCTTGGCATAATAGGATTATTTTATATATTCAATCTTTCCAGCAGTTCTCCAAGAAGCTAAAAGAAAAACTAAAAACAAATTAAACCACTGAAATAATAGCAGTGATCAATAAAGGTGAAAACTGTTTGAAAGGTTAGGTTAAAGAGATGTTTTCATAATTTTCCTGAAAGTAGCAAAAGTGAAAACTATTCACAGTTCTGAGGACAGTGCGTTTCTTCAGTTTAGAAGCAACATAATACTGTGGTACCTCGCTTAAAGAGCATAATGTGTTCCATGTGATTGAAATTTAAACGAGTTTGCTCTTTAAGCGAAACACCATTGTAAGTGACCAATTGTGACTTCTGGTGGGAGGATTGTGAAACCCAATTTATTTGTTAAGTGAGTTTTTGGTTGGTTTTATTTGTTAAGCGAGGCGACCATTTAGAGAAAATTCTGCTCTTTAAGTGAGTTACTCTCTAAGCAAGGTGCTCTTAATGTTATGTTTTATTGTATATTATTCTATGCTGTATGTATGTGTTCTTCTTCCCATTTGGTTGTATTTATTGATGAAGTTCAAATACCTGATTTGAATAAAAAATGTACAGGTGAATTGTCAAATAGAATAGATTAGAAGAGATTCTTTGAATGGAAGTAATGCAAATGTTGACTTATCAAAGTCTCATTGAGTCAGTGAGTCTACTTAATTTGAGAATAACAATTCAATTTATCCTGCAATTTCAATATTACATAATGTTTCATTACTTGATTTTTTAAAATTACAATCAATACTCTTTAGGAGTCTCTCAAAGAAGCAGTCATTCTTTCCTAATGGTTTCAACAAAATACAGGTAATATTTACTTGGACCTCAAAATCAAAAGGTGGGAAGTGCTACAACTGAAATCATGTGGAGGCTATTCTTCACCAGATTAACAAAAAAGAAGACTGAGCAATAGGAAATGACTGAAAGGTTTCATTAACATTTGAGCACTTGCTTCATTAACATTGCAATTCTGATCCAATTTTAAAGATGTCTTCAACACTCATTAACCCTGCTGCATTCTGAAATGCACACTGGAAATGGAGAAAAGAATGGCTTTAGAAATATTTACTATATAATTACTGCAAAAAAGTTTTGTACACCTCATTTGGCTGAGGGCTTTGACATTCTGTGTTCTTGGATATCTGTCAAAGTTGTGCCCATTGACTTGCATGAATAATTTGAAGTGAATATTGTGTAGACAGCATTTCTGCCATCCATGCCACCACTAGGCTTTGACAATGTCTTTGAAGATCAATGACCCTCAGAAATAACTCAGACCACACAAGGGGGAGGAAAGAGTTGTTGAGTTGTGAGGAATCTTATTTCTATTCTAAATTCTCTCTCTCACACACACACACATTCACTCACCCACTCACTCTCTTTCACTCTTTCTCTCTCTCTCTCACACACACACAAATTAAGTTCACCAAATGGACTATACAGACAGTTTACACATAAATGTTGCCTTAATAGTAATTAATAAATAGGATGAGTAAAAATACTTAAGTCAGGAGTTGGCAACTTGTGGCCTGTGTGCTGAATCTGGCCAATGGTGCCACATCATCTGGCCCCCACCCTTGCTTCAGCTGCAACCTCTGGAAGCAGCCATGGATACATTTATGGCTGCCATAAACAAATTTATGACAGCTATGGGTTCCTTTACAGCCGTGTTTATGGCAGGGGACCACCAGTCTGGCCCATTCAACTGTCTGAGGGAACATGCCCCAGCCCCTGACATAAAAAGGTTTCTGACCTCTGACTTAAGTACTCCTGTTCACCAGAGACTGAAACAAAAAGAAGCTACAAGCCTTTTGGCCAAGATGTTTCTTGTTTTAGAGCACAGGTGCCCAAACGTTTCAGGCTGTGGGCCGGTCATGTGGTTCAGGGAGCCAGTCACTATGGCCCGGGGGCTGGATGCAGCCCCCAATGCCAATTCATCCGGCTCATGAAGTAAATTAAGTAAAATGTGCCCGTATGGACATGTTTTACTTATGTTCCAGGATCAACAAGGGCTTTATGGGCTGGATGAATTGGCATCTGGCCCCTGGTCCATAGTTTGGTCACCCCTGTTTTAGAGGGACCCCTACATTTAAGAAATCATTTTACATCTGAGGAGCCCTATTACTGCTGAGGAATCTGGTGTCTTCTGCTTAGTGATATAACTTTAATTTAATATTAATTGGACAAAATGTAGTTAATAAATGAAATATCATAATGAACCTTGTGTGGTATAGGGTATATAAAACTAGACAGGTTAAAATGTCTAGAAGAAGAAGAAAAAGACTCTTAAGGAGCTGATTTGGGTTTTTATTGTAAAAGACACAGTTGCATCACTTTTATTTAAGTCCCAATTAGTATACAGTTGTACCTCGCTTAAAGAGCATAAAGCGTTCCACAGGACTGCTCTTTAAGCAAGTTTGCTCTTTAAGCGAAACACCATTGTAAATGACCAATTGTGGGAGGGATTGCGAAACCCGATTTATTCGTTAAGCGAGTTTTTGGTTGGTTTTATTTGTTAAGCGAAGCGAACATTCAGAGAAAATTCTGCTATTTAAGTGATTTAGTCTTTAAGCAAAATGCTCTTTATGCGAGGTTTGACTGTAACTAGTTTTTCCATGAGTGTTCTACTCTTCAAAGAGCAAGTCTCAGGATTCTGATTTCTTAGCTGCTGTTTCTATTTGGATTGATTTTGAAACAAGATACACGAAATCCTTCACAATTGTAATATCTTCATTGTCGACATTAAAATTATGTGGATCTTTTGCAGACACGATTTTTGGTACATTCTTGTTTTTACTTTCACTAAGAGTGAAATTGTTGCATTTATTGCTGCTTTCTATCAGTGTGATTGAGTCATCTGCATATCTTAAATTATTGATATTTCTTCCACCAATTCAATTGCTCGAGGTATTCCCAGGATGGAGAACACCATGGCATACTTGCCAGTTAGATATGTGCTAAACATAAGGTGTTTCTCAAGTAAAAATAGAGGTGACAAGTCTAACTTATCACAAAGATGTGTTGAGTATATAGGGACTCCAATGGAGACTTAGGAAGCACTCACCTCCTGGGCCTGGAAGAACAAATTTGTTGGATTTACTTTTCCCCCAATATTGGGACATCCCTATGCTTTTAAAAGAGTGAAATAAAATGTATATTAATCTTGAACTATGACTCACAGCAGTTCTACTGGGTCTCCACGACAGCTTCACAACTTCAGCCACTAAGAGATAATGGGTGGGTGGAGGTTTGAATCTGTATCCTACTTCATGGAAAACCTGTGTTTTCCAATGTAACTATGGATCTCCCACCCAGCTTTAAAACATTAGGCATAATAATTAGGTGAAAAAAGGTGTAAACAAACTCTTTTTTCTCCCAAAGTCACATCTTTCTATAATAATAATAATAATAATCAGGTAGGCTGCTCCTTCTTCTTGTTTGCCATACTCGATTCTGAATATTGACTATCATCATGGCCTGAGATTATAATGTAGTGGCCTTTCATGTGCCTTCTGCTTTACATTGTGACACCCATATCACTGATCGAGTTCCTCAAGTCACGCTCTGGTCCTGAGGCCTTTTGGCACACAAAATCCTTCTCAGACCCAGGCCAGTATTGATAAAGCTGCTGCCCTTTATCAAAGTACAGTAAAACACCGGATAACGATTGGATCGGATAACGCTAAAATCGCATAATATTAAGTAATCTGGGGAGGAGAATTGGATCAAATAATGTTAAGGTCCTAAGGGATAGATCGGATAACAACCACTAAAGCCTGTTTGGTTACAATGTATCTCTATGGAGCTTTAACATTATCCGATCCATCCCATAGGATTTTAACATGGATCGGATAACACTAAAAATCGGATAACACCAAGACTTGTGGAACCAAGTTTTAGCATTATCCCGTGTTTTACTGCAGTTTCAAGTGGGATTTAATCCACTTCACTGTGGCCATCACCACCTAAGGCCATTAGTCTTCAGGGTTGCCAGGTTAGTTAACTGCCACCTGGCAATAGGCATTGAGTTGCTGGTAGTGTGGTCTGCTCTATTACCATAGCAAGATAACCTGGCCAGACTGGGAATAGTCTCCTAGAAAATATATCTAATTAGTTTTGTGCTAGAGATGGTTAGTGCAAATAAGCAGGTGACTATTTTTTTTAATGATGAAGAATTCATACATTATTGCATTTTACTGCTGATATATTAGTGGTGTGTCTCTGAAAAATGTCTTTGCAAATGTCTAGCTGATTATTTTCCATCCTACTTGGAGGTCATTATTAGCTAGTTAGGGCTCTTTGATTGTCTGACAGGTGACTATAAACTTTGATGAATGCCCCCTGCTAGCAAAGCAAAATGTGAGCTCTCCCCCTATAAGTTTGTGAATCCTAATAACACAGAGTCTTTGATTGATGTGTGCAATGCCTTTTAATTAAGTGAATAAATGAGGAAGAGGAAATTTGTCACTTCCCCATTTATTATCCAATAATTGAAGTGGAGCTAATCAGGCTTTGTGATTGGCCAGAGGGAGTGTACATGTAATTTACTGCATTTCATCACTACAACAAGATAAAGAGGGATATAAATAAATTATCAGAAAAATGGCAGGACAAGACAAAAGTTAAAGATTAACTCTGTTTAAAAGTACACAGTAAAGTGTTCTGCATTAGAGAAGTAATTTTTTGCCACAAATAAAATACTTCTCATCTATGATAACTGCATACAATTTCAGTATCTAATAAGTATGCATATGCTATCTTGGAGAGCAGCGTAGGTGTAAATTCTGGCCAGCAAGAACAATTCTTGACTGGAATTAACTTCATTCCTACCACCACCTTTCTGCTTTCAGCGTTTGACATGTATATCTGTGTCTTAATTTTTCAGACTTACCTTACCTAAGAAAAATGAAAGCTAATATTCTTAGGCTACAATATTGAAACAGGTCTTGGAAATGTTTTTTTTTTTAAATTTAGAATGAATATAATTATCAAGGCTGTAAATGAGTTACCTCCCCCTACCTTTGGTTCAGAGGCCAATCTGGCATGACAGGATATATCCCAGTTCGGCCTTTGATGCATGTCAAATCTGATTGCTAACCTGCCTATGAACCAATTTATAAATTAAGACTGTCAGCTCTCCTCTTGACCTCTGTTGAACAACCAATACTGTACTGCTGTTCTTTTTTTCCTTTCTGCACTGGTGCATATAATGTTTGCTAGCCTTATAGATACTAAAGCTGAGGTGCCCAAACTTTTTGAGCCATGGGCCAGTCACGAGGTTGAACTCCCACTGGAAGCAGAAGTAAAACATGCATGTGCATGGGCATAACATGCCTACACATGCACATAACACTGCTGTAAATGACCCACAGCTGTCATAAATGCATTTACAACAGCCACAGGTCATTTACAGCAGCAATATGCACATGTGCCTTATGCACCCACACATGCACGTTTTACTTCCATTTCTGGGAGCAGTGCAGGTGGCACCGGCCAGATGATTTGGCACTGTGGGATGGATCTGGTCCACAGGCTGCAGTTTGGACACCCCTGCACTAAAGAAAGGAGTAAATATGCAAAATTATTGACAGCTAGCTTCAGTAGTTTGTGCCCTTGGCACCCTTATAATTTACTCTTTGCGAGTCCTGTGACTAAAGTGAAATTCTGATTCAGGTTATGACTGACACTAAGGAAAGTCCAGCTCTCTTTGTTTCCTTCCAATCACTTGTTAACATAATCTTTCCATGCAGATAGGACTTTCTCCTCTCATTTTAAATGTTCAGATCTCTAAATCACTCCAAAATAGCTTTCATTTTGCAATGGAAGCAAATCTGTCCATTTGACTTCAATCCCAAACTCATATGAATTGGTTCAGATCAGACCATTTCAGGATTCTGGTTTTGGCCAAAGACTATGAAGAGCTGATAATTACATGCTGAATCTATTTACAACTGAGCATCAGTAGAATTTCTAAAGGGTTTATCCTCCAAAGCTCAGCTGTCTTCTCATAGTTTTTAGATGATGGGGCTGAGATCATAATTGGGTTGGCAGAAGACACTTTGTTGTCTGAGACAAAGAAGAAGATGGCATTACCTCATTCCACACATACAAGTCAAGACACAATCTTACTTATGCTGACAATAGAGGAGCACATCTGAGAGCACATCCATCAGTTTAGCTTTTTCTGACATCTATGTTTTAAAACATTTGGTAAATTTTAGGAAAAAAGTAGAGCTTTCCACAAATACTGTATTTCAAATTTCATTTGTTCTGTTCTAACACTGTATCTTGTTTGCTTCAGCAAACCTTTCTAGACCTCAAACAACTGGATATTACAGAGGCAAAGAGAAAGAAGTATGTTTCCGGGCATCATGTAGAATACCATTTCAGTTTTTCCATCATGGTAATGAGTTTGCAGTTTTGAATGAAAGCAATCTTGTCTTTCTCCATGCTCAGGACCTTGTTGCTCCTGTTACCTAAAAATCACCATCCCCTTTTAATGTGGAGATGTGTTTTAAAATTAAAAAGTTTGCCTGCTGGCGGAGCCTCCCAAGAACCACATATATTTTAGTTTCAGATAAAAACAAGAACATTTTATTGACAAAAATAACATCTAAGCAACAGAGGGACCCCCACTGCTGGATAAACAACTATATCTAACCCAGTTTTATCTGCTAGAAAAATCTACTGAGCTTCCCTAAGCAATTTGATGAGAGAGCTGCCTTGCCCTCCAAACACAGGACTAATTATACTCTTCTGGTAATCCAATTACCTATTGCTATATTGAAGATAACACAATAGAACAAAAAGGCCAGCAGTGGGGGTTTTCATAAGTAAATAACTCAAACAATGGTTTGTTAGCACCTTAGATAGACTCAGGGTACAATGAGACGTTTTTTATACAAATAATGATCGTAGGAAATAATTACAAAGTCCAGAAAATGGTAAAGGGAAAGGGGTGGGGATACATGTCTTTATGCTATAGTTGATTTCTTCCAGGTGAACCTTTCCAGGTGTGCCCATTGTCTGTTTGTTTGTTTGTTGTCTGGCAAGCATCACAGTTTACATGTGGTAAATAGAGATTCCAGGGAGAAAAGATGTAATGGGGAACCTAGTCCTTAAAGCAATCAAGTCTGTAGGTGATTGTTTCATTTGAAACCTCTGACTATTATCGTTCAGGAGTTTAGGATGTGAGAAAATCAAAGGATTATGCTTAATTGGTTTGTGGGTGAGAGATGCTCAATGTCCTACTTTGAAAATACAGAACATGTTAAGAATCAAAATATTACAAAGCAAGGGAAATACCAAAAAGAAACACTTTTATTACAAAGGGCAATTCATGATCAGAACATCATGGATTTCAGTTCCCCGATCCAGTTATGTTAATAGCTGGCTCCTAAGGCAATTAATACCTTTGCCTCAGAATTCCAGGACAGTATCAATGAATAGGGCTTCTTGTTTGCTCATTTAGTCTGAGAGGAAACCAACTTGAGATCTTTGTATATTTGTTAAACATCAACTCTTGCAGCCCTTTTACCTGCAAGTAACATGTAAGCCTAAACTTGTAGTGGATGGCAAATTAAAATGAGAGAAGCATGTTTTATTGAAAATTAAAGTATATATAATAATAAAAATATTAATTTCAAAATTAGGGTTACATTTCTGAGAAGTTGCCACAAGTGGTTTAAAAGATAAAAGGAAGGGATCCCATCATACATATATGGTACAAATGATTTCCCCAGTGAAATGTTGTGGACATTTCTCATGACAGTGCAATATTGTTTGCACATTATATATTCACATAGTTCAATATTCAGAAAACTCCCCAAAATTGTTAAATTATAACATTATAAAAACTAATATTAGGAAGTCTACACTTGTAAAGATTACACATTAAAGATTGTTGTACATGAATCATATGCCAATTTATTGCAAAACTCCCCTCCTTATGATGCAATTCTTTCTGAAATTTATGGAGCTATGGAGAGATGAGTGTACATGAAAAATAAGCCTGTAATCACACTAAATCTAATGGCTATAAGTATTTCAGATAAAGTCAATTTACTATACTACTTAATTAGCTGCCAGCCATCTCCACAAGGGAATGAAAAGTGTTTTACAGGGTAACCAAGCTTGAAATTGTAATATTTTTTACCACTTTGGGAAGGTTCCCTTGCAATTAAATGGAAAGGTAAGTATCCAGTTGTTTGATAAGCCTGTCATTATATCGTGCAACTGTATATACGTTTATTTCCTTCAACTTGTGAATTGATAAATATTAGTCTTCTGTCTAGAATGCAGTATTCTACTTATGAAAACATTTCACTTGGGGTTTTCTTTAAAAAGACAGATTGTAGTGTGTGGGACGAAACCATGTACAGTACTTTTATTTATTTACAGAGCAGAAATAATTCATTTTCTGTCTTCATACTAGTTCTGTAGTGATATCTAATATTCCACAAATATGCATCCTTCAATGGACATTAAGGCTGCAGTCCTATACCCATATATCTGGAAGTTACTCCCTCTCCACTCAGGTTGAATAGATAAGCATGAAATTGATCTGGAGGAGACTAATTAACAGCTAGAGATGTGCACCTTTGCTTCCATCTTCCCTACAACATTTTTCTTCTTCCAAGCCGAGATGGCAACAAATTTTGTGCCACTCTTGCTCTAGTTCTTCCATTACTGAAAGTGTTGTCTTTCACCCAATTTTCAATTTTCTAAGCAAACTCGCCTAATTCTCAGAATTGTGTGAACTGTATAAACTGGCCTGAATGAGGATTACTACCTCTTATTTTAAAAATTTGAAATAATAAATGGATTATTTGCGACTGTTTGTCATAGTCCATAGAAGATGCTAGAATGAAAACTGAATCAGTTTATGTCCATTTCCGCACAAGCAAACAAATAATTCAGAGAATATTTTTGATCCAAGTTTATGATGATGGATGGGATTCCTCTTCATAAATTTAGTTCCTCTTAATTAGATATTCCATGCCCCAGTTAAGATGCTGCCTGTCTTTTCATGTTTGCAGTGCCCTCTCCATGTACATCTCAATCACCTCAGGCAGCACATCTCCCATTAGAGCAAAGAGTATCCATTTGGCAAATATTACAATAAGATGACTTAATAGTAACTGGCTAGGGGAGTCTCAGAAGCTAGAGAATTTATCTGAAAAAAAAAAATGATGAATAGGGAAATCAGCCAAAGGCTCAGCTTGGCATTGCCCCGAAATCCTGCTGGTGCAAACATTGTACTTTTTCATTGCCCATGGAATAATGTTCATTTATTACATTAAAAAAGGACCAGAGATTAGCACTGAACCCTAGACTGGCTTTCGAGAAAGGGTGACCTTTACCTTTACCTTGATATGTTACAATATGTTCAGTGGTGGGCTCCAAAAAAAATTACTACCACACTGTGGGCATGACATGGTGGGCGTGACCAGGAGAAAGCCCTGTGTTGCATCCAAATTAGGACTACTTTATTTCAAAAGTTGGATGGTCAGGGCCAGCCAGAATTTCTGCTACCGGTTCTGGCAAACTGGTGTGAACCTGCTGATGCCCACCACTGAATATGTTCCCTAGTTATGCTACCACATGGTACTTCTCCAACCATGAGCTGAATGGTGAATACCCATTAAAAGTCACTCGCTCTCCTGCATATATTGTGTTTAAAGGTCTCCCTTACACAAAAGCCAGTCATAACTGACTCTAGGGGGTGGTGTGCCTCTCTGTTTACAGTGCAGATGTGTCTGTGGTTGTGTGGCAAGCGTGATTAGATGCCAGAGTGCATGGAATGATGTTACCTTTCCCACTAAAGTGGTACCTATTTATCTGCTTGCAGTTTCTAGGTTGGCAGGAGCTGGGAGAGATTAATGGTACTCATTCCATCATGCAGCACTCTGGCCTCAAACTGCTGACCTTCTGATCTTCCAGTCATCAAGCTCAGTATCTTAACTACTAACCAACTGTGGACCCTCCATATTGTGCTTAATCTCTAGTCAAATTCAAAGTGCCTCCTCAAGTGACCATGCTGCTTGGAAAATTCTAGAGTAGTAGTCTAAAAGCCCAGATATACACATATCTGATACCTAACCATGAACTTGTTTATAAATGTATGACTACACACTTTCAGTGCTTTTGCATTATTCATTTCAAGAGTTCATAGCAGTTTGCAAGAGTTAGCATGCAACATTTGCACAATGATATAAAACATATGCCTGCATTAATATTAGATATGAGAACTAAAATATAGACTCTTTACTCAGTGTTAAACACAGGTGTGGCATTTTCATGTCTTCTGAGGGTAAAGAGGGGGGCAAGTATCCAATCGTTAGAGCTAGCTTATAATTGTTTATATTATTCTTAGCTATAATTAGTTCTGTCCTAGGTGCAC
This sequence comes from Furcifer pardalis, assembly GCA_030440675.1. NCBI lineage: Eukaryota > Metazoa > Chordata > Lepidosauria > Squamata > Chamaeleonidae > Furcifer > Furcifer pardalis. The sequence continues at coordinate 133,316,443 of CP126891.1, forward strand.
TTAAGGTGAACTGGGAGGTGGGTAGTATCCAGAGGAGGAGAATTAACAAAAGTCCAGTCAAGATAGCCAAAGTCAAAGAAGGCAAAGTGAGTTCAAGTGGATAAAGTCAGGTCAAGACAGTGAACAACAAAGGCAAAATCTCTTTTATGTTGTCCATTTTGGCTTCTGTTGATTTTGTTACCTAATCTACCATCTAAAATTAAGTCTAGTACTAAAAATATATTTAATTTTTTTTTACCAAAAAGGAATCTGTGAGCTAAGGTAGAATGGAAACAGCCTTGAGGGAACCTGTATTTTCTAATATGGAGAACTGAACTTTTATAACTATCTTACTTCCAATAAGTGTGTAAGATACTTCAAGTGAAATCTACCACCACCACATCATCTGAAGAGCCCCGTTTAAGTAGTTTTTTTCTTTTCCATTATTTTATAAGACACCATAAAGATTATATGGGTGATAGATCATGCCTCCCCCACCACTGTATTTACCCATCTCTTGCTTATTCTTCTGATATCTTGTCTGAAGTTTTCTTCAAAATTTTCTTCAAAGATTGAACATCTTTAGTTTTTTTCCCAGTGATCTAATAATGGTATTACCCCAGTATATACTTCGGAGTTTATCCAGAGGGTAGATGATAGCTTGGGTAGCTCCAGCAAAGCTCTGCTTGCTGAAGTTATCACCCGCTAAAGTAAGCTGAGAAGATGTTTTCCCCAAAATTCAAATCAGCTATTATGTATGCTCAGCCCCACTCAAGGAAGAGACAACTCTCTTGATAAAAGATCCTTTCACGATCTTACCATTTTTCAGTTCCATTTTCTGGATGAGATGAGATACTGCAATGATCCTATCATAAAAATGGGAAAATGTTGAATAGACTGTGTCCTTTGGACAGAAAAAAATACAAAGATTTTGGTGAACAGAGCCCAGAACCAGCCTCATTTTTGGCATGTGACCTACTACTATGCCAGCCTTCAGGAGCTTGTCATTATCATTATTATTTTTTTAAAAAAAGGACAGTTCTAGTTCTTCCATTTCCCAGAAAACCGAAGACACAAAATATAACAGAAGGTAATTCTAATATACAAAACCCATCCATTCTCTATGTCTGTTACAGAGATGAGATACAATCTAAACTTTATCTGGAATATGAATTTCTAATGCATGAATTCCCAGTAATATCCAGCTCTGGCAAGAAGTTTACACAGAAAATGGTTTTCTGTTGTCATCCTTGATGCCTAATTAGGTGCTGTCAGTGGAAAACCTGCCTCCTGTGATTCACAGTTTTGTTCAGGAGCGGGGTTTAAGACTGCTGGCAGCTCAATGCCACTTTGATTTTTCCAACAAGAAAAAGAAAAATGAATCAAACTTTTCACAAGGTACAGGGATAAAAGAAAGCATATGTAAAGCTGTTTGCTGCTTTGTAAGAACCCTCTTTTCAAAGAGGGCAGCAATACATTTTCTGGAGGTGGACACTTGTAAAATGAAACCAACTGGCTCTCCATTAGTTGTGTGAGCAGTGTGACCACAGGCAAATGAAACAGCAGAGCTAATATACCACTCATCATAACTGACAAATGCACATAGCTCCAGGATGAAGAGCAAGATGAGCTGGATTGGTTTCACCAAGCCCTGAAAGAAACCATTGAGTTTTCTTAGAGTGAACTGAGCATGCAGACATGGGAGGAGAAAATCAATAGTAAATTAATGTTCATATCAACTTCAAATTCAGACCAGCAATAAGACAGCTGGATACTTGGGTGAATAAATTATGAAGGAAGTTTCTCTGTGTGTGCATGCATGTGCATGTCTGTATGTGTACACACACACACACACACACACACACACACACACACACACACACACACACACACACACACTTGTAACAAGAGGGTTTTCTAATTATGAGAGCACAAAATCTTCTCTAAAGACACACCATCCCCACGTTCCTTGAGGACACGTAGTAGAAGTGTGGTTCTCTTGGAATTACCAGTGGAAAATTTCTATAGGCTGCAAATGCAGTGTTTGCATTGTTGTGAAGTTCAAACATGTTACAAAGTCAGTGTGGGTAAACAATATTCACCTATGGAACTGTGGTGTTTCTGCCCCAGGACAAAATAAGGAGACAAGACACAAACAGTAGTGGTTAAAAGGTGTGGGCCACATTTGTTGAATTATTAAATCGAGGGACCTACAGAGGGGGCAGGCATTACTGCCATACATTTTACTTTTTTTGCCTTTCCGATAATTGTTGTCGTTGTCATATCCAAGAATGTTTGTTTTTTTCCTGAAGCAGAAAAATGTCATTCTCATAATGCCACATGGGAAAAATATAATTTGATCTAGGCATTGGAGACTGATGAGACCCATTGCTGTTTCTTCTTGGTATCTGAGTAAAATGGCATCATTCACATGGTGAATCAGTCCACAGAAACAACCATTAGGGCAGATACATTTATACTGTATACCAATAATTCAGGGGCCCATGGATCAAAAATTACATAGACAGTTCATTCTGGATGGAGCTTCACTTCCTCTGAAAGAAAAAAAATGTGTAGTCCAAAGAAGTCTATGGACTTTGTACCATGAAGGTTCACTCTGCCCTGTTTCTTCTGATATGCCAGCTATGGCCTTATCTGGACACAGGTAACTTTTGTTTCCAAGGTGCTTTCTCTACTTTTTATTATGCTGCTTAGGTTTGACATAGCTTGCCTCCCAATAAGTAAGTGTTGTTGTTTTTATTATTTCATGACTGCAGTCACCATCTGTAGTGATCTTCGATCTCAAGAAGCTAAAGTCTGTCTCTGCTTCCATTTCCTCCCCTTCTATTTTCCAGAGAGTGATGGGTCCAAATGTCATGATCTTGGTATGATGCTGAGTTTCAGGCCAGCTTTTGCACTCCCCTCTTTCACCCTAATCAAAAAATGCTTTAGGTCTTCTTCACTTTCTGCCATTAGGGAAGTGTCATCTGCATATCTCAGGTTGTTGATATTTTCCCCAGCAATCTTAATCCCAGTCGTGCTTCTTCCAGCCCTGTATTATGCATGATATCTGCAGATAAGTTAAATAATCAGGTGACAATATACAAACTTGTCTTACTCCTTTTCCTATTTTAAACCAATCAGTTGTTCTGTATATTGGTCTAACTGTTGCTTCTTGACCGACATACAGACTTCTTAGAAGACAGGTGAGGTGATCTGGTACTCCCTTCTCTTTAAGGACTTGCCACAGTTTATTGTGGTCCACACAATCAAAAGCTTTGTTGTAGTCAATGAAACAAAAGTAGACATTTTTCTGGTACTCCCTAGTTTTCTCTATGATCCAGTGAATGTTGGCAATTTGGTCTCTAGTTCCCCTGCCTCTTTGGAATTCAGCTTGGACTTCTGGAAGTTCTTGATCCATGTACTGCTGAAGCCTATCTTGTAAGATCTTGAGCTTGACCTTGCTAGCATGTGAGATTAGCATAATTGTACAGTAATTTGAACATCCTTTTGCATTGCCCTTCTTCGGAATTGGGACATAGACTGACCTTTTCCTATTCTGTGGCCACTGTTGCATTTTCCAAATCTGCTGGCATACTGAGTGCAAAACTTTAATGGCATCTTCTTTTTGACCTTTAAGTAGTTCAACTGGAAAATCACTTTAAATATGTTTCCCTTTATTATTGTTCAAAGTGAATGGGGAAGAAAGAGGATAGAGCATGCAAACATGAAGTATGTTGCATAGTAAAGATAAAGGTTTCCCTTGCTCAAAAGCCAGTCATATACTACATAGGCCTTCCCATAAATGGCTGGTTTTCTTTTGTAACTTTCCACAACAGGAACACCTGAGAAATCATCCTGAAAAGAGGCTAGAACAGGAAAGGTAGAAAATGAATAATGATTGAAGAATCAAGGGATTAACTATTCCCACCCTGTACTAAACATGTTGCTGTGGTTTCCACCATGTATATTGCCAATTTCAGGGATAGCAGATAAGAAGAGTGAACAGGCCACCCATGCTTCTGCTCTTCATTTTGATCCCAGTGAACTGAACTTATTTGAAATGGGAAGAACAGTTACTTGATCTCAATACTGAACATGTGCTCTCTTTGTCTGGTTTTCCAGTGTTCACTTTCATATCACATAGCTTTCAAGCAAGGGTGATCTTTACCTTTACCTTTAGAGCATCACCATAGAAGTACCATTCCATGAACCATTCCTCATTTGGATTAGCCACCTAAATTTGAAGTGACCATTAGGATTTCCTCTTGCCACCTATTTGTAAAGGCAGCCCTGATTGTCAAAGGCTGTGCAGACAGTCTTCCAGTGCCCAGAGATCTATGCCCAATGCATGAAAATTGGGAAATGGAGACTCTTACCTTGTCATGAGTAGTGCCTGTTGTTCATCTTCATTGGACCTACATCACACCATTATTTCACTTTTCTTTTTCGGTAAGTATTGTTTGTATGCTAACAGTGAAATTCCTAAGGGTTGGTGACATGCTATTCTTACCTTGCAAAAACTTACAGCTTGACATAGGCATAGTAAAGGGCTTTCCAAACCAAATTCCAAACCAAATTGAAATAATTCACAACACTAAAAACTGTAAAACAGAAAGGAATTGACTAGAATTGTTCTCTCTGCTAAGCAATCTTTCTTTTAGGATGGAATTTCTAGGATTTGTTTTTAGATGAGGGGAGTATTTAAAAATGTCAGGCCTTTAATTAATGTCATCTCTTTCGAAGCCTCTTTTATATCTACTGCAATAATTTTAATATGACAAAAACAGAAAGTTTGGATTCTTCCTGAGTCAAGATATGACATCTCCACCCACAATCTTAAGTACCACAGTTAACTCTACTGCTTAAGGGTTCTTATTTACTAAAAGCTGGGTATGTAAGTCATGGCTTTTAGATATTCGTCAAGTGGTGAGATCCTGACTGATGCACATGTGACTGAACTCTCCTGCCTATCTTTTTAGGAGGTATTACCAGACTTGGATGGTTATTGAAATTTTTATGTAGGCTATCTTGAATGACATGATAAGAATATAGATAGAGTCCCTTTATCCCAAGAGTGATAGAAAAGGAATGGTAGTGACATTCAAACACCATTCTGTAAATGTCACAACAGACATATTCACAAGAAAGCCTTTCTTTTCTGAGCAGTTTAAAAAAAAAGATTAGATGGGATTTGTTCCTTCTCAGTTAAAGTCCTATCAGCATATTATTAATGCAATCAATGCATGCAGACAATTATACTTTGCATTTAGTAAAATCCCAGTTTGGTATTGACTACTGACTTCTTGTTTGCCTGTCTTGTTCTTTCAGTCCCGTCCTATAGTTTTATTTTTTTGCTTTCTTCAAAATGAAGGGTCTTCTAAATGTACTGTTCATTTATGTATTTCATCCATATATGAATACATTAAGCCTAGGTGTGGTCCACCCTTGATATGCAAATAAACAATCAATCAGTAACTACAATTAATTATCTAGCAGAATAAGACTCCCAGTCCTTGAATTTTAAATTAATGCATTAATCAAGAAACACTTTGTATGAGACATTTATGGGATATACTATAGAAATGCTTTCTGGTGAATGGCCTCTTTTGCATATATTTAATATTTGACAGGATGGAATGAACTCCCGTCTTTGTCCCAGCTCCTGCCAAACAAGCAATTTGAAAGCAAGAAATTGCAAGTAGATAAATAGGGACCACTTCTGTGGGAAGGTAAACAGTGTTCTGTTTTTTCCGGTGTCTAGTCATGCCTGCCACATGACCATGGAAATATCTGCAGAAACAGACAGCTCTGTTTCTTCAGCTACGAAAGAAAGATGAGCACTGAAACCTAGAGTCTGACACAACTGGCTTTTGAGCAAGGGTGACATTTACCTTTTACCTAACATTTGGCAACGCTTACATAATAGACTTGAGGACTCTCCACTTTGCAGCCAAGAACCCTGTTCAAACCCTAAAGGTATTTCAGACCTATCTGTCTGTTTATATATTTATTTGGGAAAGGGAAAAACCATAACATTCACCTTCCTTAGATTCATCAAATATCAAATTATGATTCTGCTGAACTTTCTTAGGGTTCTTTGACATAGTCCTTTCTATCCATCCACCCACCAAAGATAGTTCCTGTTACTTCTCAGACCAAAAAATATATTTCTAAAGTAGCTTACAATCAGAATAGTTTACAATCAGAATAGAAAATTTGTCCAGTTACGTACTGCAGTAAAGCAATGACAAAACTGAAAACAATAGGAAAATAGTACATAGATGTCTCACCCTCAAAAAATACATTTAATGTTAAACATGAAGGAATTGATAAACTATCAAATTGGAGACAGAAATATATTGCTATGGTTGTAGATCATAAGCTGAATATTGATCAACAGTGTGATATGGCTGCAAAAATAATTTCAAATGCTATTTTAAGTGGCATTAACAGAAGAATAGTCTCAAAACTTCCTGAGGTTCAAGTCCCCCTCTATTTTGCACTTTTTAACATCTAGAGTACTGTGTCCAGTTATAAATAACACAGGGGTGGTGGTGTTCTGGTTGATGTAATTGGCACTTCTGTCAATGGCCAGATGGCATTCAAAGGTGACTTCAGTGGTTGACATGATCACTCCTGAGTGCCTCTTCTGCTGTGGAGCCTGTCCATCCACATGGTTCAGAGGACCTCTGGTGATGAATCATCAAAGGAGAAGTCTAGAAGAGCAGATGGACGCAAACTTCTTCAGATGATAACTTGACACAGGTTTGAACTGTGACTAGCAAATACCAACAACTAATGTGTCTAGTGAGGAAAAATAAAACTCCCAATGAATCATTGTGACTACAAACCAACAAGTGAAGCTTTATCAAATAGTATGTAGCTTTGCTCAAGCTGAGCAGTCAAGCAGACCACAACAAAATGTCCCAATAAACATATATTTGCCACACCTCAGGTTGTAGTAATAGTATAGTAGTACACTAGTACCTCGGATAACAATGAGACTTGGTTCCACAAGTCTCGTTGTTATCCAGTTTTCAACGTTGTGTAATGCATTAATCGCACAACATTGAAAAAAAAAAGCCCTGTTTCCCTGGAGACTGCAGCAAGCCAAAACTTTTGGGATTTGAATCCTGACATTTTGGATTGCTGCAGCCTCCAGGAAGGTGGGGGAACTTTGAAAACAGCATGGATCGGGTCCCCAGACCCCCCCCCCAAGACAGCAGGGGGGTTAGAGAGTCCAAAATGGGTGGGGAAAAAATCCATTTTTTTGCCCATTTCGGGCTCCCAGACCACCACCACCCCTGTCGGCTCCAGGGAGGTTGGGGGCCCCAATCCGCACTATTTCTGAAGTTTCCCCACCTCCCTGGAGGCTGCACTGGCCGGGATTTGAATCCCGATGTTTTGGCTTGCTGCATTGGCTAGGGAGGTGGGGGAACTCCAGAAACAGCTTGGATCGGGTCCCCTGACCTCCCTAGAGCTGGCAGAGGGGTCAGAGAGCCTGAAATGGATGAAAAAAATTGACATTTGTTTGCCCATTTCAGACTCTCTGACCCCCCTGCTGGCTGGGGGGTCAGGGGACCTGATCAACAGCTGTGGGATGGCTGGGGAAGCTGACAGGGACTCCCCATCAGCTTCCTGCCTACCACCTACCCCTGCCTCCATAGCTGTGGGGTGGCTAGGGAAGCTGATGGGGGAGCCCCCCATCAGCTTTCCAGCCACCCCACCACTGCCTCCGCAGCTGCAGGGTGGCTGGGAAGCCAAATGGAGAACCCCGTTCAGCTTTCCAGCCACCCTGTTGCTACGAACGACTGCATCGGATAATGCTAACAGATTGTTATCCGATGCAAAATTTCTTTAGAAATTTTGTGTTATCCAAATTTAGCATTATCCGATGCAGTCGTTATCCGAGGTATTCATGTAGTAGGCTGAGACATCCAATTCACTGTCTGGTCAGGGCTTATGGGATCCATTTCATCTTCTGTCATCCCAGGAGCCAGACAAAGTGCTTGTACAATGGGAGCTACCTCCTCCTTGTTTTATCCTTGGCTAATAAAAGGTACTAGCAAAGTTACACATGAATGGGCCCTCAGACTCATTATAATATTTATGCTGTATCTAAATCTGCCCCCCCCCATCCTGATAGGGTAGCCACCATCATGAAGGCTGTGGTCAACTTCGATTTAGCCACCAGTTACTGTTGTCCAGGCTCTCAGGAACTAACAATTTAAGCCAGTTTCATATGGATATTTGTGTGTTATATATACAGCCATAAGTGTCTATGGATGTGTATAACATTAAGGCAATAAAGATGGTATCACACTGTTGGAAGAAGAGAAACTTGATCAGATGCTGTATCACTGCAGTTCAATATGTAATGACGATGTAAGCTGCCCAGAGTCGGGTTCTCCCGAGTGGGGCGGGGTAATAAATTCAATAAAATAAATAAAATAAATAAAATAAATAAATATATGCTTGCTATAATTGTGCATATATTTTGGGCTGATGTGGAAAGACTATTGTCAGGTGACACACCCTATTGTGTGAGTTGACTACTTGTGCCTGTTGGGGTCAAGGTCCAGTGTTCCATGGTCATATCTTTACTGGATCAGGCCTTTCCTTCTCCCCACATTTGCTGTTCTCCTTGGCTTTCATGGAAGTTGCAGATGTTGGCTGGGATGTCCCCTCCCCATGGTAGCCCCACCACAATAATATAAAATTTTGTTACAGTGAAAAATCTAGCACACAAATATACAGTATCTTACAAAAATGGAGTCATGTACTCATAGATTTGATTATATTAATGTATTAGAAAAGCTAAGAAAAATCTGGCCAGTTTATTTCATTAATGCAGAACTTGTTATCATAAAGAAGGTAGAAGGAAAGAAGGAGAAATTCTTCCCTCTACCTGGACTTTAAAAAGTAAAATAAAACCATGATGTAATACAATAAAAACATGAGGTATATCACAATAAAAAAACATGCCAACAATGTCCACTTCCCATTTTTCCTCCTGGTAAGGAATCCCACAATATCTCCTCTATAAAGACACAGATAGTAGGATATCGAATCTTGGTGAAAATGGTTTATCTGAACTTAGGGAACTAAAAGTATATGCTTTGTAATCAAATGGCTCAAGGTGTCTTTTTGTTGAAGAAATGGGAAGGGCTGGATATGACTGATATGTTTGAAGAGAATCAGACGTTACTCGATTAGATGGCTCAATAATCTGGATCTGCTAAAAGCAGCTTCATATGTATGCAATGTTAGCCAGGGATGACTCTGAATAAAGGTAACTATTATTGTCACTTTTCACCCATTTTAATTGTTGGGCCCTCACATTTCTTTAAGCATATAAACAGAGACAGAGTTCTGTGGCTTCTCTTTTTAAAACTGTGCCACATGATTAGAAGTAAAACCTGTGATTTTCCCCTGTTTTGCACAGCCATCATTTAACATGGCAGTGCAAGACACAGCTAATTTATCAATATTGAGATCCTCATTCTTGCAGCCTGCCTCACAGCTTCTTCTTTAAAAGTGTCACTGTTGTGTACGTCCCTGTGATTAATGAACCAATTGTAGCAATCCTTATAAAGAACTTTGCGGCAACAGGGCATATGGCATGAAAGGTCATGAGCAGCTGTACCATAACATTGATTAAAGTGCAAAAAATGAGGTATGGGCACAGAGATGTCTCCTACTGAAAATCCAGACAATAGAAAGAGGCTGTTAAACTAGCCTTCTAGTCACTGAGCCTTTAGGTCCTAAACTTGCATGTGTTGGATAAAATATGGGAAGGTCCCTTTAGCAACTGCACATTTCAATTCCATCATATTGAATCCTGCCTGGACCTTGCTGAATGGGTTGTGACCTTTCCTATGAAGAGGCTAAGCTACATAGACCACCCTCATTTTTACCGCCTTCTGGACACATGGCTTTGCCTGTTCCATTAGCTTCAGAGACATTCATTCTTTCTTAGCAAGATTATTACAGAACCCCGACAGAAGTATCTTAACCCATCCCTTCTTCCATGTGACTGAACCCTTAATTGCTTTACACAGTCACAAAGAGTGTTCTTAGGCAAAACTAGTAGTGTTGATTGACAAGAAAGTTCTGACAAGAAAAGCTAATTTTTTCCATAGTCTCACGGGGGGGGGGGAGGAGTCAACTTATCTTTATAAGATTGGGAAAAAAAAATGATTGAAAAAACCAAGTGCCCAGGGCTGTAGCCAGGATTCTAGATTTGTTTGTTTGTTTGTTTGTTTGTTTGTTTGTTTGTTTGTTTGTTTGTTTGTTTGTTTGTTTGTTTGTTTGTTTGTTTGTTTGTTTGTTTGTTTGTTTGTTTGTTTGTTTGTTTGTTTGTTTGTTTGTTTGTTTGTTTGTTTGTTTGTTTGTTTGTTTGTTTGTTTGTTTGTTTGTTTGTTTGTTTGTGGGGGGTGAAATTTCTTTCAGGAAGGACAAAAGTTTTCAGTGGGCCAGCAACGTCTCACTCACATACATAACATTGGCACCATGGAGTGGGGGTGGGCTGTTAGCTCAGGAAGGTTTTTGCCACCTCTGGCTATGGCCCTGCAAGTGCCTCATTCCATTTATTTCCATGCTATCCTAAGAACAGCTATTTAACTGTATTATTGTCATGTGTGATCCCTGTTCAGAGATAATGTTTAGCCATATTTTGTAATTTACACATTAATTTTGCTTCATGTCTCTATTATACTTCAGTTTGGTAACCAAAGACCAGTGATGGGATGTTACCGGTTTGGACCAGTTCGCATGAACCGGTAGAACCCCATCAGGAGGGGTCGCCGGGGGAGTGGTGATAAACCCCCAGGTGACCAGTTTGGTCGCCTCTCCAGTCCCCTCAAAAAATGTATGTGAAACCTCCATTTGACACATGTGCAGTTCTATTTTTTTTACTGCACATGCATCAAATAGAGGTTTGACACATGAACACTAAAAAAAGAACTGCACATGCGTCAAACGGTGGTTTCACACATGTGCAGACATTTTTTTATTATTTTATTTTTATTTTTGCTCCACCCATGACATCATGACTTTGGCTACACCCACAACGTCCATGACATCACGGTGGGGTAGCACAAATTTTAACAACCCACCACTGCCAAAGACTTATGCTCTTATAAATATGTTTGAGATGTGGCCATAGTGAAGGACTTTGTATGTTGTTAGACTGCAACTTCCATCAGTCCTAGCATGATTATCTGATTGTTAGAAATGCTGAGAGCTGAAGTGTAATAACATCTAGAGAGCCACAATTTGTCCACCCCTACTTTCCAGAAATATTAGCTGGCCTTGCTTGTCATTCATCAAACAGAGGCAAGAGGATATCTTACCCATGGTTGATAGAAGCCATGGATTACAAACCAACAGTAATACCTCTTTTATTACATCTAATTTCAATCAGAATTTAGATCAGAGTTTGGTGAACTGAGATCCTTCATATCTTTGGAGTGGTAACTCCAGTATTTTCTAACCACTGGCCATGCTAATAGGAGTTAAATATCTGCCCACCACTATCACCGGACCCTTCCCCTCAGCTGACTTGGCCTGGAGGGTATGGACAGCGCGGCTCGGGCTGAATTTGTAATGTATTTCTGGAGTTTTGTTTTTGAAATGTTTTGGTAATTACTTTATAATTGTAATTGTTATATTGTAATTGTGATATTTTGTAACTGTGATATTGTAATTGTATTTATTGTAACTGTGATATTTTTCTTTTTGTTAGCTGCCCAGAGTCGCATTGTGAGTGGGGCAGCATCCAAGTCGAATAATTGAATTGAAGGGCCCAAAGTTGCCTACCAATAGAGATCGCTAACATTCTGAGTTATGGGAACTACATTAGAGTGTCCAATGCCATAAGAGGGCCACATTTTAAATCAAAATGTAACAAAATTATTAACTTACCAATTTAGATCAGAAGTAAACATTCAAAGGTAAATGAAGAAATGTTAATGTTACAAGTACTTGTGACCAAGTGGGGGCTGGCAGAAGAAACCATGGAGACAGAAGAAAAAACGTTGCTATTGTACTTTTTATAATAAAGAAACAAGGAAAACAGCCGTAGGCAGAAACAGCCCAAGGGCTGGGAGTTGGAGTCTGGAGGTTGGAGAACTCTAGCCTATACCCAATCACTATTAAGGGATATAAATAATTTCTTATATTTGCCTGGTGTGAAATCTGCTTTGGGTTAGAGAAAGAAAGGGGGAAATGGTTTTAAATTGTTAACAAATCTTTTATCCAACACACAGTGACTGATTTTAGTGAACACCCTTCAATGGTTTAAATTTCAGAGATTTAACTTTATTGTAGCATAAGGCTTTTGTTAGAAACAGTTGATTAAAATGGTCACGCCAGTACAGGCAGCAGAAAGTCATCTTTAATGCTGGTATTTTCAGAATAAAATAAATGTAGTGAACCAGTTCAGTGCTTTTCTCATACAAGGGTTTTATAGCAAATGGTGCAAATCTGAGCAGGATATATGCAGGTTCTGTTTTTTTCCTATTCTGCATGGGTGGGGGAAGAAAATGAGAAAATGTATATCTCTATCTCTATGTACTGTATGACTATGTATCCCCATACAAGTCTGCACTGAAAATGTTCTTTTCAAGCCTGCTTTGGTGACCTACCAAAATCTAGTGACAAGGACTGAGGATCACAAACAGATGCATATGAAACAGATGTCTGGGACTCCATTAGTAAACAAGCATTAGTCTGGTACTTGTTGCTGAATCTAGAAGTAAATCAATGAGAAGCTTCAGCTACAGCAGAATAGAAAACTAACGATGAGAATAAGAGTGAAAAAAAGAGGAAGGGGAGTGGGGAGAGGAAAGTGACACTAAAAAGTCCAGAGCTTTGTGTGCTTCAGTTTTGAGATCACAGTATCAAGTAAAGGCAGACACTGTTAATTTTCACATGGCACCCACGGGAACATCTGCATGAATCACCTGCACATGGTTTACTTTTCTTCCCTCACTGCCTCCAGTTATCCTCCACTGGAGGTATTGAAGAAGCAGGGCTGCCTCAAAAAATAAGAATGAAACACCAGTGTGTGTGTGTGTGTGTGTGTGTGTGTGTGTGTGTGTGTGTGTGTGTGTGTGTGTGTGTGTGTGTGTGTGTGTGTGTGTGTGTGTAGTCTGCCTTCACTTGAACTTTCAGATTCATAACTATTTCTACTCTCTCACCACACTGCTTGTCTCTTGGATTTTTTTTTTTTTTCAAAATGAAAAAGTATGTCTCTTTGAAAGAGTAGTTTAAGGCTTATTCCCTATATAACATCAAACCAAATGATGGGTTATGCTTGCGGTGGATGTACTCTTTGGGGCTTTTTAGGAGTCCAACTAATACAATTCACCAAGAATTGCCCAGGAAGAATTCTGGGAGATTCAGCTAACAAGCCTCCTTGGACTGCTGTTCTGGCGGGGCGGGGAGGTGCTGGATGCCGAGACCACCAGTACCTGTGCCGGCATCTTGGCCCTCCCCGGGACCATGGCTTAAAAGCCTCTGCGGTGGCGGGAGTTTACTGCCTACTTGGACTGCCATTCAGGCGGTGCGGGGGTGCTGGACGCTGAGACCACCACCACATGTGCTGGTGTCTTGGCCCACCCCGGGACCCTGGCTCGAAAGCCTCTGCAACAGCAGGACTTCACCTCCTCCCTTGGACTGCCATTCGGGCAGGGGGCGGCGCTGGATGCCAATACCACCACCACCTGTGCCAGTGTCTTGGCCTGCCCCAGGACCACAGCTCAAAAGCCTGTGCGGTGGCAGGCCTTCACCACTTCCTTGGACTGCCATTCAGGTGGGGTGGGGAGGCACTGAATGCCAAGACCACCACCACCACCTGTGCCGGCATCTTGGCCGGCCCCAGGATTACAGCTCAAAGGCTTCTGCAGAGTCAGGACTTCACCTCCACCTTGGACTGCTGCTCTGGCAGGGCATAAAGGCTCTGGATGCCCAGACCACCACCAACCTGTGCCAGCATCTTGGCCTGCCCCGGGACCATGGCTCAAAAGCCTCTGTGGTGGCGGGACTTCACTACCTCCTTTGACTGCCATTTGGGCAGGGTGGGGAGGCGTTGGATGCCGAGACTACCACCACCTGCGCTGGCGTCTTGGCCCATCCCAGGACCATAGCTCAGAGGGCCGTTGCAGTTGTGCGTGACAGGATTTGCATGTGACAGTACTTTATCATGTGGTAGAGAGGCCACGGTATTGTTTTGCCGATGTCACGCTTATTTATGTTTGAAATGTTTTGTATGATATATTGATATAGTATTTTTATTTGATATGTTGTTATATTACATTTATAGCTATGATATATTGTTTGTTGACTCCCATTCATTCTGTAACTCTGAATGGGGATTCCTTAATATGTTTTTGTTAGTTGATACTTTGTCATTTGATATTGTATTTTTGTTATATTGTTTTGTTGCGAGCTGCCCAGAGTCGCTATAAGCGAGTGGGGCAGCATAGAAATTAAACAATAATAATTATAATGAGCACACCCCTAGAAATATGAAAAATTGATGATGAGTGCCAGAATTCTTTGTAAATTGATGAGCAGCAGGTTTCTTTGTAGTCTAATGAGTTATGTTCCAATTTCATTCAGCAAATTAGAACTGGCTGCAATTTCTAAATGGCTCTGAAATATAGCCAATTTGATATATTGCCAGATCAGGGATAATTTGGATCAGATTGTCTCTGTCCAGGACATGCCATAGCTAGTATATTGGCCTAAGAATGGCTAAATATAGAGGTTAATATCAAAGAGGGATCCAGATTATTCTCCAGGATAAGAACTTGATTGTTTAGGACAGGGATTCTGAAGGTTTTTGTGCCACGGACTGGACCGCTCCCCCTCAGAAGGCTGAGCAGGCCAAACACATGGTTTACCCTTTCTCAAATGGTGCCACAAACCATGGGGGGGGGGCGTGTTTGCACATTCATGGGCTCATTTGTGGCTGTTGTAATTGTATCCACTTCCATTTCTGGTGTCATTGCTGTGGGCCAGATGGAAGGATGTTGGGGGCCTGGTCCGGCCCATGGGGCATAGTTTGCAAACCTCTGGTTTAGGATGAGCACTACCCCATTCAGAACTGGTTGAACATGTTGCCACTGAATAGATAAATCCCTTTATCACAAGTGACCATCACTATTATTACTGAATACTGATTCCAAGCATCACCACTTTCTCAGTGAACTTATGCTGTCACACCTGAACATAAACAGCAAAAGAGCTCATGTTACTAATCATCAGAATAGTGGTAGATTTTCACCTCAAATCGCCAAATGCCCTTGTGTGTTTAGAATGTCTTGGTAGCAAGATTATTTGTTAATGGACTTGATACCCAGGGGCTGAAGTGATTCATGTACCAAGATGGGACATATCTCAGCACAAATTTTAAAGCAACATTCTCTTACCCTGATCACAAACCATCTATATCCAAGGTAGTTTACATTTTAGAAGGAGAACTCAGCTAAGCCATGAGAAAATCAAGGGAGGAATCATCATTCCATTATATCGTAAGTTAATGGTCCAGGAGGGTGGAAAGTCAACCAGATCCAACATCAATTACAATATTGCAGTTGTTTCAATTTTAGTTTTATATAAATGTTGTATGATATGCCTGCATTTTTGTGATAATGGGCTTGACAAGATTTAAGAAATCTTGTGGCAGGATCATGAAGACGACCACATGGTTTGATGTTTTATCTCTTGAAATATGCATTTGGTGCCTTATCTCTTGGCATATGCATTCAGAGAAAGCAAGAAACAGCAGCAAAGTTGCATAGCTGTTTCCACTTAAATATTAAACTATTTAATCCATCCCAATTCTGCTGTTGGGAGATGCTCATTTTATACATCTTTTCAAACCACAGTAAAATGTAATTTCATGGAATGCAATGGATTGCAGAGAAGTCAGTAAAAGTGTAAAATCACAAATTCAATAGTGTACAGATTAAAGAGAGATGTCTCTAGGGTGGAGGAAGAAATGAACCTCTGAATTCCTTTTTGTTGTTCAGTCCTAGCATTCTTCTTTTCTCTGCTTTGGAAAAGTCTAGTGACAGAAACACAGGCAAAGTCAAACTTGTAGGAACTTTTTAACAGTAACACAGATAAAAGGCAAATAATACAATCAGAATAATACATTCAGACACCTTTTAATGACGCAAAGTTAAGAAATTTGCTACAGAGTCTCTCTTTATCCTAGTTCTGAGGAACACAAGCAGCAACACAACACTAAATGTGCAGTTGTGCCATGGAAAGCAACAACAAGAATAACAATGCAGAACCACATTTCTGTTGAAAATTGGGATCTGCATTTTGAACAAGGAAAGGAGCTTAAAATCTCTGGAGGCTCCTTGGTCATAACCAGTCAATTCCTCAAAGCCTACGATTGGCAATGGGGGTGAGAGAGGGGAATACTGTACTTGTTATGAGATATGAACACATGACTTAATATGTGTGCTGCTATCACTCCAAGTCACAAGGTACCTACGCCTCAAAGTGCCAGCGGATAGAACTTCATTCTTGCTCTAACTACTTTTGTGTGAGTAACAATGAGGAGGACCAAAATAGCTTTCACCTGTTGTTTCATGTAGATCTTGATGATGCAGAATAGGATGGCTATCAGAAATTTACCTCAGGTTGCCAGATCTCAAAGTGCTGACTGGAGCTTCAGGAAATTATTACATTTATATATATGGGGAAACAGATGCCAGGTTAAGCAGTGCTGTTGCAAAAGAAAGACTGGTCTATTGTAATTTAAAGCTTGGATAATCATCATTTGCCAGCTGGCACCAGGTTGTATTTTCCTACCTACCCATTTGGCCCAATCTTTTTGCCCTCAATTTGGGTAGCCATGTAATGTGAGTAATAGAAATTTGCCAAGAAATCTGGCCCCATTTACCCAGATGCTCCTTGTTTTGTTCTACTATTGGCCGGGCCAAAAGCAGTTCTGTCTCCCGTTCCAATCTTTGCCTGTTTTATCTCTGTGATGTCACAAGGATCTACCCTCTGCTTGCAGGTTTCAACCCTGAAATCTCAAGGGATAGATGGCTACTGATCTGGCAACCATAAAAACATCAAATCGTCACCAACTTTGAGATGAAAAATAGAACCTTTGGGAGAAAGGATGGAAAAAAGGTTGTGAAACTCAGTACGCAAATCTTTGTGTGTAAGGAGAGTCTAGGCATAGCCTCTTACCATGTGACCACTTTTGTATGGGTTAATTGGGGATTATAAATTAATCATGACATTACAGTGCTGTGTAGCCACTAGGTTTTGAGTATATAATGACCTCAGAGAAGAAGTCAAACCAGGTGAGAGGCAATCCTTCCTACAATGATCACATCAATGGGTGGTGTCAGCAGAACAATTCTCTAATTGGCCTCCTTGCGATTTCTTCCACTTAGTTTCCAAATTGTTCCAACAAAGCAAAAGGAAAAGCAAAGGTTTTTAACATGGCTGCATACATTGGTGAAAAAATGTTTCCCTTTCAGAAGTTGCTGCATTTTTTTGTGAGGGAGGAGGGGGCTTGATCTTCTTCTGTTTGTAGCACCTATTGTTGCCATCAAGCTGAGATTCAATCATTTGCATTTCTGAGGCATCGTTGTACAGTAATACCTCATATAACATTAGTATCAAATAACACGAAAATCGCATAACATCAAGGAATCTGGGGGGAAGAATTGCATCAGATAACATTAAGATCCTATGGGATGCTTCAGATAACAACCGCGAAAGCCTGTGTGGTTACAATGTATCTCTATGGATCCCATAGAGGATCAGATAACACGAAAAATCATATAACACGAAGACTTGTGGAACCAGGTTTTAGTGTTATATGAGGTTTTACTGTACTGGAATATCTTTAAACAGGAAGAAGACACACTTTCAAGTGAGAATAAGGTCAAATCCATATACTTACTTGCAAGAACCAGGCATAATAAAATCTTCTGTTTACTGGGTTAGAGGGAAGATTGGAGCCAGTTAAAAAAAAAATCCACCCTTTTTTCCCCTAAGCATCAGGAAACAACAGTCAGGAAATCTTTTTAAGACTTCAATATCTACTGGTGTTTTAGATATCGAGAAAACAGCTATTACATAGAATAAGGTACTTTTAAAACATTTTCTTATTTTAACCTTTCTGAAATATACATTAGGGGTCTCAAAGGAAGTATGTGAGTTTATCTCTCTCTCTCTCTCTTCCCCCCCCCCCCTGTATGCTAGGAGAAAGGAAAGTTAAACTAATGGAAAAATCCTAGCAGTGAAATCAGGGTAGAACTGAGGCATTTTGCTGCCTAAAGCAAAGCAAAGAATTAATGATTCTTCTCTCACACCCCAAGTAACATATATAATAATAGAAGCCAATCAAATTATTTCTAGCACAAAAAGAAGAAAATACTTCAAATTCCTATCCCCATCCTTGGAAATAAAAAAAAGTACAACCCCTCCATGTGACCTCACATAGCTTCCTAAATAATGATAGTCCCTACATATAACATTTTGGGACTGAGGGCTTGGCTACACAGCTTAATTGGAGCCAGCTAAATTGGGTCACTTAAAATTGGCTGTAGATCTAATATATCATTTGGTCCAATCCTTTCATTTATGTGGCATAAACAACTCAAGTGACACTGTTTGATCTAAGATTTATTTATTTATTTTTTTAAAAATCCCCTCATCCCTTCCTTTCTCTTCCTCCTTATGGGAGAAGCCTTAAATTTTTAAATATTTGTGCCCTAAAAGATGAAGCACACCAACCTATGACTCGTGGGCCAGCCCTGGCCCATGGCACCAATTAATCCAGCTCATTGTGAGGACCCAGACACTGCCTGAAGCACCATAATGGTGCATTTGGTATATTTTTTGCCACATTTTTGGCATGTTCCGGGCACTTCCAGTGTTGAAGCACCCCAAACACAATAAAAATCCACCAGAACTGCCCCAAAGCACCCCAAATGTGGCAAAAAACTGGTGAAACCCCACAGAAAATGTGCAGACAAACAGCAAAAATGCACTGTCCTCACTCGCATCACCACAGGAAGTGGTGGAAGTGGCAAAAATGGCATATTGTGGGCATTTCTAGTGCATTTTGCTATGTTTTTGCTGCATTTTTGCAGCACTTGGGGTGCTTTTGGCATATTTCTGCCATGTTTGGGGTGCTTCTAGTGCATTTTTATCACATTTCTGGTGCATTTGGGATACACCAAAAATGTGGCAAAGACATGCCAGAAGCACCACAAACATGGTATAAACACACCGGAAGTTCGCCAAACATGGTGAAAATGTGCAAGAAGCACTCCAAATGCAGCAAAAACACGGCAAAGACATGCTGTGAATGAACCCACCACACTCGACACCACCGCTGCTGCTTCTGCCACTGCCACCACCAAAAGTGGTGGAAGGAATCATGCCTCCAGCCCACACATCTGTCTGAGGGGGCATGGTCTGGTCCATGCCACAAAAAGGTTGGCTACCCCTGTCTTAACCCAATAAATGAAACAGAAATTGAAAGTTGAAGAGAAACTAAAGCAGTAAACTTCACATTTGTTTAATCCCAGTGAATGCAAATGCTGAAATGAACCAAAACAGAATGATTCAACCTTCATGTAGTAAAGAGTCTCAATGAGAGGGTTCCAGAAAGGTGCAGGTAGGAATCTTCTGGGGATGTACATGTCTTCTGTTCACTAGAAGCAAACTAGCAGATATCCACAGCAGATCAAACAATGGGAAAAATGCAATTTAGTAATCTCCTGAATTCTAAAACATTTTCATCTCCTAATCTGTAAATGTAGCTATCTAGTATTACAAACGCAATAGTCCAAATGACATTGAGACAAGGCTTCAGCTTGACATAGGACAGAGCAGGGAAATGGGTATATTTATTTATGTTTAATCACAATACAAGATAAATACAATACAAATAAATTGTAAAAGAATGTGTAGGTATTATCTAGCTAAAATTTCATTCCACTCTATAGTCTGACATGCCAGGCCATCAGCATTAGTCAGAAGTCCTGATCAGCAGGAGTCCTGACTTGGGCTTCTGTTAATTGGAGTCCAAGAACACCTGGAGTGCCAAGGTTTGCCATCACTGTATTAGGGTATTGGAAAGTGATCAAAACTATATTTTAAGTACCCTCATTTTAACCTCTATTCCTTTTGGTGTACTATGCTGGTCTTGGATCATAATAAAGATTGATTGATCTATTCAATTGTAATTATTTCTGTTTCAAAAGAGAAATATGTATGTATGTATGTATGTATGTATGTATGTATGTATGTATGTATGTATGTATGTATGTATGTATGTATGTATGTATGTATGTATGTATGTATTCAGTCAGTCAGTCAGTCAGTCAGTCATTTTTAAGATAAAAATCAAGAAATACACCAAACATACCCTACCTGATTAAGAAATGACAAATATAAGATTTTAATGGTTAAAACCATTGTTTTCACTCCTAAAATACTACTTTTCTGAAAATGAAATTCATTTCTCAAGCTAATTTATTAAATAAACCTGAACCACCAATTTTAAATTGTATTTCTAGATGTACTATTCAGAACTTTGAGCCATCAACCAGTGCCATGAGATCTAGCATCGCCATTACCAGCTTACTTCAAGCTGTTAGGAGGCTGAAGCAGTTCTTTGATTAGAGCAATGGTTCCTAGCCTTTGATCCCCAGGTGTTCATGGACTACAGGTCCCAGAAATCTTGGCTAGCACAGCCAATGGTGAAGACTTCTAAAATTTGAACTTTATTACAAGAAATTCTAGGCACTCAAAGTTAGGAACAGTTGTGAGCATTCATTGTTTAGAAACAGAAAAGGTAAATTTCATTCCAATCCTAGTTGATTATTATCATCTCACACTCCTTCAGCTATAAAAATGTCATAACTCATAAAAGTTTTAAGAACCCCATTCTGCCTCTTTAAGATGCTAGAAGCTTTGAGGGACTCATCCTCATTAACTAGTACTTCACAACTAAATGCCAGGAAGAATGTTCAGTGGGATGCTTGAGATATTTTTAAGGGATATACGGAAATGAAGGAGGGGGGGGGGACCATGCAAGGCTGTGAGAAACAAATTATGTGAAAGATAGATTGTTCAAGAAGACTAATTTCATTTTTCACAAAATTCAGTACTGGTGAAGACCATATTTCCTACTAGCCACCTATCTCTTTTTTATCCAGTTTGAGGCTACTAGTAATGGGACTGCTGAATTTCTAGGATCTCTTTTCAGAATTTGGTTAGAATACTTCAGATAGGATGGTGACAGTGATGGGATTCTGCCAGTATGTCCCAGTACGCCTGAATTGATAGTAGAAATTCTGGCTGTCCCCAGCCATTTGGTTACCAGAGCCTCAGGCATAGGCCTGCACCTGTCTCCTGTACCAGTGGTGCAGCCTCCATGGGCTTCCCCCATCCGGTTGCCGGCGGCACCTGGCCACACCAGTCACATAGCCACATGGCCATGCCCATCATGCTATGCCCACAGAGTAGGTAGTAAAATAATTTGAATCCCACCACTGGATAGTGGGAGAGCAAAAGAAAAGTATTCTTACCTCTTTATACTTTATACCTCCCCCATACTTCAGCTTAAAAGAGAGAAAAAATCAAGTTCTGATCTCAAAGTTTCCTGAAAATCATCATAAGGTAGTTCTGTGAGTTCTATGCTCTTCTATGTATATCTGTCACATGAAAAGTGTCCTGGTTCTTAAGAATTAAAAAAAGCATAAACAAACAAATGACTCAACAACAACAGTTATTCACTTTGATCCCAGACTTCAATTTATTTTACCCCAAATGTTTTCAAGCATAAATAATACAGTAAAACCTTGCAGACCGAGCGCCTTACAGAGAGACTAAATTGCTTACCGAGTGGGATTTTCTCAGAAAGGTCACCCTCACGGAATGACCAAATCTCGCTAAATGACTAAAGCAGGCATTCGCATCCCCCTCCCCCACTGCCATGAGTCACAATATGTCACTTACTGTGGTAGCGGCAGTGGCAGTGCTTTTGCAAGTGTTTTGGACAGCCTCTGCCACATCCCAAAGTGGTGGGAGGCTTGTCGTTGGCACTTTGAGAGCTCGTGCTTCTGTGCCGGGAGAGCATTTTCCGCTGCCTCTTCATGTGCCCAGGACTTATGTTTCCATTTTAATTGGGGATGCACAGGGCAGGGGCAGTGACAATCACACATTTCTTCAGTCTCCACTGTCTCCCAGGTGGGGACAGGCTTTGTGGAGCCTGAGCAGTCCATTTTTTAAATTTTCCACTGCCTCCCCACATGCCCAGGACTTATATTTCTATTGTCATCAGGTGCATGCAGGGACAGTGGTAGCAGTGGTGGTGATTGGATGTTTTTCCAGTCTACACTGCCTCCCAGTGTGGGAGCAGGCTTTGCAAAGCCCAAGCAGTCCATTTTTTTAAAAAAAATCTGCTGCCTCCCCGCTTGGTCGCAGCAGCAAATCCATGGCACTTGCAGACTTCCATTGCCTCACAGCACTGTCGGCAGCACCTGGTTTTCTGGGGCTGAACCAGGAAGCATCCAAGAGCCAGGAAACCAGGCCCTGATTTCAGTGCTGTGCACCAACGGAAGTCTGCAAGTGCCATGGATTTGCTGCTGTGAACAAGCGGCAGAAAATTTTAAAAATGGTCTGCTCAGGTTCTGCAAAGCCTGGTCCCACCCTAAGAGGCAGCAGAGACTGAAGAAATATATGATCATTGCTGCCCATGCCCCTGCCCATCCCCAATGACAATGGAAATGTAAGCCCTGGGCATGCGGGGAGGCAGTGGAAAATTTTAACAAATGGACTGCTTGGGCTCTGCAAATCCTGCTCCTACCTTGGGAGGCAGCAGATACTGTTCAAAAGCCCTGAAGAAATGTGCAACAATTTTTGGAGTTCCATTCCTGGAATTTTTATTTTATTTTTTTGAACTGTTTTGGCTATCCCGAACAGTGGAAAGGTAAGGAGTATGTGATTCAATGTTTTTGGGGATTTGAAGGGGGGAGAGGTGTTTTTTTTAATGGATTTTGGAGGGGGGTTGCTGAAAATCTGCTCAGGTGATGCTTGAATGGGGCTCCTTTCATGCCCCCAATATTTTTTCCCACTGAAGTGGTCCCTATTTATCTACTTGCAATTTCATGCTTTCAATTTGGTAGGCAGGAGCTGGGACAGAGATGGGTGCTCAATCCATCATGCAGTACCCAGGTCTTGAACTGACAACTTGCTGGCCTTCCAGCTAAAAAGGCAAGCTTCTTAATCACTGAGACACCACAGCCCCACTATATTAAAAATAATGTTAACAAAAAGAAGGGCAAAAACTACTGCAGTACATCTTTCAATACCTTATTCAACAATGCTTATTACTCAAGGTATCTATTCAGTAACAACTGATATTTTCTTCATTTATAAAGGGAAATGTCACACTTGCTTGGAAGCTAGTTATGTCTGACTCTAGGGTTCAGTGCTCCTCTCTGTTTATACCCAAAGAGCCAGAACTTTCTGCATTTGCAGATGTTTCCATGGACATGTGGCAAGCATGACTAGACACCAGAGTGCATGGAACACTGTTTACTTTCCCACTGAAGTGGTACCTATTTACCTATTTGCATTTTTTTTTTGCTTTTGAAGAGCTAGGATGGCAGGAGCTGGAACAGAGACAGAAGCTCATTCCATCATGCAGCACTCATGTCTCAAACTGCTGACCTGCAGACCTTTCCGTCATCAAGTTCAGCATCTTAACCACTAAGCCACCACAGTCCATGAAGTACAGATAATCATCTCTTACATGATTTCCATTTATAAATTTCTTTCTCACCAGATTTGGCACTCACTATCTTATGGAAACTTCAGTATCAAAAATGTGCAAGTATTTGGAAGAAGTCCTCTTTTTATTTTCTTTAGCAGATCTTAACTAGTGGAACTTTTGATCACCCAAAAGCTTCCATGTATGTTTGTATTGAAGCACATACAGTTGGAACTGTCTGGAAAGATGCATCTTATTTCACAGTATGTCAAAGACATACTGCACATTATAAACTCTATTTAAACTTATGTGAAAGCTAAGGATACTTATGATGCAAACGTGCATGTTCTCCCACAGGAAAAAAATATCATTGCCATGACTACTAATATTTCTCAAGAAGGCTGCATATACCCTAGGTTATAGGTACAGTCTGCTCAAAATGAAAATCAAAGTGATATTTGAAGGTCTGTCCTTAGGCAAGACATCCAAGCAAAGACAAGGCGGATTTGATAAAACTGTGGATAGAGTAATCCTATCCATCATCTTAGACAGCTCTAATATTCGAGGCTCCAAGATATCTAAAGCACTATTGGTCTTTTGTCAGAAAGGCAAAAGTGCAAGAAACATACTTTTATTGGTTTACCTTCTTCTTTTTCCATGTCCAGGTCAAACATTAAACTGCCAAAATTGAGCCACCTTCTTGGCTTTGTCATTAGTCTAAATTAAATAATTGGGTAAGAATGTCATCCTCCTCAACACTCCTTGAGAACCAGTTGTTTCCTAGAAGTTAGAGATTTCAGTCTACATTTCTGGTAGTAATTAGCAGACCAGCAAATGAGCCAGATTCTGTTTCTCTCCACATTCACAAAGTGTTTTGTTGTCCACCAGCAACCTTTACCTGAGCATGTTGGTCTTACATTTAGGGACTCTGACCCTCAGCTTATTCATGGTCCTCCAAGTGATGTATGGGATGTTGAGTTTGTAAGCCATATATTCCTTTAATGTTGTTCCTTGTCCAGTGAGCTCCTTCCTCCATCTTATCATGTGATTTTGATTTTGCATACTGTCAAGAATATTTGTTCTTCCTGGATCTGAGTTGGCAAGCATGAGGGACATATCGGTTCAGAGGATGTGGAGGGTCATTCTCTTGTTTAGTTATCTTGTTGTCTACTGATACTTCACTCCATATCTTAGGTGGAACAATACCAAGAAGAGGATATATTTTCACAACTGGTGTAGGTTTGAGGCATCCTGTCACAATAGCATTGTTTCATTAATGGCAATGTCAACTTTTTTCACATGTGCAGGTGCATTCCATACTGGAGCAGTATACTCTGCTAAGGGTACACTTAGGGGCAAAACTGATGAATACAGTGTGGATGGTTGAGCTCACCATGTATAGTTTGTCAAATTACTGATGATATTGCTACTCATACTAATTTTAGCTTTGGTATTCAGGCAGTGCTGCTTAAAAGTGTCCTGTCAAGTGTCATGCCAAGGTATTTTGGTACTGAACAATGCTGTAATAAACTACCTTGTCATGTAATATCCAACTGAATCCCTGCCTCTTGGTTTTGGAGGTGGAAAGCACATTTGAGTCTCATATGAGTTTTATTTTATTTATTTAAATTTATATTGCCGCCCCCTCGCCTGGGCAACTCTGGGTGGCTCACAAACACAAAAACATCACACAACAATAAAATCACAAGAACCTTACTTAAAAACCATTAAAACTATTACAACATATTGAGTTAGGCTTTACCTGATTCCTACCCAATGAAACCAATGAGAGAGAATTAATTAAGAACATTGAGAATTGGTACAGAGGTCTGTCCAGCTTCTTGATCCTCAGAACAATTGTGAACCCTTTGCTTGGATGTGGGTCCTAGCACAACTAGTGTCACACTTGTGGTGTGACTCCTTCATCTCAAAGTTTAGAAAGGGTCCATCTATGGAGATTTGTACAGAGAGAAGAAGTGAAGCTCAACTGTAAGATATCCATTGTGGATGGAACTGTTTGCCTGTCTATGTCACCCTTCCCAATACTCCTTGAGAACCAGTTGTTTTCTAGAAGTTAGACATGTCTTATGTTAGCCTACATGTCCTATGTAGATGGAAGATTTAGCTCCGTAAATAATTTGAATGTGGGTGCTATATGCACAATTTATACTTCAGAGGAAGAAAATTTCACTGTCATATGAAGTCCTTTTCCATGCTTGTATTACATCTCTTCCCCATCTCTACCTAGCATCCACTTAACACAGAATGATTTTGTTCATTACAGTAGTTGTCTGGGGATGTTCTGTACTTAAAATTATCTGTATTTCTTTTGTCACTACGCCTACTGCTGTGGCATCAAAACAGAGCATGTTTTATTGATCAATTAATGTTTTTGTTTGTTTGTTTTACTGTGTGATCAAAAGCTTTTAGTCAACAAAGGTATTTTTCACAGGATGATTTACAACACCCTAAAGTATTCTGATGCTATTAAAGTAAGTTTCTTTAAACTTCAATTGAACTATTAATATTCCTTTTTTGAAAAATAAGTCTGCAAGCTTCATGTAATTCATTAGAAATATTCCTCCTTTCAAAGGGATTCTGCCCCCTTTTAAAATTAAGCTTCTTCCCATGTAAATGTGAAGCTGAGGGTTTACTGTTAGAAAGAGCTGCAATAAATGTTTCTGCTGCTGTCATAATCTATACTGATCTGATTTTCTCTGGGAGATTAAGATAAAAGTGGGGAAAAATTCAATGTCTCTTTTCCCTACATTCAATTTTTAATATTCATTGTAAGTGTCAAGTTCTTAACTATGAACAAAAATATGTGAGTTTTAATGAATTCCTAACAAAATGAAATGAAACAAAATATCTCCCCATCTCCTTTGGCTAGGTTTGATAGGTATAGACATTCCCACTGGGGAGAGGATTTTATCCTGCATGCTTGGGTATCAAGGGAAAGAAAGAAGAAGAAAAAGAAGTTGCATCACTAATTCAGCCTCAACACACAGGAATTCAAGTACTGTTCAAAAACAACTCAAGGTAGTGAGCACTGTACCCATCTTAACACTATTGAAGCTAACATTGTTTTAAGTTAAAATTCAATGCATGTCTCCCTTCCCTACTATTTTCACAAAATAATGGAGAAGGGCAAACCCATGCCCATATAATGCAGGTGTCAAAAGTCTCCAGATTTCAGTAGACCATGACAACAGCAGAGAATGATGTTGCAAATGTTGCTCTTTAAAGAGGGGTGAATCTTTTTTTTCCCCCTTCAGGAACACCATGTTAACTTTCTAAGCAAACCCATCAATTATATATAAAAATGTGGCTTTGCTATCTCTGAAATGCTAATGATATCAGTGGGCAAATGTCAAAGGCAGAGCCACTTATATTCAGATGTCCAGCAGCCATAGCAATTCAGAAAGCAGGCAGAAAGGCTGGAGTTTACCAGAGGAGGCAAATTAGCTTTCTCTGAAATGCTACCTCCAGGTAGGAAGGCCACCTTCCCTTTGAAGTTTGGCTACTCCTAATATTTCTCCAGCAGCTGAACTTCAAAGAGAGAGGCTGGATTCTTCTTTCTTTTCTCAGCTTTTGTGTTAACAGTATGTCAGAAGGGGCTGTCTAATCTTGTTCACGCCCCTGGTTGAACTCTGAAACAGAAAAGTGGATTAGTTTTGAAACAGTAGCAAAGTTATGTTGGGATTCTGTGCAAAAAAGTGTTCATCCATGTTGTGATACTTACACTTGAGATTAAATATCAGACAGGAAGTCTATTGGAGAATCTCTGTTATGGTTTAGCAGGAATGCCAGCTTTTCATTCAGTCCTCCATTCTTGTTCATGCTTACAAATGAAGCAAGAAAGAATTTAAACACACAGATCATCCTGCCTGTGAGATGGCAAGATTTATTCTTCTGAGACAATTTGTCTACTTCTGAGACTAATGATTGAACAACATCTGTCTCATAGTCTCTGTGAATGCCCAACATTTACAACTGTAATAACTGCTTTTTTGTTGCATGTACTGTTAAAAGTACAAGCTTTGTATGGCTGGTTTCCTGATTGTTGAGTCAGCCAGTCCTTTTGTGCTTGTTGTCTGTGTATGTAAAAAAAATAGAGCCAAAAAAGAAAGAGCTAGTTTGACAAAACACTTGTTGTTTGGATATGAGTGGAGGGGATGAATGGGTATGGATGAGAGAGTATAGCAGTTTTCCCCAAAATTTGGTTTTTGGACTTTAGTTCCCAGAATGCATGGAAATAAATTCATAAAATAATGAATGAATTGTTCAAATGTTCATGTTTCTAAATCTTAATAAACAAAAAAAAAATTGGTTGTCTTAGAAAGCACTTTCCCAAATAGTGAAGGCATGTGCAGAAATAAATTTTCTGTCCAAAATAGTCAGAATTGTTTGCTTTTTGAAGTACATCTCCCAAAATCCCACAGCCTACACACTTGTTGGCTATGAATTTCTGGGAATTGTAGGGGGGGGGAGTAATAAACGAAGACAATAAATTTTCCCAATTCGCCATGCAAAGAGCAACATCATAAACAATAATAATCAGGAGCAACAACCATGATCATTCATCAGAAATTAAAAATGTTGCTTTTCTGGACTATGGTAACTATTCTGGCTGTGAGGTTCCAGCAACTGTCCACAAATAAATGTTTCCCCTTTCTGAGAATGGCTTCCCTATTCATTAAAGTCAGGGGTACCCAATCTTTTCCCACCAGGGGCCTGATCACACCCCCTCAGAAAACTTAGTGGGCCAGTCACATGATTCCTCCTGGAAGTGGTGGCACGCAAATTTACCATGCATTTTCAAGCATTTTTATCACCTATACTGCTTCCCATGACTGCAGGGGTGAGGGCAGCACATTGTGGCCTCATTTTTGGAATTTTTCACTGCATTTTTGTAGTATTTCAGCACTATTTTGGCCCAACATTGTGTTTTCTGGTAGTGTCAGGTCACTTCCGGTGTCAACGGCAATTTGGCCTTCGGACTGGCTGACCCTGGCCCACAGGCAGTAGTTTGGGCACACCTGATTTAAGTGAATGAATTATTTGGAATGTATATTGCACAGTCTCTTCCTAGAAGAATTAGAACCATGACTGTGCACTAAGCTGTCTCCACAATAGATTTAGAACTGGGGGGATTCTCAAATGTCTTGAGTATCTTTCAGAATCTATAGGGTTTTCTATAAATGAATATACTATTTCAGCTTTTAGCCCACCCTCCGTTGAATGTTGTAGATACTAATTCTTCAAAGAACTTCCAGAACTAGCACAGGCTGCTCCACATCTATCACAGAAAGTACATTAGATACTTCCCCAAGAAAAGAAAAACAGTGTTTAGATTTCCTCATTAGTGGGGAATATCCTAACATCCATGAAAGCCAGAACTTCATTGTCTTTGCTCTGATCCTTTGCAAAGCAGAGTCTCTCAGGAGTGATAACAATAGCATACATTTCACCAGAACTGTTACAGGTGTGAATAAAACATGGATTAAGGCTACCATCACAAATAGTGCATTTTTAACCCCCCAAATCACATTTCTCCCATTTTTATTCACAACAAACTCATCAGAAAGGGTAGGAGGGAGAAGCCAAGCAGTCCTCAAAAATCCAGATGCCCACTTTGGATTTATTTATTTATTTATTTATTTATTACATTTATAGCCCACACATATGGGATATTTTCCCACTCTGGGTGGCTTACACTGTATTAAAAAATATTTACAGTATAAATTAAATAAATTGAATAAATTATAAGATCAACAAGAACAAAGATGATAACCCTCCAATTAAAAAAAACAATAAAAACCCAGCAACAAAGAACTCATATTGGCAATGGAAAAGGTTAATCAAAACTATTGTTTCTTCAAGTAAAGCTGATTATAAAAAGTAGTAAGGCTGTGGGAATGATCCCATTGTTAGAGTGTAATAGTACAACTTTCTATTTTGTGTATAAGAAGAAAGAACCATTCCTGCTCCAACCATACTCATAAGTAGGCATACACATGTATTTCCTACCTTTGGTTGTGAATCAACGTCTGATCATTGGAACTGACTTTCAGTGGTTCACTTCTGCAAAAGTGTTGCAGTGAGCAAAAATAGTTTCACTCCAGAAGCTGTTGTGCCTGTACATCTTAGAAGTACAAAAAATAAAAACAGCAGCACCTGCAATGAAACATCTATGGATAAGTCAACACATCTATCTCCCATCTTCTACTTTTCTTCCCTTAGGTGGCCAGCTATTTACAATAGATGGAATCAAAGGCTTAAAAAGCAGGATATTTTTCTTTCATATTGAGCTGAACATCAACCTAAATGTAACACCACAAAACAAAATAATGAAGTAAAGCAGAGTACTTTAAGAACATGGAAAGGTTAGATGTATGGTTGAATGAAATAATCTGTAGATGATTTTTTTTCTTGAATTATTCTCAGAATAGTCTTATTGTATGCCCTGCTTTGCTTTCATGGGAGTCAAGGGCACATCCAGACACATGCTTAGTTTCAGCAAAACAACTGTGTCACATGCCTTCAAAGTATAGCCTTAGATCTCTAGATGAATAAAGTGCTTGTATTTGGAGGTCTCATTGAAAATTTTCTTGCACTATCCACAATAAATTAATATATGGCTAAAGAAGTGACCTTGAGTCAAAAAAGTTCATATGTTTGATTTTTCTGTGACACAATACAAATGTTCTTGCATTTGTATTGCGCAAGGATTGCACAGTTCTCTTTGTATTTGGAAAGACTAAGGAAACTTGAGAAAAGCCTCTCCACAGAAGAATTTCTACATGAACATTTAACAGCAGCCTGACACAATGACAAACTGAAGAAAATAGATTCTTCCAACCACTAGGTAATATTCCCAATTGTCTTTGATTGGGCTACAGGAACCAGTTGCTGACAATATAAAATTGTTCAACTATATGGATGACACAGCAATGGGTGTAAAAGGATCATCTTTTGACAAGATAGCTGGGAAAAATTACTGAATACATGAGGAATTAGAACAGTCTTATACACCATCAACCACTTAAAGCAGGGGTTCCTAACCCCCAGCCCATGGGCCTAAACTTGCCTGTGCATATCATTAATCTGGCCCACAGTGACCACACAGGCATCTCTAGACCTGCCCCCCCCCACTGGAAGTTGTGATATGTCACTAACTCCAGTGACAGTGGCAGAAATTGTGATGTTTTTCCGGGTTTTTGGACAGGCTCCACCACTTTCCAGGGTGGTGGGAGGCTTTTCAGAGCATGTTCACTCTGGTTTGGGATTTTTCTGCCACTTCCCAGCTGTACTTCAGCAGCTGGAGCATGGTGGTGGGTGACTTCTGGTGCCAGGTGGAGCTTACATCAGCTCCTGGGATTTCAGCATGCTCTAGCTGCTGAAGTACAGCTGAGAAGGGACAGAAAAATCCCAAATAGGAACAAACATGCTCTGAAAACCCTCCAACCACCCTGGGAAGCGGCAGAGCCTGTCCAAGAATCTGTTAAAATTGTGTGATTTCTGCCACCACTGATGACGACAATGTCAATGATGAAATTACAAGTAGTGGGTGGAGCCATGCCTCCTGCACCCACAGCTGAGCACCATGGCAGGAACTGGCCCCTAGCGGGAAAATGTTAGGAACCCCTGACTTAAACCCTACCTGATCCAGATTCAAGTGTCTGCTTTTCACCTTCAAAACCCAGAAATAGGGGTTGACCTGGATTGTATGTGGCAAGGGAATTAGTTACAGCAATGTTCAGCACTGAAAGCTCTCAGTGTGGCACTTGAGAGGATGCTCTCTTTTAAGTAGTACTGCCAGAATACCAAGGCTAAAGTTACTTCAAGATACATCAACAGGAAATTGGCAAACTATACATGAGGAGCTCAGCCACCCACATTGCATACATCAGTCTTGGCCCTGAGCATCTAAGCAGCAGAGTATTCCAGAGTATGTCCAGAGTTTCACATCTGGACATGTGAAACTAGTTCACAATGCTGTTAATGAAACAATGTGCATAGTGACAGGATGCCTCAAAGCTACACCAGTTGAGAAAATATATCCTCTTGTTTGTATCAATCCATCTAAGATAAGGAGAGAAATAGAAGTGGATTCCAAGAGAACTAAGGAAGAGAATGATCTTTGACATTCTCTGACTGGATATGTGTCTCAAGTCTGCCACCCAGATCCAGAAAGAGATTTATGGCAAGAACAAATATTATTCATGGTACACAAGAGCAAAATCAAATGAGAAGATGGATGAAGGAGCTCACTGAAGAAAACCATTAACATTAAAAGAGTATATGTAGTGGTGGGATCCAGCAGGTTCGCCCCAGTTCTCCAGAATGGGTAGCAGAAATTCTGGCTGGCCCTGCCCATCCAAGTTTTGAAATAAAGTATTCCTAATTCAGGTGCAACACAGGGCTTTCCCCCTGGCCACACCCATAATACCACACCCACAGAGTAGATAGTAAAAAAATTGAATCCTACCACTGAGTATATGGCTGAGGAACTTAACCTTCCTTATGTCACATGAAGGAGGCGGAGGGTTCACTCATTTGCTGGTCTGCTGACTACTACTGGAAACATATACCAACAAGGAGTTAATTTTGACCAATGACAAAGTCAAGGAACTGGCTTCATTTTGGCAGTTCGTTTGATCTGGACAGGGAAAAAGAGGAATTTAACTACAATTGACACACCTAAGCTAAATTTTAGTCCAAATCTCTGACGGAGGTCTCTAGGTCTTTGTCTTGCCTTTTCCCAGGCCAAACAGAAGTCTGCAGTTTCAGAAGGCCATCTGTGGAGAGGGAAGAATTATGTAGATACCTGGGTTTGAGGAGGAGTTGAGGAATTAAATCCAACCAACAGCTATGGAATGTAACCTTCTTGTTTTTCCAACACATCTCTAAGAACCAGTGTGGTATCAACTTCTGCCATGAATAGTTGCAAGTCTGATTTATATTTTTTTTCTGCACTGTTCACAATAAATTGGTGCATGTATCAAGAAGTGGCATTGAATCTTAAAAGCTTGCATACTGTTTGATTCTTTTAGAGATCCAAAAAAGTTATTGCTGTCTATCTGCATTTGCAGTGTTTTGAAAGGTTTTCGTCAATTAATTTAGAAATTCCTTTGTTAACAGTAGTGTTTTATGTAGAATGCATAAAATAAATTGGTAGTGTTAGACACTACTAACATATTAGTAACATGTCTGTGTCACAGGTTTAATGTTAAAAAGTAACATGATTTTAAAATGATTGGTATATACTTGTTACACAAGGTTTAGCTGCTTAAGGGGCTAATGGAATATGTCAAACAAGTGTCAAATCACCTGTGATGTCAACACATAGCATTGTCATTGCAGTGCCAGGCTATTCTTTAGTCTGCACCATTGATAGAAAATGAAATTGCATCATGCAGCTGAAACATTATTACTTCAGTGAAATCAGGGTTATATAGTGAGTGGCTGAAATGAATACCAAGTAGTGTGTAAAAAGAGTATGGTTTATAAACTGTAAGTTCTCCCAATGAACTTTGAGCTGT
This sequence comes from Furcifer pardalis, assembly GCA_030440675.1. Lineage (NCBI taxonomy): Eukaryota > Metazoa > Chordata > Lepidosauria > Squamata > Chamaeleonidae > Furcifer > Furcifer pardalis. The sequence continues at coordinate 133,349,746 of CP126891.1, forward strand.
CATGACACATTGGTTTTGAGCTGTCAAGAATCTTATGTCGAACTACAGTTTCTCTTTTTGTGGTCATGCAACACTAAAGCTGTTTATCCGAATCCAATGTCATTAATCCTTCCTTGAAGCCTCATAATTAAAATTTGAGAAGGTATTATTTTGGATTAGTATTGGGATTTTATACATGATGTTGCCCACAAATCTCCCTAGCATTACGACTAGACCAGCTTGCTTCTAAAACAGATACCGTTGCCAAGTAAATTGGCCGTTGGTGATATGAGCATCTTATAGTACTTTTATTAACTATCTTGCCATAATTGTCTGATGCAGATAACAAACTTTCCAAAAGAAGGGACAGATTTAAAGAGGCATAAGTAATGAAAATTGATTGGTGCAGCCTGTCATGGCAAAATCTGTTGGGAGAATCTCCTCCCCACAATGATATAATTCATCACATACATAAGGTCCCCACTGTTACTAGCTAATTACGCTGCCTGAACAGGATGTGTTTGCTGTAATTGGCAGCTGAATGCATGGAAGTTCTTCAGTACTGAGTTCATATGTAAAGTATCCAGAGAGGACATGGATCCAGCTACTGGCAGGTTCCAAGAACAAAGATGAGAAGTAAAAAATTCCAATGATGAGAGTATTGTTTTAAGGGCTTGTCTGATGTTAATACAAACAAATCACAATACAGTAGTGCATATGACTTTTGCTATGATAATATATTGTGATTGGCATATGTTGATGCCTTGGAGTAACAGTTAATGAAGCTTCAAGAAAAATCTAGAAGAAGTGAATGCTCCTAGGTTCTGGAACTTCCTGCTAGTAGTGGCCAGGCTAGCTCCATGTTTCTTCCTTGACTCTCACGAAAACAGTTTTTATTCATCTTAGATTTCTTTTTGATTAAATATGATTGTTCTTACCAACTGGACCAGTGGTGTGCATCAGCAGGTTCACACCAGTTTGCCAGAACCGGTAGCAGAAATTCTGGCTGGCCCTGGCATCCAAGTTCTGAAATAAAGTAGTCCTAATTCAGGTGCAATGCAGGGCTTTTCCCCTGGCCACACACACCATACCATACTCATAGTGTGGTAGTAAAATTTTTTGGAGCCCACCACTGAACTTGACCTTAGCTGGGACATGGAAGGTGAAGTGAAGAAAGAGGTATACCTTTTATTCCATTAATAATAATTGTGTGCCATCACCTCCAATTTATGTTGATCCTTTCCAGAATTTTATACTTAGAGAATACAGAAAAAGTATTTTACCATTTCCTTCTTCTTGGGCACTCATAACTACACAGACTGACTCTCTTCCCAGGAGGAGCAGTGAAAAATCAAACTTCGTATCTAAACCGCTTGTACCAGTGCTTGGCCTCTTGGCAGATTTATCCATAAACTGATCTAGTCTGTTGAAACGTACTCTTGTTAGTCATGTGTCTAATAAAAACAAACACAGAGCCCCAGTCAAAGTAAAATCCAGTGAGAGGAGAACATGCTCAAGTGAGATTCAAACTCATATTGATCTTTAGAATATAACGTATAATACTCCATATTTGGGGTTTTTTTTAAAAAAAACTAAGAACCTGGCAGAGTGGAGAAGATTTCTAATACCTGCTTAAATTCTGTTTGGGAAGGAAAGGAACTACACTGCTCTCAACGGGGTTTATTTCTTTTTGAACACTGTTATAAGTGTGATTGCTTTGCTATCTTGGCAAACTCACATTTGAAATTCTGAGCTGTTAGAAGGCATGGCGGTCTTATGTTCAAGCAGAGAAAAAACTGAAAAATATTTCTGGGATTTTGGGGGGAATTTGGATATATTTTTTTAAAAAATAAGATTATTCACTGGCTCTGGTTAAATATTTTTGAAAGCTTCTTCCTTGTTTCATGTTGAGGACATTGCATAGAATTGATTACAGTGATTTCAAATATTTCTCTGGGAATGGTGGTTTTTTTTAAAAAAATAAAGCAAGGATTCTGACAATGTTTTAAATGGAAGGAAAATGCTTTCTTGTGCCATCACATTGCTCTAACATCAACTGAAGAACAAGTTGAAGAAAATCTGCTGTAGATATCAAAATGAGGAGTAATAATTGCTTTGAAAGCACCTAAGATTTACTTGATCAAGGCATTTATGTCAGATTATGCTTCCTCACCAATAGAGAAGCATAGAATATATATATATTTTTTAAAAACATTACTCTTAAAAATAGCATTGACACAATGAACATACAGTATTATTATCTCTCCACCTTTATGGATGGTTTTTAGAGTGATTACTTTCCACTACTCATAATTTAGCCAAGGAAAAGATTCTCCAGTTTTTCTCCATCCTACCATATTGTTATTGACCTTTGGGAGAGGGTTTTCAAAAAGCACAGGTACTCTAGTGAGGTGGAGAAAGAAGGATATGGACTTTGTACAAGCATATTCTCATTAGTGCTGTACTAGATGCAGCCCAGTGTTTTAGGATTAAGCTGGACAATAAAGTTAGCACACTGTTCAAATGTGGACATTTCTTAAATGTTGAGAGATGTCTGATTATTGTATCATTTTCTATCCAGCTCTGTATACTGTATTACAGTGAACTTTATTTTGTACTTAGTAATGGAAGGTAAATGTTGGCTTGCTTAATTTGTAGGTATGATCCCCCAAGCATGTATTGTTACAGAAAACCTATTTGGGTGACAAAATGGGCAATTAGCTTCTCAGTTTGAGCTCAGTATTTCTAGTTTGACCTTAAAAGTATTTGTTGCTTATATATATATTGTTGCTATTGTTGTTGTTCTTGTTGTTCAGGTTGTCCACCAAATTTTAAATGAAAGGACTGTTTCTGAGTTTCATATTTTCTTACTGTCGTTTTTGTCAGTCTCCTAATCTCTTTCCTTCAAATCAGATTTGCTAATATTTAAATCAGTTTAGGCTTGCAAAATGTCCTCACTAAATTTACTAACTCTCAGGGTGGTATTCTGGCACACCTGGCTATTTTAAAGAATAAGCCATCAACCCCATTGCTGTTATCTACTTCAGATCACCTTATTAAACTGTCTACTGCTCTATGTAAGAAACTAGAGAAATCATTGAGAAACTTTAATTTCAATTTCAGGCCTTTAAAATATTTTAATCAATATTTTATATATTGGAGCCAGTCCTATTGGATATATAGTATGTAAGTAGATATAAACTGTTAGACAGAGAGAATCAACTGCTATCGAGTTGATCCTAATTTGCCACAATCCTTCCCAGAGTTCACTATACATAAAATAAAGTGGTTCACTGGTTACTTTTTTCAGAACGTGATCAAGTCTACAGTCTGACACTATGTTCATTAGAATACATGGAACTATATTTAGTCAAGTGGCTCAAGTCACTAAGACGCTGACTGGGAAGCGGAAGGTCAGCAGTTCGATTCCTGAGTACTGCAGGATGGAATGAGCTCCAGTCTCTATCCCAGCCCACCACTGAACCTAGCAGTTTGAAAGCAAGAAATTGCAAGTAGATAAATAGGGACCACTTTGGTGGGAAGGTAACAGTGTTCCATGCGCTCCGGTGTCTAGTCATGCCTGCCACATGACCATGGAAACGTCTGCAGAAGCAGACAGTGCTGGCTCTTCGGCTTAGAAACAGAGATGAGCACTGACCCCTAGAGTCGGATACGACTGGCTTTCGAGCAAGAGAAACCTTTACCTTTACTTAGATTACACTCCTCTGGTTGCAGTTATTGTTTTCAAAACATGACTAATATTGGAACAAACTTTTACCCAGAGAGAAATATATATACACACATTCTAATTTGCTTCTCCTCTTGAGCTAAGTGCTTAACAAAAATCAATCACAATTTGGTGCAATTCATTTCATTACATTTTGAATTGTTGATCTGTTGTGAAGAACTAGTAAAAACCTACTGGCAATGGGAGAAAGTTATATGACAGTGATGGTGAACCTATGGCATGCGTGCCAGAGTTGGTACTAGGAGTCCTCTCTGTGGACACACATGCAGTCACTCCAGCACAGAGTTCCCCCCTCCTCTCTATGAAGCAGCCCAATGGGAGGGCTTCCTCCCTCGCCCAGCACAGAGTTCACCCGACCCCTCTGCCCATCAACCCAATGGGAGCATTTCCTTTCTCCCCTGTTGCTATGTTGGCACTCTGCGATAAATTAGTGGGTTTTGGGTTGCAACTAGGGCATTCAGTCTCTAAAAGGTTTGCCATCACTATGATATTGTGTGTGAGAGAATACTTTTTTCTTCAGTCAAAAATTCTCCATTGAAAGTCCTAATTCCTCTTTCCACCAGACTTCTCTCTCTCTCTCTCTCTCTCTCTCTCTCTCTCTCTCACACACACACACACACACACACACACACACACACAAAGAGAGAGAGAGAAATGGTTAAGTGATGCATTAATGAACCATGAACCATTCATTGGTGCACTACAAGTTGCATGTGCATATATTAAACATTTCCCTTCCTTTAATCCATGATACTTTCTTTAAGGTTAAAATGATATGATAGACACACATCTGCAATTTCTGAGACCAGGTTTCAGGAAGAAAATTTGCATCAAACTCCTTTTTTTAAGAAGGATGTAGCTTCTCCTATCCCATTATTCCACTGTGTTGCAAGTCTGATCTGCCTTATGGACAACTTTTCCTGAACTCCAGCTTAATAAAGAGAATTTCTAGGGAGGAAAATTAATTTTACAATTACAGCATGTACAATTTGCCTCTGGGCTATTTCTTCCAATTTGCTTCTTTTGTATATCTGTAGTAGGAACTCTTCTATGCCTACTACGAGGCTGTGGAACGATCTAGGATGATTTCCCCCCTTGACAAACTGCCAAGGAAAGGGGTTTATATTGAACGTACCTTTATGTATACCATAGATTTCAGTAACTTTAATATAATTTGTTGTGACTTAGTGATAATATTTTGAACTACATTGTAAGCTGCTTTGGATCCCAGTAGCGGTTGAAAGACAACTAAATCAATCCAATCCAATCAAGAAATCAGCTACCAATGTGCAATCACACTACAAAAAAAAAATAGATAAAAAGGAACAGTATTGTAATGAAAGCAATGACAATCTTTTTTTTTTGTCTTTACACACTCCTGCGTAGTGGTACAACATTGAACAACTATAACCTTGACCCCCAATCACACTAGATTTGCTCTGTTTTTCAGTGTTTTTATTGATCCAAAGGTTAAAAAATAAGTATCAGGGTAAGATTTGACTGAATTCTGTGGAACGTACCCTCATCTACTGTATGATATTTATTGAACCTTATTGCTCTGTTGCACTACATGCCATGGTATTTTGATTGTACTATAATGTGTATTGATGTGTAATGTGTACTGTCCTACTATATGATATTTACTGTATTTTACCGTTTTGTTATATTGTATGCTGTTGTACTTTTGTTTGCACGTTAATAGTGATATTAGGGGACTTTGTGAGCCGCTCTGAGTCAGTTGCTACCAAGGAGAGTGGGATACATATCTAAGTAAATAAATAAATAAATATAGGACTGTCACATAAAAAGATTTTGAATGGGCCAGCTCTTCTTCAGAAATAGAGCCAAGTCATTTAAAATATAAAAAATTGAGTAAGGAGAATATCAGAAGCATCCTAACCATAGGAGAGTAGTTTTACAGGAAAAGGAATATAATGAATGCTCCATAATAATTGTGCATCCTTACTCTTAAATTAGCAGTTTGTCATTATACAATATATTTTCATGATTCCCCCTTCTTTTATACCCCTTTTCTCCCATTCTGCAGCTTTCCTTGACTAAAATAACTCATAATTGCAGTAAAGGAAATGCTCATCAAGGGTTGAAAGGAAATAATGAAGTAAACTACTAACTACTTAAAAATCATTTTGTATCTTGTTCATTACATATACATCATATCAGATGGGAATTACTTAAGTCTATTTCAGCAGCGAAGAAACAGCAAATGCTTAACTACATATAGCGAAAGAGAATATTCAAAATGTGTTTTGATGAAATTGCATTCACAGTGAGAGGGATACAAATTCATTGCCTACATTAGTACTTTCCTGACTATTCTCCAGCAATAAAATAAAATAAAATAAAATAAAAACCCACACCAATTTGTCACAGCAGTTCCTCCTTCACACAAATGATCCTGGAGGAACAGGTTCTAAATTCTAAGCTCCTTAAATACAAAACACTGGCTGAAGTTCTGTTAATTTTTTTAGCAAAAGATATAGCTTTTTGAGGCAAATTGCTTCATCTTAAGACATCTCTGTCAGCATTCTCTATTGCATACTTGTCTAACTTGGTGTACAACAGTTAACGCCTAGAGAGATTTCTTAACGTGAGCCAATTTACCTCCAAAAGTTGTACTTAAAAGCACAACAGGATTTCAGCCTCTCTTTAACACTCTGGAAATTTATTTCTACATCAGAAGTGCAGAAATTGCAGTCTTTCAGCTGCTGTTGATTTCTAGACTCCTATCAGACCTAGCCAGCATAACTAATGGTCAGGGATTATGGGTTTTATGGTCTAATAGCAACTAGATAAGGGCAGCACCTCTACTTACATGAAATGAAAGTATGCTCTTAAACACTTCTAATATTCTTCACCTAAACATTACAGGGAGAGTTTGTTAGTAGTGACTTTTCTGCTTTTTAGGAAAGCTAATCCAACACTACTGACTTTCTCATTAACCTCTGATAAGTATCCAAGAAATGCTAATTCCTCTGGAAACAGTATGAGAATATCACTGGCCTATATATACACATTTCAATCCATATTCTTACCAGTCTTATCAGAGGGGAGTCTGCTTGGAAACCTCCTGCATCTAAGGGACTATTGAACAGAAAAAGTGTTACAAAAAGCTGCTTTTGACAGTTCACTACCACCTTAGCTGATGTCTCATATTCTCTTTCTTATGTCTAAAAAAGGCAATGTGCATAGATCTAGATTTCAAATAATTCAGTACAAAGAGCTTTAATTATACTGTATATGTATAACATAGACTATTGTGTCAGAAGCACAAAAAGGTCCTTTTGGGGTTGAAATGATGTTTGATGGAGGACCTTTGCTCAAGAGCCACACAAATGAAGCGCCTTTCATGTTCCCAAGATCTTTTCCCACAAAACTGGTTCATACTTATCTACTTCCAATTTCTTGCTTTCAAACTGCTAGGCTGGCAGGAGCTGGATCTTGAACTGCTGACCTTCTAGCTAACAAGACGAGCTTCTGAAATGCTGAGCCACTGCAGTCCCTAACTTAGACTATGTGCAAAATCCTGTTGCATAGTTAACACTGACAGAAAGGTGATGAAATAACTCATAGCAGCAGATTGCCAGTAATGAGTTCTTGCATCATAGCATGTCAGCCAGGTGGCTTGGCATATGACCAGGAATGCACACAGTGACTCACTATCTAGCTGTAATTCGCCCTCATGATTCAAGCCTTTTTCCTCCACCAGTGTATCTCTGCAACAAGATTTTGGTCACTATGGAAATTCAGCCTGGATTCTAATTTTTGTCTCCTGCTAAAAATCAGTTCAAGGCTCATTCAAATGTATGAAGTAGCAGTAGAATAACCACATTCTGGATCCCTCGAAAGGCTTTGCTCAGCCATTATGTTCTGGAAATTAATTATCTAAATGTGCAATTCCCCCCTTTGCGATTGGGGTACACATTGATTCCCCCACTTGAGGGAGAAGTGTACAATATTTATATATTATGGAAGATACCTTACAGTGTTTACACAACAATCATGTTTACCCTCAAAATGCTGAAGATTTCACAAGTCTTTGTATCTTTCTATAAACAACCATAAATTTACTTTTGGCAAAAAAAAAAACATAATAAATTAATTTGGCATTTTGTAGCATGCTTTCTGATCAAGAGGCTCCTATTTTCCACGGAGAACAATTTACTGATGACCACTTCAAGTCATTTCCTATATATTGGCAACTGAACTTTCTGTTGCCCACACAGTGGCACAATTATCCTGAGTCTTTTTGATTTTTGCATGACTTTTTTCAGCTCCCTATAATCTGAGTTTCTTGAGTACCACTTATTGCTGATGTAGCAAGGTGACCTTACTCTTCCTCCTTCCTTTTTATTGTTGTTATGAAACTTAGACTGGAAATAATTAACATATTTCATATAATCTCTAAAGACTAATTAACAACAGGGAGTTCATGTATTAAATCAGCATTGGGTTGAATTAAATGCCTTTTTCAGGAGGAAGTGAATTAAAATACAGCAAAAGTTGAGGGTTTTCCAGGGCTGTGGAGGTAAAATTAGGTGGGCTACATATGGACTATAGAGATTCTGATAACTCAAATTCTGACTTCCCTCTTCCTTTGCTATGGAAGAAACATGGAACAAAATTATTTATATTTTAAAATTAATTTTATTTTTTCCTTAAATTTCAACACACTTCAGTTATTTTAATGACAAATTTTCACTCATAACATAAGTATGCTTACTTAGAAGTAATTACCCTTTTGTTCAGAGAGGTTTATCTATGATTAAGGTTTCAAACTTGGTCAGAAATCAGTAGCTCAGTTTACATCTATGCTTTATAAAGACATCCCTGATGAATGAAATCACCATTCAATCATTGGAGGCATTATCCAAAGTAGCCCTATGGATCTCCATGAGATTTCAGGAGTATTATTATGTATTGAGTACTGAAACAAATCTAAGTATGATGAAAGAGGCAGAATAGTCAAGGACAACTGAGTTGCAAAATGACAGGTAAATCTAGACAAAATAAATAGCAGGCTTACGAGCAAAGAAGGTCATTTCTGTAGGTTAATAGAAAGTATACACAATTACAATTTGAAATTTGGGTTCTGTCTATGGAATTCTTATCTAAGAAAGAGTCTCAAGATGATATCAAATTAATCATCAAAGGATATGTGATGTCAGGGGCAGGATGGAAAAAGTAAGAAAGAAGCCACAAATAATAGAAGAAGCTCCATGGCATTTACCTTGTCAGTGATATGTCAAATATATCCTACTGAGGGAGTCATCTTCATATGTTGTAGGGTGGTGTGCCTTTTACAAAGAAAAAGCAAAAAGGCAAAATAGCGACAGATAAAAAATATTTTTACTTGGGCGGGCCTTTGGTATATAAAGTATTTTTTTCTGTTAAGGTGGTATTTCAAATATTTGAACATTGACTCAATCATCAAAGGATGATTTTGGTATGTATTAAACAGGTTGGTTTTTATGTTATGTTTCAGACTAGCTTCAGTTTTGAATATAGTGCTAGTTGACTTGAGAACTTTTTATAATAGGAAGGTAAGGTACAAATTAAATTTAAAAATAAATTATGTTCCTCTCTGCTGCCAGATTTACTCTTGTTTAGTGTCTGTTTTTAAATGGTTTTGAGCACACTGTATGATGTTTTGTAGATCATATTGACTGCTGATATTGTTAATGTTAACATTCAGGCTTCCCTTTCCTATGTAAAGTTTTACTTTATTTTATCCTGGTTGCACGGCCGGGGGGGGGGGCATGAAATCTCAAATTCATAAAGTGCTCATTTTAGAAGAACTGAATAATTCCAGTAACTAAAGATGATGGACATACGATAGAACCTTGAGATATGAAATTAATTTGTTCTTTGAGGTTTTTTGTATCTCAAAAAATTCATATCTCAAAACATGGTTTCCCATAGGAATGCTTTGAAAAGCAAATAATCAATTCGGGAGCGCAGAAAAAAGCAAAAATAAAGTACAGTCAAACCTTGCATAAAGAGCGCCTCGCTTAAAGAGTAACTCGCTTAAAGAGTAGAATTTTCTCTGAATGTTCGGTTCGCTTGACAAATAAAACCAACCAAAAACTCGCTTAACAAATAAATCAGGGTTCACAATCCCCTCACAATTGGTCATTTACAATGGTGTTTCACTTAAAGAGCACACTCGCTTAAAGAGCAATCCTGTGGAACACATTATACTCTTTAAGCGAGGTACAACTGTATTATTATTTTCTATTCAGAAACTCTTCATAAAGTGCACTTTGAATTTTTTCCCCTGCATTTGAACAGATAAAAGACTTGTTTTGGCTTCTTTCTAAGCTCCGGAACTGATTATTTTGGTTTTCAATGCATTTCAGCACCCTAACAGCACTCTGACAGCACCCTCTAGTGGCCAGCTCTATCTAATTGCCAGGTCAGTACCCGATGTTCAGGTGTTGCAGAGAGTGGGAATTTTCAGCACTTCCTGGTTGCAGGGAGAGCTTCTGGTTGTGCCACAACGTGATGGATTTAAAAAAAAAACAGAGTGGAAATGTTCTAGACACTGTCATGGGAAGCATCAGAAGACCCAAAAAAAAAACTTTTCATAACTAAAAAAAAAACTTTGTATCTCAAAGCTATTTCCCCCAAGATTTCCTTTCATATCACAAGTTTTTCATAAGCTGAGCTGTTCGTAACTCGAACTTTTACTGTATGTCACATATAGATGTGGAGATGGCAGGAAATGTGTGTTGTTCCAATGTGTGAATTTAAGATCACGTTATCAAGAAAGTACTGCCAGCTCGTGGATTGATCAATTCCATCCAGTCAGGCTTGTCACTGAACTTCGTAGATAGGAAGGAGTATAAGCTGTGTCCTATGGTCCTTGCTTGAGCAGAAAGGTCTTCTTGATAATCCTGCACTGTTGAATGTTCTAGGATCCTTGCTTTTGACTTGCTCATTTACTATATCACCCACTTTGGTCTTTCATACAGATTCATATGTTCACCAGGCTCTTGCTTCATTCCCAGCCCTAACTCCTGATTTGCCCTGTGACTTTGTTGTGATCACTTATACTGCTTACAGTCCAACCATAAAGCTCTTGGCTAATCCAAAAGACTATGCACAGCCCAGCACTGACAAAACTGTATAAGAAAATACATGGCAAGATCAAGCTAGATCTTGAATTGAGGCTTTATATCAAATTGGCTGAAGGCTTAAGGCCAAAGAAATGCTGCAGGTTAGTAAACCACATGACTTCAGGACTTCATGGATGATGTTATGACCATTTTGCCAGCTGTGAGGTTGGACTATTAGTTCAAGAGCTTTAAATCACTTGTGCTGTTTTGTGCAGACCTTCTGATACAAGACTTGCTGGTGTTAATTAACTTCCTCAGAAATTTTGCAGGTGTGAGAATGCCCCTTTTAATGCTGCCAGTAATTTCTATATCCCACAAACAGTCTTATTAGCACCATATAATTCACAGGAGTAGGAATAAAAAAAAGTACAAAACATAATTTGCTAGGTTGATGCTTATGTTAAACTTGAGCAGGTTAAAATATGCCTTTTTTTAGTATCTGAACATGTTACATTTAGAACAATGAGTTTATATAAATAGAACCTCTTTTAATTCCCATTTCAACATACCTAGTTATCTAGCGTCATTTTCCATCAAGGAAATATTGCCAACCACTTAATAGAGTTAATTTAAGATTTATTTAACACTTTGATGTTTAAAGCTGTGGCTCAGAAGGTAATTTTAAAAAAGAAAGTCATAGAAATAAAGTTATGTCTTTATTATCTGTGATTTTGGCATATCAATATCTGTTTAAGGTGTAGCTCTTCTCAACCATGTGTATCTACCTCATAAATGACAGAGAGCTAATATTTTATATCATGTTTGAATTGCATGCCATTTGAGTAGAACACTTTTAATTAAACACAAAAGAAATTTTGCAGTAGTAAAATACAGTTTGATATAAGAAACAGGTTTTTTTTTAAAAAAGAGACTTAAATAGGATTTTTAAGATACCCCTCTCATCTCCTTGAAAACTATCCCCCAAACAAAAATTTCCAGTTTCTAGAGCCTCCTTAAGTTATATGTTGAAATGGCATAGGCAGCTGGATCTCTTGATAGTCATCTTAATGAAGTCAATACACTTTTCTGACATAAGACTTTTGCAAAATTAGATATACAGCAGGAGTTAAATTCATCCATATTGCAGCTAAAGACCCACAGGAGCCATTTCCAGTACAAACATCATAGACACATTAAGCCCATTGAGTTTAATCAGCAGTGCTGAGTTAGTGAAAACCCTGTTGGGAAACTGGTGATGTGAGGTGAAAACCCGGAATGGGAAATTGTGATGTGAGCTTAGCATGGCTAAATGAAGCCAGGACGAATCATTCACACAGTTGAGGCTGTCTGTGAAAGGCAACTGGGTAACTAAACTGCAAAGGCAAATAATCTTGCGTTGGGAACTTCATTTTTTTGATCTAGATTTAAATTTTCCCCTGATTTCTCAAATCTTCTGGAAGAGATCTCTTCTTTTCTCTCTTTTGTTGTTTTCCTATATTTCTCCATTGTGCTCTCTCCTCTATCATGGAGAATCATTCTTGGTGCATGGCAGCTGGAGAAAGTGGAGAGGCTTACTTATTTAGGAATTGAGATCACTCAGAATGGAGATGCAGAGGTGAATGTCAAATGCCATCTTGGAAAAGCAACAACAATCTTCTGAAGAATGAATAAGATCTGGTTCTCACCATCATATTGCTGAAAATTAAACTCTGTCTGTTCACCTCCAAAGCCATCCTGGGCTGTAGCTGGGGGTGGCCAGGGGGGATCAGGTCCCCCCTGAGCTAATACCCACCACCACCCTGGACAAAGTTCTAATGTTATATATATATATGGGTGACATTGTTGCCCTGCCAAAAAATATCCCCCCATCTAGAATCCTGACTACAGCCCTGCAGCCACCTATGCCTTTGAGACTTGGAAGGTGTCAGCAAGTATCAAAAGGAGACTTGATGTCTTCCAGCAGAGGTGCCTGCACCAAATTTTAAAGATTCACTATTTAAAGATTCACTACTTTGACCACATTGTTGACAAAGAGGTGCTTCAAAGGAGTGGGTCATGCAAATTACATAACATTGTTGCACGAAGAAGACTCCAAATGGCAAGTCATATTTTATGTATGGGAAAAAACAGGATCCCTAAGGCAGAAATGGTTTTGACCCCTTCTAACACCAAATGACAATAAGGATGCCCTCAAAGTACATGGAGAAGAACCTTCATGGGAGACTTGAAGATCCTGGAAATGACATGGGAGAATGCTGAAGCACTTGCCCAAGACTAAAGTTGCTGCCTGATATGTTACAGGATCTAAGTTTAAGTATGGTAAGTAAGCTCCCCTCTATGGGATATTGGGGTTGTTGTTTTTTTGCTACCTCACCCAGTCAATGTTGATATTACTGCAATACTGAAAACTGAGTAACGAAAATGTATACACATTTCCATGAACAAAGTCAAAATAGCAGACAAGAGTCTCACAAAAACATTTACAGTCAAAAGTTTGGAAAGGAATGCAAAAGATACAGAAAATGGGGGAGAGGAGAAATGAACTGTGATTTTCTGACATCTCTAACTATAGTTCTCATTAGCATTCTTATCTCTCACTATTGGGTATGTGGGCTAAGATGAATGTGAGCAGCACAGCCGTAACACCTAAGAAAGACAATTTCCTCACTCCTCGATTTTTTAAAAAATGGATCTCCCTAGTCTGTTCTCACCTTTGACTCATCCTGCATAATGTTTTTCGCATAATATTCTCACTCTCCTGTTCTTTGCATTGTGGACCACTGCATAATATTTTCACATTATGTTCAGCAAAATGTGAAAGGACAAAAACATAGACCTCTGCAGTGGTATGCTAATGTGTATCAGGGTGTTTTTTTATTTTTATTTTATTTTTTGCATTCAGTTTATTGGCAGATCAACAGTCGTCTGCAAGCCACATGAAAATGCAGTCCTGTATCCCCCACCCACACAATTGGAGAGGGTAGTACTCCAAGGATCTCTTTTGAAAATTGTGAGGCATGGAGGATGCATTGCAAGGGTGGGGAAGACAACACGTTAATGGTATATAAATCTATTAAACTAATTAAATTAATGATTGGAGTGAACCAGGTGCACAAGTGTATCTGTTAATGAAAAAGTGTGGTACTCTAACACAGAACAAACTTTAAAAGACAATGCATTCGATATATTTGTGATGCACTAGTACCTCAGATAATGATGAGACTTGGTTCCTCAAGTCTCATTGTTATCCGGTTTTTAACGTTGTGCAATGCATTGATCGCACAACGTTAAAAAAAGCCCTGTTTCCCTAGAGGCTGCAGCAAGCCAGAATGTCAGGATTTGAACGTCAGGATTTGAATCCCAACATTTTGGCTTGTTGCAGCCTCCAGCAGGGTGGGGGAACTTCAAAAATAGCACACATCGGCTCCAGGGAGGTCGGGAGACCCGATGTGCACTATTTTTGAAGTTCCCCCAACCTGCTGGAGGCTGCAACAAGCCAAAATGTTGGGATTCAAATCCTGACGTTTTGGCTTGTTACAACCTCCAGGGAGGTGGGAAATCTAGAAACAGCTTGGATCGGATTTTCTTACCTCCCTGGAGCTGGCAGGGGGGGTCAGAGAGCCCAAAATGGGTAAAAAAACCCAGACCTTTTTTTTACCCATTTCGGGCTCCCTGCCTGCTCCAGGGAGATTAGAGGGCCCGATCCAAGCTGTTTCTGGGCTTCCCTGACATCCCCGGCCAGTGGAGCAAGCCAAAATGTCAGGGTTTGAACCCTGTTATTTTGGCTTGTTGCACTGGCCGGGGAGGTGGGAAAAGCCTAGAAACAGCTTGGATTGAGTCCTCTGATCTCCCTGGAGCAGGCGGGGGGGGGGCAGAGAGCCCGAAATGGGTAAAAAAAGGACTTATCTTTTACCCATTTCGGGCTCTCTGAACCCCCTGCCTGCTCCAGGGAGATCAGAGAACCCGATCTACAGCTGCAGGGTGGCTAGGGAAGCTGACGGGGACTCCCCATCAGCTTCCCTAGCTACCCGCCCATGCCTCCGCACTGTGGGGTGGCTGGGGAAGCCGACGGGGGAGCCCCCCCATCAGCTTTCCAGCCACCCCACCCCTGCCTCCGCAGCTGCAGGGTAGCTGGGAAGCTGAACAGAGAACCCCGTTCAGCTTTCCAGCCACCCTTCTGCTACGAAACTACTGCATCGGATAATGCTAACAGATCGTTATCCGATGTGAGCATTATCCAATACAGTTGTTATCCGAGGTATTACTGTATTCCATCCCTTTCCCATGCTCCAGCACTAAAGGTGTAGTATTGATTGGCTAGTGATAGACAGGTAAAAGGTCCTAGGGCTGCACCTCCCCCAAAAGAGAGGGTAAAACAACAACAAAAATAAAGACCAGCACTTTGTTCTTCACTCAGTTTCTCAATGAATCTGCAGGGATTTTTTTATGTGTACCCCTACTTCTTTAAATGCATTTAGTCATCAAATAATGTTTGCATCATTTGTTTTGTAATAAAGCATTCTGTTACCTTTATTGGCTCAAATGAGTGAAGAAGTCTTCAGTCTAACTGAGCAGTTCCTGGCTTCCATCTGGGTGAACCAGCACTCAAAAACCAGGTAAGGAAACTAGAGGAAGATCTGTAGTGTCATAAGACAACACAGTTCATTTAGCATTGGAGGCAGAGTGTCTTACATCCATCTCTACTCATTCCTTCTTCTTCTGTGTCTAGATGAGGGATTAAACTGCCAAAATGAAGTCCCCTTTTGATGAAGTCATTCCATAGTTCCTTGTGTCTGACCTAGTGCGAGAAAGATTAGCCAGCACATGGTTGTCGTTACAAGGGTACATCTGCTTGTGGTTCAAAATTACCACAATCTTCAAGGAAGCTTTTTCTGTGTACCCCACCTCCTTCCTAACACTAAATAAAACAAAAAATGTAGTACTTCAGTGCCTTCTCATGACAGCCAAAACCTGGTACCTGAGGCATCTTTCAGCCCTACTACATGAATACAAATCCTGAATTTCTTGTATTTACACAGGCAAATCCAGATTACATCCAAACTGGATTGTGAGAAATCCTTCAAAGCTTGGGTAATGGAGAGAACATAATATTTAGCATAATATCAGCTGTGTTTTGAGAAGTTCTAACCAGGCTTCTATTAAGCAAGACTCCTCCTTTGATATTTTGGTAAGCCCCACTTATTATTAGGTTTGTGTTTTCACGTGCAAGATAAGCCCAAACATTCAAAAGCTACATCTGTTCAAAGCTTACAGATGGTCTTTTGTGTTATCTCTAGTTTCTTTATAATTATGTGCAACACTGCATTTCTTTGGGAGGTGTTGCTGTGTAGAGATACATTATAATTGAACTTGAAACCGTGCATGCTCCATAGGGCTTTCACAATGGTTTTAATGAATTCTTCCATTAACACACTGGAACCTCTTGAGCAAAGATTAGATGTGTAGGCATCAGAGAGTGTATTTACTGTGACAATACATGGGGAAAGAAGTTATTTTTCAGTCCTTTTTTTAATGTAGCAAATACCTTTTCCCCTCTTTGTCTTCTCTACCTTTGTAGTAAAAATCTTCTGAAGAGTAAATGACAATATTTTTTAATTGAGTTATCTAGGAGAAAATTATATTTATGCTATCTAATTTCTACATTGCATACAGTAGGTAACGAGATGTATTTTCCTCGGACAGTAAACATATATTCATTCAGTAAAAGCTTCCTCCTTGTCTATCAATCACTTTATTCTCTGGAAACTAAATAACAACAACTGTCTCCACCTTTTTCCTTCAGGTGAATGAGGTGATAAAAGGCAATATCACAAAGACCTGGAGTATATTATTCTCTCTGAGATGGGGAAGGAAAGAAGGCTTCAGTCTTTTATTCAAATAACTTGATGTGGCACTTGAGTTTTGGTGTGTGACAATATTCTCTGGAGGTGTTTTTCTTCAGAAAATGTCTTTGTCTGTTGTGTAGTGATGTTGTTCTCTAGACCAACAACTTCAACTGGTTTGTCCTTTGAAAAGTCCTGACTTCTAAAGCAAAGATGGCGCTGTCCAGATGTTGAACTACAATTTCCATCTTCCATAGTATAGTGGTTAGACCTGCTAGAAAATATCCAAAAATGGATAAGCACATGTCCCCCAAAACTAGATTAAGAATCATAATTCTCCTTAGTCTAAAATTCATATATTACTTTGTGAAGAGTAGGGAAATTCTAGTTCCACTAGACATTTGTAATTTAAATGAGATGGTGGGTTTTGCTGCTTCTTCATTAGCATAATGTTATGAAGTCCTACTGGAGTACACAGAAAAAGCCTCTTCAAAGATTGTGGTATTTTTGAATCGCGCTCGGGTGTATCCTGGTAATATCAACTTTGTGTTGCCAGCTAGTCTTTCTCACACTAGGTCAGGTGAAAGGAACTGCAGAATGAAGTCACCAAAAGATGCCTTTATTTTGGCAGTTTCATGCCTGACCTTGACACAGAAGAAGATCAAGTCCTACCTTCAGTCTTCTTTATATTAACTTTAAAATTCTTCCCCACCTTGCCAAGGCTTACATGGCCAGCAGCCTATTCTGTTTACAATACATCATCAGCTCTCTCCCAACAGAAGAAAAGAAAGATGGCATTTCCTTTAGGCTACCAATCTTTCTGGGAAAGAAAATGTGCTTATCCCATGTCTACACTACTGTTTTGATATAGTTCCCACTAGTGGAAAAACCACTCTGGAACAAGATGGGTCCTCATTTTACCAACCTTGGAAGGATGGAAGGCGGAGTGAACCCTGTTTCTCCGTCAATGTTTTGGAGGCAATACAGCAGTTTTAACCACTGAGCCACCAGGGTTGTGTAACACTACATTATCAAAGCTTTTAGTATATTATATATTATGTTGCAAAACAGAACAAACCAATGTTTTACAAGTCAATTCTAAAAATAGAGGCACCCCAATCATAAAAAAGAAACTTTGAAATTGGACTTTGAATCAGCATCAAACTCGGCAAAAAAAAAATCTGCTCCTGCTCTGTGCCAAATTTGGGGGAGGTTTTGGGAAGGGATTTTTTGAGTTATGATTTTTCTAAAATCCTTTTGAATTATGAATGTGGAAAATTGCACTTTAATATCCAAGACTAAAATGCCAGGAAATAGTCTGATATTACTGCACAATATTGTGCCTATATCTCTAGGAGGGAAAGGATGCTAAGTTTTATATAGCAAAAGGCAACTGGAATGTTAAAAACACCAAGGTCAGCAGTCAAGATGGTCTACATTAGTGTTTCCCAATGTGGGGCACACCCCTTACAGGGGGACTTCAATTCCTAGAAGGCTAAGCCAGTACATTGGCTGATCAGTGCTTTGGAGAATTGACTTAGGCTTCTGGGAACTGAAGTCCAAAAACCAAAGGTTGGGAAATAATGGTCTACATTCACATATGGACACCACACAAGTGAAAATCCAGTGGCTAACTAATTTTTCGTCAGTTAACTCTCCTCACAAAAACACAAAACAATTGTTGTGGATATTTTTTGACAAGTGTGAATGCTAGTGAAGACAAGGTGTAGGGCATGTTGACAGCTGCCATCAGTGTTGTCCATGTTCAGGATGTGATTTGCTACGTGAAACTCATCATCCTTTTTTTCTGTTGGTGGGGAGAACAATATTGTGCAGCAATAATGGGCCAATTTGATTAATGGATACAGAAGCTCAAATTCCACATTCATAAACTAGAGGTTTTTGATGGAATTGTTATTATGAGTCTAATAAGGAAATAACAATAAATGACTAAAAAGAACACTCAGTTTAGTAACACATTGAATTTTTTTATCACCCAATGATTAAACCCTGGTGGGAGCTTGTTTTTTTCTTTCAACAGGACAAATATATTGTGGGGGGAGTTGGCCTTTGACATCCAGTCCCAGAAGAATTCAAGGACATAAGGGTAAAATGTGGTTCCATTATTTATTTTGCTCTCAGAAAGTAGTCTTGAATACGTTATTAATTCTATCCCAGCCTCTCTCTTGGTTCATCTGTTCTATGTCCTCTCCCAGCAAAGTGGTATTCAGTCCATTCAGGTTAGTCACCAAAGCACAGAGTTTGCCCTGTCCCTCTGCCCAACAGCCCAATGGGAGTGCTTCAACTCTCCCCCAGCACAGAGTTCACCCTGCCCCTCTGCCCAGCAGCCCAATGGAAATGTTTCCTTCCTTCCCTGTTGCTATGTTGGCACTTTACAATAAATAAGTTAGTTTGGGGTTGCAGTTTGGGCACTCAGTCTCTAAAAGGTTCACCATCACTTGATTATAGGGACTTGCCACCTATGTTTTTGGGCATAAAAACCTGTAATCTTAATGTATATCTTACTTACTTGGAACAGGATTGAAAGTCAGGAGATTATGTCATAATACTTAAAGATGCTACCAGAATGCAGGTACAGCCATCTTATTTCCAATTTAGCCTCATCTTCTTAGTCAATTTATTATTATTATTATTATTATTATTATTATTATTATTATTATTATTATTATTATTATTATTATTATTATTATTATTATTATTATTATTATTATTATTATTATTATTATTATTATTATTATTATTATTATTATTATTAATTTGGTTCTACATCATTCACTGTCTGATGATTTCTTATTAATTTCAATAAAGAAAAAAAGAAAAAAAGATTATAGCAATAGTTTTCTTTACCATTAAGATTCAGCACCATGGATAGCTACAGCAAAGATCAAGATAAAACCTGAAGCAGATTCATGGCTCCTGTCAACCTGGGGTCATGAGAAACTCATGTGGCAAAGAAAAAGGTATCTCAGATAAGAATGTCATATCCTGCTATGGGTCACAACTGACCAAAGTTGTCTTAAATTGCAAATGGATGTGCTACTGAGAAAGCATGTGTGGGATTACACTATTCAAAAGTTTAAAATGAGCAAGTTTGATATAGTAAGGGAACTGAGTGAAGATTGTGTTATGAACAAGCCCCGGACCTCACAAGATGAAAAAAAAATGGGGAGAAGAAAGAGTGTCAGTGGATTATTCATTCTTTTGGCAACTCTTTCTAAGAGGAGGAAATCCATTATTCTATTGAATAACTAATAGGTTCCCAAAGGGACTTTGACTGCAGCAAAATCTCTTTCATCACAATACAAAGAATAGAAATGCAATCTTTTATGCAAGCTAAAGTCTGCAGTGTGTAACTGGTATGAACAGTGAATAATATTTTGGACAATCTATAATACAAAAAGACTGTAGTGTATATTGTGAAATACAGTTTAAAACATTTTGCAATCATGAAGTCCACAGAATGAAAAGAGTAAAGACCTTCAGATTTGTTATGCTTGGCTTTTTCTGTGTGTTCCACAGTATGCGTAGCCAGATTTTCTTGTCACCATGCAATTAGGTCTTAACTCTTCATCATTTATATAAATAGTTGACTGCTGCAATAAGTAACAATGCCAGAATCAGTTCTGTTGCCTGTCTTCCAAATCAGAGCACTGGAATAAAATATCGACTGAAAATGGCTTGCCTTTCCCTATACATTGGGTTCTTCACAGTTGCCACATTGGGAATTTAATGGGGTTTTCAGTATTAATCAGTCTCTTCCCTCCCTTAAGATTTCTAGCAGGTTTTGTTGTAAAAGCTCAAGTTATGGATTATTAGCAAAATTTGAAGTAGTATTATAAATTGCCAGCTAATTGTCTATCTAGGTAGCTGCTCATATAAACTTTTATCAATGCTTTGATAAACAGCAATATTAAAATGATCCTGATTCATATAGCAGTGTGTTCTCACAATTTGGTTTTTGTTGACCAGGATAAAATAAATTTCACCATAGTTTGGACCTGAATTGGTTCAGCCCAGGAAGTGGTTTACCACTCAAATTGCAAAAAGAGAGTGCAAAGCCTTATGTTGTGATAGAAGATACGTCTGGCAAGTGGTACAAACAAAAATCCTTCTCTTCCAATTAGGAAAGTATTAACATAAGTTTTGTAATAGTTACTACAATACTCATTCCAGATGAAACATTTGCTTCTGTAGAACATCTGTTAGCAAATTGGGTAAGATAAAAACACCAGAATGCCATTGGCAGCAGTTATTTGATATACCTAGGAGGAAGATGGAAAGAAGACATGTTTCAAAGGCATAAATGCTAATAAACTGCATTAAAGTGATCAGACATGTTAATACTCATTTTTTTTCCTGCTGCTAGAGGCAACCTGCATGTCAATAAGTGAGAGCCCTTGAGCACAGCTTGGTTCTGTTTTTAATTCCCACATTACCCTGCAGACATAGGATACAAAATATTTATAACTGCAGACTCAGAGGGAGGAAAGTGGGAGAGACAGATGGGGAAAGAGATGATGGTGGCTTTTCCATTGGGAAAACATTGATAATCTCTAGATATTTAATTTTACATATCACAGTGAATGCACAACTATTTAAAATATAACATATTCACATAGATCAACTAAAGTTTGGTAATCACATATTGTTGTTCAGTTACACAGTCAAGTCTGACCCTTTGTGACCCCATGGATGAGAGCACGGCAGGCTCCACAGTCATCTGTCATTATCCATAATCCGCCCAGAACTATGCCCACTGCTTCAATGATGCTATCCAGCCACATCATCCTCTGCCACCCCACCCCCGGTTTTGTCTTTAATCTTTCCAAGCATCAGGGCATTCTCCACTCAGTCCTCTCTTCTCATTTGGTGGCCCAAAAAACTTGAGCTTTAGATTCAGTATTTGTCTCTCCAGGGGAAAGACCAGGATTATCTCCTTTAGGATTGATTGATTTGATCTCCATCCAGTCCAGGGGACACCCAAACGTCTCCTCCAGCACCACAGTTTGAACTCATCTATTCTTCTGTGCACAGCCTTTTTTATGGTCCAGCTCTCACAGCCATACATTACTACTCAGAAGACCATTGCTTTAACTTTGTGGACTTTTGTTGGCAGGGTGATGTCTCTACTTTTTATTATGATGCCTAGGTTTGCCATAGTTTTCCTCCCAAGGAGTAACTGTCTCTTTATTTCATGGCTTCAGTCACTATCTGTAGTGATCTTAGATCCAAAGAAGGTGAAGCCTGTCACTGCTTCCATTTCCTCCCCTTCTATTTGCTAGGGAGTGATGGGGCCTGAAGCCATGATCTTGGGGTTATTCTTTTTTTATCTTGAGTTTCAAGCCAGCTTTTGCACTCCCCTCTTTCGCCCTTTCAAGAGGATCTATAGGTCTTCTTCACTTTCTGCCATTAGGGTAGTATCATCTGTATATCTCAGGTTGTTGACATTGCTCTCAGCAATCTTGATCCCAGCTTGTGCTTCATTCAGCCCTGCATTATGCATGTTGTACTCTGTATATAAGTTAAATAAGCATGGTGACAATATACAGCCTTGTCATACTCCTTTTCCTATTCTAAACCAATCAGTTGTTCCATATCTGGTTCTAATTGTCATTTCTGGATCTGCACACAGAAGACAGGTGAGGTGGTCTCTTTCAGGACTTGCCACAATTTATTGTGATCCACACAATCAAATACTTTTGTGAAGTCAATGAAGCAGAAGTAGACGTTTTATGGTATTTCCTTGCTTTCTCCATGATCCAGCAAATGTTGACAATTTGATTCTATTTCCCCTGCCTCTTCAGAACTCAGCTTGTACTTCTGGAAGTTCTCGATCCATGTACAGCTGAAATCTTACATGTAGGATCTTGAGCATGACCCTGATAGTGTCTGAGATGAGCACAATTGTATGATAGTTTGAACATTCTTTGGCATTCCCCTTCCTTGAAATTGGAATGTTGACTGCCCTTTTCCAATACTGTAGCCACTGCTGTGTTTTCCAACTCTGCTGGCATGTTGAGTGCAACACTTTAATGACATCAACTTTTAGGGCTTTAAATAGCTCTACTGGAATACTATAAACTCCACTAGCTTTGTTGTTAGTAATACTTTATAGGGCCCACTTGACTTGACATTCCAGGATGTCTGGCTCGAGGTCAGTGATCACACCATCATGGCTGTTAGGGACATCAAGGTCCTTTTTGTCAAGTTCCTCTGTGCATTCTTGCACTCCGTCAAGTCGAATCCCTTAAATCTATTCTTCACCTCCACCATATATTCATGAGGGATGTTATCTAGATCATACCTGAGTGGCCTAATTGTTTTTCCTACTTTCTTCATTCTAAGCCTGAGTTTGACAATCAGTAGCCCATGATCTGAGCCACAGTCTGCTCCAGGTCTTGTCTTTGCTGACTGTATAGAGCTTCTCTATCTTCGGGTGCATAGTACATAATCAATCTGATGTTGATGTCCATGTGTAGAGTCACCTCTTAGGTTGTTGGAAGAGGGTGTTTGCCATGACTAGTGCAGTCTCTTGGCAAAACTCTATTAGCTTTTGTTCAACTTCATTTTGTATCCCAAGGCCAAACTGGCCTGTTATTCTAGTTACCTTTTGACTTCCTACTTTGGCATTCCAATCTCCTATGATGATAAAGACATCTTTTTTTGTGTGTCAGTTGTAGAAGGTGTTGTAGGTCTTCATAGAACTGGTTGACTTCAGCCTCTTCTGCATCAGTGGTTGGGGTATAGTCTTGGATTACTGTGATGTTGAATGGTTTGCTTTGAATTTGGACTGAGATTATTCTGTCATTTTTAAGATTGTATCCTATTATTGGTTTCCTCACTTGTTTATTGACTATAAGAGCCATTTAATTTCTTCTAAGGGATTCTTGCCTACAGTAGTAGATATAATGGTCTCCTGAGATAAATTTGACCATCCCTGTCCACTTCAGCTCAGTGATTCCCAAAATAATGCTCAGTCTTGACTTGTATCACAAGCCAGAAAAAAATCTATGATCAGTTTAAGAGGTGCAAAATGGAGCAGATTTGTCCACACATGCTTCATTCCTTCCTTCAATCAGAGCTAGAAAGAGAAACAAACAGACTGAATTGCTCTCTGATCTTTTTTCTGCCTTCACTAAATTTTTAGCCCTTTTGGAAATGTGATAACTTGTTCTTCTTTGTTAGATTTTAAGAAACGTTTTATTATTTCTCTTCTGCCCAACCTCCAAGATGTTAAGAATGACTCAGCTTGTGCAGGCAAGATTAAATGAGTCTCATAGCAGAGCAAAGATTTGATACTACATTTGAATTTGAAATTGGATGAGGAGAGCTAGTTCTCA
Source organism: Furcifer pardalis (assembly GCA_030440675.1). NCBI lineage: Eukaryota > Metazoa > Chordata > Lepidosauria > Squamata > Chamaeleonidae > Furcifer > Furcifer pardalis. The sequence goes on from CP126891.1 coordinate 133,373,753, forward strand.
AGATGAATAATATTAAGTAAGTCCAAATTTTCTCCAGAGCCTAGAATTGACATGGGGAAAACTGTGCATCCAAAGAAACAGAACTTCTGAAAAATCAAAGCATTATGCTGTGCACTTGGGAATGTTCTTTTTTTTTTTTAGCATGAATTGTCTTTGGGATGTTTTCAGGGTAAGAAATTAGGCTGCATGTGATTCTGTAGCTATCTTCCTATAATGTATAGTGTTATAGAGGAACCAAGTACTGAACAGTTCAATTCTTTGACGATCACTGTTTATTCATGCTAACACACACACAAAAACAGTCCCACAACTTAAGTTAGTCTTTTCACATTTTAAGCATGATGGGATCCACAGGGCAGACAGAAATTGGATGGATTTTCTTGGTTCACATCATCATGTTGACTTGAATATTTGCCTGTGAAAAACTGTATGCACATTGCTCAAGGTGTGATAGACCAAGAACAGGATAAATGCATTTTTAAAAAATGAGCTAAGGCTAATATCTTTTACAACTCCACCAATTACACATGTCTGAACTATTTGACCAGATGGTTCATAAAATGGCTCATAAGATTTCCAGTCATGATAGTTCAGCTGTGAATCATGTGGATGATCCAGGATTTTTTGGGCAACAGATCCATGATTCCTTGTGATAAGTCATGCTGGGTGGGGCTGGTAGAAATTTCTTTGAGAAATTCAGAGGTTCACTCAGTGTTGGATAATAGATTGCTGTAGACATCACCATGTTCCATGTTATGGGCCATTACAAACATCTGAAACTGCAGTCTACTAAACTGCTTAGTCTTTTAGTAGTTAGCCATTACTAGACCTCTTGATGTTTTTTAAAGGACTGTAGACAAAGAATAAATGTAATTCAGCAAATTTATTTATTTATTTGGTTGGGTGCTTGGTTGCTTGGTTTAATGTATGCTTTTAGGTCAGCTGGCCTTTCCATCATTTCTTGGTTACTTGTCTTGGAAGTGTGGTGTGTGGAGCCCCCTTATCATGTTCTGTATGCAAATAAAGGTCATAGAGGTTGTGACTAATCTCCTCTGTTCCCTATATGAGACATTCAGATTTCATTTTTTAATTTATTTATTTCCTTTTTTGTTTTTTGCTTGAGTGTTCTACATATGTTTTCTCATATCAGCTAAAGGCCATGACAAAAAGGTGTATAACATTTTAAAAATCTGGAAAATGAAAAGCAAACAAGAAATGATTTGTTGTTTTGATTGAAAAGGGATGCCTCACTACTTGATTGTTGTGATGCGTAACTAGTATTGTGAACAATAAGCTATTGTTAGAAGATAATATAAAAAGTCAAACGGTTTCCTATAGGTGAAGGTGTCACACAACAATGCATTTTACCCAACTATCTGTTCAGTCTGTATGCAAAATATCATATGAAAAGCTAGAGTAGATTCAGATGAAGGAGGAGTGAAAATTTGTGGAAGAAATATCAACAAGATATCTGGATGATACCATTTTACTGGCAGAAAACCACATTGACTTGAAATGTATTTTAGTGAAATGCCAAAGCAAGACTGAAGTTAAAATATTAGGAAGCCAAAAATCATGATTTGAGAAGAACTACACAACTTTAATGAAGAAATTGAAATAGGAAAAGATTTGTATACTGGGATTCTGCCTTCAATCCAAATGGGGACTGGAGACAAGAAATCAGAAGAAAACGGAGATTAGGAAGGGCAGCAATGAAGCAGTTAGAAAAGTTAATCAAATGTTAGGATGTGCCACTGTGCAAACCAACTCCATTCACACTTTAGTATTTTCAACCACAATGTACTGGTGTGAAAGCTGGACAATATAGAAACTGATAGGAATTTTTTCTGATGTGATTGAAATATGGATTTGCGGGAGAGTTTTTGCAGATACCCAGTGGCATCAGGAAGACAATCAAGTGAGTCCTAGAGCAAATAAAGCCTGGGACTTTTCTACCTTGGGCACATTGTGTGAAGGCAAGATTCTGTAGAAAATACATAACACGGCAGGAAAAGAGTAAGACCAAATATGACTATCTTCAGGTGGTTGATGTATGGTTCATTTGGAATTTTCAGGGAATTTATAGTTTTCTAATTGCCTAACCCAAATATAGTCTTTAAAATAAGCTTTTCATTTAATTTTATCTATAATTCAATATTTGCTTCTGTGTTCTTGCCCATGGGAAAAGGATATGCAAATCAGTTAGCCAGGATTAACCTCAAATTAGGATAAAGCTAATTAAAAATGTAGAGTTTCCTGTGGAGAAAAATCTATTTTCTGAGCTTCCACATTTATTCTTTTGTGTGTCCTCTTTTAAAAACAAAAGGAACAATCTGGTTTATTTCAATTTAAAGACAAATACAAATTTATTATTTTTCTTTTTCTTTTTCTTTTTCTTTTTCTTTTTCTTTTTCTTTTTCTTTTTCTTTTTCTTTTTCTTTTTCTTATTTTTATTCTTATTCTTATTCCAATCAACTATTTGGTTCCTAGTAAAGGAATAAAATTAATAGTTCAAGCCCTAACCAAGGACCTAAAAACTGTTAAGGTAACATCTGCAGATAGATGCAATTCCTAGTAGAGTAGTTTTTTGAAGAGTTAGAATGTTCAAGTCTGATAAGTCCAAATATAATTTTCATATACTGTATCTAGGAAGTCCTTTGGATATTGCTCCAAGGGCTCTGATCACTGTGTATCCCTCTTCTGATGTTATTGCTTTGACAGATGCTTCATTATCCAAATCAAATCCATCACCTTTGACATTTTTGTCCACCTTGACAGTAATTGCTGCACACTTGTCAATTCCAAATTGCATTCAGATGTCTTTACAGTCAGTTGGATGACTTGTCCACTTTGACTTCTTTAGTTGCAGCAGTTTATTTTTTACTGAAATTTATACCTTTGACGTGAACCAAATAGAAATAAGATTCTGGTCATAATATCAAGAGCTGGCAAAGATGTTCTGGCCATTGAGTGAGAAAAAGAGCAGAAATTTGAGTGAGTATATGCTTACCTTGTAAAGAACCCAGCATGATGAAGTATATAGAGTAAGGGACAAGGACCTAGAGGCCTGGGTTTGAAACACTAGTCAGCAATGGAAAGTCCCTGGAGAGTGAAGTTGCTACAAACATCTCACATAATTATCTCACATACTTGGAAAGCACTGTTGCTAACTTGTTACCTGGGTAGCTCAATGGTTTAGGTATATGGCTATGGAGTCTGAGGTTGGGAGTTCAATTCCCCACTGTGTTTCTAGGGGGGAAAGCTTGCCTATGTAGTCATGAGCAAGCTTCACAGTCCAGTGTGCTCCCAGAAGAAAGCAATGTAAACCACTTCTGTGTATTCTCTACCTAAAAAAGCCTGGAATTGACTTAATTGATTTAATTATTATTAACTATCTAACTACAGTATACTTATTTTGCCTATGTGTATTTTTATATGGAATGAATCTTTCTTAAGAGGACAGAAATTAGTAGACATCACTACATGGTCTATTGTAAAGCTAATACATAATGTGTCTCTTTACTGACCTTTAGTGCTGAAAGTTTGGGTTGTATTTGAGGACGAGATGAAGTCTCATTACAGCAGTCTGAACTAACTGCTGAATGCAAAACAGGATGCACAAACCAGTCTTATGGAGTGACCCAATTATCACTTCAAATAGGGTTGCATGGTCTCAGGGTCATGGCTAAAGTTTCATCAAGCTTCCTGAGGTCTCCAGAGAGTAAGACAAATATCAGAGTGTGACACAATGAAGGAGTGGGAAAGAGGCTGATTTCTCCGTGTGAAAAAGCTTTAAGGCATGGGTACCCATCTTTACTAATTTCCATGTGGCACTGATGCTCACTAGCTGACTGCAGAGGAATTTGTATTTATGCTCTGCTTGCATAATATTAGAATATCAATTATTTAGAAGGTAGGGGAGTGAGCTTTCTTGTTGCATTAACTCAGAAATCCGAGGCACAGACAAAGTTCAACTTGATGCATGACTGTGAATGTTCCAGAGGGCCCAGCAGCAGCAGTCAAAAAAAAAACCCTTCTCCATCTAGATAATAACTGTCTTGTCACCAAAACTATTCCCACCATTTTACCTTAGCCTGGTTTTCTGGGACTCTGGACCCATTGTTGGAATCCCCCCTCCCCCGGACCCTGATTTCACAATCAGCAAGCCCACAAATTCTGCACCTCCAGTGCCTGTTTTCTCTGCCTCAAGGACATCAGAAAAATGTGTACCATGAGACCGCAAGGTCTCACACCTGGTCTCGGGTTTAGATTCCAAATACTGAGTGAACAGGTTACTGTTGACCTGAGATCCTAAATCACAAGTTGGTTCAAACAGTATTCCTTGTGGAGCAGCAAATTGTTACTTATTTATGTCCAGAGTCCTGTTAGTGTTTGTCAATGGTTTTTCTATTTACTGCACCTCAATCACATGCTTAGTCATGTACATAATTGTGCGACTGAGATGTATTCCCGCTTATCAATCAGAAAAAATAGTGATGACAAATTGCACAAACCTTTCAAGAACACAAATAAGATCCTGATTAACAGATTTTTCTTTTAGTACAAGTGAAGGAACAATTTTGTACCATTTTGTATCATTTGCCAAAATAGCTTGATAGCATGAGATATCACTTGGGGAGCAGCTAATACTGAAAGATTCAAAGCATCTATCTCAAATTTATAGCTACTCTTTGGATACCATCTCATCCCTCTTCAATTAATAGGAAGGCAAATTTTCTCAAAACAATTGTGAATTTTGAAGGAACAGCAGAGAATCACAGGTTGTGGAAAGAAAGAATACCTGCTATTTAAAATGAACGGAAATCCAACAAGGTCTAACCCCTGGTCATGTAGAATACAAGAAGCCATTTAATAAGCCTTTGACTGAGATTGGCAAAATGAAAGCAAACCTATGAAAAGGGTTTTTTTATTGTACCAATGCAGTGATTTTTGAATGTAGAGAAAATCTGACAACTTCACATATGTGTCAGCATAGTCAACATGATCCAAATGCTGCCCCTGAATGCTCTTAATGTTGCCCATTATTAGAAGGAAATTATCTGATACATTTATTTTTTATTAATAAAAAAACTTTGAGAAGGGACAACATGCTCCTGTTCTATCTCCAATATCAAAGTGACTTGAGCCACCATCCCTTCCTAGTTGATACCTAATGGATAAAGGGTTTCAATGATATGATTTTGGTGTTCAGAATTGTGATGTGATGAGTTGAGGTTTCCAATACTTCTCCAGGTGTTAACACTACTCTGGCAAGCTTTATATTGGTAAGGAAATTAAGTTCTTGCTCTAGACATCAGAAAGTGACATCTCAGGGGAAGCTGCTGTAGCAAACACAAAATGAGCAAACAAATGAAGATCTTACTTCAGAGATGTTTAGCCAGAACCAGTCTGTTATTTCAGTAGTGTCTTGAAAATAAGGAAAGGGAGCAGAGAGGTTATTTTAAGCTATGTACTTGGGAATAGTGATCTATTCCATTTCAAGCACCAAAATGAACTGGAGAGAACAGGAACTTTCATATGTAGCTAAATTTTCTGCTGTTTTCTGACAAATATCATCAGTTAACTTCATACCTTGCAAGGCATATGTGGAAAGAGGAGAAGGACAAAGACCATGAGGCAGACCCAGGGGAAGGTGAAGATTATTACAAGAACACCAAATAACACTGGTTGTAGGCCACTAGAAATGTCAGAGCAAGAATCTTGCATCTCCCTTGACACTCAATGGGGTGGTGGTGGTGGAGGAATAGGAATAAGAATAAGAATAAGAATAAGAATAAGAAGAAGAAGAAGAAGAAGAAGAAGAAGAAGAAGAAGAAGAAGAAGAAGAAGAAGAAGAAGAAGAAGAAGAAGAAGAAGAAGAAGAAGAAGAAGAAGAAGAAGAAGAAGAAGAAGAAGAAGAAGAAGAAGGTAACAGCAATGACAATGACAATGAAGACAACGATGAAGGCAACGAAGAAGATGAAGAACTTCATATTACTCTGTGAATTACAAACTTTTCTCCTTTCTCTGTTTAGCAGCTGTAAATTATTGGATGTATATAGAAATGTTACCTGAAGTCTCCAACATCTAATAAAATAAATGTTAACTCATATTAAGTTGACATTTTATATTTGGTGAAGTTTTATCATGTTTAATATTAAAAAAGATCCAGCTCATTGCTGCTGGCTATCATCCTATTTAGAGGGGAATGCACAGCTTGCACAAAAGATACTCCTGCTTGGATCAGTAATGCCTGATTAGGGCTTAAATAGGTTTAAGATTAGGTTGATGTTTGCATGTAGAACCTAAACACAAGCAGAAATATTTCCTTTGCAGATATATAGATTTCAGATATGTGAAGAAAGTAGTGACAGAAAGGGGAGGAACTAGGCATTCTACCCATTTTGAACAACACTTGATAAGTGCTACTAAGGTTAGGGCAACATAAAATGAATATGTTTTCCTTTGTCACAGATTTCCCCTTTTTGTTTCTGCATAAGATTTCAACTGAGAATAGTAATCAACTACATTGTTCGGAATAATTTAATGGCTATACACTAGTACCCCAGACAACATTATGACATGGTTCCACAAGTCATGACGTTGTCCGGTTTTTAGTGTTGTCCGGGGTATACATCGAACAATGCTAAAAAAAACCTGAGAAGAGGCGCTCGCACGCGCGTGAAAAGGCATGCCAGTGGGAGCCTCTTCTACCAAGCAGGTATAGCAACGGGGATCGCACGTCAAGGCAAGGGATCAAAGTGGGGGGTGCCACCCCCCACTTTGATCCCTTACCTTAACGTGCGATCCCCGTTTCGCACACCTGGGCAAGGGTTGGCTTTTCCAAATTCCCCCCTCCCCGGGCTTGGTCGAAATCCTCACCCCCGCGCAGGGGGAGGGAATTTCAGCCAAGCCACCTCTTTCCCAATCCGTGGAGACCCCATGGAGAGGCGCCTCTCATCTCCCGATGTTCTGAAAGGGTAAAGATCCTTACCCTTTTGGAACATCGGGTGGCTTGCAGGCATGCACACATTGGTGGGGGTTAGCGCAGGATACAGAGGTCTCCCCTGTATCTTGCGCTAACCCCCACCGACGCTCGCCGCACACCCAATGTTCCGACAGGGTAAAGATCCTTACCCTTTTGGAACATCGGGTGGCTTGCAGGCATGCACGCGTTGGTGGGGGTTAGCGCAGGATACAGAGGTCTCCCCTGTATCTTGCGCTAACCCCCACCGACGCTCGCCGCACACCCAATGTTCCGACAGGGTAAAGATCCTTACCCTTTCGGAACATCAGGTGGCTTGCAGGCGTGCGTGCGTTGGTGGGGGTTAGCGCAGGATACAGAGGATTCCCCCGTATTCTGCGCTAACCCCCACCGACGCACGCCGCTCGCCTGAAGTTTTGAAAGGGTAAAGATCCTTACCCTTTCGGAACATCGGGTGGCTTGCAGGCGTGCACGCGTTGGTGGGGGTTAGTGCAGGATACAGAGGTCTCTCCCGTATCCTGCGCTAACCCCCACCGATGCGCGCCACTCACCCGAAGTTTCAAAAGGGTAAGGATCCCCGTACCCTTTCCAAACTTCGTGGGGGCGGGCGCTGGGGGGGGTTGGATTGAGTAGATGTTCTACCCAATCCAACTTCTAAGACCATGGCAGTTGGCTGGATCGAGGCGATTATCAATGCTTCGTTAAAAGAGGGGCATTTTCCATCGCCTTTCAAACACGCTTTAGTGCGCCCCCTCTTGAAGAAGCCGTCCCTCGATCCCACAGTAATTTCCAACTACCGTCCAGTGTCCAACCTACCTTTTTAAGGTAAGGTTTTGGAAAAGGCTGTGGTGCTGCAGTTACAGGAAGGCCTGGATGAAGCGGATTATCTGGACCCGTTTCAGTCAGGATTCAGGCCCGGATATGGTACCGAAACCGCACTAGTGGCTTTGGTGGATGATCTCTGGAGAGAGCGGGACAGAGGGGAGCCGTCTGTCCTTGCACTTCTCGATCTCTCAGCAGCTTTTGACACTGTCGATCATGGCATCCTTCTGGGGAGGCTCCAGGGTCTGGGGATCCAGGGCACTGTGTTGTCCTGGTTCTCCTCTTTCCTGAGGGGCAGGACCCAGTCAGTGTGCCTGGAGAAGGAGAAGTCTAGCCCTAGGCCCCTGCAATATGGGGTGCCTCAGGGCTCGGTACTCTCTCCTCTCCTATTCAACATCTATATGAAGCCGCTGGGTGAGATCATCCGTTCCCACGGGGTTAGGTATCACCAATATGCTGATGATACCAAGTTATACATCTCGGCCCGTGGGGACCCAAGCGGTGCGGTGGAAGTCCTTTCCAGGTGCCTGAAGGCTGTTAAGGTCTGGATGGGGGACAACGGGCTACAGCTGAATCCCGGCAAGACTGAGTGGCTGTGGGTACGGGGTCCTGTGCTAACACAGGAGTTGCCATCTTTGGTGCTGGATGGGGCAGTTCTGCCCCAAACAGACCCGGTGCGTAATCTGGGGGTCCTCCTGGACTCACGGCTACTGTTCAAGGAGCAGGTGGCAGCCGTGGCTAGGAGGGCTTTTGCACAACTTCGTGTAATACACCAGTTACGCCCCCTCCTAGACCGGGACTCCTTGCTCATGGTCACACATGCCTTGGTCACCTCCAGACTTGATTACTGTAATGCGCTCTACATGGGGCTGCCCCTGATGACCATCCGGAGACTCCAGCTGGTCCAAAATGCGGCGGCCCAGGTAGTGGTGGGGTGTGGGCGTTATGCTCGTGCTTCGCCGCTACTCCGGGAGCTGCACTGGTTGCCAGTATGTCTCCGGGTGCAATTCAAGGTGCTGGTTATTACCTTTAAAGCCCTATATGGTAGTGGGCCAGGATACCTAAGAGACCGCGTCACCCCAAGAACATCTGTCCGGCCCACCAGGGCGGATCGGAGAGGCTCCCTTGTTGTTCCTTCGACGAGAGAGGCGCACCTCGCCTGTACGAGGAGGAGAGCCTTCACCGTGTCCGCCCCGACCCTTTGGAACCTCCTGCCCACCGAACTCCGCCTGCAGACGGAGCTCTTGCCCTTCCGGAAGGGCCTGAAAACCTGGCTGGCAGGACATATCTGGGGACTAGGGAACATGGGTTCCCATACTAAGTGGCTCATTTAAGAAGTGCCACTTTGGGGGCTGATCCATGATCTATGGGAATACTGGCGTGCAGTTTGCACTGTTTTTAGCTTCAGATAACTTTTAAACTTTTACGATTTTATATGTTTTTATCTTCTACTTTTATTTATCATGATGTAAGCCGCCCAGAGTCGGGTTTTCCCGAGTGGGGCAGGGTAATAAATTCAATAAATAAAAATAATAATAATAATAAAAATAAACTCCCCCCCACACACACACACGCATACGCTTGTTCCGGATAACGTTAAAATTGCATTATTCGATACAAGATTTTTCTGAAAATCTTATAAAGTTATGCGGTTTTTGCGCTATACAGTACTCGCGTTATCTGGGGTATTACTGTATCAGAAATAGAGATAACGAGATAGAGTGTAATTTTGAGGAGTCCATTCAGTGCTTTTGGAGAAGCTGTAGTGTATGAAAAATATTTAATTCAGGTTGTCTTTGTTGATGCTGTCACAAAAGATTATGATAGATCTCAGTTTAAGTAATAATTTGAGAGTAAAATTATGCTATAATGACATCATACTTTTCATAGATCAATGTTTTCTTCAATCTATGAAGAATCTACTTATTCATTCACATATGTGACTGGAAGGCAGCATTTGATTCATTAGGTCACATTTTCAAAGGCAGCTCCATGTAAATCATGCTACAATAAACCAAACAGGATGTAACTAGGACATATGCCATTGTAGCCAAATTAGACATTTCATGGGACTTCTGCAGATGACACAGCATATTTAATGGTACAAAGACACTGCTGACTACCATCAAAACAAGAGCATTCAAGCTTAGGGGTGAATCCAGGACCATACCCAAGCAGGGAACCTGAATTTTCAGAGAGAATATAAGCTCATCTAACATAAGATGAACCTCTGTTCCCTGGTTTGCCTTGCAACTGATAAAATATACCTCTGGATTAAACTGGATTAAATCTGTATTAATCTTCAAATTGTTTTCTTTCATCCTGAACATTAAAAGTTCAGGCACTGGTTTACAACCCAAACAGCTTTCTTGAAATTGTTTGGGAAGGACAGATAGAGTTTGGTATGATTTGTATTATGATGACACTAAACTCCAAAATTTTGGACAACCTCTTGCAGCATTTCCAGATGTTAAATAGCATGAGAGAACAAAACAGAATCCTAAAGGATGCCACAAGCCAAATCCCAGGTGTCAAACAGGAATCTCCCAGTACCACCTTCTCATTTATACCACTCCAGGAAGGAGTGGAAGCACTGCAAGTGTGCCTACAAGTCCCTTTACAATGAGCTGGTCTGGGAGAATACTATGGTACCAAAAGCCACTGAAAGGTCCAGGAGAACGAATCAGGAAACAATTTCCTTGGTCAAAATTTGTTCACCAAGATACCCTAAGTGGTCTCAATCCCATATCCAACCTTGAAACCAGACTGAAATTAATCTAGCTCATGGGTCAGCAAACTTGGCTCTCCAGGTGTTCTTGGACTTCAATTACCAGAAGCCCAAATCAGCACTCTTGGTGATCTGAGTTTCTGGGATTAGAAGTCCAGGAATATCTGGAGAACTATGTTTGCTGACTCCTAGATAATCCATTTTATCCAGCAATCCCTGTCTTTAAATTGTTTATGAGATAGCTGCAGATATTTATAAGTGTTTGGCATTCTAGCTAAAGTTTAGAGTAATTTTACAGTCAGCAGGAGTGAGGAAGGAGGAAGACTCTTTCAAAGGGAAACAGATGATTTAGGAAACAAAAAGCAAATTATGGTACTGTAACAACTTTATATATTTTTCTCTTTTTCCTTTTCTTATCAAAACACAATCTGTATAAAATGAATGAGATAGTATTATAACATTGATTGGTTGTGTAGTAGCATACTGAAGAAATTTTGCCACTTGAGGTGAAAAACTGGAGAGTACCCTGACTCATTCCTTTCCATAAATGTAAAATCTGATTCAGTGTCCACTTGAATCTTAATTAAGCACTGGAGAAGGACAGCAGGGACATCTAAGAATAGCAGGCTAGCTGAAAGAGTGAACATTCATGTGCTCCACATAGTTCTGGCCTCCAAGACATTGCCTGGCTTACTATTAGGCAGAGCAGTGCCATGGTTTCTGATTTTGGCTGTGTCATAAAAAGGCAACAAATAGTAAGTTACTTAGTTTTGTTTTGTTTTAAATACTTCACGGAATGAAGAGGAGTATTGTAAAAAAAACCAACCCCCCACAACTATAATTTGACCTATCTTCTGCTCTACAACTTGACTGGAATAGAGAAACTATTTGCTGTCCTGTTTTGCAACATACTTTAATATTCCATTGCCTCCCCCTTTTGTCCCCTACCCTTTCCTGCTTGAGGAACCTGTTTTCTGCTGAATAATCAGAGCAGAACTGAAAATGAAGCCACATGGCTCCACTGGGTGAGATGGCTAGAAACAGGTCTTCTCCTGAAGCAACCAGAATGATGCTTTCTGAAATTAAACTGCTGGAATGTGGCAAACTAGAGACCTACTTGGCTACTTTAGCAGCTAGGGTATGATCCTTTCTCATTCTCCCTCAGTGTAATTGCAATATATAGTTGCACCTTTTGAAGCACCCAAAGGTATTATTGAAGCTGTGTCTGCAAGTTGTGGAAGTGCCCTGAAAATATCTTTGTGAGGTGTAAAATGCTCTCAGACATCCTGTACATCACTTGGTTCACATGGAAAATTAATGCAATGGTCTTGAAGTTAGTGAAATCTTGGATGTCATTGTTTTTTAACTAATGCAAGTTCCTGTACCAATCTGAAATGTACACATTTTTAGCCAAACATCCTTCCAACTTGTGGCCATCTCTTATTTGGAAAGGCACTGAAAGGCACAGAAACACATGAATTTCAGAGGCAAAATGAGATCCCAATGCACTGCTAGTTTTGAGAAGAGAGAAATGCACATTTCCATGCAGAATGTGAAATACAGGGGCTATCCTTAGACTTGGAAAACAAGAAGGTGGCCCAGGTATGCTTTAGAATTCTAATATCAGATTAGGTGAATGTCAGTAGCATCTCTCAAGCCTAAATGAGACCGTGAAGTTCAGTACAGTAATACCTCGGATAACGCTAAGACTTGGTTCCACATGTCTTGGTGTTATCCGATTTTTAGTGTTATCCGATCCATGTTAAAATCCTATGGGATGTATCGGATAACGTTAAAGCTCCATAGAGATACATTGTAACCACACAGGCTTTAGCGGTTGTTATCCGATCCATCCCATAGGACCTTAACGTTATTCGATCCAATTCTCCTCCCCAGATTACTTAACGTTATGTGATTTTAGTGTTAACCGAGGTAAACGTTATCCGAGGTATTACTGTATTACCTTCAGGGGCTGAGAGTAGCTTTCTGGGATGCCAGCAACTCTTCTGCTTGACACCCCTTACTTGAAGACAGCAGGAGCATGATGGGCAAGACAACCAAAACTGGTGACCATTGTGAAGGAGGAGAGCTGAGAAATAGAGCAAATTTGGTTTATCCCATTTTGAAGTTAGTAAAGGAAGTGAGGTCATGATCCAAAGACAGCCCCTGAGAAATCATTGTCTGAAGTCTAAATAGGTCCCAATCAGCACAGATTAAACTGGAGAACTTGTGCATGCAAAATATATGTTCAGAGCAGGTCTCCCTCCATTTGTAAGAGGGAGCTTATAGGTTGTCCTGCGTTTTACAGATAATGCTCCATTCCTCAGTAGAGGAGGAAGCCCATAGCTAATTGAAGTTTATCTCAGCCTAATTTGAAAGCAAGCTTTTCTCCTTCAGCAGGATTTTGATGAAGTAAAATAGGCTGTTCACTCCTTGATGAGGCTGCTTGCTAATTTAATTATGGTTATATAATGAGAAACAACCAGCCTCGTTATAATATCCCTCTAAACTTCTTTTGTATGTTTAGTGTTGTAGTAACTAAATGAGCCACCCATTCATAAAAGCCCAGCAGATAAAGTCAAGCTGAATAAATAGTTCTGAAATTTAGCTTTATTAGTGTTTCCCAGACAGCTTGAGAGTGCCTGTCAAGATTATTTCTATTTAAAAATAAATATTAGATTGCACTTTTTGGTTGTTGTTTTTTTTAAAAAAAAAAATAGAAATGATCACATGGTAATTAAAAATGTGACTATTTTCCACAGTGCATGGCAACAAAACAGAACAACCCAAGCAAAACAACTAGGAGAAAATTCATTTCTTACTCGGGCTCAGAATCTTTTGAATTATTTGTAACACTAGAAGTCAAATGACTAAGGAGAACTGAATAATCCAGGTTCCCTGCTGTGTCCATATTCTGTTCCCCAAGAACATGTAGACTGTCGTGTGAGCTGCAGTTTATTGGATAAGGCGTACATGACTGTGCAGTAGGGAGGAAAATCAGAAATCAATTTAAATTCAATTATTCTTAATTAAGGAATGTCATGTTGATCTGTAGGAGGTTGCAGAAAAGCGAATATATGTGATTATCTTAGTGGTCTAATAAAGGTATCTCCCAGCCAGTGGTGAGCTCAAATTTTTTTTACTGCCACACTGTGGGCATGGTATGGTGTGTGTGGTCAGGGGGAAAGCCCTGTGTTTCACCCAAATTAGGACTACTTTATTTAAAAATTGGATGGTTTGGGCCAGCCAGAATTTCTGCTGATGCCCATAACTGCTCCCAGCTATGCCTTCACATACATGTTTTTGTAACTCTTCTAATAATGATTATGTGGAACTCATATACATCATCTGTGTCTGCTATTTATCAGACGGAAAGAAAATAATTTGAATGGTTTAACTGGGGGATGGATATACATTACTTACAAGGCAGCCCATGTAGTATAGTGGATAGAATGTTGGTCTAGGGTTCAGGAGACCTAGGTTCACATCCCCACTTACCTATTTGGTAAACCACTTCTTGAAAATCTCAAATACCTTGGAAGCCCTATTAGTGTTGCCATGAGACTGCATATAACAACAACAATTGCTTATAGGCCAATGCTTATTTGCTGCATTTTGAGTCATGTCCACTCATATATTCTAATGAGTGAGACTCTGGACTCCTTCCTTCAAGTTTTGCCAAGATGGAGTGCCTGCATTGAGGCTTTCTCCCCTCTCCCCAAGGGCATAAAATAAAGAGACAAGAGACAGGAATTGGTTTAAAACTTGGGTCATACATCTGTTGATCTAAAATATCCCTTGGTCTATTTTGGGGCCATAAAACCTATGCCACAATCAGTGGACCATCCTGTCTCCTACCAGCCCAAAATTGGCAAGTCCAAAGCCCAGTTAATGGAGGTATCCAACCAACTTCTTCTTCTTCTTCTTCTTCTTCTTCTTCTTCTTCTTCTTCTTCTTCTTCTTCTTCTTCTTCTTCTTCTTCTTCTTCTTCTTCTTCTTCTTCTTCTTCTTCTTCTTATTATTATTATTATTATTATTATTATTATTATTATTATTATTATTATTATTATTATTATTATTATATGCCACCTTCTCAACCGTACGACTCAGGGCTGCTAACAAAAATTCAAATCATAAGAGCAAACAAATCACATAACAGCAAACAATTCACAATATAAAACACAACATCATAAAACATCATAAAAATACTCATACGTATTCATAAATGTCCATATTCCCAAATGTTCATTTAAAGTCCCATAGCAGCACAAATAGCATCCTCATACGTCCATGGGGGCAGCAACGGCTCCTATCCTAGCATGAGCTTTTCTTCTCCCCGGCCCTGGGAGGGAGGGTTGCAGATCAGCTGGGCAGCTATCTCTGGCTGCCCACAGAAGCTGTCAGCTTTTCTTCTTCCTGGCCCCAGGAGGGAGGGGCCTGGATCCGCCACTTTGGAAGTGCTTCATGCACTTCCCGGAACACATATCATCATAGAAGGAAGAGGCAAGTGTTGGCATGTCAACAAGTTCTTATTAAAGCTGTTTTGTTTTGTTTTGTTTTGTTTTTTTGGTGGGGGGCTGATCCTAGTAGGAGAGTTAGGATAGATGTGGGGACATTTCCAGAGATGCTACTCCTGCTGCAATTTCAATCAGTTTTCCTGGACACCCTATACCCAATTCTGTCTGGACCCCAAGAAGACTCTTAGGATCACCTCTCAGCTTTAATAAAAGTGAGTAGGTACAACCATATCTGCCTTTTTCTTCTTTGGTGGTATTGCTTGGAAGGAATTATGTGGAGGTATTGTTGCCTAACGGGAAGAGAGCACTTTATTTTTCAGAACTGGGCAACACAATGGTGTTGGGAGGCAACAACCTGCTTTGGATGTGAAGCAGCAGGAGAGCTTGGTCTGCCTCTGAACATATCACATTGTGAAGCAGGCAGCTTATGCTACTGCTTTACAAGGTCAGATAATGCAAGTCTAGATCAGTGTTCTTTATTTAACAACAGCCTGATACAGAAGGTAGGAGGGAGACTTTAACCCTTGACCTAAAAAAAAAAATCACTTCTTTTGACTTATATGCCTAGCATCCCCTGGCTATTGTGCTGGCACAGGCTGTCTAAAAAAGTAACATTCCCAGACTCTGCTTTTATCCAGTTATATCACATTTGTAATAATCTCTTTAGGAGAGGGAATTGCAAATGTGTCTCAGGGCTTATGAAACCATTATTCATTCTCTGCAGTCATTGCTAAATTTGTTAGGTAACAACAAAGTCTACATTCAGGGAGCCTCCAGCACTTCTGTCTACTGACAATCACCCTAGAGACCCTTAACAGTCTATATCAGTAGCTACATTGACGCAGCCTTCATTGTGCCCTAATTGTCCATAACTCCTTCCCTTGTTTTTCCTATTAAATTTAGGATGGTAAAAGCAGTTCAATAGTGGAGGCACTTCAGAATCATCAGTAATTTAATCTCCTTCCACACGTCTTCTTTTCAAACGAGTTTAGTCTCTGGAAAGCTGAGGCATGAAACTCACTGTCATTCTGGCAGCCTCCATTTAGAACAAGGAAAATGCAACTGTGAATATTTTTTAGAGCTGTGACAAAGTGATGTTGGAACAGTTGTGAGGTTTGCAGAGTAGGAAAGAAGAAAGTTGTGTTTTTTTCCCCCTTTATATCATTTAAACTTGTGAGCTTTGGTTTGAAACATTAAAGGAGGATATAGTTCAGGAACTCAACCTCCCCTATGTGACTTGGAGGACCTTGAATAGACTGAGGATTGGAGTCCCTAAATGCAAGATCAACTTGCTCAAGTGGGGGATGCTGGCAGACAACAACATGGTTTGTGAATGTGGAGAGATACAGAATCTGGCTCATTTACTAGTCTGTCATTTACTGCCAGAAACATGCACTGATGAGGATTTAAGTTTGGCCAATGACAAAGCCAAGAAAGTAGCTTCAATTTTGCACTCCAGAGTTTGATTGGGACATGAAAGAAGAAGAATGGTTATTACCTTTAAAGCCCTGCATGGTAGTGGACCAGGATACTTAAGAGACCACATCGTCCCAAGGTCATCTGTCCATCCCACCAGAGCAGACCGGAGAGGCTTTCTGGTTGTGCCACCGGCCAGAGAGGTGCACCTCTCTGGCACTAGAAGGGGGGCCTTCTCTGTATCCGCTCTACCTCTATGGAAACTACACATGCAGACGGAGCTGCTGTCCTTTAGGAAAGAAGTGAAAACCTTGCTGGCAGGTCAGGTCTGGGGAATGGATGGATCAAATATCCTGGCTGGATGATTTGACCCCCAGTGCCTCTTAGCGGCAACACCTAGTTTTAAATTTTTTTAAAGCTTCCTTTAATTTTTTAATCTTTTAATTGGTTTTTAAATTTTTGTTGTTGTTAATATGTTGTGAATCGCCCTGGGTCCCTTCGGGGAGGAGTGTGATAAACAAGTATGAATGAATGAATGAATGAATGAATGAATGAATGAATATGTTGTGAGTTGAAACTATCTGAAATGGATTTTAGTATAATGTGGCATGAGTAACCTTCAGAGGTTTGAGTTCACCCACACTAATCCCTGGATATTGGAGGACAACACCCACCACACTGGCACTCTGTACTCTCATTTCCCCCCTTTTAAAACACTTTGAAAAGTCCAGAAGTCCTGAAGAATCCAGTTTGGAGAAAAGTAGTCTTTGAATATTTCTAAACTGACCCTTATGGGACGGTCTTAGCTTGTTCTTTTCAGGTTGCTAGAAGTTGTGGGGGAGATACTAAATTGCTCTTAACCTATTCCTCTCAGTCCAAATATCTGATTCATTTGTCCATATGGTGAAATGGCTGATGAGCCAGTTCACTATTTGGGCTAATTGTATATTTTCCTTATTTCAGTACAGAGGGAGGGAAACCTATTGTACTGCTGGATTGGAAAGGGTAACCTGTAATATTCTATTGGAATACCAGATAATAGTAAGGCGAAAGACTCAATATATCAAGGTAAAGGTTGCCCATATTTTGTTTTCCTGCTAATCTGCATTTTCTCTATATGTTTCCATACCTTGATATATTGAGTCTTTCGCCCTACTATTATCTGGTATTCCAATAGAATATTACAGGTCACCCTTTCCAATCCAGCAGTACAATAGGTTGGGGGGGGGGAGCATTTACACTTTCCCTCCCTTATTTCATTCTCTTTTTGAAGAGATCTTTTAATTTTAAAAACAGCTTGCTGTCAGATGCTGGCCCCTTACACACCCAGCCTGAGGAGTGAGCAACACCTGGGGAGGGCTGGTTGCTGATTCAGGAGATGATGGTTCCTTTGCCACTGTTGTCAATGTATGTGTTGGTCTTTTACGTTTTATTGCACTGTTACCTTTTATTGTATTGTTATATTTTATTGCATTGTTATTTTTACTGCATTGTTACATTTTATTGTATTGTTATATTTTATTGTACTGTGGTGTTTGATATATTGTGATTTTTGTGATTATTGCATAATTTTTGTATTGTGTATTGATTATTGTTTCTGTTATGGGCCATTTTTGTAGGATGTATATTGTGTAATTTTTGTGCATACTGTATTATTATATATTGGATATTACATCATTTTTGTTGTTAAGCACTGTTTCTTTTTCTTTTCTGTTCTTTGGATGTGTACTGTACAATTGTATTGCTGTATATTCTGTAAGCCACCTAGAGTCGCTTTCACAAATGAGGTGGTGTAGAAATCTAACAATTAAATTAAATTTACTTTTCTCTTTTCTGGGCAGCTGTCCACCACCACCACCACCACCCACACACACCCTTCTTCTAGTAATATAGTCAAATGCACCTTTTGTATTTCAAGGTTCCATTTGTTCCCTCTGGGGTTTTCTTTGAGAGTTGCTTTTATCTGACTGTTGGTAAGGTTGCCTAAGGAGTTTTTCTATAAAAATGTAAAACAACGTAACCTTTAAAAATATATGAGTTTTAAAAATGGATTCTTGAAAATGTGATTTAAGGATGCAGAAACAGAGAACATATTTACTTTTGTGAGGGAAATGGTAGTGCATTTTTCTTTAATTGTAATCAACCCTCTGGCTTGTATGTTTGCTATAGATTATTATGCTCATAGAAAGAAGTCTTCCTTCTGTGTTGCTTGGTAGTACAAAGAAAGCTGGTGCTTTCAATCATAAGTAGCTTTGCTGTACTATATTTCAAGGAATCAAAAAGGCTTACTACTAGCGTAACGCTAATCCGTATATATTTTATATGCTGCATAGAAGCTGTATAGATTGCTTCTCCTTGTGGTACCACTTGCATATGTATTATTTATTATGTATGTATTAAAGGATTTTTAGGTTGATTTTAGGGAATCACTCATAACCATGCTGAGCACATGTGCACACACACGTGCATGATCTAAAATAAGGAGAGAAAGATTCACCAGTTGAAAGCACAAAGAAAATCATCTGCAATTTAGTATCCTCCCATGTCATCTTTTGAAATGAATGAAAATGGACAGTAGTGAACTATTAATCCAGTTCACAGCACTTGATGTACTAGGCAGCTTATAATTATCAGAAGACATAATAAAAATAAGTAAGAACAAATTCAGTCTTAGAATCATTAGAATAAATAAAACCATATTCAACCATTAAAGCTAGTAAAATTAATTAAGTTTACAGAGGGTTAAATTCATTACAGGAAGTAAAACAGTTGTTACTATACCCAGCAAGTTCAGTCTTTCCAAGGTAAATGAGATATTTAAGGAGTGGTTTTACCAGTTGAATCTTAGTACTACTCTGTTCAGGTAACCAAAAGACATATAGTGTGCATCACTTACTATGTCAAAGAGGAACTAGGCTAGCATGTTGTTCTTGTTACATGCTGTCAAGTCACCTCCAATTTATGGTGACCTTACAAATGATCAATTTTTCTAATGTTTTGTGTTCAACAGCCTGGCTCAGCTCTTGTAAACTCAACCCTATGGCTTTCTTTCTGAAGTCAATCAATCTTGCATTTAGACATCCTATTTTATTTATTTTTATTTGTTTATTACATTTATATACTGTGCATCTGGATGTTTTCCCCATTCTGGATGGTGTACAGTATTACAAAAAAAAAAGAAAAGAAAAGAAAAGAAAGAAAGAAAGAAAAAGAAAAAAGAAAAAGAAAGAAAACCAAACCCCCACTGGTGCTGTATATGGTAGACAATAAATTAGATATTTTGTACCTTAACCATTAAATAAAGAGTCAGGACACAAATTTTTTTGGTGTAAAAAACCATATTTATTAATTAAAATGAATCCCCTGCCCTGTGGAGGGGCTAGCAGTACAATTACTGGTACCTTGTCCCCTCTCCAGACCAGATGGGCCAATCCATTACCACTGAGTATTGCTATACTTTGGCAGCAACTACCCAGGCCATCTAAGTCAGGGAGGCAACTCTGTTCACATGAATGGATATTGGACATACAGTGCAGATGGTTCATGATGTCCCCTAGGTGCCCAACTGATTCACCCATATCATGCCAAGGACCGAGGTTTCATCTCATTCAATGACACCCTAACGGATTCACTGCTATCATGCTAACACAGCACTACCTGCATAAATGTGACCTATTTAATAAATGGCACCCATAAGTTGCAAAAAAGTCATGCGCTCCAGAGTGGGATAGGTGAATCCCTTGTCCTGGCTAAAGAAGTGCTAAAAAAATTCCTAACCCCACCTCGAAGGCAGCCAGACACTCTAGCTACAGAGAGGGCAAGAGGGCTATCTCAAGCAGGCAAAGAAGCCTGACTCATGACAGGGCAGGCCTTAAAATGAGTCTCACACTCCCACCCCAGACCTCTGAGCAGTGACAGAAGAGCATCCATTGCTCCTTCCTGCTCTTCACAATGGAAGGGGTCAAAGTCCCTCCTTCCTTCAAGCTGCATTGCATTTGGATGTATAGAGGAAGCATTCCTGCTGCCTTCAACCTTTCTCAGCATTACTGTCTTTTCCAGAGAATGTTGCTTTCTCATGGCTGGCATGAGAAGCCACAAATACATAGGGTTAGACATTATAAATAACATCAAATAGAAACTAAGGAAGGTAAACTGTAAACATGGGGAAGTGGCAGCCTTTTCTATGAGTATAGCTTCATATTTTCATACCATGTAAGTGATAACTCCACACAGAAAATGGCCTCACATTCAAAGCAATGGTATTCCCTGTGGCAATGTATGGTTGTGAGAGCTGGACCATTAGGAAAGCTGAGCGCAGAAGAATAGATGCCTTTGAGATGTGGTGTTGGAGGAGAGTTTTGAGAGTCCCCTGGACAGCGAGGAGAACAAATAGGTCAATCTTAGAAGAAATCAACCCTGACTGCTCCTTAGAAGGTCAAATAATAAAGATGAAGCTAAAGTACTTTGGGCATCAAATGAGAAGAGAAGATTCACTTGAGAAGGCCTTGATGCTTGGAAAGGGCAAAAGAAGAGGGGGGGGGCAAAATGAGATGGCTATTTGGTATTGTAGACACAATGGGCACAGAGCTGAGGAGGATGGTGGAGGACAGAAGTGACTGGCGGACAGTGGTCCATGGGATTGCAAAGGGTCGGAATCGACTGTGTGACTGAACAACAAAAAAGGAACAAGTAACACCTAGTAATTTAGTCAGGCTCAGGAACTCATGGACCAGCTTAGCATTATTTCTACATGCTTTTTGAAGCATTAATATCTTTCTTCTGAAGTTTAACTAAGATTGAATGTAGTATATGTAATGCTTTTGTGCTGTTTGTTATATCTACACCATTACTTCATAAGCCAAAACATGTGTGATCTCTCAGGTCAAAGAGATTTGCTCTGCTTCTCAATATATCCTCTCAGAAGGACACATATGTCTTATCTCTCCCTCATTCTTAAAACAAAGAGAGAGATAGAGATTTATTTATAAAAAAACCACATGCCAACATTAGCATTCAGAAGCATCTAAAGAGTCACCTTCCTTCATTCTTATTGAGTATCTCTTAACTGACTCATTTTAACCTTGTAGTACTAGATGGATAAATATGCACTTAACCAGGAAATGAGTTCCTTCCCTCTTCTAACGTCACAGGTTATTCCACGTGGCAATAACTGTGAATCCTCTTCCTGCTTCTCTCCTCTACTGCCTCCATTTCTCATCAAACTGCCAACCATCTGTCGGACAACAATTGGTAAAAGGCATGTTTCAGACAGACTCTGAAAAATTGATGCTGGCATATTCTGTAGGTGTCAATGCCATTGATTTCAGGGAGAGTTTTCTTTCTCAGTGAATGACAAGAGGAGTCAGACATACAGAGAGTACATATTCCTGCTGTCAATCATCCATTCTCACACTGCT
Source organism: Furcifer pardalis (assembly GCA_030440675.1). Classification (NCBI taxonomy): domain Eukaryota; kingdom Metazoa; phylum Chordata; class Lepidosauria; order Squamata; family Chamaeleonidae; genus Furcifer; species Furcifer pardalis. Next base: position 133,395,638 of record CP126891.1, read on the forward strand.
CTCTGAAGTAGGTTTGGAATTGTGTTTTGAATCGTCTTTGAAAATTTATGCCGGGTCAAGTAATATTTTGCTTACAAATCTCAGACTGAAGAAAATCATTGAAGCCATTTTTCCTCTTTCCCTCGAGGGAGATGTGTATGTGCAACTGATATGAATGTGTGTCTCATTGTTCCTCATCCACTCTGAACCTGATCGATGTCTTTGATGCTGAGAAAATGTACTGTCCCATCTGGGATCACAAGCTCAAGATTTCAAAATATGACTACAGTTGTATCGTGGCCATTAGTATGCTCCCATGGAGCCCTAAAAATCTCCAATAAAATTTAGTGGTAAGATGTGAAAGGGCATTTTTATTATTCAAAAGTTATTAAAACCAAGTATTTGGGTCTCTTCAATCTGGATTTACATTTTGTCAAGAAATACCTAAGTCCCCTTGGAAGATAAACTGGACTGGAAACTGAACAAGGGCAATGTCACTTTGTTGGATTTACTTTACTACTTAGCAGGCACTGGAGTCATTAATATACACAGGGAAGTTTGAATATGGGACTTTAATGGGTTCTTCCAAGCTAGCTACTGTATATGTACTGTCTTCAAAGAAATCAGGGATATTTGTGCAGTTCTAGGGCATGTATGACATGGACCAAACAGCTTATCTTCACACACATACCCCAGCTGAGAATCATCCTCAAGTAAACCCAATATGTCCCTTTGGTTCTCTAACCATTGAGATGCTAGCAGGATTTTGAAATGAATTCAGGGCAGAATAGTTTGGCACGGGTACAGTGTTAGATGTCCCCAGCATTCAAGTGCAGAGCAGGCTTGGGGGGCTTTTGATACCTGTACTCCAGGCTGCATATTACCCCTATATATTCTAAAAACTGCTTTAAACTACTGGAAGAAATCCTTAAGTTGATTTTTTCCCCCTCATTATTATGCTGACACCAATTCTGTCTCCCCTTTCATCAAGAAAATTGTAGCATAATTATGTGTGAAGAAGTGAAAGGCTGCTATAGGATGGGAATCCAAAGTTCAGTTGAAATAGAACACAGTTTGTCATTAGAGAAGGCAACCTGAGGAGGGGGTGAACACACTCTCTGTCAGGAACCAGTTTTGAAACTGGTGGCCCAGTAATTTGTGGGAGATAGAGGTCTTTTTTCAAAACTAAGTCAGGAAAGTAGACCTGGACATTATTATCCATGCCTTAATGAGGTATCATTTAGACTAGCTCTATCTGCCCCTGAAAATAGACCAGACAGTGTAAAAATATGGGAGGTATAACATCAATGGTTATGCATTTTACCAACTATGGTAACTTCCTGCTCATCTCAAACCCAACCCTAGGTTCTGTTCAGGGGCCTAAAATGGTTTAGATCAGGATGTAAGAAAGGCTTTATCTTCTTTTACAAGTGTACCCAACCTCTGCAGTCTTTGTCAGAAAACCTTGTGCATCCGTCCACAAAGAGAGGCTGTGTTAATGTGAGACATGAGATAAAGTTTTCAGTTACAGTAGCTCAACTCTTCTGTGGGAGGTCAGATGGACCCCATCTTTATCATGTTTTAGTTGGGCTGTGACAGTTGCAGTTTCATCAAGAAGATAAGTGGTTTTAATATTCTGCCTTGACTTTGAGATTTGATTGTGAAGAATCATGTTTCTTCTTTCTGCAGTGGTCCATGGTGTAAGGCAGGGATTCTCATCCTGCAGTCCATGGAACAGATGCAGCCCACAGCACCATTTCACATGGGGCCCCTACTACCTCCACCATACCAGGAAGTGTCATGTGGTGGAGGAAGAGCAAAATGGCCATCCGGCCTCTGAATCAGTCTGAGGTAGCATGATCCAGCCCCCAGCTTAAAAAGGTTGAGAACTCCTGGTGTAAGGAGATGAACAGTTTCTGAGCATTTGTATAGATGTATTGCTGAACACCTAAGTTACTGAATAGGCCAGCTGTTAAGAATTTGATTTCCCACTTGGCCTCCTGGGAGAGGAGCCAAGATGGAAAAACCCCATGGCAAAGTAAACCTGGTATAGACAACCTGGAAATGGCAATCATAAATTGGCATCCCCTTGAAAACATGAGACTATTGTTATTGCTGCTGCTGTTGTTGCTCCTTGCACAGGTTAAAAAACTCTCCAACCATTCACACACCAAATCTAAGATCAAGTGGAATAAGTGAACAGACTGCTACCGCTACCCAGTGAGCTGTTTATTTTTGTCACTTTGAAGGTTCTCTTTAGTAAAAGCACAAATACTTTACATAGTTCAAGAAACAGAGCTAAAATGGAGCTCTGCAAATGAAGAAATAGGATTCTACAAACAGAATCACAAACATTGCCTTCAAACAAATGTGTAAATATAGTCAGAAACAGGATGTTTTGTGCATCTCCAAGGAGAGCATGGTGCGAGACAAAGAAATAGGGCATACATGGACCAGAGTTGTGGGCCCACAGATCTGATATTTATACAGTTAGAAATGTCAAACTAAAAAAGTCATGAAGTGATTAAAAGTTGGGGAAAGGGTATCAAATGGATCAATGCCAAATGAGGAAGATGCTGAGCCAGAACCAAATAAGGAGAATGTCAGTTTCACCACAGTGAATGGAAAAGTTCACTTGCACACTCTAGTGTCAGTATTTTCCAATCTTTGGTATTTGGACTTCAGTTCCCAGAAGCCTAAGTCAATCCCCCAAAGCACTGATCAGCCAATGTGCTGACTTAGACTTCTGGGAATTGAAGTCCTCCTGTGTTCCAGAGAACATAGTTTGGGAAATGCTTCTGAGTGAGTTCATTAGCCTCTGGAACAAGACTACCATGGCAGCTGCTGGATTTTGAGTATTTTATTTTAGGATTGTAGGCTCTGTTTTACTTTGGTTTCTTTTTTTGGTGCAATGCTATCACTGCAAAAGTTCATATCAGCTCAGTCCTAGTTCTATTTTTTTGTTCTATTATCTGGATTGGATATGGGCATATAATTCTTCCATAAATAATCTGATATTGTTGCACTGTCCTTCTCAATGCCGTAGTTTTGTCAATTTCCTCATTTGTGGATTTCTCTCTCTCTCTCACACACACACACACATCATAAATTATGGAATATAAAATATTAGCATACAACTAGATGAAGACTGTCCTGAAATTATTCCAAGAGGGTCCCACTGGGCAGGAATGGCACCAGTCGTTATGCCCTTATTCATGTGTAAGCAATGTGCATTGTTACTTTTAATGGGTTCATCAGAGACAAGGTTATCTCAGCCATGTGGTGTTTCTGAGAATAGCCCTCCATGTTTTTCAGGTGAGTGAGGGAAAGACATTCATTCTTACAAAGAAAAGTAAACTGTCACAAACACTATAAAACTGATTCTCTACTTTACACCCTAATTGGTTTGTTCTCAGGATTTGACTAGGTGTAAAGAAGGAATGATTCACTTGTATATCATTGTTGGGACTCATATATCTGACGAAGTTTCATTGTGACAGGGTTATCACAGTGAAACTTCATCAGATATATGAGTCCCAGCAATAATATTTGAAATAAAGTCCACATTTACCTTCCAATGGTCAAGCACAAAACAAAGTCTGCTTAAAGTAAGATATATCAGTGAGAAAAATCCAATGCTATGAGAAACAAGTATTTTTGAGGTGGAGAGTGGTGGGTAATATTTAATTTAAAAATATACCAGGTGGAATATCTCTTTTGAATCTCAGCGAAAGGGATCTTGTGGTAATGAGGTATTCATTGAGCTTACAACAGAGTGTCTGCAGCATAGAGTCTTTTCTTCCTGCATGTTGCCTCTCCAAGAGACAAATTCCTAGCTATTCTGAACAGCCATATTCAGCTGGCTTTCATATTCTAAATATTTTGATATGAGGATTCAATGGATGCAAAAGATTGTAAAGCATGATAGTTTTGTGGCAGGGCAATGTGAAAAATGATTCTTGTTTCAATACACTTGCTGAATCCATGCCTTGTTTAAACCAGGACAGAGGAAGAAATCTTATACATTGAGTCTCATTTACATTATGTCACCTTGAATACTTTCTTCCTGGCAGTTTTAATATAATCTGCTTTGCAATTTCATTCAGAGGAAACCACAATACCCAAAAATGGATCACTCTAAGAGTTTTTATCAACATATTCATTCTGGAGGTATACTCCTCTCATGAAACATTACACTGACTAAGTCTGGTGATCAGTTGTTTTAGAAATTAATAGAGACAATAGAATATGGGTCATTAACATTCATTGGCCTGAGCCTTAATGTGCGATTAGATTTGAATCTATTTCAGATTGTGAATGGCAAGCATAAGAAACAGGCATGGCTTCAGTCCTTCAACTGCTATTTGCTCAGGGATGGCTTTGATTATAAGGTCCAACAATAAAGTAACTTCTCCAACTTGTGAACTAGTCATATGGAAAGTAATGATAGACAATGGAAGAAAATCTCCTGCACATCTGTTGAGTTTATGGCAGTTTTGATTTTCCTTTGCTGTTTGTTTCCTTGTTTTTTTGGATTTATTCCTGAAATGTTTTGCATGAAGGCCATAGATTTTTAAGAGGCACAGCAGCCATTCACTCATTAGCAGTCATGAATATGTCAAATCGACTGAGAATGTGAGATGGTTTGTGGTGCAAAGCTGAGTCTCGTAAAGGAGATACAGTGATACCTCAGATAACGTTTGCATCGGATAACGTTTGAATCAGATAACGTTGGATAAGCTTGCCAAACCAGTCTGACTAGTTTAGCTGAGCAAAAGCAGACATGGGGGGGGGGGGGACTCTTTCAATATGTCCTGACTCCAATTTAAAAACTAAGAGGGATAGAAGCCAATGGAGGACAACATGCAGAGTTGCCATCTGGAGCCATGTGCACAGGATTCAGTTTTAAAAGCTAACAGCAAGGGTGCCCAAACTTTTCAGGCCACGGGCCAGTCATGTGGTTCATGGGTGCCCAAACTACAGCCTGTGTGCCAGATCTGGCCCTGACACCAATTCATCTGGCCCGTTCCACCGTCGCCACTTCCAGAAGCTAGGTGAGTTTTACTTCCACTTCTGGTGTCATTGGGTGGATCCAGCCCATAGGCCATAGTTTGAGCACCCCAGGCTAACGGATAGAAGCAGGACTGAAAATGGATGCCACTATTTACCAACATGCAAGGTCACCATCTGGAGCCATGTGCACAGGAATCTATTGTTGTCATGGGCCAGATCTGGCCCACAAGCCCTGTTAACAGCTGGGGTGCCCAAACATTTCAGGCCACTGGCCAGTCATGTGGTTCCTGGGTGCCCCAACTACTCCCTATGAGCTAGATCCAGCCCTGACACCAATTCATCCAGCCCGCTCCACCCTCACTTCCAGGAGTGATGAGGGTTGTGTGGGCCAGATGAATTGGTTTCATGGGCCAGATCCAGCCCAGAAACCTTTGCTAAACTTTTCAGACCATGGGTCAGTCACGTGGTTCATGGGTGCCCAAACTACTCCCTGTGGGCCAGATCCTGCATCCAATGCCAATTCATCCAGCCCACCCCATGCTTGTCGATCCCAGAAGCGGAAGTTGGGTGAGTTTTACTCCCGCTTCTGGGAGCAATGAGGGTGGAGTGGGCTGGATGAATTGGTGTCAGGGCCGGATCTTGCGGACACGCTGTAGTTTGGGTAGTATTGCCCCTTCTACCCTCATCACTGCCAGAATATGGGTGAGTTTTACTTCTGCTTCTTGTATCATTGGGTGGATCCAGCCCATACGTTCATGGGTGCCAAAACTATGGGCCATGGGCTGGGGCCAGCCCACAACTCCAATTTATCCGGTCCACTCCACCATTGTTGTTCCAGGAAGAGGAAGTCAGGTGAGTTTTACTTCCATTTCTGGGAGTGATGAGGGTGGTGTGGGCCAGATGAATTGGTGTCATAGGCCAGATCCAGCCCACAAGCCTTGATAACAGCAGGGGTACCTAAAATTTTCAGACCATGGGCCAGTCACATGGTTCATGGGTACCCAAACTACTTCCTGTGGGCCAGATCTGGCCTCCAATGCCAATTCATCCATCCCATTGTCACCCAATTCTGGGTGATTGGATTCACTCTCTGGCAGAGGTACTAGAAAGACCCAAGAACTTACAATGAGGCAGGTTTTTCAGTCAGAACAAAATATGGTTTATTGGGAGCAAAAGCAAAGGGAAGCCTACTCAGGCATATAGTCTGGCCAGACCTATAATTCTAAATAGCTAACCTTCCCGCAACCGTTCTGAGGAAAAGGCCCCCTCGTGATCCCTGCTCACAAAATTTGGTGAACAGAAGATCCCACCCACCCACCTGGAAGGGGTATTTAACTATTCTATCTAAACTAACTCTGCATGCAAGGGGAGGGGAGGAGTTTGGGAGGAGGTAAGGCAATCAACATATTTTAATTACATGTAAACATAAAACAAAGGCAGCTCTGAGGTCAGAGAATTTAGTTACACAAAAGCGGCAGATTACGGCTATTGCTGAAAAAACCGGTTATAGAGAGTTTACATTAGGTTAAAGGAGCATATTTGTGGTTGACAGGAATATCTCTTTGTTCTCTGGAAGGCAGGACCGGCCAGTCCATCTTCGTTTGCATCAGCTTAATGTGGTGTGAATCTGCTTGGATGGACAGGAACAGATTAAGTAAATGCCTGTTACTTAAGTAAAGAGAAAAGTTTTAAGTTAAGTGGTCCCCAGGGTGAACTCCAGTTAACCTTTGTACCTTGCCAGGTGTGTGTGACTTGTCACGTCCTCTCTTCCCCCTCCCCCTTCCTGATCAACTTTGGGGTTGTGTGGTTGTTCCCCACAGAATTTTGCTATGTTTATCCTTGGGTCAGTGTTCTAATCAATGTTTAATCAAACCAGAGGAATGAGTCATTCAGCTTCCTTTGTGAAGGAATTTCTGCTTATCAGAAAACGTCAACAAACCGGTTTTCATACCCTTTGACCCAGTACATAATGGACCTTATTTTTTTTTACATTCCTTGCCAGAGTCTATTGACTATTGGGTAATCCCCCTTCCTCCTTGAGAGCATTCCAATCGTATGATTTAACTTTTGGCTTCTACCTTATTTTCCATGTGTGTGTGAGTGTTGTGATTTAATAAACGTTTTGATTAATTATAATGCTTTATTCAAAATTTTAGGTAACACCATCCCCATCGATCCCAGAAATGGAAGTTGGGTGAGTTTTACTCCCACTTCTGGGAGCAATGAGGTTGGAACAGGCTAGATGAATTGGTGTCAGGGTCAGATCTGGCCCATAGGGAGTAGTTGGGGCACCCAGGAACAACGTGACTGGCCAGTGGCCTGAAATGTTTGGGCACCCCTGCTGTTAACAGGGCTTATTGGCCAGATCTGGCCCATGACACCAATGAATTCCTGTCCACATGGCTCCAGATGGCGACCTTGCATGTTGGTAAACTTTGGCATCCATTTTGGGTCCTGCTTCTATCTCTGTTAGCCAGGGGTGCCCAAACTATGGCCTATGGGCCGGGTCCAGCAAATGACACCAGAAGCGGAAGTAAAACTCATCCAGTTTCTGGGAGTGGCGACAGTGGAACGGGTCCGATGAATTGGTGTCAGTGGCACATCTGGCACACAGGCTGTAGTTTGGGCACCCATGAACCACTTGACTGGCCCGTGGCCTGAAAAGTTTGGGCACCCTTGCTGTTAGCTTTTAAAATTGATTCCTGTGCACATGGCTCTAGATGGTAACTGAATTTTGTCATCCACTTGGGGCTTCTATCCCTCTTAGTTTTTAAATTGGAGTCAGGACATATTGAAAGAGTCCCCACCCCCACCCCCCATGTCTGCTTTTGCTTAGCTTAGCTTTGCTTTGCTGAACTAGTCAGACTGGTTTTGCAAGCTTTTGTAATGTATTTACCCTTTAGACAAAGGTTCCAGCATGTTTCCTTGACTTTCCCTTGAAGCCTGTGTTGCTTATCTCTCTGGAGTTAACGTTATCTGATCCATCTAAATAGGATTTTAATGTTATCTGATGCATGCATCGGATAAGGCTAAAAATCAGATAATGTTAAGACTTGTGGAACCAAGTCTTAACGTTATCCGAGGTATTACTGTATTGCCAAATTTGAGGTCCAGCATTGGGCTTTGGGTATATGTGGATTTACCTTAAGTCACACATGGCTTAAGGAATCAGGAGGTAGGTTACAATGGTAAACACAAAACTCAGTTAAGAAATTTGGAATGGCATGCTAAGACTTGACCTGTTTGTAATCAACGTAGCAGAGGTGGAAATAAGACTAAGACCAGAAAGATACCCATTTGTGATATGAGCACCAATCTTTGCCAGAAGCCTACTGTGAGCAGGGAATAAAGAAATGATGTAGAGGGTGACCCCCTCTGACCCAGTGGCCAAATGTGGTGTCAGAGAAGTTCTTGGGGACAGGATAGAATATCTTAGCTTTAACTTCTGACTATCAGTAAGAAGTCCCAAAGAAAGAATTTCCACAATTCAGAATGGGAGGAAATTTGTGCACAGACTGAGAAGCCATACATTGATGGTGTTATGGATCATGTCAGTTAGAGAATCCCAGAGAAGAATGAAGAACTCCAAGAGGGTTAGATTTGGCTCTCTGAGGTGCCCCATCCATCCCATTGAGAGATGTTGGGCTTGCCTTCATGGATAATTGGTTCCCACTTATGAGCTTTGGTTCTGAAATGCCATGTTTAGTTAGTTGCCAAGTATTTTGATGGTATCACCTCTAGAATTGGGTTGGTAATAAAGGCAGAATATCAGGAATTGAGGAAATGTCTTGGATTGCTTGGGATTAATGATAAACAAACACCATTTTTTATTATAGCTGTTATCATTACCTATGGGTATGACTCATACCTAGACAACATTGTTTGAAATTAAGAGATGCTGAGTAATGGAAGATTTTGCCACTACATCACACATCATTGTATAGTGTTTTTATTGATCTGAGTGAATAATTTTGTATGTTTTTTCACTAATTATACTTGAGATTTAAGAATTAAATTATGATCTGCTTCCCTAGAATGTCTAACTGTAGAGTTTTCCTTTTGGGTTGAGGATATGATTTCCTCATGTAAGATGTTAGAGATTTCTGGAAGACTTTTTGGGATAATTACAACTTTAGTGCCAAATAGAATAGACTATTCAATCAATAAGATTTACATAAGTGTCAACCTAAAATGTCCTCTTCATTCAATGCATTTGGGATTAATAATGAGTTTCACCCTTTGTATCTTAGCGACATATCAACAACTTCAAGATGTAGCATCAGAGTCCTTTTTTCTTTAAACAAAGTCAGCCATGTGGTCCATGTATAAAACATATGCAGCCCGGTGAAGAGAACTGCAGAATGAACTCACTAAAGGTGTCTTCATTTTAACAGTTTCATGTCTGTCCTAGACATGGAAGAATACCTTGTGCCTGTTACAGTACACAATGGGAAGCTGGTGCAGTTGGGCAAGCATTAAGGTGATAAGGTCAAGTGTCTTCAACCGGGAAATCAACCTGCCTGCACAGCATTCTGGACCTAGTGCAAACTCCATGCCAAAGAGAAGGACAGTCCCACATAGAAATCATTATATCATTCAATACTTGACACTACCAATGCATGGACCAGCATTGCCAGGAACTGTCTGCCCAGGTTGGGGTGCACCTGAACAAACTGGCCTAGATGGGAAAATGTCAAGCTAATCATCCCTGCAATCTAATGTTCCAAATTGAGCAATTCATATAAAATAACCCTTGAGCTGTGAACCTGGTCCATCAAAGGAAGGGAAGCTCCAGCCAATATAGGGAGAATGCCTCCCAGTTGGAAAGATGGCCTCTCCCACAGCAGGACCTCCATCTTATCAGGGTTCAGTTTCAACTTGTTCTCTCTTGTTCCTTCTTCCTGTTAGCAAGACCAGACAGTCTCAAGGCACTGGAATGCAATCCACTTCAGAAAATTAAAGGAGAGATAGAGTTTTATGTCCTCAACATACTGATGACAACAATTTTTCATATCTCTGGATGACGCTTCCCCCACCTCTGCAAATTTCCATAGATAGGGAGAGAATTAACCCCTTCAGAGCCCTAACACAGTTTCCACAGAGTTGAAATGATCTCCCCAAGTTGAACCCTTTGAGTACCTGAGCCACTGCAATATAGGGCCTCCAATTCTTAACCCTGACAGCCTCTCTAAAAGGTCAACAGTAACAAAGCACTGAGAGATGTAAGAACACCTGGTAGGACAAATCCTCCCAGTTAGCCTTCTGGACAATATAATTATGTGATGTGACCAGTGCAGTCTCGATGCCATTATAAAGTCTTAATTACATCTGGAATGGATCCAGACAATTGGTTTCATCCTTTCACCTTCAGAAAATCTGCCACCACCCTCTCAATCACTTATCTTAGGGGGTCCAAACTGGCCGTCGGCCAGTCATGTGGTTTAGTAAGCTGATCATGTGGTTCAGCAGGCCAGTCACATGGTTCCTCCCACCAGAAGCGGAAGTAAAACATGCCTTACAATCTGTTTTGCAATAGGATAGTATACATTTTTAAGCTGCCATTTTCTCTGCTTAAACCAGGGGTGCCCAAACTACAGCCCATGGGCCAGATCCAGCCCCTGATGCCAATTCACCTGGCCCAACACAGCCCTCATTGCTCCCGGAAGCAGAAATAAAATACATCCATATGAGTGCATTTTATTGCCACGTGAATTCACTGTATGTTATTTTTTCCCATTGGTTTCCTGATGTAGCTTAAGTATTTACTGCTTGCGGCTTTTACCTGAGTGAATCTGAAATCCAAGGGAGATTTTCTCAACCTGCTCTATTGCCATCTCCTTCACTGTTTCACCACTTAAAGTTCCTTTGTAAACCATGGAGATGGACAAACTGCAGCACAGGTGGCATTTATGAATGATCGTGTAAGCTACCCAGGCAACCTTCATTACCATCTGGTGAACTGGGCGTTGACAGGAGCACTAACCAGTTCAACTGAAAACCTTCTCAAGGCATCCTGGAAACCTATATGATACAATAGCTTCTGAGGACAGACCATTTTAACCAATCCAGGCTCCACATGGAGGGAGATTATAATCATCATCCGAAATTTCAGAAAGGAATGATCTGGTCATGACAAAGCAATAGACTAGAGATCTATCACCTTCAGATCATGCCAGATCATGACATTGAGCACTAAGTTTAATTATTAGTAACTTCATGATTGTAAACACTAGGCTATTTGAGATTCCATCTGTAAAGATGTTAATTTCCCTGTTGTATAAATCTTTCTCCTCTAGATTTTTTAAGAGAAAAAAAAATCAATGCCACTCTTGCTAACTTAACATCAAAGCATGGAGGTATGAGCTAGCCTGTATTATTTTTACATCTGTATAAGAAGAGGTTTCATTGATTGCAATTGTTAGTTATCACAAAGGGCCACCTCTTCAACAAAAATAACCAGCTAGTAATTTTGTATATCTGTGAAATGTGGATATAGATATGGATGCAGTGACATTGTAAAAGCAACATTTGCTGAAGACTAGAAAAGCAATAGGAAGGCATATGGCGAGCATAAGTTGGATGCAAGCCTGTAGATAACTTACAGGGGGAAAAGTAGAGTTACTATAGGTGTGTATGGTAGCAAAGAGAGATGATCTTGTCATATAGCAAGAATGAGGCATAATTCCTAGATAGTATAAATGTTCTTTTGGTATATGTGTGATCTTGGAAGAAAAAGGCTTTCAGGATGTGAGATAAATCTTCTACAGAAAATCTGTGCCATGAAAGGGACAATAATGAAAAAAAAAGAGGGCAGAATGGAATAGTTGCAATCTGTACAATTTAAAGTATTATCCAGAGTTAAGAAAGGCTCAGAGCTTCAAGTGATACAGCTTAAATAGTGACACACAGCCATTTTTACTTGGAATAGACCACTACATTAGATAAAATTTTGGTCAAGGTTCTGGGCTACCTCCTTGAATTCTGGATGAGCACTTTACAGGAAGAGCCTTCTCTAAAACCATCTATTAAATTCAACAACAGGTTGGAATATTTGTCCTATCATGTGCTCCCAGCTGTCTGTTGGACTTGAAGTGCCAAGAGCCAGGCCCAGTGAATGTGCTCTGTTGTTGAACTATGCTCCTTTCATGCACTTATTCTCTTGACAGCTTTCCAAATCCATGACAACAGTGAAGTAAACAATTTGAGTCTTGTCATTTGGACACACTAGATTGAATAAAATGCAGTCCTCTAAAAGGCTCTGCTCACATGCTCCTGCTTATGTTAATATTATTCCTTTCTCCTGCTACACAACACTTCAACACATTCAGCAGAGTATACTAATCTTTTTTATGGCAATTGCAGTTAGTTGTAGGGTCTACCATGGGAAAAGGGAGAGTAGGAGACTCCTGCCAGTTGTACATGTTTAACATTGGATGATATTCAGCATATGGAATCTCTAATAGTAGGGTAGGCGAGGGGAACTTGGCTGTTGACAGACATTTTATCTGAAACAGTATGCTCATTATTCCAATATAGAATGAATTAAAGGATCAGCCTCCTGCTGAGCTTTTGCAATTATACACACTACAAATATTATTTTGAATACTGAATTTTCTGAATTCTTTCAACAGTTTCTGTCACTTGTACAGTGGAATCTCGAGATACGGAATTAATTAATTCCTAGAGATTTTTCATATCTTGAAAATTTTGTATCTCAAAACATGATTTCCCATAGGAATGCATTGAAAAATCAAATAATGTTTTTCAGAGCTCAGGGAAAAGTAAAAACAAACAAACAACCCTTATTTATTTTTCTGTTCAAAACTCTTTCTAAAGTGGTGAAAAAATGGTGAAAAATTCCCAAGTGCACTTTAGAAAGTGTTTTGAACTTATAAAAGTGTTTTTTCTTACTTTTTTTTCTGAGCTCTGGAAGGTTTTCAATGCATTTCAATGCATATTTGGCATATTTCTGATGGCACCCTCTACCGGCCAGCTCTGGCAGTTGCCAGCTCAGTCCCGACTATCACCCGTTGAGGGGAAGGGGAGATTTTTGGCACTTCTGGGTTGTGGGAAAAGCTTCTGATGGTGTGAAAATGTGACCAAACAAACCCAAAAAATGGAGCAGAAATGCTCCAAACACCCTCCCACCTCCGTGGGAAGTGTCAGAAGACCTCCCAAAAACTTATCTTGAAAAAATGTGTATCTCAAAGCATTATTTTTCTGGGAGTTCCTTTCATATCTCAAGTTTTTCATAAGTAGAGGTGTTCGTAACTTGAGGTTTTACTATATTATCACATTCTTTATCTCCCGTGTTTGCGGAACTTTTGGCCTTCCTGGTGTTGGTGAACCATGACTGCTGTCAGTGATAGCCAATCAATAGTGGAGAATGATAAGACTAGAATCAAACAACAGCTATAAAGCCACATGCTTCCCATTCCTGGTAGTGTATATGCCTTTCATTTGCTTCACACATTAATAAAGTTTTATTATAGCTAGTTGTGCTAATTGATGCTATGGGTATTTTCATGTTTTCTGTTGCATATTTTTCTGTCTTTTTCACACATCCTATCCTTATTCTATTAGAGAAGGGATTGCAACCCAGCATCAAAATTTCAGTTTTGAGTCGTTTGAAAAATATCATATTCATGGCACATTGTCTAAAATAACCACTGTCTGATTAAGCATACAATATTTATTAATATAAGAAAATAACCTTGTGGTGTTTGAACAGTTCCATATAAATCATGAGCAGCCACCAAAAAGAAACTTAAATGTGACTAATGTGCTCAAATATGAGAGCATATACATAAAAAAGGATTGTGTTTATTGTTTAAGTACTTAGGATGTGGTACAAGAACTGTTGATAAGGATAATTTATTTCTAAGTTTCCAAAAACAAGTCATGACTAGGCCAAATAATGGCTGTTTGTATCAGAAGAACCTTGATCAACATTGTCCAATCAGAAAAAAATATTTGCATAGGGTTTCGAAAACCAATGTAGTGGTACTAAAGAGGATCTTTTGCAAAACCTACAAAGGCTTTATTTCCTACTCATAACAGTGGCTCAAGCTAGAAATTAAAGTAAATACCTGTTCTTAAGAATTAGCTCCTGTCCTCTTTGGATGAGACATTACTAGAGATGCACACCTTCACAGTCAAAGTTTTCAATTTTATCCATACTTACCTTACAATAACCATTCACAAAGCAGGCTAAATGTGAGCTGTGAAGTTGAGGGAAACCATGTGCTTTGACAAAAACATGTTTCATCCTTGAGGAAGCACCTTTTCTCAAAAGGCATAGCTATATTTTCTAATTTTATCATACACCCAAATACCTTGCATAATATAATTTAAAGCTAATAACAATATATTGATGTTGTGGAAAATTCATCATCCACACCCACAATTGTGAGAAGTACAGCTGAACTAAAGAGGAACATGGAGTAGGGGTGGCAGATTATGTCATTTTTCTACTATTTAGTTATTGCTGGCACTCTGCATATTCTGGTTTTAAATTTTGATTGGAGTAAAGCTTCCTCTTTTATGTCCATACCAATTGTTTTTTTTTCCATTTGCATTTTTTCAGGGCATTTCTCTCCAAGAGAGGTTATTCCTTTACTTTTCTAGGTTTGCTTTATTCATATGAGGCCCAATCTTAGCATTATCAATACGTGAATTGTTTCTCCATTTCAAGGGCTTGAGTATATTTAGAGGTATTCACAAAAATGTACACAGATATCTTCATACCTCTTAACAAAGAATGTAAACAATTTCTCTGAGATGCTAGCTGATGGGTATTGATGGTTCATGGCTTTCCTTTGATAGTGCTGGCAAGTGTTCAACTTGCTTTTATGTCTGTTATAGGCCTGTTCAGATATGTTCCCCAAATTTGTTCAAGTTTACAAGTGCTCAGGAATATGATTATCTTGTTCCACAAGGGATGCTTTGTGCATATTCCTTTGTACATATTACTAAGCAGTGTCTTAGTGCTTTAAAGAAGAAACAAGTGCATTCCTTTTCTCTGCCATTGCATGCAGTGTTGTCAGAATCCAACAAACTTTGAAACAAGCCAACTTCAAACCATAGTTTATGAAGTTGAACTATTTCCATGAAAAATAATTAAGATGCTGATGGCTTGTACTCTGTATATGGTGGATGTCTCTCACCATTATTTTCATGAGAACACCCTCCACTATTTTCAGAGCAAAGCCACCACTAGTTAAAAGTAAACACAGTAAAGGTTTGGATGAAAGAATGAGGTGCAATTTATTTAAAACATATTTTTCTCCTACATCCATGGATGGAAGGATGATGTGAGCCTGGAGCTGAAGTCAAATAAGGACACATCTTTATTACCGTATACACTCGAGTATAAACTGACCCAAATATTAGTAGAGGTACCTAATTTTGACTTGAAAACCCAGTAAAATAGATTGACCCGAATATAAGCCAAGGGCGGGAAATGCAGCAGCTGCTAGTGAGTTTCAATAATCAAAATACATGCAAATATGGTAAAATTAATTAAATTGTTGGCTCATCTCAATCCGGCATGGTCTTGGGACCCTCATGGTCATTTACCTGAGGATAACCCAAGTCCACTTTTGGGGGCTCATTATTGGGACTAAAAAATGAGGCTTATACTCAAGTATATACCGTAATAAATTCAAGAAGAAAATACAGTAAGAATTTAAATAACCCCAAATTGCAAAACCCAGTGTGAGCACCTGAAGGTAAAACTGTAGTAAAGTAAGAATATACCTTGTGTCATTATACCAATGATACCATTATACATTATAACATTATACCAAGTTGTTTCTTTTCAATGTATGTGAAATATTCAAGAGGTTTACTATTGCCACCCCACAGCAAATATCCATATTTGAGCAGATATCTGAAACTTCCTTAATCCAAATCCAACACTTAAATGATGCATCATGCCAACTCCCTGAAAATAATGCAGCTTTTATGATTGTTGACACCACACTGGTTCAAATGACTCAAAAAGGATGTTTGTTCTCCACTCACCATGAAGGTGAGCCAAGGTAGCATCCTTCCTGCCTGCAGTCCCTACTGGACAGCATTTTGAAGGACCATGTCTCAAGGGCCCTCAACTATATAAGCAAAATTACCCCTGAACAATTTAGAGTAAATTTTAAAAAGAGCATTCAATATACTAGCAGATTTGGAAAACACAACAATGGCCACAGGATTTGAAAAGATCAGTATACGTTCCAATCCCAAAAAAGGGCAATGCCAAAAAATGCTCAAATTATTGAACAATTGTGCTCCTCCCACACACTAGCAAGGTCATGCTCAAGATAATACAGGACAGGATTCAGCAGCACTTGGAGAGAGAACTACCAGAAATACAGGCTAGAGCAAAGCTGAATGCCATGGAGGAAATTTCTCACTCTTCCAACAAGGCCATGCTGGGGAAGGAGATAGGAAGAAACATGTTGGTCTCATGTTTACTGTAACACATTATTTGAATATTAAACCATGATTTATCTGAGTAAAGCAAAGCAAAGCAACCACACTTATATACCACCCTAGTGCATTTCTGCGCAGTTCACCAGTCAGTTAGCATTTAACCCCCAACATGGTGGGGATGGAAGGCTGGGTCGACCTTTTTTCTGGTCAGGATTGAACTCACAACCTTTTGGTTGCAATACAGCAGTTTAACCACTGCACACCCAGGACTCCTACAAGTAAGTACAGATACTACATATCTTAGGTGGCTGCTGATGTGCAGTGTTGTTGTGTACTTGTTTCATGTTCTGTTCAGCACAGTCCTCAAGGAACTGACTAGAGCCTCAATAAACAATAAGCAGTACAAACCACCACCACCCTCTCCACAGTTCTATACTATGTGTTCAAACTGGCAGTGTAAATGTGCAGTTTTCACTTCATGAAGCCTACACAGAAACCTCTATGTGCTCTCAGATCTTCCCCAGGGAGTCTACTTCAGAATCATATCTATCAGAAGAACAGCAGGTGAACATCAGATTTAAGGCCTTTGTGTTGTTTATACTCTCCCTGTGACACTGTGAAGATGCACCAGGCTTTCTCTTTGCTCTTGACTCTGGTATGAATGTTTCTGATCAAGAAGACTTACTTTATTCATTCATTCATTCTTCAAATTTCTATTTCAGGAAAAAAGAAGTAATCAAAGTCTCTTAAGTAATAGAACTCACTCAGTTCGACTAGTTTTGCTGATGTGTTTAGAAGGTACATCTTACTGCATCATGATTTTGATACATCTTGATACACAGAATATTTTGATATGCCTTTTAAGAAATAATTGTTTTTGCTCTATGAGTCTAACTGAGAATTATAGTGGAGGCTGCAGCTGAGAAACAGGATTTAAACATGTCAGTAAGCGAGTGGCAATAAACAATCTTCTCTAAATCCTACTACATGGTGTTTTTACAGATTCTGCTGTTGTTCTGGCATTGCAAGCAATGCAACAGGAATTCTAGACAGTGAGTGGGATAGAAAAGACAAGGGACTGGAATGGAACAGTGCAAACACTGATATTTTCAGCGTGTCTGCATTCAGTCTAGCATAAGAAGTGACAAAGCTAACAGAAAATTTTCATACTGACTTGGATAATTGTTGGATCCTATGCTGATCTGAACCCAGGGCCCCAACGGCTCATGTAAAGTGTCTAACTAAACTGGACTCTCCCCTTCCACTCCTAGCTTTTCGGAGCCTGAATTTTGAATGTGTTTGTAAGCAGCTTTGAGAAGGCTGAGATGCTAGGATGTCAGGATATAAATCATTTAAGGAATAATAACATGGGCTCAGGTTTGCTGTTCAGTGCACGCATCTACAAAATAAATTACTGCAATGTGAGCATTTAATCAAATGGAGTTGTGTAAACATTGGCACTTGCCTCTCACCAAAATGCTCAGACTCGCAGTTAGTGATAGAAGTGCTATAATGTGGAATGCTTGCAAACATTCCAAAATGTTCATTGGCAAAGTCAACAATAAAATGTCAACAAACAGTGCTTGTTCAATCTGGGAAATGCTATGCCTGTTTGGCTAGACGTAAACCTCAAAATCAGTGAAGAGATGGGAACAGATGACTGAAAAACATGGAACCAGAAATTTTGAATATAAATTCTGTCATTTTCTTTTTATGGATTTCAGGACAGCTTTCTTGTGCTTTCCAATGATGATCTACATATTGGGTTATGAACGAGTGATTCTAGCTGTATCACAAGACAGCAACCTGAACCTGATGAATTTATAATTCAGAAGTTGTTCACATTCATTTTTCACTTCTGTTAATTCATGAGATTTTTACCATTACTATGATATGCTAGAAGTCCTAATTACATATACAGTGGTACCTCGCTTAAAGAGCATAATGCGTTCCACAGGATTGCTCTTTAAGCAAGTTTGCTCTTTAAGCGAAACACCATTGTAAGTGACCAATTGTGGGGTAATTGTGAAACCCCGATTTATTTGTTAAGCGAGTTTTTTGTGGGTTTTATTTGTTAAGTGAAGCGAACATTCTGAGAAAATTCTGCTCTTTAAGCGAGTTACTCTTTAAGCGAGGCACTCTTTATGTGAGGTTTGACTGTACTGTACTCTCATTCTCTCCCTATCTCTTTCTCACACCCTTACCTCTTTGAATGAGTGCTTCTTCACTGGAATTAACTCAATCACAATTGCCCTCTTGTCATCCAATTGAAGAAGAGAAATGCTCCCATTCGGTGGTGGGCTGTCAAAAAATTTGCTACCCCACTGTGGGCAGAGCCGGCATTGTGGGCGGAGCCAACATCATGATGTCATGATGTCATGACATCATGGTCAGAGCCAACATCATGATGTCATGATGTGGGCGGAGCCAAAGAAAAAAATCAATAAAAATTCAATAAAAATACACATTAACATTAAAATAATCAACCCACCCACCCCAAACACAAACCCATCACTTACCTGGTCTGGGGTTGGGAAGCCCAAGTCAGCACACCTGCTGATCAAATGCAATTGTCAGCACACCTGCTGTACAAATGCAATGTTAGCGAAAATTAATCTGAACACATTTCTAATTAACCGGTATGTTCATTGGACAAGAATACTAGGCTTCTACAAAGAAAGTTTGCTACGTGTATTAACCCAGTGTTTCCCAACCTTTGGTTTTTGGACTTCAATTCCCAAAAGCTTATGTCAATTCCGAAAAGCACAGATCAGCCAAAGTCCTGGCTTAGATTTCTGGGAACTGAAGTGCAAAAAACAAAGTTGGGAAACGTGGCATTAACCCAATAATCTTCCATCTGAAACTTGTTGATTTAAGCTATTTTGTCTATTTAATAATGATTTGTGATTTCTAAAATTTAAAAAAAAATGATGGTTCAATTGATTTGATATAATATTGCTTGTTTCAGTCTCTGTAAATTACAGGGTGAACTCTGGTTGCAGGGCAGGCTACAAACTAGGAATCCATGTGGATGAGCTCATATTTTGGGGGCAATGCACCATTCCCTTGTATAAGGACTTAGATTCAGTCTTTGGAACCTGTATTTAAAAGACAAAAGGATTCTAGTGTTAACTTTCCAACCCAGTATTTTAGAGAGTTGCTTCTGTTAGTTTGAGAAGGCAATGCTGGACTGGGTGGGACAATGATACATCTAAGAATGTGTGAGAAATCTGTTCCTATGAGGTGTGCCTTTAAAACATTTTAAAAGACAAACACACAACAAAATAGGTTGCAAGGTCAGAACCATCTATAATAAACACAAATTCTGATGCAGTTTGTAGTTGGAAATGAATGTGTTTTCAAGTATACAATGCATGGCACAAAATGTAAAAAAAGGTGACAACATGCACACATTTTAAAAATGCACAGAAATACTGTTTGCCATCCTAATATGCAAGCATAAATGTTTTAGTTAGTAATGGCTATATTCTCAAATATGTCCCTCCAAAAATGCACAGAAAAATAACATACTTTTCTGTTTCTGCTAAAACAAATCACTGCATAACTGGCACAGATTTGGAGGAGGGGGAAAAGAAGTCATCTGTGGAAACTGGCTTGACTGATCTGCCCATCCCCAGTCATAACTTGGTATCAAGCAGCTTTATATAATCCAATTCTTTCAATTTTCAACTTTGCATCAAACAGTAGGTGGTCTAATTAAAATAAAAGAGAGGAAACAGTTCTGTGTATAGGCTGTTCTAGTTTTGCTTTCACATTATTAGGAAGACGGCTTTTCTGTGAGAAGAAATTGGCTTCACTGCCAATTATGTGTGTGTTTAAAGCTATGTAAAACTGGCTTGTCACTTCAAGGGATGTTTTCTCATAGCTTCTCACATGCATATGAAAGCAACATTAGCCTTAGTTACTGCTCTTTATTGTCTCTCCCCACCTCTCACTCTTTCTTAGATTACACTTTGAGCTATCAAAATCCACTCTTTTAGACTTATTTAAGAGTATTGATGGAATTTACCCTGCATCTCTTCTGGTGCTGGCTGACTTATCTGCAAATCACCTGTTCCATTACTGAGGTCATTAATCAGCCTGAGGCTACATGCATTAGGAGGAATTTTGGGGGCAGAAAAAGAGAAAATATGAACAGCTCCTTGAAAAAACCCATTACCATCAGATTAGCTCTCATTCTCTACAGGCACACCAAATTACCCTGAAGTAATAATTATAATACATTAGTGCAGCTTTAATATCCAATAAGCACTGTCTGTTTAAGTGATTGCAATCTCACCATGGCTCAGAGAACAATAGATCTTGGTACTGGTGAGAAGGAACCTGTGTGGAATTAAAAGATAGATCATAAAAAATTCATTATTGTTAGAAAATGGTTACAAAAATATGCCCTGCAACTTCCCCTGTTGCTATTTTTATGGACTAACTTCCATCTGCAAAATGTTTTCTCTGATAAATAGGCACTGGGCATATTGTCATTTATATGTAGATAAACACTGGGGTTTCTCACACTGTTCTAGCACTAGAATATTCATTTGATGCTCTGTACCTACATTTATACATACAGCATGGATGATCAAATGGGCAAATGGGCCTCATAAAAATTGTTCAAATCTGTCATATTTTTGTCCAGCTGAATACTGTTTTCTGTTCTCCCTAAGTTTCTTAAAATGCCTCCCTTCAACAAGTACTTTTAGACTCAACTCTTCACTGCTTTAAAGGCATCTTAGTACTTTTTCCAAACCATGGATTTGCACAAGCTTGAGGTCACTTCCTCCATGTGATTGGATACTGGCAATTTGGCAGCATAAGGCTTGCAACTCGGATAATGAATTTACTGTTGGCATATCAAATACTACCATGTCATACTTTGGAGGAGGTTGCCAACTTTGAATGTTTCCTTAAGAGAAATAATCCTGAAATGAAGAATGGAGCATAGTGAGGAGGAAAGCTGTTAATGCATTAGCTGTTAACATATCAAAATGCTTTTCTACCCCGGAAACCATTTAAGAAGGGTATTGTGTAACTGTAATTTGAAGATGTCCAGCTAATTCTATCTTCTCTTTAGGCTGCATATTTATATCTAACCAGGGGTGGGATTCAAATAATTTAACAAGCGGTTCACCGAACTCAACAAAAAAATAGGTATTGGTTCTATTGAACTGGTGCAAACAGGTTTAATCCAACATTGCTTACCTCTCTATCATAGTAGAGTGTTGATGGGTAGTGGCTTTGAGGAGTCTCTCTAGGATGGTCTATTTCCCCATCACAGTTCATTAGGAGATAAGTAAGACAGCAGTAGCAGGAGGGGTCCTTTCAGGGTCCCAGGAAGAGGAAGATAAGGAAGGCAATTCCAGCTTAGAAGTGCTCATGGCAGCAGCTGGGTGGTGAGCAGGGTGGTTTCAGTGAGCCAGCCTGAGAGACGATCATCTGGTGCTCTCGCAGTATAGGGGAGGTCACTGAAGATATAACATAATGACAACAAACACAAGTCA
Source organism: Furcifer pardalis (assembly GCA_030440675.1). Lineage (NCBI taxonomy): Eukaryota > Metazoa > Chordata > Lepidosauria > Squamata > Chamaeleonidae > Furcifer > Furcifer pardalis. The sequence continues at coordinate 133,417,576 of CP126891.1, forward strand.
CCCAAGGTATAGCACAATGGGTCTGTACTTGTTGCCAGTACAGTAATACCCCGGATAACGATTGCACCGGATAACACTAAAACCGCATAACGACGACAAATTTGGGGGGAAGATTTGCATCAGAGAATGTTCTTTCTAACATTATCTGATGCATCATAATAAAGAAGTAAAGGAGGCCAAAGCTCCTCTCCCTCCCACTTCCTCCCCCACCCCCAGCAATGGGGGCCCGTACTGCCAAGAGAATCCAGCCCAGCCCTGGCCCTGCTTACCTTACATTACTGAATCGATTACTGTATGGTTATTTTCTTTGTATTAGATATGAATTGTATTTTGATTATGGACTGTATTTTGATCATATTGTGTTTACATTTATGTTGTTGTACTATGCTGTGATTTTGTATTGTTGATCTGTTATACTGTATTGTTTTCGATTTTATGATGTAAGCCGCCCTGAGTTGGTTTTCACCAAGTAGGGCGGCATATAAATCGAAATAATAATAATAATAATAATAATAATAATAATAATAATAATAATAATAATAATAATAATAATAATAATAATAATAATAATAATAATAATAATAATAATAATAATAATAATAATAATAATAAAGCCACCACAGCTGCTGCTCCCACCAGGTTCCCCAGGCAGCCTTTTGCACTGGAACTCATGGCTGGCCCAGGCAAGGGTAGCGTGCATGAGCCTCACCCATGTAGAGTCAGCCTAGCTGCTCTTTGCTCCTTGCTCCGACTGAGCCAGGACCAGCTGATTGCAAAGCACAGAGCTATGCCTCATGGCAGGCAGAGGCAGCCGAGTGCGGATGCAAGAGATCAGAAAATGGAGAGGAATGGTTGCCAAGGCAGCAAGAGACGCATGCATTGGATAAGGCTGAAAATCGCATAACGTTAAGACCTGTGGAACCAAGTCTTAATGTTATCCGATGTATTACTGTATTAGACAATACAACAGGATGCAACACATTTGTTAAAAGTAAGATTTCTGGCCACTGAAAGAATTTCAGTAATAGTTCCAATGCTAAATTCTTTGGAGTGCTGAAATGAAAATATCCTTGTTCATACATAAACTGAACAAACATGAAGGGATCCCAGTGAAGTGTCCTGCATTTCAAACACAGCAGGGTTTTTTTTAAAATTAGTCAGCATGTGACTAGATGAAATCATATATTTTTATCATAATAATGCAGAAGCATTTGTATGAAAAAAAAGTAGTTCAAATTCCAAAGGAATAAGTGGTGTGCAATGGATCATTTAATGTTGTGTGTGATCTGAATTATTTTGATCTCTTGGATGAATTGGACAGTAGTGTGTGTGTATGTGTGTGTGTTTAAGAAATGCTTTAAATGCAGTAGCACAGCTAGTAACATTTATTTATGAATGAGAAAACAAAAAATAGTCAAACAGTCAACTTCCAGAATCAACATCAACCTAGAAATGTGCATTGATAAAAAGTACAAGTAGTGATTTGTAGAAATTGACTGTGACTGCACCTATCAAACAATTGGTGATGGATGACATTTTGTATGCTTCTCAGAATGTGCCTATTGTTTCACAATTTCAAAATTGACAAAAATGTTAAGAGAGATCATTTGCACATTCAATACCTAGTAAAATGCACGTATTGAGCAAAAAGCATTCAATTTTGATGCAGATTTATATAAACTATAAAATGTGCACTTTTATTCAAGGGACTTCTCAGTGGTTGGTTCCTGACTATGTAAATCTCTTCTAGTTGAAGCGATTTCCACAGTCACAGGTTCAATAACACAGGTCTTCAAAAAATAAATAAATAAATCAACTGCATAGGATATTTTTGGTAAATTTTATGTTTTCTAGTGTGCTGAATCAAAAAATGATCTCAATTTCCCCCATCATGTACAGTTGTTGTTTTGTTTTGTTTTTGCAAAATATGAGGGTTTTGCATAAAAAACCATAAGTGATGAAAAAATCACTATTTTATTACAACGAACTGAACATATTATTTCTTATAATTAAACAAACAATTTCTTCTAAATATGTACTTAACATTCTGTCAGGAAATGAACCTATTTCCTAAGGCTTGAAATTGCCAATTTTCAAATAGGCCTCAGAAAAATCCATTTTTCTCTCTCTGAGCCTCAAGGCTGTGTAACAGCATGTTTTTCAACCATGTTTTTCAGTATTTCTTATCTTTCGTAAGCTAGCAGAGCAATGTTATGACTAGCCCCAGTGCATCCTGTGTGCACGTGTATAAACAATGTACTGTTGTTTTGAGAAAGTTTTCTCTTTGTTATGTGATTGGCTAAGCTGTCCCACCTGACTGGAAATTCTCCATTTTGGAGAGAAGAAGGAGTTCGTCTCTGTTTCTTCATGGATTAAGACCTGTTTTTGATTAGAGAGCTTTTGTTTCTGCATCTCTATGGGCTAGCATTCTTTAGCCTAGGAGCTAAGCATTTTTGCTCCTTAAAGATGGTTACCTAGATTTGCCTGTGGACTTTATTGGACTGACTTATGCTACTGACTTTTATGCTTTATGAACCTGATCAATAAATCTTCATCATTTTTCTGAACAACGTGTCTTCATTGGACTAAAAAGGGTAAGAGCTGCCTTTCACACACACAAATCTTTGAACACGCTACCCAAATAAAAACCCCTTAAGAGCTGATAAGCAGCTGAGAGTTGGATCTCTGTTCTAATTAGCCGTCCAGCTCGCCCTGTGTAGGTTTGTTTTGGTTTCCAGGGGTTTTCCAGAAGTGTAGGGGCCGGCTGGATTGTGACATGGAGGCAGCGGTGGGACGTCGCGCCTCTTGAAGAAGTTTTTTTTGTGTGTGTGCATGCTCTCAATCTCTGCCCAGCAAGAAGCAAGCTTCGTTTGTTTGGCTGAAAGCCTGCGTGTGTGCATCTGCAGCAGCGACGGCTGAAGAAAGTGCCTGTGTTTTGGAATGTTTTGTTTTCCTGAGATAAGGGTGCTGAAAGGAAAGCAGGATCGCAGCTGTTTGCTTCTTCGTTTTGAGTTTTGAGTCGGATTCTCAAACTCCCAGGGCCGAGGGCCGTTTCCAGTGCTGGCAAGACTGAGACGTCTTCCATGCCTACAAGATGGAAGGTAAGCCAGTGGCTGATGAATGTACCCCCTCACCACAGTTAGCACCCCAAGACAGACTCCATTCCAGATGGGATCTTGGAGAAGGTGCCCAGATGATGTTTAGCCAGAACGAAGGGCCCAGGGTGGGTGAAGCTTGTCCAGATGACTTCTGAGACTTCCCCAGACGCCCAGCAAGCCCCAAGCCCTAAGTAAGACTCTTTTGTGTTGAATTGGGGTCAAAACTCCACAGAGTGCCTATTTCACTCAGAAGCAGTTCCCTGAAGTAATTTTCCCCCAAGGCCAAGAAGAGGGAGTGGAACCCTTCAGAAAAGATTTATTTTCCTGCATTGAAGTTCCTAGTTGCTGATTACATGTGCTGTTTGGTCTTTGAAGACCTGGAAAGGTTGCAAATTGCCTCATTGTGTTTGAAATACCAGCGTAAAGGTGGAAGAGCTCCAACGGACTCCTCCACGTGTCCAAGGAAATGTTTTGCTAGAGTGGGTGGGCCAGAGCCACCACTCTGAAAAGTGTTATCTACAGGCTGTTACACTACGCTGTTTTGGTCAGCTAGTGGGAAGTGGGAAATAATTGCCGGATGCAGTGTTTCCCTGAGTTTTACTACCCTTCGAGAAAGCCAAGAGCTGAAGAAGGGAGTAGTCCGTAAAGATGGCTGTGGGAAGCCCAACTAGCGGTTTCAGCAATAGCAGAGGCCAGATCCAGATCCAGATTCCCGACGTACTGAGGAGAGTGAATGGAATTCTGCGCGCTCTTGAGTTGAGAAGCTAGTCAAGCCATCAATTCTGTTGCCTGTTTAGTTCCCAAACCTCACAGGGATGAGAGTGCGGGGTTGTTTGATTAATTCCTTTGGACTGTGTTCTGATTAATATCTTAAAGGTTGTTTCTTGAGTTTGTTTTACAACTAGGAGATGCACATGTTCCTGACGTCTGAAAGAAGAGCTGATAACGGAACTCTGAGTGGACTTTGTTCAACTGGCTGTTTAATTGTTTGCAGGTGCAACATCGAAGAAGACGAAGAAGGGGGGAAATGTTATTGTTTCTTGCTAATCATCTGTTTATTTTTCCAGAGGCTCGTACAAGCGGCCTCTGTGACATGTGTGGTGTTACTGACCTGTTTCCTGATTTAAAGGTTGTTCTGTTTGGGCAAAATGTGTTTTGGAAAGGGAAAACCTTTGGTACCTGAAAATGCCCACGTCTTTTGTTCCAGCTAGGTTTTATACCTGAGTTTGCTTGCAATGCAGAATGTAACTTATGTAACGTGTACCTCCAGTAACTAAAACTGGAAGAAGCTTTAACGCTTGATATCCTACATATATAAGGGATAGCTTGTTTGCTCAATTGCTTTGCTCACATTAGTAAATAATGCCTTTTGGTAAAGTCAAACCCCCGGTTTGCCTTTCCAGAAAGGAGGGCGTGTCAGGAAATGAACCTATTTCCTAAGGCTTGAAATTGCCAATTTTCAAATAGGCCTCAGAAAAATCCATTTTTCTCTCTCTGAGCCTCAAGGCTGTGTAACAGCATGTTTTTCAACCATGTTTTTCAGTATTTCTTATCTTTCGTAAGCTAGCAGAGCAATGTTATGACTAGCCCCAGTGCATCCTGTGTGCACGTGTATAAACAATGTACTGTTGTTTTGAGAAAGTTTTCTCTTTGTTATGTGATTGGCTAAGCTGTCCCACCTGACTGGAAATTCTCCATTTTGGAGAGAAGAAGGAGTTCGTCTCTGTTTCTTCATGGATTAAGACCTGTTTTTGATTAGAGAGCTTTTGTTTCTGCATCTCTATGGGCTAGCATTCTTTAGCCTAGGAGCTAAGCATTTTTGCTCCTTAAAGATGGTTACCTAGATTTGCCTGTGGACTTTATTGGACTGACTTATGCTACTGACTTTTATGCTTTATGAACCTGATCAATAAATCTTCATCATTTTTCTGAACAACGTGTCTTCATTGGACTAAAAAGGATAAGAGCTGCCTTTCACACACACAAATCTTTGAACACGCTACCCAAATAAAAACCCCTTAAGAGCTGATAAGCAGCTGAGAGTTGGATCTCTGTTCTAATTAGCCGTCCAGCTCGCCCTGTGTAGGTTTGTTTTGGTTTCCAGGGGTTTTCCAGAAGTGTAGGGGCCGGCTGGATTGTGACACATTCCATGTTCACTCTTTTTGTCTGTGAAACCTTTTCTTCTTCTCTTTTATGCTCCTCTAAACACACTTTCACTTTCCATTTTCTGTTTCCCATTTGAGCATCAACAGTAATCAGTTCGCTTATTGAAATTCCATCTTCCTTGGTAGCGTATCTCGATATCATGGACATCCTGGTGAAATCTTTCACCCTGCTCTTCACTGAAGGCTCCCAAGTTTTCAGGAAAATAGTCAACACAGGAGTGTAACAAATGAACTTTTAAGCTCATCTTGCATCCTTCAGCTTTATACACATTCAACATGCGTTGTACAATGGTTTTGTAGTAAGGGTCTTTAGTAATCCCTAAAAACTTGTGAACTATGTCTTTGAAAGAGTCCCAAGCTTCCTTTTCTTTTTCTCCCATTGTTTCTAAAAAGAGGGGGTTGGATAACAGTTTTCATATGTCTGGGCTAGTTTTGGGAACATGGAACATAGATAACTGAAACATCCCCCATATTTTGGCAGTGCTTTAACAAACTGCTTCATAAGCCTTAATTTAATATGAAGAAGTGGGAATAAAACCTTTTCTGTTGGAACCAAGGTTGTATTAATGACATTTTTTTTCTGACAGGGATTAAGGCGTCTCAAAGTGGCCAGTCAGTTTTTGTCTAATGGAGGTATCTGGCTTGACTGTCCCACAAACATAGGTAGCAGGGATATTTTGTATAACCTGCCTGCTGGCCTAACAATATGGTTAGTATTTTAAAGTTTCCACAAACCATCCAGCAATGTTCTTGATATTTGATTTTGTCAAGAATCATAGTTAAATCACTATAATTTCATCCAAATGCACCGAGTGTCCTATAGAAAGTGATGCAAAAGTATTTCCATTATGCAGCAAGACTGTTTTGAGGCTTGTTTTAGATTAATCATTGAATAGGTGCGACTCAGATTAATCATATTCTATTTCAAAGCACTTCATTAGTCCTCGACTATCACTACAATAAACGAGATTTCCATCTCTGGAGAAAAACAGAGTGAATTATTTCTCTCAGTGCCTGTACCACATAAATGATGTTCCAGGTGACAGCAGGTTTTTATTTGATAGTCTTGACCGTAGCAATTCAGCTGAATCTCTCTCTCTCTCTCTCTCTCTCTCTCTCTCTCTCTCTCTCTGTGGGTGTGTGGGTGTATGAGAGAGAGAGGACAAAGAGAGAAAGCACATCCTTAAGTCCTGCATTTTAATACTGTCTTGTTTCTAATTGTTGAACAATGTATATGCAATATTCTCCCTTGCCCCTCCTAAAAAAAATCTGGTTCCTAGTAAATTATGCAATTAATCAATTTATTATTATAGTCAAAGACCAGAACGGAATACAGACAAAACATTAACAAGATTTAATATACTGTGTTGGGACTACAAAACGGATTGCAGAATACTCTAGTCTATCTCAACCAAATATATATCATGTAAAAATCACAATATTTGATTAGTACAATAAAAGGTATGATATTAAAAGGTATGATAAAATATAATATCATCTAAGCTTTTTGTTGTTGTTGTTGTTCAGTCGCATAGTCGATTCCGACCCTCTGCGACCCCATGGACCGCTGTCCGCCAGGCACCTCTGTCCTCCACCATCCCCCTCAACTCACCCAGCTCCGCGCCCATTGCCTCTACAACACCATCCAGCCATCTCATCTTGGGCCGTCCCCTTCTTCTTCTGCCCTCGACCCTTCCAAGCATCAAGGCTTTCTCAAGTGAATCCTCTCTTCTCATTTGATGTCCAAAGTACCTTAGCTTCATCTTTACTATTTGACCCTCCAATGAGCAGTCAGGTTTGATTTCCTCTAAGATTGACCTATTTGTTCTCCTTGCTGTCCAGGGGACTCTCAAAACTCTCCTCCAACACCACATCTCAAAGGCGTCTATTCTTCTGCGGTCAGCTTTCCTAATGGTCCAGCTCTCACAACCATACATTGCCACAGGGAATACCATTGCTTTGACCACACGAATTTTTGTTTTCAATGTGATGTCTCTACTTTTCACTATGTTCCCCAGGTTTCTCATTGCTTGCCTCCCAAGAATCAGTCGCCTTTTTATTTCATGGCTGCAATCCCCATCTGCAGTGAGCTTAGATCCTAAGAAAGTAAAATCTGTCACTGCTTCTACTTCTTCCCCATCTATTTTCCACGGACTGATAGGGCCTGTTGCCATTATCTTGGTTTTCTTGATATTGAGTCTCAAGCCAGATTTTTCACTTTCTTCTTTCAACCTAATCAGGAGCTTCTTTAGGTCCTCCTCACTTTCAGCCATTAGGGTGGTATCATCTGCATATCTCAAATTGTTGATGTTTCTTCCAGCAATTTTGATCCCAAATTGTGATTCCTCCATCCCTGCATTGTGCATTATGTGTTCTGTGTATAAGTTGAATAAGCAGGGTGACAAAATGCAGCCTTGTCTTACTCCTTTTCCTATTCCAAACCACTCCGTCATTCCATTTTCTGTCCTAACTGTTGCCTCTTGATTCATGTACAGATTTCTCATGAGGCCTATAAGGTGTTCCGGTATTCCCATCTCTTTAATTACTTGCCACATTTTGTTATGGTCGACACAGTCAAAAGCCTTAGTGTAATCAATGAAACAGAAGTAGACTTGTTTCTGATATTCCTTTGTTTCTTGCAGTGGATAAAAATACTAAGGCTATTAATAAAATAGTATATCAGAAAACAAAAACAAAAAGTAATAAAACTAAAACACTGTAGCACTTTAAAGACTAACTGCTATATTTTTATTGTTAGCTTTCGTGGATCAAGTAAATTTCTTCAGTAAAATAGTAATATCAATAAAATAGCAATATCTACAGTTTAAATATTTTTACAAGGAATAAATTGCAGAATGTTTTTGCCTTTACCTGAATCCCTTCCCAAAAATTGCCATAACTGTGCTAGTTAACAAGCCATTTTATCATTCATTAATTTCACCCCCCCCCCAACTGTTTCATTAGTTAAACAAGCAGGTTCATTCTATTTTCAGGAAGGTGCCATTTCTAATGCTAGTGAATTTGTTTCACCATCTGAATTCCCTCCTCACAGTTTAAGGTATTATTTCCAACTGTGACCACACCCCACACACACCAGCCTGTATATATTTTGTGGTGTACTGCAATGTGCAAGTAATGTATGAGGCAGTTGCTCAACTCTGTACTTTGGTTTACCCCAGTATTGATTTATGAAATTCAATGTGATTCCATTACTGTGTAAAGAGATTAATATTTTCTTAATCCTGTCAGTTTTGCAGTTTGATTTATATTTCACACAAATGTGCATAGGTGAAGGTTTCCCTTATTTTTCAACCTGATAGATTTAAAGTCACAGTGTCAGATAAGGATCTAAATAAAAAATATGAGTGGCCAGACCTATATCTCTTCCAGTAGTCAGTGACATAACATACTGGTTTCAGAATAAATAGGACTTAGATCAGGAAGAATATGATTGCTTCAAAAAAGGGCCTTGAAGCAGATTGGTATGAAACTCAAACCATACCCCAAATAGGTATGTTCATATCAAGAAAAACTGAGCCAGCCCTTTCAAACGATAGGGTTTTTACTTTCAAACTATGTTTTTCTTTAAGAAAAGAATACTTCTACATATATAGAACTCATGTTGTACTGCTGCTAATTGAGGATCAAGTTACTTGACAGACTGTCCTCATCCACACCAACCTGATTGCCTTCTGAGGTAGTCTACCACTGAGAACAATCAGTTCACAACCTTTTTGGTTGAAGTACAGGAGTTTTAATCAGTGGTGGGATGTCAACATTTTTACTATCCCACCGTGATGTCATCACAGTATGGGTGGAGCTAATGTCATGACATCATGATGTTGTGGGCAGGGCCAAAGAAAAAATAAAAATAATAAAAAATAAAATAAAAATCAGCACACACACACCCCTCAACTCACACACCCACAACACAAACCCATAAATAAATTTTAAAAAATACATTAAAATACACCCACCCACCTCAAACACAAACCCGTCACTTACCTATTAGTGTAACTGCCTGGGCAGCACCATGTTGCAAGATGGATATGGTCATCGTACCAGTTCTCCAGGATAATATGCCTTAATGTAAAAGTAAAACAGCTGTACCTCCTTAAGGGTTCTCCAATTGGAACAGCAATTGGAACAGCACTGGTGTAGCTTATTGATGAAGTAACTCCAAGACTATGCTTAAAAACCCCAAGCCAGGCTTCCAGGCCTTTTTAGGAACTGTGGTAGTATGTCAATATAGGTAAAGGTATTAAATACACATTAAAATACACACTGACACACCACACCCAAAGGTGAGTCACTTACCCTGGGGAGCAGGCTGTAGGGAGCTTCAGGCTAACAGCTTATCTTCCTCCTCCCCGCTTGGGAGGACAGCAAGGTGGCCATGCATACGCGCCAAGCACTGTAGGTGTGCATGCACATCAAGTGCTTGGCGCTCATGTGCAGTGGGGGAAACCAGTGAAAAGGTAAGCCCTGAAGGTGGTTCCCCCCAAAAGCTGCTACTGGTTCTCTGGGACAGTGGGAAAATTTACTACCGGTTCTGGTGAACCGGTGCGGACCTGTTACATCCCATCACTAGTTTTAACCACTGCATCACCAGGGCGCCTGGTGAGTTGGAAATTATTTGAGTTTCAGCCATGAAGGAATACTAATGTTTGTGTTCAAGGTTTATTTACTATTTTAAATTCACTGATATCCTGAATTTTCTGTAGCATTGTGTTTGATGGACTCTTAGAAGTAACCTAGAGAGGACTGCACTATTTAAAATGGCTTGTATTTTTTAAAAAACTAGAAATAAGTACAACCACAAATACACCAATACAAACAAGCTATAGGGACATTCATTAATGTTTTACAGTGTTCAGTACCCACATACTTTGATGAGAGTGAGCTAGCTCTACCCCTTGTAACTTTTCTAATTACAGAAATGCATCTCTGTTTAAAGATAGAGGTTGATGTACTGAACTCTGAAAAAATTGGTTCTTGCTCTCATAGCAAGGCACTTCAGTTACAAGCAATGTCCTCCAGAAATTGTCTTTTGTTGATTAAAGGAAAAAGTAAGGATGCAATTACAAGTTAAAAGTAAAAAAAATCATACATTGAGAGGGAGAAGTCAGATGAGCCAAACAAGCCGAGGTAACTGTCTGGCCCACCCCCATACCTGTCCCGCCAGCCAGGTCTTAACCCCTTTTCTAAAGGGCAGCAACTCTGACTAGAGACGTAACTCAATTGGCAGGAGGTTCCACAGGGCTGGGGTAGACACAGAGAAGGCCCTCCTTCTAGTGCTAGAGAAGTGTGCTTCTCTAGCTGATGGTACAACCAGAGAGCCTCTCCAGTCTGCTCTGGTGGGATGGACAGAAGTTCTTGGGGTGATGCGGTCTCTTAAGTATCTTGGCCCACTACCATGTAATAGCCAAAAATTAGGGAGGTAGACTTGAGAAGTCCACCTGTTCAAAATGTTTTGACTTCTTTTCCCCTTAATCTCTTATAATAAGCTCCAGTCAGGCTAACATTACAAGAAACAAATTTATCATATAGGTTTGTGTTACTTCATATTTGTTTGTCTGGCTGGATATTCTGCTATGGTATTGGAGTAGCAGCCAGCAACTCAACACCGAGTGTTGGATGGTGGTAAATAACCTGACTTCCCTAAGGGGTCAACAGCTACTGTCACTTGAGCCCCTTTTGATGGGGTGATGGCCCACTCAGTGGAGGAAATGCCACTGGAAACCATCATATTGAGAGTGGCAAAATGAGCAGAGGAGGAACTATTTCACTATTCTGATTCCCAATGGTCATGGAGGCAGAAGAGGCACACCTTGTTGATTTCTTCAAGGCTGCATCAGTCCATTGATGTTCCAGTGTTAAATCCTGCATGTCTCATTTCATATGTGCAGCAGGAGATGGCTCTGTTATTGTAATGTGATGGTCGCTTCTTGGCAAGCTGGGTTCCACCAGTAGCATTTTTCCAGTTTGACATTCTTTTTTCAATGTCCAATGGCAATGGGATAAGGATGGTGGAGGCAGGTTTCGGGTGGAATTGAGGCCTCTATTTTGGACCTGCACATTGGCAGAAGATGTGTGACAATCATCTTTCTGAGAATTGTGTGACTATTTAGGAACTCAGTCCTGCGTCTGTATTTGGACAGGCCTGCGTTAAAGGGCTTCATCTGTGACACAATGCAAGTCCTCCAAAGTGCCTAAATATAATGACACCTAAATATAATGTGGTCCATGGTTTGGTCTTCTTCTTCTTCACAGGCACATTGGGGAGAGGACTTCCATCCCCATGTGGACAGAGTGTCTCTTCATCTACCCCAGCTGGTCCTCACTCTGTTCAGCATCCTCCACTGCCATCATAGAAGGGAAAATCCAGCTGGCTATTCACAGGGATTCTTGATTATGTGATGATGGGGAATCAGAGATAGATGTTGTCAGAGTTCCACCCAGGAATCTGAGATATTGAAATGCTTATTATCTAGGTTGATTGCAGTGCACCAAGCAGGGTGTCTGGATTTTAATTGTTGGGCTGAGGGGGCAGTTATTCCCACATGGATTGGGAGGAGAGGATTGTTTACTATTTTTATCCATAGGTTTAACACCAGAGCAGACTGGAGAGGCTCTCTAGTTGTTCCATCGGCCAGAGAGGCACATCTCTCTGGCACTAGAAGGAGGGCCTTCTTTGTGTCTGCACCGGCCCTATGGAACCTCCTACCAACTGAGCTACGTCTACAGATGGACTTGCTGTCTTTTAGGAAGAACTTAAAAACATGGCTGGCGGGACAGGTATGGGGTCCTGGCGGTACCATGACCCCAGCTCACTCATTAGTTTGAGCTCCCTCTCTCCCCTGGTCTTTTAATCTTTTATCTTTAAGTTGTTTTTAACTTTTTTAATTATTATTGAAATCTGTTGATTTTTATAAATTTTAAAAACTTTTTAAATTTTTATAATTGTAACTTTGAAGTTTTTGATAATGGGTTTGGGTTGTATTATGTTATGCTTTTATGATGTTGTAAACCGTCCTGGGTCACCCTGGTGGGGAGGGTGGTATAAACATGCGAATAAATAAATAAACAATGTCAGTGATCTTAGTGGTGGTAGTGGAATATGGCTCAAACTAGGGAGCCAGTGTGAGTATGTTGGTCGAATACCGCCTGTGATGATACACATTGCCTGCTTCAGCTGTATGTGTATTAACCATATGTGTGCAGTATTAAGCAACAGAATGTGATAATGCTAGGGTGGTAGATCTAAGAACTTGAGTGCTGGTGCCCCAAGAAGTCACTGCTAGCTCTGTAAGATCTTGTTTCTGGTTTTAATCTTTTCTGCCACATTGGAGAGGTGGCCCTTATAGGTCAAAGACCTATCTAAGGAGACCTCCAGGTTCTTGGGGTTACTACACTTTTGCAGATTTTCTACTCTGAATGATACAGCTGGTTTATAACCCATGTTTCTGTTCCGCAAATGAAAACACACTCAGTTAATATCATTATTTTCATTCCTGTCAAAAAAAATGTTTCTCTTTCTTTCCTACTTGCATATTTGCTTAATCATCTTTTGTTCATTTTCTTCTTCTCTGCATTGTCATTCTTGTTCCTTCTTCTTTTATCTCTCCATCCAGGAATGAGAAAAAGAAATGGAACAAAACACACACTCACACATACAGACACAAAAAGGAATGTAAAAAGCAGAATAAAGGAGCAAAAGGAAAGATAAAAACTGAATTCCATTAAGAAGAGTGCAAAATGGAAATGATCAGAGAAACAAGAGCCTGTGTATTGTGAGGAAAATGAATGGATTTGTAAAAGAAAAGTAGGAAGACAATGTAAGAAAATATATTAAGTCTGCAGTCCTATACACATTTACTCACCAATCTTGCTGGGTTTTATCTCTGCATAGAAATGTATAGGACTGTGCTGCCAGGCCAAGAAAGAGATTAAATAATAGTAATTCACATTGATACATTAATATTAACAACTAAGATTAGGTTTAGTTAATGGAGAATTGGAGGACTTGTGTTGTGGCATCCACCAAGGACATGTTCCTTGCTCATTCAGCTTCCTGTTGTCTTGGCCACACAAATTGTGATTTTCTCTAGTATTTACAAATTGGGTGTCTGAGCTTATTTTAGCAAGAGCGTTTAAGGCATCTTGGGTGGTGGATGTTTAAGCAGGGGGCTTGGCTTGATCCAGATTTTGTGGACTGTTGATTGGATAAAATTCCATACTTTAAAATGTGTATTTTCAAATCCACAACTTGATTGGTCCCTATTGATGTATCCAAATAGGATGGTGTAACAAAGGGCAAGCATGCACAGAAAAATGTGTACCTTTTAAACATGCATAAAACAATATTGCAATGAATCTCAAGAAGTATAACATAGATACATTTGTCCAAAATGTTTAAGTATTTAATTTTCCCCCCAACCCTATGTAAGCTAATACTTCTTTAATAAAATGTAGGAGAGGTAGCAATCATTCTACTACTATAATTTATAGAAGAAATGGATCTAAAAAGTTGAAACCCATTTAGCAGAGGTTAGATACAAACCCTGTAAGTTCATTTGAGTGAATAAGCTACCATATAGACAGTTTTCTTTAGATATGGCTTGTTAGTGTTTTACTTGAGTTGATGATCTACAGATAACTTCGCTGCCGTGATTCAGCTGCTCCTGTAACAGGATTTAAAATTTGTACTGGTTAACATGCTTTTCCTTCCACGTTTTTAGAGAAAAAGAATTACTGCCAGTGGTGTACAAATATATAGTGGGTTCATCTTCAATAGTGAATTTAGATTATTCCACCCAGTTTAGCTGAACTTTAATCTTTTCCTGTTTTCTTCTGATCACCAACCTATACCAAGCTGTGAGGAGGGGGAGGAGATAACTAAAGAGGTTACAACTGGTTATTGCCAGTGCCACTTCTGTCAAAATGCTGAGGAAAAAACAGCATTATAGATAAATATGTAGGATCACTGTACTGTATCTGTAACTACCAACAGAACCAACAAAAAAAGTAGAAAAGTCCTCACAAAATGAAATCAGGGTCCTCAAAGATCTATATTACATAAGTGCTTTTAAGCTCCTTAATAAATTATATGGGTTTGGATGCACAGTAAGGTGGCCCCATATCCAGGTAACACCAAATTACTCTTTTGCTTTTCCTTCATGTTTTCAAAGACACCAAATGACTCTCTCCAAGCAGAGTAAATGAACATTAAAATGGTGGTTGAAGCACAGTGGGGGCATAACATTTTACCAAGGATTCCATTGGATAATTATGTTGGCATAAGGGCAATGGGAGAAATTGTGTCAGCAAATTGCCATTAATTAACATGTTTTCATTACATGCCTTCTGTCTCTTATCCCACAGCATCTTGCACAACTGACGTGTGAAGTAAGATAAAGGCATCAATTTGTTAACTGGTGGCGTTTTGCTACTGCAGTATTAACCCATTGGACTTACAGCAAGGTAACTAACCAATAGGATTCTGACCTTTAATTTTGTTTGCATTATAAATAGACTCTTACCTGCCATTGACTAATCAGGAGAAAGATATTTTGGCCACAGGGGACAGTTTACTGAAAACATCGATCTACTGCATGACTGTTACAACAGAGGCCAATTCTATCCTGGAGATCATAAAGAAAAAGGTATAAAATGAATCAATCAATATCATAATTCCTTTTTAAATTCTATAGGATGAGCACTCTTGAAGTACAGTGAACAGTTCTGATTGCTTCACTTTAATTTAGATGATACACTGGAAAGGTGTTTTATAAGGGGCAATCAAAATGACCAGTGGTCTAGAAGCATATTCTGATAAGAAAATGATTTAGTTTGAGACTATTTTGCAGGTTTTTTCTTAGTGCAAGAAATGGGGGATGTGGTAAATGTATGTAAAATTAGCATAACATGGAGAAATCCGACTATAATTTCCTCTCTCTTGACCCTAAAATGTTGGAAATGTGGTGAAGAGAGGACATCTGATAGAAATGAACTATGGAAGATTTAGGAAACCCAAATGGAACTATTTTTCCACAGTACACATTGGTAGGTTATCGATAATAGTTTACTGTCTTGTAAATTGCTGATGGCCTCCATTTTAGTTAGTTTAAAAGGGGATTAGTTGGCTGGATGAGTTGGAGAATCTGTATCAATGGTTTGATTCCCCTTCTCCTTCATGGAGAAGAACTAGATCAGGGGTTCACAAGCCTAATCTGGCCCATGGTGCCAATTAATCTGGCCCATGGTGAAGATCCCAGAATTGCCACCACCACCACCAGAAGCCCTGAAAATGTGCTGGAAGCAGATAAAATGCCATGAAAATGTCACAAGAAGGCAGCAAAAATGAGGTAAAAAAATCCCAAAGGTGTGGCAAAAATGCTGCCTTTGCTCCTGCCACCACAGGAGTGGCAGAAGTGATGAAAATGGTCTGGATCATACTGTGAATGCACCCCCCACTACCGTTGCTGCAACCAGAAGTGGTGGAAGTGGCAGGAGGAACTACATGACTGGAGCATGGTACAGAAATGTTGCAAACCCTTGGACTAGACTATGTAGCTGTGGGGAAACGGCATAGTCTCAGAGCATCCCCAGAAGAAGGAAAATATAAGCCACTTATGAGTAGTCTGTACCCAGAAAATCCTTAAAAGGTTTACAATAAGTCAAAATCAACTTGATAGCACACACTTACAATTTGGTAATTTCACAGAAGCTAAAATTTTCATGACTGCTATATTTTGCCTCCAGGATTAAAGGCACAATGTTTTGTTGCATTTTCCCCCTTTCTTTTTGACTGCATAGCCCAAATTCCTCCAGCAAACATGGCCAAGGATCCGATCTGAAGGAAACTCATTTGGAGAGGGCTGTTGCAATTATGTACAGCTTGGGAGACTGCTGAAGTGAGCAAGGTATCTGGTTGGATATTGCAAGAAACAGAATGCAGGAGCAGTTTAACTTGATGTAGCAGGGTTCCTGTTCTTATGAAGAATAATGCTTAGTCTCACTTGTCTTGACATCTCCTCTGTTACATTAACTCATAGCTTCTTTTCTCTTTTGAAAGACTCCTCTAATATTAAACATGCTGTATAAACAACGTTTAGCCTTGCTGGATTTCTGCAAAATGCTTCAGCTGAAATATGTGAATACTGTTCTCTTGTTCTTGCTGTTGGCAGTGTTCCTGAAAGTCTCAGCGAAAATAAGAAATAAGTAATCAACACCATTTCTACTTTTGGACAGATATAATTACCATTCTTGAAAGCAAACTCCAATCTCTTTCTCTCTCTCTTACCCCTCTCTTTCCAGTAAAACCTAATGGCTTCAACAGTAATTATTACAGAGTATTAGGAAAAAGAGAATATGGTAAAGTCTAATTAGCATTGAGTCATTCAAGAAGCTTAATGACCAAGCATTCTTATCTAAGAAATCATTATATCTATACACACCCACATACATGAACACACACACCCATCTTTCTGGATAGCAACAAGAACAACAAAGAAAAGAGTGTGTAAAGTGAAAATTGCATCAGTGAGTGAAACAGAAAACATATCTATATCTGCATATGTCACTTAGGATGTGGCTTTTAGAGAGAAACTACATTTAGCAGGAGAGATCTGGGCATAGGATCTGCCACTGATATAAAATCAGTCATGGATCAATGAGGGTAAGTTATTGATGGGATTTCACATTTTTCTATTGTGTGATTTAGGACACACACACACACACACACACACACACACACACACACACACACACACACACACACACACACACACACACACAAACTTGACTTCTATAGGAAAAATTTATTTGGGCCCATGTTTTATGTCATGGTGGAGAGGGTGTATAGGAAAAGGTTCTCTCACCCAAGTTTAGAGGTAAACTTTCCAGATTATCTTTGTTCTGAAAATGAAATGACTTTAGGAGAGCTACAGCTGATAACAAATATCATCTCATCTATCACATATGGTTAAATTGAAGACCAAACTGGCGTACTAAATGACTGGCAGTTGAATGCTTGAATTGACACTGCTAATGATCTTTGTCTTCCAAGTGACATAATGTTATGTGAATGTTCTGTTTCTGTCTTTCATTTGCACATGCAAATCACTGATACTAAGTTGTGGTGACTAAAGTAATCAGTTTTGTTGTTCAGTCTCACAGTCAATTCCAACCCTTTGCAACCCCATGGACCACTGCATTCCCTGGAGCGCACACATATATATGTCCAATGTGTCAACAACACCATCTAGCCATCTCATCCTCTGCCACCCCCTTCTCCTTTTGCCATTGATCTTTCCCAGCATCAAGGCCTTCTCAAGTGATTAATTTCTTCTCATTTGGTGCCCAAAGTACTTGAGCTTCATCTTTAGCACTTGTCCTTCTAATGAGCAGTCAGGGTTGATTTCCTTCCGGATTGTCTGATTTGATCTCCTTGAGTTCCAGGGTACACTCAAGAGTCTCCTCCAGCACCATAGTTCAAAGGCATTCTATTCTTCTGCACTCAGCCTTCCTTATGGTCCAGCTCTCACAGACATTCATTGGTACTGGGAAAACCGTTGCTTTAACTATGCAGAATTTTGTTGGCAAGGTGATGTCTCTACTTTTTATTATGCTGCCTAGGTTTCTCATGGCTGCAGTCTCCATCTGCAGTTATCTTGGCTCCCAGGAAAGCCAAGTCTGTCACTGCTTCCATTTCTTCTCCTATTTGTCAGGGAATGATGGGGCCAGATGCCATTATCCTGGCTTTTTTTTATGTTGCGTTTCAAGGCAGCTTTTCACTCTCGAACTAAGCAGGAGCTTCTTTAGGTGTTCTTCATTTTCCACCATTAGGGTGGTGTCATCTGCATATCTCAGATTGTTGATGTTTCTTCCAGCAATTTTAATTCCAGCGTGTGCTTCATCCAGCCCTGCATTACACATGATGTACTCTGTATATAAGTTAAATAAGCAGGGTGACAATATGCAGCCCTGCCATACATACACTAATACCCCAGATAACACTAAGACTTGGTTCCACAAGTCTTAGCATTATTGGGTTTTTAACATTGTGTGGTGCATTGTTTGCACAACGTTAAAAAAAACCTGGTTCCCTTAACAAAGAGGGGGTTGATCTGTCTGCCTCTTTGGAAAGGGCAGCAGGGATTCCATGTGTGGTATCCCCACTGCCCTTTCCAAAGAGGCAGGCAGATAGAGCCAGGCCCCAGTATGGTTGGGATGAGGGCACACATGCTTGGTCTCCCTCCCCCAAACTGGTGCTGTGGGCATCACAGCAATGGTTTGGTTAGGGGAGAATGGGTGCTGTGATGCTGTGAGCATCGCAGTGGTGGTTTGGTTAGGGGAAGAATGGGTGTGTCTGGTCTCCCCTCCAACCCAACCACCACTGTGTACTTCACAGCGACAGTCTGGTAGGGGGGAGAATGGGCACACTAGGTCTCCCTCCAACCAAACCCATTCTCATCCAAAGGAAACCGGCAGTCTGAGTGTCTGATTGCCGGTTTCCTTGGGTGAGAGTTCACATGCCCTCTCACCCAGAGGAAACTGGCGATCCAATGCTTGGGTCTATGGAGGGCCCCCTCCAGCAAGGGGGACTCCATAGGTCTCTGCACTGATCTTTTCCAATCCTGTGGCCACTGCTGCATTTCCCAAATCTGCTGCCATATTGATTGCAACACTTTGATTGCATCTTCTTTTAGGGCTTTTAATAGTTCAACTGGAATACCATCATCTCCATCAGCTTTGTTGTTAGTAATGGTCTCTAGGGCCCTCTTGACTAATCAATAGAGGAGCACAAATTATTTCAGAACAGTTACTTCAGTCTCAGTCAGAAAATCTATTTTTGCCTTTTCAAACTCTTTATGATTTCTATAGGGAATTTTGTGTTGTTTCAATCATACTGGTCATTCACTCTTCCTTTTGTCTACTGAATTACCTACCTCTTGAACTTTCTCCTTTACTTTGGAGCCCTCCCTCCTGCTTCTGTAATCAGTATTCATCCACTGACTACCACATGGACTTGCACCTTATTTTTGTTCAACCTGAAATTATTCCTGCTTACCTGATGTCTTCCTGTTTAATTGTAATGTCAGCCATGATAGCCTGTCACTATTTCAAATTAAGGCTCTCAATAGTAAAATGTCTAGACTTTCTCCTTCTCTCAGTTTGTTTCATTTCATTTTACTCTTCGTTTCCAAGGGTGGGTGATCTAGATGACCCTTCTGAAGTTATTGAACTTCACCTCCCATACCCCTTGGAAAACTCATAGTTCGTTCGTTCGTTCGTTCATTCATTCATTCATATTTATATACCATCCTACTCAACAAAGCAACTCAGGGCAGCTTAACATAGCATAACAGATCATTAAAACATCCATCTAATGGTAAGATTCTCAGAATCAAAACCTTCCCCAAGAAATTCAGATTACAAAAATATATTTTTTAAAAAATTCAACAATTTAAAAGATTAACACATTTATTTATTTATTTTTATCACGTTTATACCCTGCCCTCATCCAAAGACTCAGAGCGAGTTACAAAATTATGAACAGTTAAAAGCACATTGATTACATATTAAGAGATTAAAAGGTTAAAAGATTAAAAGAGAGGGGGGCTCAGATTAACCTACAGCCTGGGGTCATTGTGTGGTCAGTACCCCATACCTGCCCTGCCCGCCAAGTTTTTACATGTTTGGACAATGGAATATTCATTATATCTGTTGTTTCTGTTTTATTCAACACCTACCCTGCTTTTTGTGCTTTCTTTTCTTCATATGTCTGCCTTTTCATAATAAGTTTGCTCTTCTTCCTACCTAGTTTCTGTTTTCATATTATATTCATTTTCTACACTGATCAAATGCTTATATTCCTTTACTTCTCACTATTTCCCATACAGTCCTCCTTTGAGTATTTTATCTTCTTCTCTTCAGTTTGTGAGAGTGTAAGTCTCTGTTTTAATTTAGGTGAAGCATCTAGTTTTCTCAAAGTGTGCTATTCAAACATTAACGAAGCACAGAAGTAGAAAAACACTGCATTAAAGATGAAAGCAGATTTACAGGTGTAGTTCTATTTCTCTCACTTGTATAAGTAAGAGAAAACGATGAAGGGAAAAGATTCATCTTTTGTCAAGTAGATAACATTTTGCTCCAAATGGATGTAGTTGCATTATTCTCTTCACTTGTGAGATGGCCATCAATTTTCTCCTAGCATTAGAATAGATAAAAACCTTGGTTCTTTCAAAAACCATAATTTTACTACATTTAGAAACTTCATAGTCAACTTAGTGGACTGGTTATAGTTAGAGTTTTGTTTAATTCTTGTTGCCTTATGCTGCCGTTTTGATGTACTGGATGTATTTCAGATTTTAATCATGGATTACACATTTGTGCACATTTATACTATGCGCATAGAGAAAGAGGGAATACAAATAGATTGTGGCATTACTGTTATGTTGTGCTTCTGCTGTAACAATTCACTTTGACCCCCAAGATAAATAGGTTACAGTAAAGCTAAGATGAAATACTGCATCTCTTTTTTTGCAATCTGTGAAGATGTCTCCTACTTTCAACCCTCCTTTGCAGCTGGTAAGGAAATGTCATTGAATGTAGTCCATGGTACTGAGGAAGTGGAGGAGAATGAGAAAGAAGAACACCTCTACATTGCCTTGACTGCTGGCAACAACCACAGTATTCCCAATAGATCACTGTGAAAGAAAGAAGCTGGAAGATTTGTCATGCTATTCCTAAATGCTAATAATAATGTTGTGCCATCAAGTTGATTCTAACATATGGTGACCTTTTCCAGGATTCTTTAGGTTCAAAATATTCAGAAGTAGTTTACCATCCCCTACTTCTGGGGGCACCCTGAGATTGTGCACCTTGCCCAGGGTTACATAGACTGGCTCTTCTTCAAGGGGACACAGTGGGGAATTCAATTTCTAACCTATGGCTCCACTGTCAGATATTTAAACCATTGAGCATGCTGTTATGTAGCTATACTCACACTTTTGTGGATGTAAAACAAAAAGAGATACATTTGTGTGGGACTTCAGAGGGGACTGCTTCTTCTTCTACTACTTCTTCTGTGTCTAGGCCAGACGTGAAACTGCCAAAATGAAGGCACCTTTTGGTGAGTTCTTTCTGCAGATCCTTTCACCTGACCCAGTTTGAGATTTGAACCACAATCAGGCGTACTCTGGTAATGGCAACCTTGTCTTTCTTGCTTATCTTTCAGAGCTTACAAAAATCCAGACTTCAATGGGGTCATTCTTTTTCCAGAACTGTTCTGTCAGCAGAAACATGAGGGAATGATTCGCTGTTGTGATTTTTAAGTCTCTTCTGTACAGCCTTAAAACCTGGAGTGCTAGATTTCCCCTGCAGCAGATTTCAGGCAACAGATATGACCAGGGAAGAACTGGGAGGACATATTTGTCCTGCTATGCTAGCAGGCATCCAATAATGAGCTGGATTTTTAAATTTTGATGCTTGGATTTCCCAATCTCCAATTAAACATTCAGTCATAAACTGTATCAATATCTAGACTATAGCTTTCTTTCCTCCAGGGATGATGTGTGAATACTTCTGTTCAGAATTATACTGTTAAAAATATAAGCCATTTGTGCCTCTTTCATGTTTTAACACCTGATTCGTGAAAACAGACTGTGATTGCAAATTTTAAGTCCCATTTCTTAAGATGAAGCACCATCAAGCTTTTGCAGAGGATGAAGTACAGGCAATGCTGTAGTTCCAAATTATTCCATAATTGGCTTGCACAGTGTTTAATATGAATTTGTATACTTG
Source organism: Furcifer pardalis (assembly GCA_030440675.1). Lineage (NCBI taxonomy): Eukaryota > Metazoa > Chordata > Lepidosauria > Squamata > Chamaeleonidae > Furcifer > Furcifer pardalis. The sequence continues at coordinate 133,439,648 of CP126891.1, forward strand.
ATTTTAGCAACAAAGGTTCTTTTTGGCATTGTTTTCCTTGGTACAGTAATACCTCAGATAATGTTTACCTCGGATAACGCTAAAATCGCATAATGTTAAGTAATCTGGGGAGGAGAATTGGATTGAATAACATTAAGGTCCTATGGGATGTATCGGATAACAACCACTAAAGCCTGTTACAATCTATCTCTATGGAGCTTTAACGTTATCCGATACATCCCATAGGATTTTAACATGCATCGGATAACACTAAAAATCGGATAACACCAAGACATGTGGAACCAAGTCTTAGCGTTATCCGAGGTATTACTGTACTTCTATAGCTTATGAGTTCATAAATTATTTCTTGGTCTTTCTTGGTGAAACTGGACAGCTTTACATAGGACATTCTTGGCAAATGCAAGTAAGAAAAAAGGGGATGTTTTTGTCCAAAATAATTCCAGATATTATCCCCTCCATATTAAACATGATTAATATGGCAATGAACTGGGAACCAGAATATATGGTTTGGGCTATCCTAAATGTACACTCTTGTCACCAAAAGGCTATCTCCATTAGCAGAATGTACACCATTTCCTTATTCTGGTGTGGAAATGGACATGTTGGCTAATGGATGAATATTTAGGGGCATGGTAAAGCATTGTAGAAAAGAGCACTGTACGAATTTTCAAGGGTAGATAGCTAAATAAGTTGGAGTATAGCAAGGTATAGTTAGAATGAACAAAAAATATCATTTTTTAAAAAAAAATCTCTATTCTAATTGTAGCTATGTGTGGTCACAATATTTTTCAAGAGGACTTGGTTAAAGATTTCATTGTAAGATATTTTGAAGGCTGCAGAAAATTACAGCAGGGGTTCATCTGACAAGATCCTCCCAATGGAGCTATAAAAGCTTCTAGAGTGAGGAGCTGTCTATGGTGCTACGGAACAACTATCCTTTCCCTGTTTGATAAATAAATAATAATAATAATTTTGTGTCAGAATTCAAGAGTACTGTGTAATTATGAAGGATTTACTTTCTCACTGTTTATAAATTGTGCCAGCATTCTGAGATAATAATGCCTGAACTGCAGTTCCAACTTCTAAACTAGAGTGTTCAAATAGACTTCCAAATTAAAAATTATTTTAAGGTCAATAAACCAATAATTTGAACTACCAGAAAAGCACGACATAAAAGCAGCAAGCTTTGAACATATGACTCTTAACAAGGAACCAGAAAATGCATTTGAAAATAAGAACATAAAAGCTAGTAATTAACAAGGAGAGCTTAGAATAGATAACTAAGCCAGATTCTAGTCTGTATGATTTTCACAGTTTTTGACCTGTAAAAACCATCCTGCCCCGTTTTCTGCTTTTATCTGCAGGATTCTGGAGGGTGCATTAGAGCCTTCCTGGTGTGTTCAGGGAATGGGTGATTTAAAAAAGAAATAGAGCTAGCTTTCTTCCCAACTCACTGTCTCTGTCTATAGTATAGAATGGGATGCCCAAACTATGGCCCATGGGCCAGATCTGGCCCCTGACACCAATTCATCCAGCTCATGGCACCCTTGCCACTCCTGGAAATGGAAGTAAAACATGCCCATATGGGCACATTTTACTTCTGCAAGGACAGTGTGGGCCAGATGAATTTGTGTCAGGGCCAGATCTGGCTGAGAGGCCATAGTTTGGGTAGCCCTGGATTAAGCAGAGAAAATGTCAGCCTAAATATCTATCTCATTTCAAAAATAGATTGCAAGGCACATTTTACTTCCACCTCTGACTAGCTTACTGGACTACATGACCAGCCCATGGCCCAAAAAGTTTGGACATCCCGGTATAGAACATGTCTGAAGAGAAAGCCTGTGCAACACCCATGGAAGGCACTCCATGCAGTTGGGGGCCCTAAAAATCAGAGTAAAAAAATTGCTACCACACCACACCTATGTCATGGGTGGAGCCTTCATTGTGGGTGATCTAGTCATGCCTGCCATATGGCCATGTATACATCTGTAAACAGGCAGCACTGGCTCTTTGGCTGTAAATGGAGATGAGCACTGCACCCTAGAGTCAGGTATGACTGGCTTTTGAGCAACGGAGACCTTGAACCATTTGCAGGGACAAAACTTGATGGGGCAGGGCAGAGTGGTGGGCATGGCCACCCAATTTTACTCCCCCCCTTCTCGAAGGCCACCCAATTCCACCAGCATCCTGCCCAGAGGCCACCCAATTTTGCTACCCCCCTCCTCTGGGGAGGGCGTGAACCTGTTGCTGCCCACCACTGAGTAGATTGATTGGAACGTTAGATATTTGTTGGAACGTCTGATTTGCTTGAGCTAGTTTTCAGTACATCTGATTTTAAGGTATTTATACATATTTACATTTATCTGAAGAAAAGATGTGGGGGTTTAAGGGCTCTTGCTTAAGGTGGGCAATGGCTGGTCTTTTAAAAGCTGAAATTCAATTTGAAAACTGTTTCTGATTTCCTTGTTTCTCTTTGGATGGTTCAAAAACTGTCAGGAAACCCTAATTTTCCTTATTTTCCAAAGAATTGCCAAATCTAAAGCACATGTCTTCTATGAAGTATATGGTTGGTTGTTAAAATATTTATATAAATAAATACTTGTTGTTAAAGTATTTATATTATATGGTTGGTTGTTAAAGATTTGAGGCCAGAATGGAATTATACCACTTGAGACTGAAGAATAAAACTCCTCAATGTAAGTTTACATGCAGAACATTCCCTATTTAGCTGCAACTTTTACTAAATTTAACTATAACATTTCTAAATTTAAATGGAACACTTCTAAGACATCTTATTAAACAAATAAATAGTTTCTGGGATTATAAGGGCTCTTTCCTCAGCTTGCTCTAATGGAGAAGAACAGCTGGATTTCCAATTACATATATAGCACCGCTAGATTTATAGACATCTTTAGAAATGAAACAAAACAAACAAAAGAAAAAGAAACATACATACCCATGAACCCCTAGACACATAGTGACAAATCTATATCTAATTCTAGTTATCCTGAATATTTGAATGCTAGTTTTTATGCTAACCACACTACTTTAGATGGAAATTTTATAAAATCATGCAACTAATTAATGAGATAAAACTGTCCTTTGGCACATTGTTTTATACTATTCCCACTGGCAAAATTTCCATTTTAATTATTGCTTAAATGTTTGCTTTTTCTTACTTTTATTTATATGCAGAAAAAGTCTATGTCTTTTGTTATTTATCTGAATTATTTGTAGGAAACCTCTTTCTCCAGCAAAAATGCAAATGAATTAAGAGTGATGAATGAAACTTTTGTCAAATAATATTTTAAGCTTTGGGAAGTCCATATAGGAAATGTTGCCAGCTTCCTTTCTCTGCATTATATTTTTATGTGCCCTGTACTAAATAAAAATAGCTGGACAGCCACTGCCGTTGTCCATGAAAGTTGCTCCACCAGCATCAGCTTCCACTATTCCTGCCTCCCAAGGGTTCCTCTACTTGCATCACTGTTGCAGCTATCATACTCTGCTGATATGACATTTATTTTGGAAGACGAAAGGCGCCTCTTACTCTGGCATCTTAACTTTGACAGTTCCAAATTGGATAACCCTGCTAGGAATCCAGATTCATATAGGAATCTAGCCTTTTTACAACATTGCTTTCAGGTTTGTTTGTTTTTTAGCACAATCAAATCCTCTCATTAAATTTAAGGTGTGTATCCAAGAACTGGCAGAGCATGTATGGGGTATGGGCCGGACGGCTGCCCCATCTGTTGGCTCATCTGACCTCCTCCCTCTCTCTCAGTGTGTGTCTTATTTAATCTTATTGCTTAATCTTTTTAACCTTTTAAATATTTTAATCTTGATTTTTAAATTGTGTTTTTATTCTGTTCTGAGTGTTTTGGAGATATTGTTAGCCGCCCTGGGTCTTTTTGAGGAGGGCGGCATAAAAAGTGTGATTTACTACTACTAGTACTACTACTAACAACAACACCAATAACAATAACAATAACAACACCAGTAACAATAACAATAACAACACCAATAACAACAACAACAACAACAACAATAACAATAACACCACCAATAACAATACCAATACCAATAACAATAACACCACCAATAACAATACCAATAACAGTAACACCACCAATAACACTAACACTAACAAACACTAACACTAACACTAACACTAACACTAACACTAACACTAACACTAACAATAACTTCTCAATCAGCTACTGAGGAAGAGCAAAAGACAAATATGAATACATATGCTCACCTGCCCCATTGTACCACCTAGATATCAAGAAAAAAAATACCCCAGAAACCTCCAGAACTCCATGCCACCACAGAAAAAGGCAAGCATTTCACCTCCTTTTTCTGCTTCACCTCATTTTTTTTCAAATGGAAATATTCAGAAGCCATTGTATTTTTCTGAGCTAATCAATTTCACAATGCAAGTGACTTCAGAACCTATCTGTCACATCATGTCTTTCTTCTCCAAATCTTCTCTTGAAACCAGCAAAAAAAAAGTTGTTTGAGAAGCATCCACCTGTTCTTTTATTCCCTGTTATTGTGTGACACTGGTGGTTTATTTTGTCCTACTCTCTCCCCCCCCCCCCTTTGCATCCGGAGGATTGCAATATGGATAACTCAGTATCACTCAGAAAAGGAGTGCCATCTGGGGCTTTAGCACAGACAGGTGAGCTTGGGTTGCACATATATAAATTGTTAGCTTGTTGCTTCTGAAGAGAATTGACAGAATTAACTTCTTCACTGCAGGTTAATGTTCTTAGTAATCTTATGGTTCTTTAGCTCATTGTTATTCTCTGTGGAAGAAGGAATATCTGTAATATCGAGAGGAATAAAGATTTGATCAAGTTCCTTACTCTGGGTTATAACATCTTACTGCTGGATGACTGGTGCCATACTTCTGGACTATCATAGACAATACAATCAATACAATAATAATAATAATATTACAATAATACAATCAATCAATGTTGGTGTGGGGTCAGGGTGGCAGCAAAGCCTCAGCCTCCTGCATCTTCTTCACTCCCTGGCCATTGGTGTGGGCTCAAGGGGGGGGGCAAAGCCTCAGCCTCCTGCATCTTCTTCTTCACCCCCTGGCCATTCAGGGGGCTCGGGGGGGGGCAAAGCCTCAGCCTCCTGCATCTTCTTCTTCACCCCCTGGCTGTTGGTGTGGGCTCAAGGGGGGGGTGAATCCTCAGCCTCCTACATCTTCTTCTTCACCCCCTGGCCATTGGGGGGCCTCAAGGGAGTAAAGCCTCAGCCTCCCCCTTATTCTTCTCCACCCCCTGGTCATTGGTGTGAGCTCAAGGGGGGGGGAAGCTACAGCCTCCAATGTCTTCTTCTTCACCTCCTGGCCATTGGTGTTTGCCACACAAAATCCTGGTGCTAAAATATTGACACCAGTCATAGAATGCTCATGCTTCTTGAGACTTCATGCTTCTTCTATAGCTACAACATTCAGAGTTTGGTATATGATTGACTGACCAATACCTTCCTCTGTTTTCTTGAATGTGGTTTGATCAAATGTTGTATTAAATACAATCATGTCTGATGAATTTTTTTCATGACTGCTTGTTGCATTGCTCAAGCTATGTGGGTCTCACATGGGCAGTGGAAGGCTGCCTAGTGATTCATTTGAGTTTCTCTGAAATCTCACATGAATATTGGGATGAAACTAGAATAAATTATTGCTGCCTGGGAGTGTAATAATGGTATTGCGCTGGTGGAGCAAATCAACATATGCAAATGGTTAAAACAAATTAGCTTAACATCAAATATACCTTAGAAACTGGGTATCATATCAGCACTAAATTTGGCACAGTTGGAACCGATATTCTGTTTCTGCTCTGTGCAAAATTGGGGACGATTGAGACAAAGGGTTTTCAAGTTATAATTTTTTTTTAAAGGAAAACTATTTTATCAGCTCATTTATTTTAGTAAAACGAACAATAAAACCTGGAAGAGATCTGATCTCTACTCATGTATGGAAAAATATATTGGATAGACACTCTAACAGAGCTTGACTTAGCTAGAAGCAGCCAGAATGCATGGAGACAACTGAAAAGACTGAACAGTGATCCAAACAAAAGGACACTGCATCTAAAAATAACCGTAACCAAAGAGCATATCAGCTGCTTTTGGCAGGAAAGACCAACCAATGCACAATAAAAATAAAACATCAAAGGAATATTCAGGGTGAATCCAATGAACTGCCTACTGCCTTCATATTGCCAAAAATAGAAGCCATGTAAAAATGTAGGATTCGCAAAATGGTAGGACTTTATAATATCTGGATTGATCACATTAAACATTTTGGGCAAAACACAAAGGAATGATTCTTTCAACTCTTTAATAAATGCTGGTGAAGGAAAACATTCCAAAAATTTGGTGAAAGGCAGAAAAATAATCGCTGTAAAATTAGGCAAAAAACAACAACCATCAGATACCAACAGCTACAGTCCAATGCCTCTACTATGCCACTTACCAAAGTGTTTGAACCTCTTCTAATTCTAAAACAGGCAAGCTTCATATGTGACAACAGCTGTGTGGTTAAAATTTTAAATCTAGCCCAGCATGCAGGAGACAATTTTCAAATATATAAAATAACTGGAGCAGCATTTGTCAACTTTACAGATACTATCCACCATCAATTGCTGTTACAAAAAGCTCTACCTCATTACTAAAGATAATGGATTGACAAAGATAGTCACTGTTCTACTTTAAAATAGACTTCACAATAGAAGAGACATTCCTCAATTTCAAGGCAAGCAGAGTCTTGGATAAATCTAAGGAACAATCTGCTGCCAGGTAGCATACTGACACCATTACTTTTTGATACAGTCATAACTCACATAATGAATTTATTTCGCTCTGCGAGGCTGTTTGCTATACGAGTTTGTGAAACAAACTCGCATAGCAAAACTTCCGATGGAAAAACTCGCATAACGAGCGTTCCTATGGGGAAAACTCACATGGCAAATTTTTTTCATTATGCGAGTTTTCCCCATAGAAATGCTTGTTATGCGAGTTTTCCATAGGGAAAGTCTGACTCACATAGTGAATATTTTCACAATGCGAGTCGGACTCACATAGCAAATTTTTTTTTGCTATGCGCGTTTTCCCCATAGAAATGCTCGCCATGCAAGTGTTTCCATAGGGTAAGTCTGACTCGCATAGCAAAAAATTTGAGTCGGACTAGTATAGCAAAAATTTTCATTATGCGAGTTGGACCGGTTAGCAAAAACAAAAACAAAAAAACACTCTTTATGCGAGTTTTCCACTGAGTCCCTTGTTAAGTGAGGTTTGACTGTATTTATACAAATGATTGACTGATGTCCCCATACTCAAGGAGCTTCATCTATACTGATTATCTTGCTTTGTCAGTCCAGGGGAAAACCTTTGAGTTCATCAAGCAAAAGCTAATCTCTACGTTAGATCTTTCCTCATAGTATAAAAACAACCAGCTGAAACAAGCCCCTTAAAACCATATATCTGTGCCTTCCACTAAAAGAACACAGTAGAGAGGAAATTCCAAGTTAAAAAGGCAATGTTTTGGAACATTGAGTAAAATGTTCTGCATGCCTCTTAAGCTCTAAATATTAAACCAGAGGAGGTTAGGCTAAACCTATGGACAGCAAAATCGGCACACCTTACTGAATGAATGAATTGCCAAAGTGTCTCTCCCACTCTTGTCGTGTTGAGCTCCACTCTTGAGCAGAAAATAATATACAATGGTACCTTGCTTAAAGAGCATAATGTGTTCCACAGGATTGCTCTTTAAGCGAGTTTGCTCTTTAAGTGAAACACCATTGTAAATAACCAATGGGGGGGGGGATTGCGAACCCCAATTTATTTGTTAAGCAAGTTTTTGGTTGGTTTTATTTGTTAAGCGAAACAAACATTCAGAGAAAATTCTGCTCTTTAAGCAAGTTACTCTCTAAGTGAGGTCCTCTTTATATGAGGTTTGACTGTAGATCCTGATGACAGATTTCTTGATTACAATGGCTGGGTGTGCTGTGAACCAGGTTGCATGGGGCAGAAGTACTCCAAATTCATCAAATACCTTGTGGATTAACAACTTTCAGCTGTGCAGACATGTACGTGAGTGCACATAGTTATTTTGAAAGATACATTTATTCTAGGCATTTTGATTACTTTGTTGCTCCAAAGAATAAGTACCTGGATAACATATTGACAAATAGTCCTGGTAATCCCTTTGTGATTGGATAAAATGTGGCCAACTGATGAAAAAAGGAGTCAGGTTCTGGGATTTTCCTTTGCTTGGTATCTCTTTATCATGGGTGCCCAAACTATGGCCCGTGGGGCGGATCTGACTCCCGATGCCAATTTATCCAGCCCACACTACCCTTGTAGCTCCCAGAAATTGAAGCATGGACACATTTTACTTCCCCTTCCGAGAGTGCTGAGGGTGGCATAGGCCAGATGAATTGGCCGTGGGGGCTAGACCCAGCCAATGGGTCATAGTGTGGGCACCACTGCTCTTTATAAATGGTAATAAACACAAGTGGGTATCCTCTCAACCATTTTGACTGCTGCCATTGTTGTTGCCAACATAGCTGTGCTTTGCTGTGTAAAATTTGGCTTCCCTTTCCCTGCCAGACACAATATTGCATAGCAATTTCAAGCCATTTCCTGGTGTTTGAATCATGGATAGAGAAGCAGACTATTTCACATCCATAAACCAGAGGATTTATTTCCCCAAAGTTTTAATGTACAGAAATGCAAATAAGGTAGAATAAATACATAGAAAGAAGAGGGAAATAATCATGTTTTATACCCAAGAACATGATGTGTTCTTTGAAATGGGTGGAGACCTGTGCTGACCCACCCAGGCAGACACGGTCACCGCACAGCAGTCCTACACAGAGAGTCTTGTTCGAGGATAGTCCAGATATCAAAGTCCAAAAGGCAAGCTGAGTTCTGTTTACCAGTAGTCTAGGATTACCAGTAGGGTGTCTAGGAGCAACGTCAGGGTTGGCAAAGAAGTCAGGGTCACAGCACACAGTCTGGAGTCAAGGAGGATGTCAGTTTTTGCACAAGAGTTGTGCCAATGCTGACAGGCTGCAAGAAGCTTGCTTATAAGCCTCCCAGCTAATTGGTATCAGCAAGGAGCCTTCTTTGGCACTTCCCTCTAGCCTGCCTGCTTCTCAGGTATAGATGTTCCCTGGACGTCTCCCTGACTGAGGGCTGATCACTGTCAGAGCCAGACTCCTGATCTGACAGGTCAGCTGTTGGGGAAAACAAACTTGGGCTAGGCACAGGCTGAGATCCTGGCTCAGGGCATCCTCAGGCTGGGGTGAAGGCAAACTGGGCTGGACATAGGAAGTGCCCCCTGATCCAGGTCCTCTTCGGAGTCAGAGGGCTGGATCAATGTTGTACAGATGGAATCCATCTGTACAACATTGTTCCCACCAAATATATATATAAAAATAGAAACAGAATGCCAAATACTATTATTGAAGGCAATGAGTTTTCAGATACAGAAATAAATCACACTTTTCTCTCAATGATTCCTGCTGTAAAAATGTACAGACCATGTGATACAACATAACAAAGACTTGGCAGCACAATAGGTCCACCGCTCCTTTTCTGGCAGCTGCTGGTAGCCACTTTGTCTAACAGCTTGAGTACTATACCAGGAGAACATATGAGGTCCAAAAAGCAAGTCTGCTCATTAAAATTCCTTAGCTCTGTTTTCTTACCAGTGTGTGTGGATTTAATTGACACTTTGGGCATAAATTGAGGGTGAAAATAGTCCTACTCAATCAAAAGTAAAGGGTCTTTCTTTTATTGCTGGCCACTGATTACAGTTACTATGGAGTTTTCCTTTCTTAATGTTCTGAAAGTTGATCTGACCTTTATTGCCAACAAAACCATATGTCATAATTAGTTAGTTTACATTAATGATGTCATAATGCTTTTACACCTCTCTCATAAAAGGAAATTCTGAAACATAAATTGTTCCATTAGGAATAAGCATTCATACTGTTTTGATAAAAAAAGCAAAATCAGTTTCATGGTATAATATTACTCTAAAATCCACTTCATAAAATATAATATTTTTTCTAGGAATGAACTAATTAGTGAATTTCAATCCCTACTACATTTTAAAAAAATTAACATACAAGTTATTTCTTTCACATTTATGAAGAAATTAGTACACATTTGTAAATTGCTACATGTTAGTAACCTAATGGCAGAAATCCAGTCATAGATTTCAACGAGGCTAGGCCCATTTTATCAATGGCAATTAAAGAGGAATTGATTCACTAAATCACCATTGAATCAATGTGCCTTCTCTAGTTCAATTTACTACTGATTTTGAACCATTACGTTCTTGTCACAAATCTCTGCCTTGTAGTTGTTAGAGTCAGACCACTTGCTAAAAAGGGGGGGGGGGGAGGTGTGCTTTGAGAAATTTAATAAATGTATACAAACATGAACTGAAACTAAATTCTCATCAGTCTCTGATCTGCAGAATTGAACTTGAGCTATAGATTCCTGACAGCACCCATAGTGTGAAAAGGCTACTTAAGATTTTTCTCTCTCTTTCCTGCATTAGAATCTCTTTATGTCTTCCCATTCTTAGATATTTTGCTTGTCACACATAAGATTTCTTTCTCTGAACAATATGATCATCACAACTGAGAATGTTTCTTTATCTGTGTATGGATGGCAACAATTAGACAAGACAATCCTGGCAGGTTCTTGGGATGAGAAATAATGTGTTTTGGTGTACATCAGTTGAATAATGTTTGCACAAACACAACTTTCTGGTCACCAGAAACTTAGTAGGATACTAGACCTGATATTCAAAGTATGGTATAAAGACATGTTAGAAACATGTTTTCTAGTTTTTCATTACATACTTGACTGCTATTTTTTTTGGATATGTTTAATATACTCAAAATGCATTTCTGCTTTAAGCATTAACAAGATATCTTTCCCAGAGTGACGTTACGCTTCCTTTTCACAAAATGCCCCAAGTATCTAAAAACCAGGAAACTGGATCAGAATGGTTTTTGTTAAATTAAAGCAAATTGGACTGTATATACCACAATGCCATGTTATGGTTACTACAGTTGTACCTCACTTAAAGAGCATAATGCGTTCCACAGGATTGCTCTTTAAGCGAGTTTGCTCTTTAAGCGAAACACCATTTTTAATGACCAATTGTGACTTCTGGCGGGGGGAATTGTGAACCCTGATTTATTTGTTAAGCGAGTTTTTGGTTGGTTTCACTTGTTAAGTGAGGCAACCCATTCGGAGAAAATTCTGCTCTTTAAGTGAGTTACTCTCTAAGTGAGGTGCTCTTTATGCGAGGTTTTACTGTCTACGGGCATTGATGGACACTTGCCTACATTTGAATTATTTTAAAAAATGATAAATATATTTCCTGCTTTCAGTAAATGTCACCCAACTACTTAAAATCATTTCTTTCCAGATGATTACTAATTATAACTACCTTTGAGGATCCTCTCTGTTCCATCATGACTTAGAAGAAAGCTCTTCTTTCATAGTTCTTAATTAGATTTTCTACCATTGCAAGACTATTGGGTCTTTGAAATAATGTATTATTCAGTTAATGTAACATATATTGATAATAATTAATGCACAGGGGAATTTTAGCAGGGTTGGCTTCAATTTTCTTTATATGGCAAGATTTCTTTCCCCATAAAACACAAATGTTCCCACTAATTATATCAATCTTTACCTCTCTATCATCAGTAAATTAAAAGTTAACCATTAGTTCAGACAAGAGAGGATGTGTTATTAAACCCCCCCCCCCCCCAATATCCCTATAGTGAGGATATATCACTCAATGTTATTATGGCCATTATACAAAAGTTCTGTAAGTATTTTTGGTAAGTTTATGAACTTGCTCTTGGTGTTTATGAGATGAGTATACATAAAACATAAATTCACATCACAATTTGCATTCATAACAAAGAATAGCCTGGTGGGATTATCTGAGATCTGAAGCCAAGGCCTTTCCCAGCCTTTCAACTTTGAAACTTTTTGGCTTGCAGTATTAGGGATGAGACCCAAAAACATTCTGCTTACACAGAGTTGCCATAATTCTCTCCCACAAAACTGGGACAGAAGTATACTTGACAAAAATGGGTGGGTTATCTACAAAATAGCCTTTTTTTAAAAAAAAAACATAATATAATGATATCTATAAGACACTTTCACATTAAATATATCAATACATAAATGAATTTATTTACAACAGTTAATTCTTACTATAAGATGATCTGTTGCATTTCTGAGAAGTCGTATCGCAGCCAACTCTTAACGTCCTCAGTTCCAGGAAACACACTCATCATACTTACCGGGTGGTGGTGTGAGGCAAGGACATTAAGATTTGTCTCAGTGTATACTCCAACTCCAATATGGCAGGAAATCACTTGTTAGATGGTGAGAGTTCGAATTTATTTTAATGGTGTGTTATAATATATAATCAGTAAGTTTTAAAAATTCAGGACATTAACATGATTTTTATTGAACTGGCCAGGACAATTTTTCCAACCTTGAATCTGGGACAATCCCAGTTTTCCGGGACGTATGGCAACCTTATACTTACAAGGTAGGTGTTCTGTTGTTGTAAACCTAGTCTACTCTGTCTTCTTTCAAATCTTGAGAACTGCCTGCTACAAACACATTTCAATATATCTATGTGTGCAGTGCAAAATTGAGGCTCTTGCAATTGCCAGGCTCATGTCCTCTCTCTAATTGGGGGGGGGGGACTTCTTCTAAAAGGGAACATTTTCCAGATGCCCTTCCAGATGAGTGTGACCTAAAACTGTGATTAAACTATCATGGAATGGGGGGAATCAAAACTTGTGTCCCACTTTATTTTAGACTTCAAAATGTGTAGGTAAGAGGTATTCTATACAGGAAAGGACGATGACTTTAAATGCTGATTTTTCAGTGGTATTCCTGGACATTCTCACTGAGGCTAATTGCTTGTTAATTACACTTCCATCACAACCCTTAAGTCTGTCCATCATTCCCTTTCATACTCATTGACTTTGGTAACCCCATTATAGAAAAAGACAATCAATAATTTTTCCAACATATATCAGCCTCTTCTTTGCATGACTGATACCTGTGATTCACAACAATAACATTTCCCCTGTGAAAAAGCCACCTCCTAGGCTTTTCTCAAAACTACTTTAGAAGCCAAGCATTCATAAATTGTTGCAACTAGAATCTCTCCCCTTCACCATTACTGCTGATTCCAAATATTGTACAACACCTCCTATGTTAGAAGGATATTGGCAAGAATATTTGGGTAAATCACTGAGTAAAGCAATTGTTTTACCATCGACACATATTTCTGTTTGTTTTGTCATTGCCAGGACGGCATGATTTAATCAGACTTCCCTGTGAAGGTGATGAAACTGAGGGAACAATCTTATTTCAACATTTTAGAACTTGGGGATGTTCATATGCAGATAGTTGGATTAAACCAGAGGTTCCCAACCTACAGCCCATGGGCCTAATCCAGCCCATGGACCTCATTAATATGGCCCACGGTAGCCACCTGGGCTCCTCCAGAAGCTTGCACCACTGGAAGTTGCAATACATCACTTACCATGGTGGTGGCAATTACACAATGTTTGAGGCTTCTTGCATAGCCTCCACTGCTTCCCAGGGTGGCGGGAGGCTTTTTGGAGCATTTTTGCCCCATTTTGGGAGTTTTTGTTGCTTCTCCACTGCATTTTGGCACCTAAATTGCAGCAGTTGGGGATTTCTGGTACCAGGTGGAGCTTACGTCTACACCTGGGTTCCCTGCTTGGAACCAGGAAATTCCCAACTGCTATGGTTTGGCTGCCAAAAAGCAGCAGAGAAGCAGGGGGGATCCCAAAACAGAGCAAAAATGCTTCAGAAAGCCTCCCACTGCCCTGGGGAGCAGCATTGGCTGTGAAAGAAGCCACAAAAATGGCACAATTGGCACCACTGCCACCATCGCAAAAAACTAAGTAGTAGGCATAGGTAGGACTCTCGCCTGCACAGCTGAGCATAGGTGGCAGGAACTGGCCCCTGGCAGGAAAAGGTTGGGAACCCCTGGATTAAACTGTGTGTGAGTAGTCTGTTATCAGGAAAAATAAAAATGAGCCCTGCAACAAATGTTGTAGTGAGGAATTATTGTTCAATGGCAGTGCAGCAAATAATTATGTGAGGCAAATCAAATCAAAATTCTATAAGGAAATCCTAAAACACCAAACAACATTGAAACTGAGCTCTCTATCAGAACAAAATTTGACTCAGTACAGTACAAGTAAACAGTCTGGCTTTTCTTGCCAACTATTTCTGTTGGGATATAAGAAACTGCCGAAACAAATATTTTGACATAGAATGACTGCAACCACATCCCAGTTGTTCTTGCTTTGCCAAGCAATTGTAATACAGATCATGTGGTCATCTAATGGAATCCTCTAGCACCGGGCCATTCTTTGTGGCTCCAAGCAATTTATACCTAGATAAACTCCTGGAAAACATCCCTGACATATATTTTCTGTTTGGGTGAGAAATAGTTAATTGATAAAAGAAACTAGTCAGATTTGGGGATTTTCCCCTTGCTTGATGTCTTTTTGATTGTTTATGAGCACAAGAGAGTACCTTGTAGACCATCTTGACTACTGACATTGGTGTCATCAATGTAAAGGCTACACTTTGCTGTGTATAACATGGCATCTGGCAATGTGGGCTATTGTGGTACAATATTGGGTCATTTCCTAGTGTTTGATTTGTGGATAGAAAAGCACTATATCCTACATTCATTAACTAGAAGGGTCTAAAAAAAGAATGGAATATTCTTTATTGTATGAGCCCAACATGCCCTCTTTTCTGGAATCCAAATTCATTTTCCTTTGGTTTTCAGCCAACAGATACTTGGACATACAGAAACAGAGCATTCCAAGTCCTTCTTAATTTGTTTCTGAGAAGTGCCGCTCCCTTCCATTTTCCCTCCTTCTTCCCTTTGTTTCTTTTTACATATTTGTTTTACTGCTCCATAGCTAAATCTTTTGGCATGCATGCTGAAATATCTCCTCTTACTTCCCTGTAATTCTAGGCTAGTTACATAGCTGTCGGCACTCAATTCATGAGTTCACCGTTATTGGGACTAATTAGGATAATTGCTTCAAAGTGACTCTACCCAATATAATGCCTGAAAATAGGAGTCATACTTCAGGATGAGTCTCATCTCATCAGGACTGACTGTTTGTTGTACTGTTTTAATAAACAAGAAAGTAACTTCAGACAGATATTTTTGAGTGCCAATGAAAAGTACAGTGGTCCCTCTCATAATGAACACATCGCATAGTGAAAAATGCACATAATGAAGTGTTCGTTATGCAAGGGCGATACCCTGCATGACAAAAAAAATCATTTGTTATGTGGGGTTTTCGGTAACCATGGTATACTCGCTCAGTAGGAACCCTAGTTAACGAACTCCCCCCCCCCCCATTATGCGAGGTATCTCCCCTAGGGACCTGCATAACAAAAACCCCATAGTGAAGAGCTCCATGGAACTGAGTTTTTTCATTATGCGGGTTCTACTACTGTAATATGAGATAGCCATCTACTTCCCAGGATGCATAAAAGCAAGAATAATTAATATGGTTTAATGTTTGTGGGTACTAGTTGCAAACCATAGGACATATGCCTGAGATAGCAGGTAGAATCAATATGGAGTTAAAGGAATGCATAAATAATTCCAAGCAGTGTTCTTCAGTTCAAGCTAAGTAGAAACTTATTCCTCACAATTTATCTATTTTCCCTCCAGGATATCTGACTGTGCAAAGAATTCATACCCACAAATTAAAGCTGTGGTTACCTTCCAATCACTAGTAACAAAAAAGAGCATGATAATACAACATACATATGGAAGGAAAATAATGTATTACATCAAGCAGATTTTTGATTGATTGATTAATTGATCGATCAATTGAATGATTAATTTTGGGACTCCAACTCCCATAATTCTCCAATAATCCCCTAGACAAAAACTTGGGGAGTTCTTCTCACAGGCAGGCATCTATATTTCACTCTCCTGGATTGAGGTCATCCTCAGAACTTACTTCCTGTGCTAAAAGAAAACTTCTCGTGTGCTGCTTTGGTATTTGTGGGAGGTGTAATTCATTGTAAGGGGTCTTCTACGGGGCATTTGGACATCAAGGGTATATTTCCCACAAAGCCTTAGGGCTACCATGAAGCATTGGGACTAATTCATATTTAAACAAGAAGCAATGCCTGAAGCGTCATCCTCAGTTCAGGTGACTGAAACATTTTTATGTGTTGCCTAGAACTACCAGACATTTCCCTGGAAACATTTTGCAGAACTCTGGGAGCTGGAGTAAATAAATAAATAAATAAATAAATAAATAATCAGTGACACACTACTATTCATTTCTCTTCAGCCAGACTACTTTCCCCAGGTTCCATCCATTTTCTGAAAAATAGAGACTTAGGGAGACAGCCCTGTAGTCTACAGCCTAGCACTCTGTCACTTGTACTTTGTCTCTGCTACTGTGCCTGTCAACCCATCCTGTCTACTTTCTGCCCATCAACCCACCCTGTCCTATTCTACTACCCAACCATATCTCAGCTCCTCTCTTTTTTTACCTCTCCCCAGAAGAGTAGCGTGCCTTGGCAGGGCCCCGTATAAAAATTTGTTTGGGGGGCCCTAGGAAGGGTAAAGATTTGTTTTGCTTACGCACGTTGGGGGCCCCCGTGGCCCGGGGCCCCCGTATAATTGATACGGCAGATACGGCGGTAGCTACGCCTCTGCCTCTCCCTCTCTCATTCTCTACCTGTTCCTTTCTCCTTCATTGACCACTGTTTTGCCGTGCTCAGCAGATTCTCATAGAGTAATACCTTGAATAACAATTGAATCAGATAACACTAGAATCGGATAACAATGTAAAAATTTGGAGAAAAAATTGCATCAGATAACGATCTTTTGGTGTTATCCAATGCAATCATTCATAGCACCAGGGTGACTGGGAAGCTGAACAGGGACTCCCCATTCGGATTCCCAGCCACCATGAAGCTGTGGGGGCAGGGGTGGGGGATGGAAAGACAACAGGGGGCTCCCCATCAGCTTCCTCAGACACCTTGCAGATGTGGGACATGGGCAGCAGGGCTGGAAAGCCGACAGAGGGTTCCCCCTTCAGTTTCTCCAGCCACACTGCAGCTGTGGAGGCAGGGGTAGGGTGTCTGGGGAAGCCAACAGGGAGTCCCCTATCAGCTTCCCCAGCCACCCCACAGCTGCAGAGCGGGTCCCCCAACCTCCCTGGAGCCGGCAGGGGTGCTGGAGAGCCCAAAGTGGGTGAAAAATACTCCAATTTTTCACCTATTTCAGGCTCTCCAACACCACTGCTGGCTCCGGGGAGGTCGAGGGACCCGATCTGCACTGTTCCCAATATTCTCCAACCTCTCCAGCCGGTGCAGTATTGCAAAAATGCTGGTGTTAGAATCCTGATGTTTTGACTGACTGCACCAGCTGGGGAGGTCAGGGAACATCAGGAACAGTGTGGATTGGGTCCCCTGACCTCCCCGGAGCTGGCAGGGGTGTTGGAGAGCCCAAAATGGGTGAAAAAACGGACTTTTTCCCACCCATTTCTGACTTCCTGCTGCCCCTGCCAGCTCCGGGGAGGTCAGGGGACCCAATCCACACTGTTCCTGATGTTCCCCGACCTCCCCAGCTGGTGCAGTATGCAAAAATGTAGGGATTCTAATCCCCGTGTTTTGGCTTACTGCAGAGGCCAGGGAGGTCAGGGAACATCAGGAACAGTGAGGATCAGGTCCTCCCAATATCCCCAGATGTGGCAGGGGCAGCGGGGAGTCCGGAATGGGTGAAAGAAACATCCATTTTCTCCCCTGCCGGCTCCGGGGAGGTTGGGAGACCTGATCCACGCTGTTCCCGACCTCTCCAAATTCTGCAATCGCAGCGTGGGATCGGCGCTTGGTTGGGGGGTTGAGCAGGCAGACACCCAGTTCAACCCCCAACCCAAGCAGCCAATTCCATGCTGTGATCTGACTGCCTCATTAGAAAGGGCAGTGGAGATTCCACTCATGTAATCCCCACTGCCATTTCCAAAGAGGCAGGTGGATTGCCCCCCTGTTCCCTTTCCTCTTTGGCTTTTTTAAATGTTTTGCGATCAATGCATTGCACAACATTAAAAACTGGATAATGATGAGACTTGTGGAACCAAGTGTCATCATTATCCGAGGTACTAGTGTACCTTGTTCTCTCTTTCTTCTGCTGTTAAGATCCACTAGCTAACCAGTGTGTTAACCATATGATCTCCTATTTCTGCCATTCTTCACCATTCTTTGGTATGTAGGCATGAATATTAAAAGTCAAACCTCATTAAACTTGTTACCCTATTTTTCCCCAAAGGCTCCAGCCCTTGCTACATCAAAATATTAAAAAAAAAAAAAAAGCTAAGATGTCTGGCTGGCATTAGTTCAAAACTTGAACTAATTTCTATGACCATGTTAAACTCAATATACTATTTGCATGCTGTGCCTTGATTTCTTATTCTTAGAAGTTTCATTGATGAACTATTACTCTACTTCCTTGATTGTTATAAAAATAATCTTGCAAACAGTGTGTACATTATCCTTAAATAATGAATAATGCAAATCTTTCCAGGGGTTTGTTCAACAACCTACCAAGCTCTTTTGACTTAATCAACACACGTATCACATATATTGAACAATGAACATGAAAGTTCCTTTCAGATGGAAGTAATTACTGTTAAATAAAACATACAGCCAACTTGTCATCTAATTAGGAGCGAGCTTGTGGTGGGCCACAACACTGCATTTTTACTAAAAGATGTAGCTTGAGAAAATTATTAACCAATGGCTACATTTTGCCAGAAGTAGCAAAGTTAATTCAAGCAAAAAGTGCATGGAGTCAACATTACCTGTGAAATGCATCCACTGAAGGACAGAGCAATGTACTTACCAGCACCAGATGATGTAAGTGCTTGATTTTCTCATCCCTGTAGACAAGGATGAGAAATTAAAATATTATCCTCAATGTCAGAGATTAATTTAAAGAATTTCTCAAAATTTGTGTTATATTTCTTGCACTGGGAGGAAAGTTTTTTTAAGGTAAGGAATGTGATTTTAGATCCCACATGATGCTGTTTATGCTGTTATTTGAATTTCTCCCACCTATCCAGAAATATTTATTACGGTCCAAGACCACCATAGTACAGCAAAAAGAACAGACATTGAAAATGAGATAATAAGGATTTCATGTTAGATATTACTCTGGGTTGAAAGGATTTTTGCTGGAGAAGTTCTGCTCAGAGGACACCCAAATGAGGCTTCTTTCAGTTCCCCAAGTGCAGCCCTCGGGTATTGGAACCCGACCTTCCAGTCTCCATGTTCAGCTTCTTAACCACTAAGCCACCAGGGAAGCTGCAAAATGAGGGTAACATATATCAAGAGACAGAAGTTAAAATGAGGGTACTTAAGAATATTTTTAAAAGGAGTGTTTCCGCTCAGCGTTAAGGAGGAGTAAAATTAGTATTTAAGATTAATGTTACAACTATTACTAAGCCTATGATGTAGCACTAGTAGTTTATTTAGCTGAAGGACCTGCCAGGATTGTTCTTCTGATCTTACACACTACAGTGCAGAACCTAGCAGTGTTATGGGTGAAGGTGGGCCTTTCATCAGATAGCAGCCAGTCAGTGTATGTGCTGTTTGGCTGGCCAAGGTACTTGCGGAACAGCGGAAATATGAACTTGTTCCAGATGTCTCTATAAAAATGACAGATGCAGACAACATGTTCTATGTTTTCAATATATCTACTGTCACAGGGGCATAGTCTCTCTGACATTGGTGTCCTTTAAACCTTTCTCTTAAGGACCACAGAAGGGAGGGCCTGACAACAGGCTAACATGAATGCTCTCCAATGACTTGGTGTCTTGAATTGGAGTAGGGACTGGGCCAGGACAACAATGTGTTTTCTCCCAACTAGACTGTCTTCTGTTCCAGTTGGAGGCCAGGAACCCTATGGGGGGGGGGGTTGAGAACATATATTGAAGTGGGTAAATCAGTTGATGAGGATCTGTGTTAGTCAATAAAGAGTGTTTTTCCTCTATGTCTGCCAGAGATAATCAACTCTGACACGGCATCTAGATTCCACTCACCCGCTTAATGAGGAATCTTGCAGTCCCAAAGGGAGGTGGCATCTGAGAGATGACAAACACCATAATAACTCCAGATGAATGACAAGTCTGTTTACCAGCTATTTGTCATGCTGCATAATTGCTCACTTTGGAACATACTATTCTCAGTTCCCATGAGCGCAAGGCATCCTGTTTCAGAGTTTCACTTCCTGGTTGCAGTTATTCTACTGTAATTTTTCTCGTCTTCTGTTCTTCCTGTCTGTTCCCACAGATTTCTTTGATTTTAAGTCTGATGGACATACCCCATGCATCCTATACTGTGTCCCACTGAGCTCTGTGGGATTTGTTAACAAGGAAATGTGCAAACAAATTGCAGCCTTAGAAATTTGTGAGATCAGCCCATTCCTTTCCTCAGCTATTTCTAAGCTCCCCATATGCTGCTATTGTATATTTGGGACATGGGTGGGGGGGAAGTGAGCATGCCATTTTTCTTCTGGCAGTTTGTGCCGCTGTTCTCTCACATGTGCATTGCCTTCAGCTTCCAAACTGCACATTATGTCCCACATCCAAAATTGCAGACATTCCCCCAAACAGCATCACTGTCAGCTAGAATCACCATCGCTTATTGCATGCACAGTGGGCTTAATTGCCCGACATCTTGTGTATCCAACCAGAAATCCCACAGCATCATTCTCAAATGTGCCACAGTTCAGGATGCTTACCTGCGATAATGAACCATTGTGTCATTTTCCTTTGGCATGTTTGTTAAGCTTCCCTCTCCACCCTTCCTTTGGCGGCAGCTGAGAATGCCTGTGAAAACAGTTGACAAGTTATCCCTGTGTTAGACAGACAAATGCTGAGATGAGGAATGAGAGTGCCGTTGCCATTATTTTATTTCTCATACCTCTCTTGTCTCTCGGTCCATCCATCTGTCAATTTGGATGCCTCCATAGATGTGCAATATCCCCTTAATTGACAAGCTAGGCTGACAAATCAGCCCTCTCTCACAGGGAAAACTTTTCTAGGTTAATGTCAGCAGTGTGGCATGGTAGGAATCCCAGCAAATAAGCAGTTTAGCTGGAGAACTGCAGTAACCATGATCAGCTGTCATTGCCTCAGGACTCATTCTCATCTTCCAGGAAAGAGTATTCTACCTTGTGGGATATATATTATATGATTAGAGTGTGTTGTGTCTCAATCTGCACATTTCTTGTCATGCTTTTGACCTGCATTCTTTGAGATGATGGGACATACACTCCAAAGCAGAGGATGAAAATCTTTCTTAATTTTATTTTGCACTAAAAACCATCAGAGCCTCACTCAGTTCACCTGTGCTTCAGGTTATGCAATGCCATTTAAGCAGGTGTAACATAAAGAAGAGGAACACAATAACTAGCATTTCCTGTCCATGATGTCAGGCATTAAAAATATGTCACCAAACTATAAATGAGTAGGAAATTATTGTGATGTGCTGTGTACAGGTTTACATACACATGCACTATGGTCCCTGCTCAGCCCTTCCATTAACCATCACATGAACAGCATATGTAATTTGCACAATAGGCACTGGTGAATTTGGGATAGTCATATATAGTGAGTCTCAGATAATGGGAAACTCATTTCTGTTTTATAAAAGCAGAGAGAAAAATCAAACAAGTGACCATTTGGGCAGAAAAGAGGGGTGGGGTGGGGTGGGACCAGATGAGAAATGCAATTGGCAGAGGAAAACTAACGGATTTCTAAAACAAGTAAGACAGCTCAATTGAGCTTGTGGGCTGTGTTGGAGCATTAAGGAGGAATAACATGTTGAGGTATGTTAGGTTGAAATTGTTCCTTCTTGGAGAACAATGTGTAGCTTTGAAAGGGAAAGGCAGAAATATACACTTAATTATTTGATTATTTTATATTTTTGCAGATTTTACATATACTTTAAATGTGTGAGATCAAATTCCAAGAATAATATTGAAATTGTTTCTAAGATATTATATGTTTCTGAGATACACAACAAAATATCATGTTTACTACATTCATGAGGTGTACTAATAGCACACATAGAACTACAAGTTGGCCAAACTCCAAACTGGTGACATTATTTAAGAAAAGACAACCCTCCTCTAGTTGTCTACAAGAAAACAGGTGGGCAAGGGAACATGTATCAAATTCACAGGAAGGATGATGCCCAGCTTCCATTGGTCAGGTCCCTGGTTTGAGAGTTTTGGCACATTGTGTCATGGCAGATCTCCATTTTTTAAAAAAGATATCACTTACCAGTATATAGTTCCCACATATGAGAGGTGGTTAACTTCTGCAACTGATCATATAGCCATAGAAGGCTGAGGACTCCAGTAACCCTAGAGATTCAGGAACAAGCATGTAATAAATATGCAATTCAGTTTCATTGAAACTTCCCTACTGGTACCTCCTTCCTTCAAGGCAAAATATACTTACCTTAAGAGCCAAACAAAGTAGCAGAGAAGGTGGTTGGCTTTTCCTGGATTCCAATAGGACACCTTTTCCCAACAGGACCAATTTATAATTACAAATCACAGACTTATTTTCAAGAAATACAATATGTATGTCATGCTCAACAAGAAGACAACTGCAAAGGATCAAACCTTATCATTTGTGGCTATTAATGAAGCATTTGGATGTCCTTTCTGAAATGGATCAGAAAAGCCATCTAAATATTGCTTCCTCCACTGGTGAAACATCTGAAGGACAGTTACAGGAATTCTGAAGATATCTTTAAACTTTCTCTGAAAGTTTCAGCAAAGTATCAAGAATGGTCGAGCGGCCGCGGCAACTGCCGGGGCCGCTCGCTTTGCTCCAGTGCCCGCCGGGGAGACTGGCCTGGGGACGAGCGCAGGGGGCGTGGCTAAGCGCCGCCCTTATAAGGGCGGCGCGCGCCCTGCGCTCGTCGCCAGTCTAACTTCGGCGGGCAAAGCGAGCGGCTGCGGAGTCGGCTTTTTCCCCCTGGTCCTGCTGGTGCGTTTGGAGCTCCGGGACGGCGTTTAGCGGTCCTGTTGCACTTTGATTCGCCCCACCTTTTCGGTGGGCTGTCCCTTAATCCCGGGTCCTTCTTTTGGCACCGGTTGGCCCGCAGGTTGCGGTAGCCATTTTGGCCCCGCAGGTTGCGGTCGCTATTCTGGTGCTTCAAGTTGCGACCGCCATTTTGTCTCTCTGAGTCCGTCCGCCATTTTGTCCCTTTTTCTACTTACTGCCTTCTATCCTGGCCTTGTACTTGGCCAGGGGGGGGGGGTGGGAGTGACAGTAGCCTTCCTTGCTAATCCCTGTCTGTTAGGGATTAATTTTTACCACATTTGGCCCTTGGCTGTTGACTGGCCTCGTCCGTACGGCCTCCTGCTCCTGCAGTTGGCTCCTTTGGGTGTAGGCCCCCAGGTTTGGTTTTCTGGTTTGGCCTGTGCCCCCTTCGAGTCCAGGGCAGTCTTGGTCCGGCAGGCCCAAGGTTGTACTGTTTTTGGCTTTCGTAATTACAGGTTGCTTTTGATTGCTCCAGTCCTCTGTGGGTTGGGATGGGTCCCAAGAAGCAGGCCGTGTCTCGCCCTCGCCGACTTCCCCGCAGGGCTACCGCCGCAGGGGAACCCAGCCGCTGCGCTCAGGGGCCGGATCCGGCCCCTGCCACCCCAGCGGCCCTCTTCGCCCGTGTGGCGGCCTTGGAACGGGCTGCTGGCCTGAACCCTGTGCCGGAACCACGTCGGTCCGCCCTGAGGGCCGCTCAGGCAGTGGCTGATCCGGCTAACGCCGGTTGGAGGGAGCTGGCCACGGTCCTTCAGCGGCGAATCTCGCAGCTGGAGGCAACTCTACCATCACGGCCCGACGACGCTCCGGCACTCGACGATGAGGCGGGCCGGAATGAGGATTCTCCCCCCCCGGCCGGATTGGAACCGGAGGTGGGGCCCAGCGCCGTCCGACCTGTCCTCGTTGCTCCGGCTGTTCCGGCGGCGCGCGCCGGTGGTGAGTATGACAGCGAATCTAGTCCTATTGTCACTCCTGGGCCACAACAGCTGCCGCCGGTCGTCCCGCAGCCGCCCTCGGTTGCCGCGCAACTTCCTGCTCCTGCACCGCAGCTCCCGGTGCAGTGGCCTTGGCCGGCCCAGTCGACATCGGCTGGGGCGTCGCAGTGGCTGGCCCCTGCGCCGTGGTTGCCGTGGTTGCCCCCGGCTCCTCCGGCGCAGGGGTTCGGCCCCTCCTGGCCGGGGGCTGCCCCGTTCGGGGCTGCCCCGCCCCCGCCGGTGCTGCCGGTGACGGCGACGTGGCGGGCTCCTTACCCGCCGCCCCCAGGGGCCTCGCCTTTTTGCGCACCTGCAGTTGCGCCTCTGGGTTGGCCTTGCTTTACGTTAGGGGACACAGGGTATAATTCGGCGCCCCGGACTGCCTTGCCGTACGGCGACCAATCGTTGCCGCTCGGTGATCACTTGCTACCCGCCACGCGGGATAAGATACTCCGTGGTGAGTACGTCGATTTCTTCGCTCTCCTTAACCGTGATTCCACGAAGGAGGAGAGGGAGAAGGCTGACGACGCAGACAAGGAAAGGGCAAAGAGGAAGAAGCCCCCCCGCACTTGGGCCAATTGGCTTCCGGGTTTCCTCATTTACGCGGGGGTTTTATCCAGGGCTTTCCCCCAGTTAGGTGTGTCCCTGTTCCAGTACCTCGATATTATTAACAGGGCTTATGTCGACTTCCCGGGGCAGGCGTGGCTGGCGTATGATGAGGAATTTCGTATGCGCGCGGCCATACGCCCTGGCATGCGTTGGGATGAGACGCACTCCGCGTTGTGGATGCAGCTCATGACCCCGACCCGCCCGGCACTTGGTGAGCGGTACGATTGCGGCCACCTGATCCAGCGTCCTACTCCCTCTCAGGCACCCCGCCAGCCGGCGGGGCAGGCGGTTCCGGCCCGCCTGCTGTGCTGGGAGTACTCTGCCTCAGGTCGCTGTTCCAAGAAGCAGTGCAAGTTCAAGCACGAGTGCTCGATTTGCGCGGGCGCCCACCCCGCCACCTCCTGTTTCCGAGGGGGGGCGGGCCGGAGCCGAGGTAAGGACCAACAGGGGGCCAAACGGGCTGGGGCTGACAGCGCCCCTGGAAAAGGGCCCCAGCCCAATTAGGGTCGATGTCTTGAACCGCCTGCTGCGGGAGTATCCTTCGTCCACTGACGCCAGGTACCTTTCCGAGGGTTTCACCTTCGGCTTCCGTATCCCTGTAGTGGGGGCGCGGGGGCCTCAGGACGCGCCCAACCTACGATCTCTGGTGGGTATGGAGTCAGTGGCCAGAGCACAAATTTTTAAGGAGGTAGTGGCAGGCAGGGTGGCTGGCCCTTTTGTGAGTCCACCGTACCCCAACCTTAAAGTTTCCCCGTTGGGATTAGTTCCAAAAAAGGCCCCGGGTGAGTTCAGGTTGATTCACCACCTGTCTTATCCTGCTGGGTCTTCTGTCAACGATGCTATTCCGGACGCCTTGTGCTCGGTCCGCTATACGTCCTTTGACGAGGCCGTCCGCATGGTCCGATCCTGTGGTCCGGGTGCACTACTGGCCAAATGCGACATCAAGTCCGCGTTTCGGCTGTTGCCGGTGCACCCCGACGACTTTGAGCTACTCGGCTTTCGTTTTGAGGGCCAGTATTTCGTGGATCGGGCCATGCCGTTTGGCTGTTCTATTTCCTGCGCCGCGTTTGAGCGCTTTAGTTCCTTTTTGCACTGGGCCTTGGTCCGGAAGGCAGGTTCTGACAGGGTTGCTCATTATCTCGATGATTTTCTTTTTGGGGGTCCCGCGGGTACTGGGGACTGTGTTCACCTGCTCCAGTCATTTCAGCGCCTGGCGGGGGAGTTATCTGTTCCGTTGGCGCCCGAGAAAACTGAGGGTCCGGCCACTACCCTCACTTTTCTGGGCATCGAATTGGACACGGTCGCCATGACCTCTCGCCTCCCCCTCGACAAGGTACAGCGCCTGGTTGACAGGATTGAGGCGCTCCTGCCCAAGAGGAAGGTCACCCTGCACGAATTGCAGGAGCTTCACGGGCATCTCAACTTTGCCTGTAGGGTGGTGGCTCCTGGCCGCGCTTTTGCTCGCCGCTTGTGCGACGCCATGGCCGGCCTGACCAAAGGGTTCCACAGAACTAGACTTACCCGGGGGATGAGGGAGGATTTGGAGGTCTGGTTGGAGTTTCTTCGTGACTTCAACGGGGTTTCCTTTTGGCGCTCTGACCTTTTCCTCTCTTCCAGTTTTCAGGTCCATTCCGAAGCATCGGGGTCTTGCGGTTTTGGCATCTATTTTGATGGCCGTTGGTGCGCCGGCACGTGGCCGCCACACTGGCGGGACTCCGACGTCGTGAGGGACCTGACGTTCCTGGAATTCTTTCCAATCTGGGGGGCGATCAACATGTGGGGACGTCACTGGGCGAACTCCGTTGTCACCTTTTGGTGTGACAATGCGGCGGTTGTCCAAGTGGTCAACTCGCAGACGTCCCGATCCCCCCGGGTTATGTCCCTAGTTAGGCCGTTCGTCCTGGCTGCGCTGAGGCTTAACATCGTATTTCGCGCACGCCACGTAACGGGGGTGGACAATTCCATTGCTGACGCCCTGTCCCGCTTTCAGATGGCGCGGTTCAGAGCGTTGGCTCCCGGTGCCAGGGCACTTCCTTCGGAGTTGCCGGACGCGGTATGGAACATTGGAGGGCCGAGGTGAATCGGGCCATTGGCCTTTCCCTGTCAGGTCTCACACGCCGTGCCTATCGCCTGGCGTGTGGGGCATTTACCACCTTTAGAAGCCAGCAAGGTTTGCCGGAGGTGTGGCCGGTCCCGGTGGACCATGTGCTTCAGTTCATGGTCCACCTGCGGAGTTCTGGCCTTGCCCCACGTACCATCCAGGGGCGGCTGTCGGCCTTGGCCTTTGCTGCCCGGGCGAACGGTGTCCCCGATACCCTTGGCGATTTTCGTATTCGCCGGGTGTTGGAGGGCTGGTTGAGGGAGCGTGGCCACCACCCGGATGCCCGGCACCCGGTGTCACCGGTGGTGCTGCGGCGTTTGGCTGCGGCCTGGCCATGCCATTGCTCGGATGGGTATGAGGCGGCATTGTTTCATGCCGCTCCTTCAGTCGCATTTTTTGCAGCCCTCCGAGTGGGAGAACTGGTGGTGGCGTCCCGTGGGGACACGTCCGGCCGCGCACTGCAGCTGGCGGACGTCGCGTTTACTGCGTCGTCGGTCCGGCTGACGGTCCGGATTTCCAAGACCGACCAGCGGGGCAGGGGGGTTTCCTTGCTGCTACTGCGGTGCAGTATAGTCGATCTATGTCCGGTGGGAGCGCTGGAGCGCTACCTGGCCATACGCCCCTCTGGTCACCTGCCCCTTTTTGTCCATCGGGATGGGTCCCCACTTACGCGTTTTCAATTTTGGAGGGTTACTGGGGCGGCCCTGTCGGAGGTGGGGATCCCTGGTGCCCGTTACGGCACCCACTCTTTCCGCATTGGGGCTGCTTCCACCGCGGCCTCCTTTGGGTACTCTGATGCGGACATCATGAGGATGGGGCGGTGGGGGTCCGCGTGTTTTCGAACATATGTGCGACCGTTACTGCCATGACCTGCCTTGCTGCCGTTTGTTTTCTGTTTGTTTTCTTTCAGAGCTCTTCCCTCGGAGTGCTGTGGCCCGGGTCTGGATCGTCGGCCACAGCTACATCTACTGGGCCGCCCGTTTTGCTGGTGCAGCTCCCTGCGGGATCCACCTTGGCCTGCGGCAGTGGGCCTACCTCGTGTGGCGGGGAGTCCGGGGAATGTTGTGGGATCAGCTGATGCCTTTTTTGATGTCTAGCTGGCATGTGCCACCCCCTGACATCCTCCTGGTGCACCTGGGTGGGAACGACCTGGGTCAGCGGATGGGGCTAGATTTAGCCAGGGCCATTTGCAGGGATTTTCATCTCCTGCACCAGCATTGGCCGGCGACCAGAATTGTCTGGTCGAGTATGATACCGCGTGCCCGGTACAGGGGCGCGGTGGATTATCGAGCTGTGGATCGTGCACGGCGTGGAGTGAACCGCTCCGTTGCACGTTTCCTGCAGACCTGGGGTCTGGGTACAGTGGTGGAGCATCCGCTGTTTCATATTTCGGAGTTGGGCCACCTGTATAGGGATGACGGAGTACACCCGTCACCGGACGGCCAGGTTTTGTTCCTGGGGGCTCTGCAGCAGGGCCTGGTGACTGAGTTGTCGGTCTCGGGGGGGGTGGGGCGGTGAGTAGTTTCACTCCCCCCGTGTGGCGGGTAGCACTGGTGTGGAATAAAATTTGGTCCCAGGATAACCGGGTAGGAACGTGTTTTGATCGGCCACTCTGTGAGTCTGATCAAAATGCGGACCGGGAACTTGGGTAACTGCCCAGCTCGGCAGCAGGCAGCCCCAATATAGAGTTCGCCCGGTGTAGGGTCAGAAGGAGATAACAACTGGTTACTTCTGACCGGGACAGTTAAATGATGTTGGGTTATGTATGGCCGATATCCAAGTTAAGTTGGCAAATGGATATCGTGGACCTCACCAGTGCTACTGCGGCCTTGCTGCAACAAGTTACTGTTAAGATGGTTAAAGTTAACCAAGTTGATCTCAAATAAAGTGGCCCAATTTTTCTACCAACTTCACTGTGGTCAGTCTCTTTTGTGCGGGCATGTGGGGGCAATGGTCGAGCGGCCGCGGCAACTGCCGGGGCCGCTCGCTTTGCTCCAGTGCCCGCCGGGGAGACTGGCCTGGGGACGAGCGCAGGGGGCGTGGCTAAGCGCCGGCCTTATAAGGGCGGCACGCGCCCTGCGCTCGTCGCCAGTCTAACTTCGGCGGGCAAAGCGAGCCCCACCCTCCCTCCCTGGCCGCAGTGTGACTGTTTTTGGGTCGCTTCGGGGCCGGATGGGAATTTTTGCTTGAGACCTTGATTGGCCGGTGGGTCTCTTGGCGTTTTCGCCCATCCCACACTGCTTAGCCGAACGGAGCGGAATTGTGTTTTTGTTTGGTCACTTTTGGGGGCGGGTAGCACTGGTGTGGAATAAAATTTGGTCCCAGGATAACCGGGTAGGAACGTGTTTTGATCGGCCACTCTGTGAGTCTGATCAAAATGCAGACCGGGAACTTGGGTAACTGCCCAGCTCGGCAGCAGGCAGCCCCAATATAGAGTTCGCCCGGTGTAGGGTCAGAAGGAGATAACAACTGGTTACTTCTGACCGGGACAGTTAAATGATGTTGGGTTATGTATGGCCGATATCCAAGTTAAGTTGGCAAATGGATATCGTGGACCTCACCAGTGCTACTGCGGCCTTGCTGCAACAAGTTACTGTTAAGATGGTTAAAGTTAACCAAGTTGATCTCAAATAAAGTGGCCCAATTTTTCTACCAACTTCACTGTGGTCAGTCTCTTTTGTGCGGGCATGTGGGGGCAATGTGTGCCTCTGCAGACACTGTGCAACTGCAAATACAGTACTAAAAACCTTCACCATTGTTCATATTTGTTGGGAATAAAATCCAACTGACTCTTCAAGGCTATACTAGTGATCATCAGATTTTACTTGTAGTAAAATGTGAAACTATTTCAAAGATCAGAATCAGACACTGTGCAACTGCAAATACAGTCAAACCTCGCATAAAGAGTGTCTCGCTTAACAAGTAACTTACTTAAAGAGCAGAATTTTAACTGAATGGTCACCTCGCTTAACAAATAAAACCAACCAAAAACTCGTTTAACAACTAAATTGGGGTTCCCTATCCCCCCCCCCACAGAAGTCACAATTGGTCAATTACAATGGTGGAACACATTATTCTCTTTAAGTGAGGTACAACCGTACTGAAAACCTTCACCATTGTCCATATTGGTTGGAGATAAAGTCCAACTGACTCTTCAAGGCTATACTAGTGATCATCAGATTTTACTTGTAGTAAAATGTGAAACTATTTCAAAGATCAGAATCAGATTTTGAAGAATTCCAAGGAGGTTTGAGAAGGCTATTGACAGTTTCTGAATAAGTGGGTGTGGACTGAAAATCCTTATTAACACTGGGGGAAATGTTGTGTTGCAAATTTTTACACAAAGCTGGTCCTCCATTCAGAAACAATGATCCAGGTGAAAATTCATTACTTCAATGTATTAATTTTAAAAGCCCAGCATCCAAAAAGATTTGAGGTGAAAATAAAGTTCTTTCTGGGGTCTTGGGTTTCAGATAACTTTCTCTAATATGTATGTCATCACAATGAGCATGCATATCTAATGGAGCCCAATTTAGGTCTGCGTGATGTGTCCTATGTTATTTGATTTACCTGATTTAATAAAATATTTGGTTAGACAACAGTAACTGCAGTTGAAAAAGTTTGATTCATAACATCTTTTATGCAAAAGGTGCTTTGATAGCATTTCAGCTGTCAATAAGTTAATTAGTGTTTTTTTTAATGTGCTTCACTACACAGCAACAAAGAAACAAAAAGGAGGAAACAGTTTGGAGCAGGCTGATTCTCATTTTCCCCTGTTGAACACATAAACAGGAAACAAAAATCATTGTGGAGTCTGATAGCCTCAGTCCATGACTTTTCCTCCTTACCAGGGAACTTGTTATATTTTTTTTAACAGATTGAAATCTTTTGCTTCAGTTCAGTGTGTGAACTCACTGAGTTGATGCAGAAAGGAAAGATTAGCTAGTGTGTGCACACATGCACACACACAGCAAAAAGTGGCACTTTAGCAAAGCAATTTCCCCTTCAAGATCTGCCTCATAAGGGAGGACTAGGAGAGAATGTACACATAAGCAGTGTCGACAGTCACCTCTCTCTGCAAAGCCTTTTTCTCCAGGCACTTCATTTTTTTTAACCAGCTCTACTTCCAGCAAGATAAGCTGATTGAAATGAGTGACTAGTCACTTATTTCCTCTTAAGACAATTATTTCAAACCACACCACCAATAGGTGCTTCAAATAGATGATATTTTTTTCTCTCCTCTGCTTGTGTGGCCACTTAAAATAAAAAAGGACTGAGTCCTTCACAGCGACAGAATGCAAGTTAATTCATATTTCCCTTACTCTGGAGCTGCACCACTATTAGTCTTTCTGGGAGGGAGGCTTTGTCAGTCTGCATCAGAGAATTAGTTATCTTGCCTCAGGCAATAACCAGGACATGCCTTTTTAGATGAAATTACAAAAAAATAAATAAATACATTAGTTATTTTACTCAGTGAATAGAGGTCATATGGTTCCATACTGAAATCTACTCTCAGTCATTTTTGCTGCATGATTATTGATATAAGTTTTCTATTGCTGTTATTAGCCAATAAAACAGAAAAACTCCATACTGTACTCTTCAGCATGTTGTTTCCTGAGGAATATGCCCTACTGAGTCCCTTAAAGCAGTACAACCCACCATGGCATTTCTAAAAACACTCCAATTCACCACTTACTCTTAGCAAGATCATCTAGTTTAAGCTGTGATGTCACATAATGCCTGCACCAATTGGTGCCAATAATCTAAACTAGGAATGGTTGAGTGCAGAATATGGTGAGGCTGTGTTATGACAAACTAACTATAGTTATCTATTTATTTATCTATTTCTTTATTTATTTCATATCTATATCACTTTTCTCCCAATGGAGAGATCCAAGGTGGCTCACAATGATTAAAACAAGTTAGGTAAAACAACAGTAAATCACAGAACTAATAAACAATTAAACATATAATAACATTTTAAAAATCCTCTTCTCTAAACATTTAAAAGCTTGAGAAACACACATAAAAAGAACATATGAACAGCCTCCAAGAGGGACTCCATTATATGAACGCACCTAAATAGGCAGGTCTTTAAATGCACTGAAAGGTCTTTTTAAACTTTTTAACCTTTTTAAATCTTTTAGATCTTTGTAAATTCATGGTTTAATTCTTTTTTAATTGATTTTTAAGTAATTTTGAACCTCAAGGTTTTAATTTATGAATTTTCTGTAAGCCGCCTAGAGTCAGGTTCGCCTGATTGGGGTGGGATAATAAATCTAAATAAATAAATAAATAAATAAAGGTCAGAAAAGGGGGTGAACAACATTACTTTTGGGAGAGCATTTGACAACAAAGGAACAGCCACAGACAAAGCCCTGTTAAATGAGTCCATAAGGGCAAACTATGGCATGAAGATGGAGAATTTCATGCGGAGATTTTAAGCATTACTGAGTTTAGACTATTAATGTTCTTCCTTTCAAAATAGTTTTTGAAACACATTTCAGCATGTGTGCATGTTGCCAAAAGCTGGTTATAAAGTATACAGAAACTTGCAATTTGATAATTATATCATATTGTTCAAAAAAGGCCACCTTTAATTTTCTCATTTTCTATTTCCTCTGAATAGATTTGTGCCAGCATCAAAATAACTTCAAAAACCAAACAAATGTGCCTTAATTCACAGCTCCACTGATTAGCATTTGCCCTCACCAAGTAATCAACAAAAGCTTCAGTTAATTAATCTACTGTTTTAGCCAATTAAAGTTTGCAGTCCTAATAAACATTCTTGTTGTTTTATGAAGGACTCAAAATTTGCTGGTTGTTCCAAAAGCAATATAGGGAGGGCAGGAAAGGCTCAATGGCATCAGTTTCCAAACTAATGAGATTAAACTGAAAGAGGGGGGGGGAGAGAATTGGATCAATGAAGGATTTTATCTGTTGGATTTTATGAGACCTTTGCCTCTGTGAAATGTCTGCTTAACTAATAGTTGGACAAAAATAAAAGACAACTTATTTCTGACTAAGAACCAGTTGGCTAGCATTTGCTTTGACATGATCTCATGTTTTGAATCTCTATTTTATGGCCAAAGGGAGAGATGTTCCTTCTTGCAAATGACCCATTCTCAGAAAAGGGCACAAAGGAAATGAGAGTTACTATTCACCAGGATGGGAGAAGAAAGAGCAAAGTGCCCCGTGTCTTGTTCTTGAGCAACAGCCAACAGAATAGGAGCATACAAATTTAAACTTGCAAAACCCTCACGGCATTCAGACACTGAGATACATCAACAGGACCCAGAAGCAAATATTGATACATCCAGCTGACCATAAGCAAAGAATTAAGGAACAGGGGGGGTTGGCACTCATAGCCAGTGTAAGACTGTGTGTTCAGTTCCAGACCAAGCTCAGAAGCTTAGAGAAGATAGTTGTGCTAATAAGGAGAATCATCCCTGAAAAACTGCTGGAGAATTTCTGCTTCCCCAGTAGAAATTTAATTTGTTTCACCGCAAATATGATGGAAGTGTCTGAGATCTTATTCAATGTAGCTTAAATTGACTATATGAACTTTCATTGATTTGAGTTTGTAAGACTGTATTCATGACTTACATGTCATAAAAATAGGTGCTCTTTCTTTATATCAGTGGTCCCCATGTCTCACAGGGGACTTCAATTCCAGAACCCTAAGTCAATACGTTGGCTGGTCAGTGCTTTCCAGAATTGACTTAGGCTTCTGGGAATTGAAGTCAAAAAACCAAAGGTTGGGAAACACTGCTTTAGATTACTTTAAAATAAATCCTCTTTAAGTGGTATGTGAACTAAGTACCTGAGATATATTTATGCTATGGATATAAAGAAGATTCACTAATTTGTTTGTTCTTGTTAATATTGACTGCCATTATGAGTGAGATATGTCAATGGTTAATTTTCAAATCCTATGAGATTCCTTACCTCCAAGTAAAAGTTTAGCAAGGAATGTATGGTTCCCCCCACCATCTGCTGTCAAATTCTCTGAAATATGTTCAGGCCTTCTTTGAGCAAAACTCATGTCCCTTTCCTTTGATTCCACATAGAGCAAGCCGTGAAGGATGCAAAGTATCCCTCCTCTAACCTGTAAAAATACATAAAGCCAGTGGTGGGTTGTCAAAATTCCCGCTACCCCACTGTGACATCATGGACGTCATGGGCGTAGCCGACATCATGACATTATGATGTCATGACAACGTGGGCGGAGCAAATAATAATAATAATAAAAATAATAATAATAATAATAATAATAATAATAATAATAATAATAATAATAATAATAATAATAATAATAATAATAATAATAATAATAATAATAATAATAATAATAATAAATGTCTGTGCATGCATCAAACCTCCGTTTGACACATGCAGTTCTTTTTTTTAGTGTGCATGCGTTAAACCTCTATTTGACGCATGTGCATTAAAAATAGTTCTGTGCAGGCGTCAAACGGAGGTTTGATGCATGCACAGTTCTGGGCAGTCATTTTGGCTGCCAAGAAATACATTTCTGGAGGGGCCCGGAGAGGTGACCGAACCGGTCGCCTGGGGATTCACGCCCCCATGCGACCCCTCCTGATGGGGTGCTACCGGTTCGGGTGAACTGGTCTGAACTGGTAACATCCCATCACTGCATAAAGCTCAGCAGCAGGTATATTCATTTAGCACAAAAATGATAAAATATTGTGGTAAAGTGTTATTTTGCACACTTTTGCTTTATGTGTTTTTTGTGTGCAGGAAATTCTCTCTAATTGAGTTTGACCTAAAAAAAAAATCTTTGTTCTCCTGAAGGACAAAGAGAATGAACTCACAGTTTCTCACCAGTGCAGATGAGAATTAAACAAACAAGGATTTACAGCCATAGATTATACCCAGTAGAAAAACAAATATGTGATCCTCTCAGTTTTTATATGAGGGGTAGAAGTTGCAAAGTGCCACATAGGAAACTAAGAAAGCAATGAGAAAATATTAGAAGAAGTAACTGCATTCTTTCCCCTTTTACCTCTTTCTCCCATTGCCTTCCATACAATGAAGAATGGGTACCAATGCCCATTTAACTATGAAACTTGTCCAGATGACCTTGGCTCACTAACTTTTAGCGTTATGTACCTAAAGCACTGCATTAAATAGAGGAGAGGTAACTAATGTATGGCAGCCTAGCTGTTTGGAGGAAGATCATGAAACAAGAAAAGAAATAGCTGTGATATTCTTAAACCATAGTCATTTCCTTCCTCTCTGTGTCATAGTGTCATAATTTGCTAATACCGATAGAGCTCAACATTTGTCATCCTGATGTATGTATGCATGCATGCATTTGCAATTGATAAGAGTCAGACAAGTTTTAAGGAATGGTAAGGGGAGAAAAGGGACTGCAGTGGCTCAAGTGGTTAAGATGCTGACTGGAATGCAGCAGGTCAGCAGTTAGATACCTGAGTACTGCACAATGGAATGAGCTCTCATCTCTGTCCCAGCTCCTGCAAACCTAGCAGTTTGAAAGAAAGACATTGCAAGTAGATAAATAGGGACCACTTCTGTGGGAAGGTAAAAAGCATTCTGTGCACTCTAGGCATGGCTGCCACATGTCCATGAAAACATCTGCAGATGCAGACAATACTGGCTCTTTGGCTATGAAACAGAGATGAGCACTGAACACTAGAGTTGGATATGACTGGCTTTCACACAAGGGTGATCTTTACTTTTAAGGGGAGAAATACCATTTATTTCTGCAGTTGACAGTTATATACATCATTTTAATAAACACAGGCCTTCTTGTGGGGTACACAGAAAGAGCTCCTTGAAGACTATGGTATTTTTGTACCACAATTGGGCATACCCTGGTGATGGCAAACTTGTGTTAGCAGCTAATCTTTCTCACACTAGGTCAGGCAAAAGGAACTGCAGATTGAACTCACCAAAAGGTGCTTTCATTTTGGCAGTTTCATGTCTGGCCTAAACATGGAAGAAGAAGACCTACTTCCTTGTGATGAATCTAAGTACAGCTCTACATTGTCAGTTTCTCTTCCTTTCTTCCATCCTTCTGGTCAGCTCTGTTCTGTTGAAGGTCCTACCACACAGACATATGTAGACTTACCTGTTTTGGCACTTCTTGCTCCTTCCTTTTTGGTTGGACATTGCTGGTACATGGACACCTCCAGTTCCAAAAAATCCAGTTCTGTTGTGTACCTATCAGCTAAATAACTGGATAGACTCTCTTCTGTTAGTTAGACATTTTAAAAAGTAAACAAAGACCCCAAAGCAAAAACACCTCTTCATCTCTTGTAACATCTATGTCTGCTCTGAGAGTGATCTTATTACTATATGGTGTTTGAGTCTTGATGCAGCTGTAGTAAGAAAATGACAGTTATAAGTTATAGTAGCTCTTGTATATTCGAAAGACATTCAGCCATGTTGCCTATCTTTTATTTTATCAGAATACACAGAGAGAGAGAGAGAGTATCTTACAGGCTGACAAATGCAAGGCTCATTTCTGCTGTATTTAGGGTTTATTTATTTATTTATGAGATTAATCTTTTGGAGGATGATGACTGTGCTTTGCGTTTTTCAGAGGTTGTTTTCAAAAGGATCATAAAATTTGAAATTTAGAGGTCCTCCTTTCAGTGTTACAAAACAAAAATGCATGGTCAGCTGCAACTGTCCTTATATGAGCCAGAGTGCAAGTGCAACCAAGCAAAGATGAAAACTTTACAAGTGTGGACATATTTCAAAAGAGCAGTTCAAGATTTGTGGTTCTTACCATTGAATTATCATAGTAGACCTGATCCATTCGGGTTGATTTGGGAGAAGTTATTTTTCCATTAAAGCTCCCCAAATCCCAGGGTACCAAGGCTAACAATTGTGTTGTGAGTGTGATTCTGGGAAGTATGGCCTAAGTGAGTAACTTTCCTTACTCTAGTGGATAGTCTTGTGTAACAACTCATGGTTATGTGTATTCATCCTTTCAGCCTCTTTGTAGGAACAATAGTTTAGCAAGATATCTTATATTTAATTGTGTTTAATTGCTGCTGTTGCTGCTGATTGATGATGATGATGATGATGATGATGATGATGATGATGATGATGATGATGATGATGATGATGATGATGATTAACAGGAACTGCAGCAGCAGTGGCAGTTGGAGCGAGGGTGAGGGCTGTATGATTTGGTGCCATGGGCTGGATTTGGCCCATGGGCTGTAGGTTGCTGGTCCATGCTGTAGATGCATCAATAGGTTGTGGAGAATAATGCACCAGGAAAAAATTATCTCAGGTTCAACAATGGAGCAGAGAGAAAAATGCAGAGATATTTAGGGGGTGGGAGGTGGTTCCCTTTCATGACATTTATCAGAAAGCAGCACAGTACCTACCAACTGGAGATCTCAAGTTCTGAAAAACTGTAGTTTCAGATATTCATCTGTGAAAGGGAAACAGGGCAGAGAGTTACACATGCATCATTTGGCCCAAATTCACAAGCTAAGGAAAGCAAAGGGCAGGTAAGGGTGTAAACCAGGGGTGGCCAAACCTTTCATGCCTTGGGCTGGTCACATGGTTAAGCAGGCCAGTCACATGGTTCCTCCTGCCATAAAACACATCTGCAGTTGTTGTAAATGCATTTATGACATCCATGGTTGCATTTATGGCAGCGTTTACAGCAGGCACAGGCACATTTATGCATGCACGGACACATTTTATTTTTAATGTAAATGCACCCACTTCGGCTTTGGGAGCAGCGAGGGTGGTCTCAGGCCACATGAAATGCTACCATGTGCCAGGGCCTGGCTATGGACTGTAGTTTGGTCACCCATGGTGTAAACCTTCCACAACATGCTGACATGGGTGAAGTTGTTCAATGAAAACCAGTTGGACAGAACTAGTCAGGGGGAGGTAAATAAAAGCAGACAGATGAACACAGGGTGGGAGGGGGGATGGACATAAAAACTAGCAGAAAGGAGGACGCCAAAGTATCAGATGTGTTCTTTTCTGCAGCAAAGAAGGCTGATAAAGATGTCATGTACTCTCTCTTTTTATTATTTATTTGTTCACACTAGTATGTCTCATTGCCCCACTTCCTTCAACCTTAATAGACTTGTTTTGTCTCATTGTCCCACTTCCCTCAATCTTATTGGCTCCCATCGCTCTGTAACTATGCACAAAAGAGGCACATAAGAAGAGAAATGATAGTGGAAAGGATAGGTTGGGTGGTGTCATAGAATCTGCCTCCCGGTTTACATCTGTACAAGCCCTCCTGGCAAGTGGCATGCCCTACCTTGAAGAGTGTTGCTCCCACCTACCACTGCCATGGGATGGGAGCCAGTGCAGCACACAGGGACTGTGGTGGCTCAGTGGTTAAGAAGCTCGCCTTGTTCGCTGGAAGGTCAGCAAGTTGGTAGTTCAAGACCCAAGTACTGCATGATAGAATGAGCACCTGTCTCTGTCTCAGCTCCTACCAACCTAGCAGTTCAAAAGCAAGAAATTGCAAGTAGATAAATAGGGACTACTTCGGTGAGAAAAGATATTGGGGACATGAAAAGAGCCTCATCCTGAGCAGAGTTGCTACAGCAAAAATCTTTTTAACCCAGAAAGCTGATGACATGATTTAAAAAAGTGTTTTTCAACCTTGGGTCCCCTGGTGTTCTTGGACTTCAATTCCCAGTAGCCCAAGTCAGTACACCTGTTGATCAGGGGTCCTGGGAACTGATGTCCCAGAACATCTGGGGACCCAAGGTTAAGAAACCCTGCCTAGTATCATAAGCACATCATGTTACTCTATACAATGAGATGTTAGTGCTTTTTCAGCCACTGTTGTTTGTTTCTTGTTGTTCCTACCATTTACTTTAAATTATTTTTAATTGAAAATAAGCAAAATATGTGTTTAAATAAAAACACAGAACTAGGATGAAAGCAGTTTTCAATCCACATCACTTTCAAATGTGTTCACCCATGCATCTGTTCCCCCTGTTTCTGCATTCATCTCAGATTCCCCCCTTTAAAACTCATATGAACATTCTCAATTTAAATACACATCTTTAAATGTGTTTATTAAGGGAAATCTGAGTAATGAGACACATCTAGAGAACATCCAAGAAAAGAGCATATTCAGTTCCTTACTCTACCTGTAGTGCCACAAGAAAAAAAATGGGTTAGATTAATCATGTGTTTGACTGAACATTTATTGAATTCACTTGAGGAGAATGAATTGAGACTTTCTATCTCCTTCTTTCAAAACTATACTGTAACTGATGCCATAAACACCATGGCATCAGCTGAGATAGCAGAAGAGGTTTCATTATTTTTTGGGTTTGAATGTGATGCATTTGGAGGGATGGTTGCTCCAGCTGAGACTGATACAAGAGTATGCCTCACCCCATCAGAATGGTTTAAGTGTGCCTGGCTTCACTGCACATTCAGGAAGGAGTGAGATGTGAATGTTTGTTGTTGTTGTTCAGTCGCACAGTCGATTCCGACTATAGGAATTTGATGGCTGGGTCCTCATGAAACATTATCCCATCAGAATAATTTAGGTGTGTCTAGAGTGAGCCTTTGTGGTGTACAGTAATACCTCGGATAATGTTTGCATCAGATAACACTAAAATCATGTAATGTTAAGTAATGGGGGGATTGCATCGAATAACATTAAGATCCTATGGGATGCATTGGATAACAACCACTAAAGCCCATGCGGTTACAATGTATCTCTATGGAGCTTTAACATTATCCGATGCATCCCATAGGATTTTAACATGCATCGGATAACATTAAAAATCGGATAACACCAAGATTTGTGGAACCAAGTTTTAGTGTTATCTGAGGTTTTACTGTACTCGTTAAAGTGCAGAACTAAGACTCATGAGATATGTGTTCAAATTAATATAGGGCTATGGAAATCATTGGGTGACCATAGATAATCTGTTTTTGTGAGTCTGAGTGACAAGGTAGTTGTGAGGATAAAGTGGAGTGGAAGGGAACCACATACACTGCCATGAACTGATTGGAAGAAAGATTGAATATTTTGGCTGAAATCCTGTTACATGGTTACTCAAAAGGCTTCTTATTATTATTCTTTACTTCCTCTTTTAAGGCATAAGATGAATTGCCATCTGTCAAGAAATTGCCATAAACATTATCTGTTACACACTGAGTCATCCAATTTATATGCCAGAGATTGTGACTTTAGATATATCTTAGTTTACAGCTGTTTCTGAAAGTTACCCTTTCCTAGCTCCCCAAAACAATACATACTATCAGAGTAGATAGCTAACAACTTGCTGTTTGATTTTGTTGTTTGATGCCACATTTCTGAAGCATGAGGAAATATCTTGGTTCTGTCTTCATGGTAGGACTGGCTTGGAAAGAAGTAGCAAAAATAGGCATTGTCTAGCAGGATAGGTGATCACATTACTATAGGAAATGCTAACTGTTGTGTGTGTGTCCAAAACAGTAGACCCTCTGCCCCCTTTGTGGCATAAATATGTCCCCTCCACCTAAAATATTGATGACCAAACAGGCTCAGCCAGGAAGAAGTTCTATTCTTCTTTGTTATTGTTTTTAATTCTAGTATCATCAAACATTATAGCTATGATTTGGACAACAACAGTATTGAAAGTACAGTATGTGTTAAGAAGTTTTTATTAAAATGTAATTTCTCTTATTTTTATAATGTTTATTCATTTTCCACAGTGATACAAAGTTTCCAACAAAGGTTTGGTTTGCAATAATGGGCTAATGTTATATGTTTCATTTCTTAGAGTGTCTGCCCTGCAAAAGTAATAAAGATTATGAACATAAGAGAAATTTGCCTTAAATATTATCCTTCGTGGTGTTCATGGCAATTATGTGATTATGTTCCAAGAGCTAATAAAAGGTTAGAGCTAAAACCACTGCTTGATTAAATGGGATTAAATGTAATTAAAACATAATCACAGCAGTAATCATTGATGCAAATGTATTGCTTTATCTGTATGTCAAGAAGTTGAATAGTTGCAAGTATGAGTTGTATTACTCACTGCCAATGTCAATTCACGTTACCACTAGGAATATAGCATTCTTTCAACACAGCTGACAAAACTGGGGTCTTGAAATAACAAGCTAGGGAGCTATTTGTATTCTTAGGAATATATGAAATGCCTTGGTTGATCAAGCCTATTTATTTATATTATTTATATGCCACTTTCTTATTATAGGGAACCCAAGGCTAAAGTCTAAATAATCCATAATCTGTTTGAAACCTTGGCCCGTCAGATATCTTTGAGAGATTCATTAATAGAGCACAGTGTAGTTTTAACAAGGGTAACATCATAGAATCTAAGATACAGCTGTTATGATAAGGCATACAGGATGGAACCATCATGTTAATTTGACAAGCCTCACATAGTTTTTGCTTCAATGCCTGCTCTGATGGAGAGATCTGGCATCAATTTAGCATTGGCATAGGAATAATAAATAATGTTGCTTGAGAAGCACACCTCCTAACCTTTGCTGCAGAAATAAGGAAAACTTAGATTGACCAAGAATGGATTTTCATGGGAAAGGACAGTGACCTCTATTCAATCAATCAATCAAACTTTATTGTGGTTGATGACCAGTACAGTACAAGAATGGAGAAAGCCACCTTGTCACTTGTTGACCAGATTGTCAATAATAATGTGATAATCATGTGGATCAAAATAGGTGTTGTCACATGGGGCTGAAACAGGATACTCATATCCTCTATTGGTTATATTGCCTTCCCTTCAATTAGTATTTTTCAAGGAAGGGGCACAGTAGTATACAACTGGTTGTGTGGATAATATCATAGCTTTTAGGGCAAATGTTCACAGAGAAAGCCTCTTTTTGATGTTGTTCCTAAATCCTTTCACTTGTTGTTTTAGCAAAAGGCAATGACTTTACCTAGTACTGGGTGACCACTCTTTCAACAGCAAAATTCAGCTATGTGGAGAGACAAAATCTGCCCTTCTCACTGTAGTACTTCATAAGCACCCCGAAATCCAGATCTAGAGGACTGGGAAAAACTTGGTGCCAATTTCCAGGTGGCTTTGAGGGGGAATAGAAATGGAAGGATGGAAAGAGGCATCAATTTGGAAATAAACTAAATATTCTTCGAGCTTTGACATAAGATGGCCAAAATTATCCTTCATATCAGACTTCATATTGTACCAAGAAATGGAACCTGGAGTAAGGCAATAATAATAGGAACTTGGGAAGCCTCATAATTGTGCAGATGCCTCATAAGGAGATGGTTGCAAGATCAACCCCAGGAATCTTCAGCCAGGTCATGAGGGGAGGGGATCTTGTTTGCAAGTTCTTATGTTTGATATAGAGCTATGCAGATATGAAGAGCTTTCTTCCAGCAAACTTAGGCTGAGCAAGAACCATCCTTTTAAAGTGAGATGCATCCTTTTTGTATAAACTGCCCCCCTTAGTCACCCAGTTTGGTACTGACACCATGTTTTTACTCGGCGATTGCCTCTTTGTATTTTTCAGTGACACAACCATGTGATCTTTTTTCAACACCACCTTCTTGCAGCACAGAGTATATGGCACTCCTGATCTTTATGCATCAGAGCATTAGACGACATGGTTTGCATGCCAATGAATGAGGAGTCTGTTATCCACCTCTCTGAAGCTGAAGGGAGCTATTTGAGCTGCTATATTTGCTTTAGGTACCACAACCGTAAAGCAAATGTTGACAGGTCTTCATTGCACAGATGTTGCTAGTCAGAAATGGCTGGGTCCTCCCCCTTTTTGCCATATTCTACAAAAGTAATTTATAGTTTTTCCATTCACATGAAGTGCAGCAGGTTAAAATCCTTCTCATTTGCTTCTCCCAAGAGCCTGCTTCTTTAAAGGGGAATATTACATTCTTCAAAATGTTATCTTTATTTGTGTGTTCTGTTTTTGGGTAGCTCATCCACAAGACAGGAAAACAAAATGTTGGCTATTGAAATTAACCTGTGGTGCCTTTGTTTTAGTAAACAACATTAAAGTGAGCAGCTCACAATTCCTTCCTCTTGTTTGTTTCCCCTGCTTCTTCTCCTGATTTTCTTGAGGAAAAATGCAAATATTCTTACTTTACTTTGCTATGACTTATATATAAGATGATAAATCTTCTACAGATGTGGATATGACACCTCAAAGCCATTATAAATGTGCAAGATGATTATATAATAAGTGAGATATTAAACTGTACAATATTCCAAGAAAGGAGGAAATCATGCCATCTCTTATAAGGAATGTCATCAATAATGATAATTTTTGTGTCAGAAGTTATTCTGGATTGAAAGGATTTTTGCAGAAGAAACTCTCCTCAGGGAATGCCCAAATGAGGCTCCTTTCATGTCCCCCAGAGCTGGGGCAAAGACAGGCACTCAATCCATCATGCAGTACCTGGGTTTTGAACTGCCAACTTGCTGGCCTTCCAGCTAACAAGGCGAGCTTCTTAACTACTGAACCACCACAGCCTCTTATGCCATGAGTGATTCTTGGTTTTGATTATGCCCAAACCAGCCACACACTGGCCAGAATTTTTTTTGCATCCTTGCATTAAGATATCAGAACAATGATGGGTACTGCCAATTTCAGAATTAAATGGCCACTATCGAGTTTTAGTCCCCTAAAAATACTGTCTGAAATTCTTAGGGATCTGGGACTATTATACCTCTTTTCTAGTCCTCATTGGACTTCACTCAGCCAAACATTCCAATTTATTTGATCCACAAATGCAG
This sequence comes from Furcifer pardalis, assembly GCA_030440675.1. Classification (NCBI taxonomy): domain Eukaryota; kingdom Metazoa; phylum Chordata; class Lepidosauria; order Squamata; family Chamaeleonidae; genus Furcifer; species Furcifer pardalis. Next base: position 133,483,314 of record CP126891.1, read on the forward strand.
GTTACTCCTCTCCACTTAAAAAAAGAAGAAGAAGCATTACACAATTTGCATTTTATGTAATTTGGCTCCTTGGTCTGTAGTAGGACGGACAAGTCCCCCACCCCCCCAACAGCAAGTGACCAAGCTTTATGTCTGAGGGAGGAATACTAGGGGCACAAAGGATATATGTAGCATTTGGTGTGCTTTTAATCTTTTTAGATTTAAATTTTAAATTTTAATTTTAACAGATTTAAGGTTTTTAGGTAGTGTTTATATTTTATTGTCTTTTTTTATTATTACTTGTAAATCACCCTGTATCACTTCGGTGAGAAGGGCGGTGGAGAAATATGAATGAATAAATAAATAAATAAATAAATAAATAAATAAATAAATGCAGAGCATGGTTTAGGGATTGCATTCTTCTTATTCAGCACATTTCTTAATTTTAATGAGGCACCAAGATGATTCTGTTCAAAAAGCCTTCTGGGATCAGTTTGGTGTGTAAAATGAGTTATGAATGCTGAAAAGGGACTGCCTTTGCTACCTACCTGTGCAACCCCAAAAGAATAATTTTAACCCACAAACTTCTTTCAGAAAAACGAGGGGATGAATGAGTGCCACACTGCAGGAACCTCCTCCTACTTCACTTTACATTGGTTCTGGACATGTAGCATCTGTAGCCTTACCTAAAGTGAACAAAAATTAGTCTTTGATGTGAGATTTTTAAAGAGTTGGGATGGGAGACCAAACTGAAAAGATGGCATAGTTAAATAATATATTTTCCTATTGCTTATAAAGCATTTTGCCTGCAAAGAACGATCTATTAATGTCCCTTAATGTTTCCTTTTTTAATATAGACATCTCATTTGTGCAAATTTTCCGCCACCTCTTTTATCTCATTATATTGCATCTCCTTGTCAGACATTGGTATTCCAAAATTACAGTAGTCAGTAATGGATGTTGAAGGGTGCATTTTGTTTTCACTTGGCATTTCTTACTCTCTTCCCATTAATATAACCATTGTTGTACAGACATTTCCTTAATATACACATTTTTAAAACATTCTTGCATCGCAGAAATGGGGAAATGGAAAGTATCAAAATATTTCAATTCTGCACATTAGTTCTGAGAGATCACATTAAGCATGTTCATGTGAAAATATGAACAGAACAAATTTTGTCTCCAGCTCCAATCCTGCAAAAGAAGTTCATAACCAGTAGTTCTAAGGATTCATATCATCCTTAAGGGATTATACAGAGCCCCACAGAGAAGCCCTGCCTTACCTATTGTCAAATCTCTCTCACCACTTTCATACAAATCCCTTCTGTGAGGAAGAGTAATCACAGTCACTAGAGGTGAGAGTAAGAAAGTGTGTTCCTCTATTCAGTGAGAAAAGAAGATAACTAGGATATGTGCCCATGTGGCCTCTGATAAAAAAAAATCAAATATGTCCCTTAGAGCCAAAAAGCTCCCACACTCCAGCTTTGAACTATCCACTAAACATTTCTGTCACTATATTAACCCTTAATGGTTAATAATGGTACCTTTAAGCACTAGCCACCTGACTAATTTGTTCTATCTTCAACAATAAATGATGAATTTTGACTGTCAGTGAGAGGAAAAGAGAGGTTAAATGAGGAGCTTGTCCAAATAAATGGCCAGATTTGTTCATCCGTATCAAGGCAGATGCTGCAAAAGCTAATGAACTGGCAGTGGTGCAACTAATTAGGCCAAATAGGTCTGTATAGCTTGAGGCAATATGATTACAAATGACATTGTGATTTCCAAACAAGACATCTATTCATCTTTGTCATTATTTTTACAGTTCTCCTTAACCATGTTCTGGTTTTTAAGCTGTGTTTAATAGAACATTCAGAGTTTATTTCTTTGTTTATATCCCACCTTTATTTTATAACTAAAGCTAGTGTGGCTTGTCTGACATCCTAGGACAGTGATGGCGAACCGTGGCACTCCAGTTGTTCTTGAACTTCAATTCTCAGAAGCCCAGATCAGCAGAAGTGCTAAATTGGGCTTCTGGGAATTGAAATTCAAGAACACATGGACTACCAAAGTTCTCCATTGCTATTCTAGGACAATCTCTTGTCCAGGATTCCTATCCCAGCATCAAATTCAGCACCTGTGACCCCTTCAAATATCCACTCCCCTGGCCCATGGAAGAATCATTTAGTGTTGTTTTGATATAACTTGGTTCTTATTCTAAAGTGCTGAAATGCCCCTCCTAAGATTTATGTACTGTCATTAAGATCTTCAAGCTAAATTGTGGTAACATTTCTCATCTCATTCTTTCTCTACTTACTCTCTGAAACTGAATTCATATCTTGTGGTGAAAGAGGTCCTCCACCTTGGTTCAATCCCAGATCACTTATTTTCTGCACTTTGGCCTGTGGGGAAGAGTTTTCAGGGTGGATGTGATTCCAAACCTTACATATTGCAAAGGATGTATCAATCTTTGACAAATGGAAACTTCTGGTTAAGAAAAAGAAGGAATGATCTGGAAAAAATTATTTCACCTTAATTACAATCTTATCATATACTGTATCTGTATTCTAAACATGCCCTTGAACTGTAGGCTCATTTCAATGTATCTGTGAGACAAGAGCAACACAGCTGCAGAGAAATGACTCATATATGTACTGTGGCAAATAAGAGCCATCCTAAAAAGTATGTACCCCAGATGAGTCCCAAAAATCCTTCCAGCATGTTGGAGTTTCTCTGCAGTCAAACAATATGACCTACTTCCTTTGAGACAGAAAACTTTGGGTATTCTGTTGTGTGTCAATAGTTGTTTGAGATTGGAGGGTTGTCTATACGCAATTAGGGGTCTGTCACCATGGGCTTTGGAAAGCAAAGCACTCTTGTCCAAGATGGGTTGGAGATCCTCATTATGCATGTGAGGGGTTTAAGTTGAGGGCTGAAAATGACAACCAGTGGTGTTTGGTTGCTTTCTTTTCTGGGCCTGTCTTGTAGTAGATCACTCCTGGGTATTCGTCTAGCCCAGTTGATTTGTTCTTTAACCATATTGGATGGATACTGTAGTTTGAGAAATGCATTTTGTAAGTCCTTGAGCTTGGCATCCCTGTCGTGTGGGTCTGAGCTTATGTGATTGTACCTGAGGACTTTGCTGAAGACAATGGATTTTGTTGTGTGTTCTGGATGGAAGCTGGAGGCATGCAGGTAGGTACATCTGTCTGTGGGTTTGCGATATAGTGTGGTACTATTTTGTAGTCCATTTTGTAGTTTCACAGTGGTGTCCAGGAAATTTACTTGTTGTGCAGACTGGTTCAAACTGAGTTTAATATTGGGATGAAAATTATTGAAGTCTTGGTGGAATTTCTATAGGGTTTCTTTTCCATGCATCCAGATCAAAAATATGTCATCAATGTACCTCAAATAGACAAGTGGTTTATAGGTACAAGCAGTAAAGAAAACATTGTTCTAGATCAGCCATGAATATATTAGCCTACTGTGGAGCCATGTGATTACCCATGGCAGTTCCATTGATCTGGAGGTATGTTTCGTTGTTGAAGGTGAAGTAATTGAGTGTAAGTATAAAGTTGCACAGGTGACTGTGCAAGGAAGTGACTGTGTGGGCTTCATTTTTGTTTTGAATGATGTTCCTTATGGCTTGTAATCCATCTTTGTGTGGAATGTTGGTGTACAGAGCTTTCATGTCCATTGTAGCTAAAATGGTGTTGTCCGGGAGGTCATGTGTGTGTTGAAGTTTTCTTTGAAAGTCTGTGGTATCTCTCATGTAGCTGGGTACATTGGGAGCTGGGTACATTGGGAGCTGGGTACATTGGGAGCTGGGTACATCTCTCATGTAGCTGGGTACATTGGGAGCGTCCAGCCTCGGGATTCTCTCCATCTGTCCCAGGGCTTAAAAGCCGCTACGGCGGCAGGACTTTTTCGAGTACCCACCGCCGCCAGAAACACCTGCGGCTAAGATGACTGACTTGTCACTTATTGCGGGATTCACCAACTGTTTTTTTTTGTTTAGTTTTTTGCTTTTGTATGTGTAAACTGAACTGATACTGGGATTTTTATTGTTGTTTGATATTGTTACTTAGTGAATTTTGATGCTGTAATGATTTATATTACAGCATCTTTGATTATTTCTTAGGATGTTCTAATCTAATGTTTTGTAATTGTAACTGTTATTGGAGATATATATACTGTATATGGGTTATTTGTAATTTATTATTTGATGTCTGTAATTGCTCTTGTGCTGTGGTATGTGCTATGTAATTGTAGCTGTTTCTTCTGTAAGCCACCCAGAGTCACTCTGGGCGGCTTACAGAAGATGGAATGTAGATCACAGGTTTTAGTAGTTTCTTTCCTTCATACTGTGTGTTGTACAGGTCCAGGCTTATCAGCTACACTATGGCCCATGCTGTGTGCATGTCATACATGCATACCTCAGTGTCTGTTCTTCATTCCAGCTGAGTACATATTATCTCAGTCTCTGCTTATCTCAGCCTGTAAGTACATCTTGATTTTCAGCATTGACATGTGTTCCTTTCTTAGGCAATGCTGTGTCACCCAATCTCTCTTTGCTTCACTCTGCCAAGACTGCCTGATTTTCCAAGTTTCTTCAGTCTCATTAGTCAGTTTGTATTCCCCATTTTACAGGGCTCAGATATGGAATCCACACATCCATCACAACATTAGAAAATGTCTAGCAGTTGATAACATGACTGTAATAAGTTAGTACCAGTCTCTGAGCATCTCCATTGCCAGCTCCACACTTGGCCATTATAAGGAGGGTTTATTTAGACTGTGCATTTTGTAGACTGTATTCTTTGTGAACATTTTCAGAACTTTCTGCTTCTTGTGCATTGTGATTTGTGAACATGTAATTAAATTAAATCTGCACAAATTAACTGCCATAATTGTGCTATTTTTCAATTTATATCTGCAAGCCCTTGATGCATGGATTATTCTATGGTTGTAAAAACATTTCTGAGTTTATTTTAATTTTCTTTTTAGGTAGTTTTGGAAATTGAAATACATATTCTTAAGCCACCTGTGTACTATTTTTCACCTTGCACATAAGTGCAACATGCAAATCCTGTAGCTAGTTGGTTTTTATGATTCAGAGCTCCAGTGGGAATAGCCTGAGAACAGAATAACAGTTTGAATTACTGTTGAAAGATTACAAGAGGGAAAGAGTTCTTTTTGAGGCTTAAAATGTTCCTTCAGAAAATTTCTATGTGGAACAGAATATGATGAAGGTCAGAGGTCAGAAAAACTCTCATGTGGTCTCAGTGTGTGGGTAGTTGGTAATATTTTTATAAAATGTTGCCATATTTAATGAGATTATGATAGGGCAAGAAGGAAAAATCTGGGTTTGGGACCTATAATTAGACTGAGGTCCAAATATGGGTCTACACGAAGGAATGAAAAACAGTTTACTAGCATATACCCAGTGATGGGTTGTTACCAGTTCGGACTGGTTCGCCCGAACCGGTAGTGCCGATCACAATGGGATCGCCGGGGGGTGGAAAACCTCCAGGTGACCGGTTTGGTCGCCTCTCCGGCCCCCCTCTGGAAGTGTATTTCCAGGCAGCCAAAATGGCTGCCCGGAACTGCACATGCATCAAACCTCTATTTGATGCATACACAGTAAAAAATAGAACTGTGCATGTGTCAAATGGAGGTTTGATGCATGCGCAGGTCCAGGCAGCCAAAATGGCTGCCTGGAAAGGAAGGGTGCAGGGAGCACCTCTAGAAGTGGTTGTGATGGCCTTTCCTCACCGTGCCACCAGGCCGCTGCACTGTAGCTGCAGCTTGCCACAGCTGTGGTTTGCTGCCACACCCCCGCGGTTCCTGCCTGCCTGCTGCATGCCTAGGTAAGTGACGGGTTTGTGTTTGGGGTGGGTGGGAGGGTTGATTTGTGTTTGGGGTGGGTAGGTTGATGATGATGGTGGTGGTGGTGGTGGTGGTGGTGGTGGTGATGATGATGATGATGATGATGATGATTTTCTTCGGCTCCGCTCATGATGTCATGACATCATGATGTTAGCCCTGCCCACGACATCATGACATCATGGTGGGGTAGCAAAAAAATTGACAGCCCACCACTGCATATACCTAACTAATGGTTCCTGTTACATCTCGACCAATTTTTGAATTTTTTCTTTTGGCCTCCCATCTGAAGCTTGTAATACCCAACCTGACAAAAGGATCCAGAGAACTTAAAAGCTCACTTTTTGTGTGTGGTTTTCCAGCCGACCTGACTTCAAAATAATCTCTGAGGCTTGTGAGGTGTTTTTTTTTTTTGGGGGGGGGGGGATTAGCAACAAAACATGGTACTTTTGGGAAAGATGTATAAATAAAAATGTCTGAGTTTGAAAATGTCCCACATGATTTCGGTAATGCAAAACACCTGAAAATGTTTAAAAAATTATCACAGTAAAAACACACAAAAACTGTTGAACAAGCTCATGCTCCAATGTCCACAGATTTCTGTGAGCTAAGTAGTAAAAGTCTTGTATATGGATATGACACTAAAATGGAATGATAGTTTCAGTGGAAAATTTAAAAAATACAATGAAAATGAGACAAGTTCTTAAAATTTGGCACAATAGCATCAGGCCTTCTGGGATAAGAAAAAATAGCAGTGCTAAAAATACTAAAACTGGAGAGAAAGAGATAATCTTTCACAAACACAGTAGTGTTGCTAAAGTACTGTACTAACAAATTCAGGGTAGAAATTATATGGGTCAGTTTGGAATTTTGGTGTTATAGTTCCACATGATCCAGTATTAAATTGGTAATATTTATCCTGTTTATTTTCTAGACCCACAATAATTATTAATTTCTATTAGGACTATGAATATGATGTACCATCTGCTTTGGATTTGGTCTGAATTACTTGTTTTACCAAACACAGCCAATTTGCTTGTACTTTATTTGTGGCATGTTTACTTTGCTTTGTAGCCATAGATTCTAAAGTTTTCCAGTAGTTGGACTACTGAGAAAACATGAAAATGGACGAGCGGCCGCGGCAACTGCTGCGGCCACGCGCTTTGTCCTGCTGCCGGGGAAGAGGGACAGGCCTGGGGACGAGCGCAGGGGGCATGGCTGTGCTCATCGCCAGTCCCTGTCTGACTGGCAAAGCGTTCCCCACCCTCCCTCCCTGGTAGCAGTGTGATTATGTTTGGGTTTCTTCGGGGCCGGATGGGAATTTTTGCTTGAGACCTTGATTGGCCGGTTGGTCTCTTGGCGTTTTCGCCCATCCCACACTGCAAGACCTGTTTGAGCACGGAGTGGTCAGTTCTTTTTGGGCGGGTAGCACTGGTAGGGACATAAATTTGATCCCAGGAGAACCTGGCTGGCATGTATTTTGATCGGCCACTTTGGATGCCAAGACCGAAAGATAGAATAGTGGGCCTGATCAAAATGCGGACTATGAACTTGGGAACTGTCAAGCTTGACAGCTGGCAGCCCCAATTTACAGTTCACCCGGTTCTGGGTCACAAGTGAGAGGAACAACAGGACACTTCTGACCGGGAGAGTTAAATTAAGGTAAATAAAGGATTTAGGATATCCAAGTTTAAGTTGGTTGATTGGATATCCTTGTACCTTACCAGTGCTACTGTGGCCTGCTGCAGAATAAGTTATTTGGTTATAAAGTTTAAAGTTAAGTAAGTTATTTTAAATAAAGTGGCCCAATGTTTATACCATCAATACTGTGGTCTGTCTCTTTTGTACGAGCATGAGGGGGCAATGGGGAAAATAAAGGGCTCAGACTGGGATTTTGGAGTAGAACTCAATGCCACTAACTACAGCTCAACCATGAGTTGGACATGCAAGGCTACTACCAGTTTCCCTCATTCCTTCCTGCACCCTCACCCTGCAGCTTTGAAAGCTGTTAGATCCTATTCCTAGCACTGCTGTGACCTCCCTTATTCAAATCTCATGCAATGGCACAAATTGCACACATATAGGTGCTCAGTCGATTGGACTGAGATTATGTAATTCTCCCCACCTCCTATAAATGAAAGTCATATCATCTCACTATTCTGAACATGCAGCCTTCACAAAATGGCCATCAATCACATGGACAGACAAATCCCTCTCAGGGGGCCCTGTGTTTGGCATTTTGTAGGAGAACTTAGGCTTTTCATTAATCTCCTGTTTCTGTTACAATATTGTCTTTGTTTTCAAAGGCAAATGTTTCTTTATAAAAATCTCAGTTTTCTGAAGCTGTAAAGTGATATTTGATGCTTCAGAAAGTCCTTTTTAGATTCAACCCCCCTTGAGCTTCTTCCCTTTGCTTTGGGTCACCTCAAAAGTGGACAAATACCCCCACTTTACCTTGGAATTGAAATAAACCCCCAAGCTGAAGTACATCCCAACTTTCTAAAAATAGTTAAACACGCTGTGGAAAACACGAAAGCCTTCAGAATAGTTATTATTACTGCTTTTCCCCCAAACGGATAAAAATAACATTTGTGAATCTTTGAACTAAAGTTAGTATAAGATCCCCATGGTACAATCTAAAGCTGGTAGGGGATTTCCATGGCACAGTCTAGCCACTTCTGATGTCAGTAATATCAAAGGGAGACAGTCAAACTCCTGCTCAAAGCTATCCAGCTGGAATACAAAATACTCAACTTTGGACAGCCCTCATTTCCAATTATCCCTGCAAGGGTTTTATTTAAGCTGGTAGTATTGTGGGACTTCAGACTTAATCCTCCCTTCTGGATTATGGTGCCATGGGGCCAAGCAGATATCACTTTTCTGCTTCCAATCCCTTGGAACCTAGACATTGTGTTACAATTCCCAGAATCAGACAAGCAGCATGTCCACTTGCCTTTTCCTCAGCACACACTGTTCATCACGCAGGCAAAACTCATGTGTACAATCTTCATGCTTATTTTAATTTCACAACTTGGGCTTCATCCTACAACTCACTTAAGGTTTCAAGTTATTCTATTCATAATAATCATGATCCCTGTTCAATCATCTCATCTCTATGTTTAATTTACAAGCACCAGGGATTTTCAGTGATTTCATTCCCAATGCTGTGTGCCTGCTGGTTTTGTTACATAAATTATATTTGCCAATGTACAATGTACACGTGCTGCCTACAGAAATGTATAGGGTCCCCTTTCTCATGTTTACAACTATACAGATGAAGATCGATGTGGTAGAAAGCAGAGGAATTGGAAGTATTGCTTCCCTTCCACATTTTAGTTGAAGATATGGAAGAAACATTATTAAATGGAGCGAAAAAGGATTTTTTAAAAAATATATATATCAAAAATATTTATTATTTATTATTGCATTTATATAGCTGCCCTTGCCAGGATAACCCAGGGTGGCTCACGACATCAAGTTTCAAACATATAAGCAACCCTAATACAAAGATTAAAACTATAAAAACTACCTAAAACCCTTTATTAAAAAATACTCTCAATCCCCTTAAAACCCAGATGGCCCTAGATAAAACAATGAGGGTGTGTGTGCAATACCAGCAGTACCCCACACCTGCTGCCATTACCATGTTTCTAGGGCTTTCCTGAAGGGAAGCAACTCTGTCTGGAGGCGTAATTCGAGCCTACAACTCACTTTACGTTTCCAAGTTATTCTATTCATAATATTAATCATGAGTGTGGTGCATATGGTGATGTGACAAATCGGTAGGTCTCTACTTTCATTCTTCCAAAAGACATGCAGATAACACATAGACAGATAGATAATTTTGCATTTACATTTACTAAATGTGGGTACCTAGTGTGGTATAGTGGATAGAGTGATGGACTAGGACTTTATAGACAATGGTTCAAATCTCCACTTTGGCATAGAAACTCATTTGGTGAGCAGAACTGGTAAAATTACTCCTTAAATATATCACTTACCTTGAAATCCTCCTAATGTTCACTCTAAACCCCCTTGGATTTAAAGTCATATATTGACTATACCAAGAAAAAGCTTTGGATAAATAGAACTTTTTGTCTATTTTTCTCAGAATTATCATTAGTACCTCTCCTTTTAAATTAAATTTAATTTTCAATTTGTATAGCCGCCCAACATACGTTGGATCATGGAAAAAACAAAGGAATATCAGAAACAAGTCTACTTCTGTTTCATTGATTACACTAAGGCCTTTGACTGTGTGGACCAGAACAAAATGTGGCAAATAATTAAAAAGATGGGAATACCAGAACACCGTATATGCCTCATGAGAAACCTGTACATGAATCAAGAAGCAAGATTTAAGACAGAATATGGAATGACTGAGTGGTTTGGAATAGGAAAAGGAGTAAGACAAGGCTGCATTTTGTCACCCTGCTTATTCAACTTATACACAGAGCACATAATGTGCGATGCAGGGATGGAGGAATCACAATTTGGGATCAAAATTGCTGGGAGAAACATCAACAACTTGAGATATGCAGATGATACCACCCTAATGGCAGAAAGTGAGGAGGAATTAAAAAAGCTCCTGATTAGATTGAAAGAAGAAAGTGCAAAAGCTGGCGTGAGACTCAACATCAAGAAAACCAAGATCATGGCAACAAGCCCTATCAGTCCCTGGAAAATAGATGGGGAAGAAGTAGAAGCAGTGACAGATTATACATTCTTAGGATCAAAGCTCACTTCAGATGGAGATTGCAGCCATGAAATAAAAAGGTGACTGATTCTTGGGAGGCAAGCTATGAGAAACCTGGGGAGCATAGTGAAAAGTAGAGACATCACATTGCAAACAAAGATTCGCATAGTCAAAGCAATGGTATTCCCTGTGGCAATGTATGGTTGTGAGAGCTGGACCATTAGGAAAGCTGAGCACAGAAGAATAGATGCCTTTGAGATGAGGTGTTGGAGGAGAGTTTTGAGAGTCCCCTGGACAGCGAGGAGAACAAATAGGTCAATCTTAGAAGAAATTAACCCTGACTGCTCCTTAGAAGGTCAAATAGTAAAGATGAAGCTAAAGTACTTTGGACATCAAATGAGAAAAGAGGATTTACTTGAGAAGGCCTTGATGCTTGGAAAGGTCGAGGGCAAAAGAAGAAGGGGGCGGCCAAAAATGAGATGGCTATATGTTATTGTAGAGACAATGGGCATGAAGCTGAGCGAGTTGAGGAGGATGGTGGAGGACAGAAGTGCCTGGCGGACAGTGGTCCATGGAGTCGCAAAGGGTTGGAATCAACTGTGCAACTGAACAACAAAAATAGCCACCCAACTCAAAATGAATCAGGGCGGCTCCAGCATTGAAAACAATACAATACAAAAAACATCAAAACCACACCCATAAAAACCCATTTTAAAGTACTACAAAAATTAAAAGACCAAAGATTAAAGAAAGAGGATTAAAAGATGGAGCAATGTTGCTGTTAGTTTATCAGCCAGCAGGCAGGGATCACCACCTCACCGGTGCCCCACACCTACTTTGCCAGTGAGGTTTTTAGTTCTTTCCTGAAGGGCAGCAACTCCATATGGAGTCAGAGCTCAATTGGCAGGAGGTTCCATAGGGCCAGAGCAGACACAGAGAAGGCCCCTCCTGGCAATCCTCTCTAGCAGATGCTGCATTAAGAGAACCTCTCCGATCCACTCTGGTGGGGTGGACAGATGTTCTTGGGTTGATGTGGTCTCTTAAGTATCCTAGCCCACTACCATGTAGGGCTTTAAAGGTAATAACCAGCACCTTGAATTGCACCCAGAGGCACACTGGCAACCAGTGCAGCTCACAAAGCTGTTTATATATATGTGCTGGATATGGGATTAGAAAAATCTTTCAAACTTCCATTAAAATTCTAGATCAAGTTTATATGGATATGTGAATTAAGTCAGCCCTCAAGATCCAAGTGGAGAGAAGTTCAGAACTGGTCAGCTGCTTCTACAATAATTACTCTACTGTATCACCAAGTTCCTTTTCTTGGTTACTCATTTCCAGCTCAAATGTCATCATTGTGTATTCAGAGTTAAGAGTTTAGGCACAGTGTTTATTTCTTCCAGTTTTGAGAAATGCCCTCAGATCTCTTTCAAAACCCTTTTTGTTTTCTCACACTAATTAATTTTGTCAGGTTAGTTGGCCAATATACCTTAAGTTCTGGTCAACTATGAAAATGATGAAAAACACAGGGTCCAGTAAAAAATGTTCCTGTTACAAATTTCTATTGTTATAATTATCTATTAATTCCTAAATTCTGCTGCATGTTCTTTAATCTATTATAGATATTGAAGAATATATATCTCTCTCTCTTCAGTATCTGCTGTAGTGGCTCAACTGACTGGGATACCTACCTCTTCAAACTGTCCAAAAGGGTAGACCATTTCACCCATACCCACAGGCTTATTGTCAGACTCAAAAAAAGTTTAGTGATACATGACTTGGTTTTTCAGAATCTATTCTTTACTCTCCTTCAGATATCATTTGTCATTCTAAATGTTTAATAATTGTATATTTGGTATTTTTAGCAAACATTAAATTAAATTCCCTGTGGTTTTCTCAGGGTTTACAAAGGTAGTGATTTAGAGACACATTCCATAGTTTTGTTAGAACATCAGCAATTCCACCTTTTAAATTCTAGATTTGGCTCTGAGGAACAGACAGCTAAGAGTGATCTTTTTTTTAAGAAAAAAGGAAAAAAATTGCATTTTGAAGGACACACCAGTTCTTCAGTGTAAAGTAAGATGAAGTACAAGAAAATGGAACCAAGCAGCAGTAATATGACAGATTCAAGAATGAAGCCTATGAATTAAGAGAGCAATAAGAGTGCAATGCAGTGAGTCAAGTTGAAACCAAGGGAGTTACTGTCACTCTTTTCATCCTTCTTTTGGAAGTGGCACTTCATAGCTTCCTTTTGATATGTCACTGGCTTAAGCAAACCACACCAGACATATGTGAAATGCTACTTATGTAGGCACAATTCTAATACAAGTGATTGAGTTCACAGCTGTCCTTATTGACCACCCCCAACTCCTTTAAGTCAATCACATACACTGCCCTTTCATGGGCCTCAAGGGAAATATTTGAATGAATAAATATCCAAAGACCAGTTTGGACAAATACTTACAAATGCTTTGGACCTCTTAAGTGTAATAAAGCTTAAGGTTCCAAAGATTCTTAGTCATGAGAGCACAGTAAATCTGCTTCCAGGTCTGGAGTAGATTTCCGAGTCAGGCAAATGTGGCAACTCACTTGGGCATCCCACTAACCTCCAGGCTAGGGGTTGAACTATTAGTGTCCCATACCTGGGGATCCCCCTTTGAGAAGACAGCTTATAAACTAGCACTGCTACTTTCGGTCTTGGGGGAGAAAAGGTAGTTAAGTTAGCTCTTTGTTCCAGATCAGGCTGGAAATTGCCCAAGGTGGTGTGCTTAGCTTCAGTTCTCTGGACTACACTTTATTCTCTGAGGTCTGCCAGGTGATTCTTAGTGCTACCTGATGGCTTAGTGATTAGGGTTCCTTTCATGGGGTTGGGGCACAACCTTGTCTTTCTTTTTTACCAGGCTTCCCTGCAACATGTTTCTCCATCGGTTGTCCACATCACCCCTCTTTAGTCCTCCATCCTACTCCTTTTACCTTCCTCTTGCCTTCCAAATGTTCTTCCAGGTCTTATAGACAGCTGCTTTGCTTTATTTATGCAGTGACATTTTTATCAGGACAGTGAAGAATCCTTACTGGGCATCAAGGGATAGGGGATCATGATACTGTCTCGCCATCTAGATGACTACATTGGTCCTATCTCAGTTCATTTCAGATGATTTTCACGTGAGCTGATTGATTATGAAACTCATCTCGTGATGAGAAAATTGGTTGTGCGAGAATATGCCCTAACTTCATTCATTTAATGGAGACATGCTTACAGTAGATGGATGGGTGCTGACAGGACGGTACATAGCTAAATGTTGTTTTACTCATTAGAGATAAATGACTCAGGCATTTATAGCTGCCCTGATTCTGACCTCTGAACAGCTCATTTAAATACTCTATCAAGTGCAAAACATCTATCTCTGTCTCTCATCTCACTACTACAACCTCAGAAAGTCTATATAAAATTGGACTTTATTTACAACACCATCCTGGCAATGAACAGCAAAAAGCCTAACTATACAGCAGAACCATTTTTTCAGTGAAAGAGAATTCAAATAAAACACTAGGGTAAAAAACCAAACAACATGTGAAACTATTGCCACTAACTTTTATCTACCACTAAGCTAATATTGTCAAACCTTATTTTCTCTAGGGAATGATTCTCAACATAGGGCCCACACCCTCTGATTCCCAGTAGTCTAAGTCAGTACATTGTTGGGGGGGAATTGACTTAGACTTCTGAGAATTTGAAGTCCAAAACCCAAAGGTTTAAAACACTACTCTAGGATAATTAAAAAGTGTAGAATAAACAAGACCAAGTCATCTCAGTGCTAAGAAAATACATGCCCTTGGGGAAAAGAAAGAATGGCATTTGAAAAGGAACTTAATATGCAAGCTTATAATTTTTTACAGTAAAAATGGTGTATTTTGCTGAGTGGCTTCTTGGTTGATGAATACAGGTAGATGTATTCTAAGGCTGAAACACAGGAGAAATCTGTTCTCAGGACAGAGGCATTATCATGGGATAGACTTTTGTTTCAGCTCATTTCCAACTGGAGTATACAAAGATGTGCAAAATCTCCCTTTACAAAGTGACACATCTGGCCATTCCTATTATCTCTTAGTTAAATGTCTTCTAAAAGCCACATGATAACATCAATGCATGTAGTGAGAAGCCACCCCATATGGCTCTGGGAGAGAGTGAAGGAACTTGACTGGAGTTTTCAGTCAACAAATCAGGTTTTGTGTGAACTACAGAAACAAAGCAAAGAGCAAAATTACAATGAGTGCTGCTTTTTTGTTGTTTATACTTTCTTAAAATTAGGAAGATTGAATGAATTGTTTGCATGTTACTAATCTATCAACTAGTCCTTCTGTGCATGTTCTCTGTGTGTTTTGCTTCACAGTAAGAAAAGGCATTGGGTTGCTGTGAGACATTTTACACACATTAAGAAAGGGGGAAAGTGGTGTGCTCTTATTGTCAAAGTACAGGTGAGAAGTCTCTTGTTGATGTGTCTTGCCATAGTGAAGTAACTTTAATAAATGATTAGAAGGGGTTTATTCAGTGTTCCTCACATTTCTACCATACATTGTTAGAAATTAATATATTTTTAACAGTGTTCATCTTTGCATAAGGGAACTTACATCATGTTAGAACTCCATTACCATGAGCAGTCCAACCTCTCATTCTTCATCCTTGAAAAACCTCACCCTTGTGAAGCGTTAAAAGATTAAAAACAGCAAACCCAACGGTGAAGATTATTAAGATCCAAAATGTGTGTAGTTGTGGGTTGTTGTTGGACATTTTGTTTTTCATGAGCTTTCTACTGCACTATAACCACCCTTGAAATTTTTCTTTGTCATCTGTATTTCAAATGATTATGATTCCCTGCCAGCTTGTATTCTCCTGCCTTCAATTTTGTGGTAATTGATTCTGTCAGCATGTAAGCCTGCCATCAACCTTGATTTTAGTAATTCCTCAGTATCTTCCAACAGACTGTTACCTAACCACAGCATATGGTGTAACAATGAGCCATGGTCCTTATCCCTCTCTCTCTCTCTCCCCCCTTCACTTGCCTTCGTGTTTGGCAGACAAGTGGATTGCTCAGAAAGTATCCTAAATATAATACTAGAACAATAAAAATCAAATGAATATTTATTGGTATCTCCCTGAACTAGCACAGATATATGATCAAGGATATACAGTATGTTCTCTATATCTCACTGGGGAAGATGTGTGGGAAAGGCTGGAGTTCTTTCATTTTTGCTGAGAAAAGGTAGAAAAAGAGAACAGCGAATGGGAGAATTTCCATTTATTTACATTAAGCCAAATGTGAAGAGATGCTTGTATTACTGAAGTATTTCTTAGTATTTCTACTAAGGCTTGAGGGTTAGAACATTTAAGAGTATAGCACTTCTGGTGCTCTTCAGGAATCTTCTTGAGAAAAAGTGGCTGATATTGCAACAACCTCCCCACTTTCTTTTTTAAAAAAAACCCTAGTGAGTATTTAGACCTGGGTACCCAACCCTTTTATGCCATGGGCCGAACCATGCCTCCCCCCCCCCCCGCAGACAACTGAGCAGGCCAGTCATATGGTTCCCCTTGCTGTAAACACTGTCGTAAATCATAGCAGACACATTTGTGCAGGCATGGGTGCATTTGTGCAAGTGGGGACATGTTTTACTGCTCTCATAAACACATCTGTTTCTGTTTCTGGGTGGCCAGTGGTAGTGTGGGCCACATGAAATGGTACCATAGGTCGGGGTCGACACTTGAGCTGTAGCTTGGCCATCCCTAGTTTAGACAGTAGGAGAGCTATATACAGTCAAACCTCACATAAAGAGTGCCTCGCTTAAAGAGTAACTGCTTAAAGAGCAGAATTTTCTCCGAATGTTCGTTTCGCTTAACAAATAAAGCCAACAAAAATTTGCTTAACAAATAAACCAGGGTTTGCAATCCCTCCCACCAGAAGTCACAATTGGTCACTTACAATGTGTTTTGCTTAAAGAGCAAACTCACTTAAAGAGCAACCCTGTGGAACACGTTATGCTCTTTAAGAGAGGTACAACTGTAGTTTTAACTGTTTCAAGTGGGAAAGAATAGGTCTAGGAATGGAAGGCTGGGAAGTGAAGTTTCTACCTAAAATTGCATTTGTGAATCTCTCAAAATAATAGATTCTTATGTAGTCCTATTTGAATTGGAGTACCAATCAAATATGATGTTTCTGTAGGATCAAACTAGTTATGAATTTTGAAGTGGGCATGCAGGAATCTATATATAGTATGCAATTACTCATCAACCATTGTAACATTGAGGTATCTCTCCTCTGTATTGTTTCATACACCTTTTTATGAGGGTGTTAGGATAAAGTTGATGGCCTTTCTTTTTTCCATGTAACTACTACCCTTGTTGTAAATTCCAAATAATTTATCTCCTTACCATCAGGAGAATTCTTCATTGTCTTTTTCTTGTTCAACAGAAAAGTTACATCTTCCTTTTTATCACTCTTTTCTTATTCAAACATGCGCTTTGGAGATTTAGGTCTCCCAAGCATGTTACATTCCTTGAAGTTCCTGGTGTTGATGACCCATATCTCATGAACAGGAAAGCTAATTAAATGCACAGAAGCACCCTGCAGATGGAGAGCAGACAAGTTGTTAACGCTATGCTGTGAAACACAATCACTGTGTCTGTCACTTCCTATAAGTGAAACAGCCAGGCTTAGAGAGTTTCTGAAATCAGAGTCAGTTTCTCTGTTCTGCTGAAGGGCAAAGACTGCCAAAAATGTCTTCCATTTGTATCCTGTAATGTCAGCTAGGTTAATGTTTTTAAATAATATATATTAACTATATTTTAAGCATTTAAATTTTAAAAGTTTATCTCCATTTTACTGTGCTGGTCATTGACTGTAATAAAGTGATTGATTGAATGTCAGCCCTGTTCCTGGAATTTTTTCCCAACTCTTCCTCCAACTCTTGTAGCTCAGAGCAGGAAAACACCAAATATCTCAGCATGTGTCTCTATAGATCAGGGGTTCTCACCATTTTCTGGTTGCGGGCCTGGCCGTGCCCCCTGGACAGTTGATCAGGTTGGTCATGTGGTTCCTCCCACCCAGAAGTGAAAGTAAAACACACCCGCACATACACAGAATGCATTTAGGGCAGCATTGTGTGTATGCATGGACACATTTTACTTCTGCTTCCAGGAGCAGTGAGGGTGGCAGGGGCCTGATGAATTGGCATTGGGGGCCGAGTCCAGACCACAGGCCATAGAATGTGAATGCCTGATATAGATGGTGCCACATTCTGAGTGTGAAATGAGAGAAAGAAACATGCAAGCTGTTCCAATTCAGCCCTTTCTTACAAGAAAGCAGCAAATGGGATGAGGAAATGAGAGCAAGACTAGTGTAACGAGTAAGACGAGGATGTATGATGTCTAAGGGATGTGACTCTCTGGATTCAGTCCAGCCTGTACATAAGTTGTCACCTCACTGGGGGAAAAGCAATGCATACAACACTCAAGTGCATATGTAACATGATCATTTCAGATCTGGATGAGTGACCATATGGTTAAATGTTTCTTCATCAGCCAACTGAGTGTGCACAAGAGGGCAAGGTGAATATTGAGCCTGTTTGACCTCGATAGGAGAGAAATGTGTTCTAGCTACCTACCCTGTTTCCCCGAATATAGGACCTCCTCGTATAGTAAGGCACCCCCCTATTTTTCCCCACTTCGGAAATATAAGGGCCTCCCCGAAAATAAGGCACTCACCTAAATCTTGCCCTGGCAATCCACTGTATCAGCAATAAATGTGTACTGTATTCTTCTTCGTCATGGAAAAATAAGACATCCCCTGAAAATAAGACCTTGTGCATATTTTGGAGTTTTTAAAAATATAATACAGTATCTTATATTCGGGAAAACACGGTAATCATTTTTCCTCCTTCCTGGATGAACAGGGATCTTTTCTAGTCAGACCATTGGGAGAGGCCACCTATTTATCACTGACTCCCAGAACAGTCAGATATTACCAAAAGAAGACAGCCAGTTCTGGTTTCTGTTAATACCCCAGTGGCTGAAATCTTGTTGCTTAGTGCAGTAAATTGCAAATAGAATAAGGTCATTTAATCAATGGAACTTACAGAGGAAATGACTCAACAAATCTTCATTGAATCAATGGCCCAATTCTCATGCATTTTACTAGGCTAATCATGAAGATTGTAATCTTTGTTTCTTTGGTGAGTAGCACCTGTGTGATATGCTGGAGTCATGATATACACAGATGATAATTTTGAGATGCCATCCTGGCTGGAGTATTTCACCTTCCTATCCCTATTCTTTCAGAAGTAAACTACCAGAAGAGCAGGTGACTCTTACTCTGAAGTATGCTGCTCCTAGCATATCTAACACTAGGAGAGTAACTTAAGAAATACAAAGTGTGTTGTGAATATATGACTCTGTTCCCCCAAGTTCTTGTTGCCATTCCCCACCTTTAGGAACTGTCACTTCAGCTGGTGGCCTCGCTCCATCTAACTTGTAGGGTCAGCTGTACCTACAGTTCTTGGGTATCTCTTTCCCTCCTTCATTCTTGAGACAAATTTACATAGGGAAAATGTACTGTTATGTTTACTCCAAGGCTGGAACTCTCTATTCCACTGATTTTCTGCTTCCTATTTCCACTCCTAAGGTCCTGGATAACTGAAGGATGATTGCTGAACCTCCATTTTGATTGGAATGGTGTTTTTCTCTTTCATTGCAGTAGGGCATTTAACATAGAGACTGTGAGGTACATAAATTCTGATGTTGTATATTCCAAAAATAGTTCGACCACCTCATTTCTTGTTTCCATGAATAAGAACAGCTTCTATTTTCATTATTAGGGGATGCCCTCATTTAGAATTCTCATTGCTCTCATAATATAATATAGGAACTGCTGCTCCAATTTATAAATCTCAGAGGAGGTTTATTAAAGAAAATGTACTACTGATGCCACTGTGCAGGTCCTTGAAGGATAAATTCAAATTACACATTCCTTTATCTTCATAATTAACATGCACAAAACATAATGCTCCACATAAGAAGGTATATCCCTGTTGTGTTAAATATCACAACATAACAATAAAGAAGGTAAAATTAGTGTTGCTATGGAAAGCAGAGTCTTTACAAACTTTCACCCTATGTGCATAAGCACTCCTTTCTAGAGCAACATTTCTCTGCAGCCATATGTTAAGGGTATGGGCATATGCTTTATGTATGAAAAATGCAAAATAGGTGCAGAAATTGCCACCCCATCCCCATTATGACAGCAAAGCACACCTGCTTGCCAATTGAGTACAAGGGCCTTGTAGTCGGAAAGGAGCAGCTATCAAGTGATAGAAAATGCTCTACACTGAAAATGATTTTAACTCTATTGTATAGGTAGTGGCATAGGAAATGCATGTCTGTTGGAAGATGAAAATGCTAATATATGTTTGAGATCTGTTAAAAGATTTTCCCTTTTTAAAAAAGACATTTACCTGTTACAAGAAGAAGCAATCTACAAAAGTGACTGAATGTTAGGCAAAATCTTGCTCAACTCTCTGTTCGTAGTCCTTTATTAAGTTACTGGAAGCTCAGAGGGGGTTACTAAGTCCACCACTCCTATCCCTAAATTCCACAACCTTTGGTCATTTGTTAATAATCCTTTGGCTTACTTTATGAAATAGAAGACATCACAAGGCATGGATCTCTGAGACTATAATATTTCAAAATGCAGATTCAGTGCCTTTGCTATGTTAATTGCTGAAAATCTGTTTCTATATGATTGGGACTCTGTACCATACCACTCAGGAGACTGTGGTGGCTTAAGTAGTTAAGACACTGAACTCACTGACTGGAAGGTCAGAGTTCGATTCCCCAGTGAACTCCCGACTCTGTCCCAGCTCCTGGCAACCTTGCAGTTTGAAAGCAAGAAATTGCAAGTAGATAAATAGGGACCACTTAGGTGGAAAGGCAAACAGTGTTCTGTGCTCTCAGGTGTTGAGGCATGCATGCTACATGTTCATGGAAATGTCTGCAGATGCAGACAGCACTGGCTCTTTGACTATAAACAGAGATGAGCACTGAACCCTAGAATCAGATATGACTGGCTTTTGAGCAAGGGTGACCTTTACCTTTTACCTTACCACACTCATGCATCCTAGCAGTTTGAAAGCAATAAATTGCAAGTAAATAATAGGTACCACTTAATTGGGAAGGTCACAGCATTCTGTGCATTCCAGCATCTAGTCATGCCTGTCACATGAAATGTCTGAAGACTCAGACAGTGCTGGCTCTTTGGTTATAAACAGAGTTGAGCACTGCATGGTAGAGTTGGATACAACTGGCTTTCAAGCAAGTATGGCCTTTATCTTTAACTTACTACACTGATAGTATGTTCAATCATAAATCCGTTAGATTTACTAGAATAGTTACTTTCTGTACCAGACTCACAACTTCTCACCTGGATTCCTGGAGCTGCTGTCAGAAGTATTCTAAATGACACTGCCATTACTAGGGTCTTGTAAGAAGGAACCAAAAACAGTTTTTGAGTGGTTAAGGATATATTGCTCAAGTAAATTATGTAGAATGCATTGGCTGAAATCCTGGTACTTAGCGTAGTAAGTTACATTCCAAGTAGGCAGTGAATCAGCTCCTCTGTCACTAATTCAGTTTTGGGTCACTATATTGAAGATTTACTGTAAAAGAAATATTAATTCATTATCTATCTAGCCTAGTTTTCTCACACACCAGGCTTTAAAACAACAGAAGTATATTACTATGGATACAATTTCCTACATGTCTGTTAAACTGTTATTCGCAAGCAGAAAAGTCCTTTGTTTATGTCTTATTGCAACATCATGGGGCTTTGTTAGAAAAGCTTTCTGTTGTGTTCCATATTGTTTAGTTTTCCTGTGCCATGCTGTGTTACTGATGATTTTACTTGATGAAACCCCTTATCTGATATTAACAGTTAACAAATGTGCTGCCGAGCGCATTCTTTGGATTTCATTAAATGTATCTGATGACAAATTGTACACTTGAACACGGCATTAAAAGAGATTTATACAACAGCACTTTGGACTCCAATGTGCTTCCCCACCAGCAGCGAGTAACTGTTTTCCTTTAGAAATGCATCTCGGCTTTGCCTTTTCTGTGACCGGAGAAATACTGGATGCATTTTGCTTCTTTGTTTTGCAGGTGCTTGAGATGAGAGTGAGACAGAGTGGACCGCCTCCCATAACACTGTGTAGTGAAGGAGAAGAAGAAAGTTAAAACTGTGTAGTGAAAAAGAAAAAGCAACTTCTGCTGGCATCGTTATAACCCAAAATATATTGGAAGTGTGGCCTTTCCTCATAACATGATGCCAGCAGAAGTTGCTTTGGTTTCAGAGTAATGTTCCTAGGCTGAGGGAAACTTCTAAAGAAAGAAAAAAGTTAGACGGATCCTTTTAAAAAGGGTCATTTCTCAAGGAGCATACATCACAGAAACTATAATACTGGCTCAAAAGCCAGTCATATCCAACTCTAGGGTGTGATACTCATTTCTGTTTACAGCCAAAGAGCCAGTGCCAAAGAGCCAGCCAAAGAGCCAGACGTTTCCATGGTTATGTGGCAGGCATGACTAGACAGCAGAGCACATGAAATCCTGTCTACCTTCCCACCAAAGTGGTATCTATTCATCTACTTGTAAACTCTTGCTTTTGAACTGCTGGGTTGGCAGGAGCTGAGACAGAAATGGGAGCTCACTCCATTGTTTAGCACTCAGGCCATGAAATGCTAACCTGTTGACCTTCCAGTCATCAAGTTCAGTGTCTTAGGCACTAAGTGTTCCATTAATTTGGAAGTACTCTTAGACTTTGTAAGTTGCTCAAATTCATAGAGGTTGCCTTTTCCCTTTAGGAGGCACAAGGGGAAACAAACTCAAACAAACAAACAAACTCCAACAGCCAGCTCCTCCAGCACTCTGAGCTATCCAATCAGTGTTTCAATAATGACAGAAGGCTTGAATTTGAGTGAGTTAGGAATATAAATCCTTTATTGCCTGATTTGTGAATGTGAGAACAAGAAAACACTTTTTTCCATTGTGCCTGAAAGAGCATAAACTATTTTCTGTTGACCTCTCCAAATATCTTGACATTTGCAAGAACAACATTTGCATAAATAGTTGCAATATATCTTGTATAATTTTTGCTTGCTTGTATAAATAAATAATATCACAAATGTTACAAATAGTGCATTACCAAGATTTTTGATGCTTTGTTTCCTGGAGTATAAAGAATTAGAAGCATTGAATAGGTTGCTTTTATCTTTCTTAACAGTCAGCCAGGCATTTTCCTTTCTTTTTTTCTCTCTGTGTGAATGTGCTTTCCTTTTCAAAGGGAATGGATGCTAGTTCAGAAAGAAATGTTTTCTGCAACTTATGGAAACATTAAGGGGAAACCTAGATAACTTATTCTTGGAAGTCAAAGTATATCAATGTATCAAGTTGATGAGTAAAATGAAATTTAGCAAACATTTTTCCTATCTTTTGACTAGACCACCTAAGCAGATTTGAGTGGAATGGGCAGCTAAGATAACTGGTTTGGTAAACAAAGACTATTCTCCTCCAGAATATTTGCTGATTCTATATGGCTGCGAGTGAAAGAAAGTTGTGGCCCAGTTATGTCTCAAGATCTCTGTCTGCTCCATCCTGGCAAATCTTATGTGCTGTGTTGTGATGCACCAATTTTTGGATCAGACTCTAAAGTTTTAGCCCTTTATGTTTCATCTGAAATAAGTTCCATTGGAACTGATGTCTCTTACTTCATATAAGGCTGAAGGAGAAGAGTATAAAAAAACTTTTTTGTTTGTTTTAAAACACTTACTCCCCCTCCCTTTGTCTAGGTTGATAGCATGAATTTCAAGTCTCCTTTTTAGTGCTTAGCTCAGCCTGGTGTTCACTGAACTGAAGAAAAACTTCTGCAAAATGCAATTGAATTAAATGAATTTAAAAGTTAGAGTTTTCATAAATTGGCTGCTTGTACATTTTGAAAATATAAGCATTTACAAAACAGGCTCCTTTATTTTTGCAGAGTTTTCTCTACGTGCTCCTTGATACAAAAACCCACATAATATTATGGGATATTGTTTTCAAGCAGCATCTGCAAATGCAGTATTTTTATCACTCTTCTATCCCTGCCCCCTCTCAAGAAACAATTTTTTAAAAAAGATGCACACTGTACTGGTTGCCTGGCAATTAGTACTTGATAGGAGAATAGTCATAGCAAACAATGTGCCATGTTGTTTGTTTTGCTTCAGTTTCCATTCCACTTTGCTTCCTTGCCTTAACATAGAAGCCCATGCACAATCTGAAACAGGGGCAAGAGCAATGATGAACCTCATAGAAGATGTCCCAGAAAGTGCCACAGACAGGGTCAAATGGGTTATTCCTTTGTTGCTACTATGTTGCATAATACCTTTTGGCATATGCACTTTTAGTAGGCATATGAAGAATAATACAATGAGATGGAATGTTTTGACACTGTTGAGGCAATTTGTTGTAAAATTACTCTCTCTATCACTTGAGAATTCTTGCCTCCTGAGTGACAATGTGTTGACAATTGCTTTTTAATTTGCCAAAGGTTCCACATAAAATGTCTCTGCAAAATTGGTGTATTTTTCTTTTATGCAACAAAGTGCTTTCTCTCTCTCTCTCTCTCTCTCTCTCTCTCTCTCTCTCTCTCTCTCTGTGTGTGTGTGAGAGAGAGAGAGAGAGAGAGAGAGAGAATGTGTACATAAGAGTGAATGAGAGGGAGTGAGAGCACAGAAGGAATTCTTGGCAGATCAAAAAAGCACAGATAGTGCTTTCAATTTTTTCTAATCTGTAAACGTTCATGAAAAAAGACACTACCTACTTTAGGTTTAACACAATCATACCAATTGTGCAAAAAAAAAATATCTCGGATACTGTATGGGGATTCTTGTCAAGACCTGCAGAAAATGTCTCAGCTTCTTACAGCCAGGGAGGAAAACAAATGCATCATTTCCTTCTAATGCAGTACGATGAGATAAGTGAGGATTTACATCAGGGGTTCACAACATTTTCCCGCCAGGGGCTGGACCCACCCGTGACAATCCCCACCAGGGGCTGGAGGCTTGGTTGCTCTCTGGACTTACGTTTTTGTCATCATTGGTGATGGCAGCAGCAGTGTCAGTGACAGCAATTGTGGCATCTTTCCAGCTTCTTGCACAGCCTCTGCCATTCCCCAAGGTGGCAGGAGGCTTTTTGGAGCACAATTGCTCCATTTTGGGTTGTTTTGTTTTGTTTTTTGCTCCATACCCACTGCGTTCTGGCTGCTAAAAATGCCACTGAGCGAGTTCCTGGTTCCATAATGGGAACCCAGCCATTTATGCAAACTCCACCTGGCACTGGAAGTCACCCAGCAGCACTTTCTAGCAGTGAATTGCAGTAGGTATGTGGGGAGGGGGGGGAAGAGGCCCAAAATGGAGCAATTATGCTCCAAAAAGCCTCCTGCAACAGAGGGAAGTGGCAGAGACTGTCCAAAAACCCAGAAAAAATGCACAATTCCTGCCACCACCACCACAATAGTAAGTGAGTTGTGGGGGGCAGGTACGGGGTGAGTCTAGAGGTGCCTGGATTCTCACTGAGGGCCAGATTAATGAAATGCATGGTCCAGATGAGGCCCATGGGCTGGGGGTTGCAAAGCCCTGATTTACATCATAACAGCACTTGAATGATGGATAGTTTTGTGTGACAGTTTTGTGCATTGTCCTGGGGATGCATATCATCACCAAGAGGAATACACTCTGCACATCCTGATGTGCATTCTAATGCACAGTCAGCCACCCATATGCTCTAAACTTTTGTCACCTTGCTTTATACACCTAACTACAGATCTTAGCCCTCCACCCCAGAAAGATAAATGGAATATAACTGAGCATAGGAAGGGTACAAGAAGAATCATTTTTGACAAGTTGAGTGCCCCCACCAACACCCCCATGATGGGGTCAGGATAACTTCTGCACAACAGCAGAACAAAAATGTGTGCATCAGAAATCTATCTTGGCAGCTTACTGCAGCTCCTACTGTGCATAAAGAAGAATGGCAAGGGTTTAATATAACAACTCAGGCATGTGATTGCATAGAGCGACTGGAAAGAACTTAAGATACACATAACTGGCTTCCTAATTGCTCAGCTTTTCTAATGTCACACAAAGGAGTTAAAGAACTAACAAGCTTGGTGAAGTTTGGGCAAAGGGTTTCTGAGTTAAGAGTTTTTAAAAAGTAAAACTGTTTTAGTCCTTTCTCCCCTGCCCCCCAAAATAGTGGTTCTATAGCAACAGTTGATAAATATCCATATTGTCCCACCAATAAACACTTGGAGACCTTTTTAAAAATGCCTTTGTGATTGTGGGAGGGAACTGGTTAAATGATGAAAAGAGGAGTCAGGTTCTGGGATTTTTCCCTTGTTTGGTCTCTCTTTGTGAATGGTAGAGAACAGAAGAGTGTATCCTATTGACCTTCTTGACTGCTGACATTGGTGTCGTCAAAATTCAATCTGCCATTTGCTATGTAAAGTTTAGCATTATTTTTCCTTACTAGCCATGTGGGCAAGATATTGTGCAGCAATATAAGGTCATTTCCTGGCATTTTAGAATTATAGACGCAGAAGTACAATATCCCTCATTCAAAGAAAAGTGATAGTTTTTCCCCCTTTGAAAGAAATGAATATTTACCAAGAACATCTCGGACCCTGATCTATGTCATGGTCATTTGTTTATGGTTAATGTCTGTACCAGTGTGGGGTCCTATTTTACTGCACTGGTAGGTTTTTAACATCCAGTGGAACCAAACAGGATTCTGGTGACAGACCTATAAAGATAAAGATTGATAGGCATCTATGACAACATTATATAGAGTCCAGGAGCCAGCAAACTTGGCTCTCCAGTTGTTTCTTGGACTTCATTTCCCAGAGCCCTGATCAACAGGTATACAGACTTGTGCTTCTTGTAATTGAAGTCCAAAGATACCTGGAAACCCAAGTTTGCTGACCCCTGATATAGACTAAGATTTAGAAGATCTTCAAATTTCCACTCACCCAGGGAACAGGATCTTTTCATGGTGACCCACTCCTTAATACTTCATATACCTCAAAAATCCTATTAAGACATGTTCTAAGTTGCAAACAACTTGAAACACGTAAACAACAACAGATACAGTAGCTGTATAGTCAAAGGCAGGTTTAAGCCTTAGAGAGCTAGAAGAGAAATCTTCTAAAGCACTTCTAGGAATGTCTGAGTCTCAGATAAATATGATTATTGGCCCTACATCAGGGACATAAAATCTCTCTGGGTCTCTTCATCTGCCTAGTTACAGTTTGCTTCAGCATGTCATCATATTCTTTCTTCTTAAAAGGCACTTCCAAGCTCACACCTCTTAAAACTCTCTCTCAAATCCCAGAAGGCAGGTAAAAAAAGAAAGTGGAGTCCTCTGATTGACAAAGAGGGTGCAACACAGATGTGCCCTATAATGCTAAGGCCATCAGATTTCACTGCCTTGTCTATGCAAATGCCACAAAACATATTTGTTTTCACTGATATTTCACTGATTGGTTGTTGGTGCTTACATCTGACTTTGAGGAATAGAAAGATTCCTTCAAAGGAACAATGCTACAGGAGAAATTGGATTTTGTTTTGTGATAGAACAGTTCATTCTTATGTTCTACATGGTAGCAGTTGGTGGGATGCAAATATTGACCTGAGCTGAAAATCATCCAAATGTTTAAAGAAACATTTATTTGGCACTTTTGCTGTACAAAACAACTTATTATCAAATTTCCAATTGAAACATTGGAAGGATTGTGAGTAATGCTACAATTAATATCCATTACTGGTGGATATCTGTTGTCTAACTTCCACAATTACTAATTGTGTATCACCCATGTGAGGAAAGAAGTATGCAAGGTTAAAAAAAAAAAGAACGGTATCCAGGGATGGACACCTTCTGTTAAGAATGGTTGTTCTAACACAGGGGTCAGCAAACTTGGCTTTCCAGGTGTTATTCTTGGGCTTTAATTACCAGATGCCCAAATCAGTACACCTGCTGATCAGGGATTCTGGGAATTGAAGTCCAAGAACATCTGAAGAGCCAAGTTTGCTGGCCCCCTGCTCTAACAGAATTAGTTGTGGGGTAATTAGCTGTGTTATGGGAAACCAATATTTGGAAGACTGAGACATTCCATCTGTTGGCTTGTTTGTTTGTTTGTTTGTTTGTTTGTTGTTTTGACATTACAGAGGGTTGTAGAAAAGAGTGGAGGAAAAGAACATTTTAATGGCAATGACAAGCAAAAGATTGAACGTAGTCCAAAGGCTTTTTAAAAACTTGGGGAAATTAACACCAGAGAAGCCTCATTTGTCTCTTTAATGCAGGTGAGCACCCACAAGTGAAAAATAATCTATATTTACCTGTTACCTGTGTCCAATGGGACTTAATTCAGTGGGATTTGGTTTTGCATAAGCATCCACTTGATTAGGCTGTATTGTTTCATACTGAAGCAGATCCAGGTGCAACAGCAGTAACTACAGAAAACATGATTGAAACATAAAGTATTCCACATCTCTAAGATTATCATTAAACCAAGACACTGCAGAGGTGCTTGTTTTGAGAAAGCATACACAAAATTACAAACATAGCATGAGAAACTGAAGTGTCACTGATCAGGCACAGTTTCTGGGGTGTACACTTGCCATAGCATCTTACTGAACACCAGAAAAGATGAGGTGTGAATAATGATACAACATACATACGTTGCTGTATAGATAGATTTTTTTTTGCCATGATTCCCTTAATTAAAAGATAAACACAGTGAATTTTAGAATGGGTAGAAGAGATTCTTTATCTACAGACAAGGTGCAGGTTGGAGACAGAAAGGATTTCCTCCAGTCTGTTTTACAGATTACAAGTAGTGAACTGGTGCACATTTTCCCTGGACTCTCAATTATGTCTGGAGCAATAGGCACACTATGGGCTTTTTCTTCTGTGATTTGTCCCTTGTGTCATTCACACGCAGATGCCTTCTTTCTTCTGATTTATATCATTCCCAATACTCTGAGTTTTTTTTCTTGTTTGTTTATGTAGTTTGTAAAGAGAGAAACCAAAAGAAATAAGAAACCACCGGTACACAGACATCCTAATATGCTCTGTGCTTCACTTAGATGCTCCTGCTGTGAGTATTTTGGCATGCTGAGCTATAGTAACAGTAGCAGTAGTGGGGGATGTCCATGATTTCCTGATGAAATGGCTCTTACATAAGAAGCTGAAGTTTGATTCAAGCAGAATCTCAATGGGACTTCTAGGAAGATTTTTGTCTTTGGAGACACGTTCCTGCCTTTCACACTTGGCTTGGTTTTCTAGTGTAACTGCCACAGAACATGATTGCAGAGTAAACTGGGTCTTTATACCCTGAGCTGTTCAGGAATGATTCTTCTTACTTCCTGGAATAGAGACAAGACACCACCGTTGGAGATATGATGACACAAATATATTTGTATTCGCAAGGGATCTTCATTGAGAACATCTCAGCCACGAGAGGTTCAAATAAGGCAGGATGAGCCTCTGAGTGAGAGGAAGGCTATCCTTTAGCACAGTCTCTAGAGATTTAGTAGCACTCATTTCAGACTCAATCCAATTTATTTTAAGGGGAGAAAATGAGGACAAATTATAGATTGTATTAATGATATTTTTTTAATGTAGACATATTTCCTTGTATCTCTGGTTTATGTTGCACTATGATTATTAAGTGCTCTCTCTCTCACACACACACAAAACAAAATAAAAAATAAATACTGTACAGTGGTACCTTGCATTACGAATGCATCGTATAGCGAAAAATTTGCACAATGAAGTGTTTGTTGTGCAATGGCAATTCCCTGCATAACGATTTTTTTTCGTTATGCAGGTTTTTTGTTAACTGGGGTATACCTGCTTGGGAACCCTGGTTAAGAAACATTTTTGTTCGTTATGCGGGGCATCTCCTGGGAACCACATAACGGAAAAAACTGCATAGCGAAGAGCTCCGTAGAACAATTTTATAGTTCAAATTGTTCAAAAATAATATAATGTTAAATGAGCCCATCTCAGTTTTTTTAATGGCTCAAAGTAGTTTCAGTGATACTTTAAAAATCTATTTATTTTAGTGTTTCCCAACCTTTGGTTTTTGGACTTCAGTTTCTAGAAGCCTAAGTCAATTTCCCAAAGCACCGATCAGCCAATGTACTGACATAGGCTTCTGGAAATTAAAGTCTTCCTGTTGGGGTGTGTGCCCCACATTGGGAGCCTATGGTTTAGATGATGGCTGAAATTCTTTGTCATGAATTATGCCTGTGTAAGAGTGATGTTGTCAAGAACAGATTTCCATCAATAAAGAGTCTCTACTTTGATCCCAAATCATATTTAAATGGTGTGTAATCAATTTTGTTGCCTGCAAGTTGAGTATTTTGGGGAATTTTGATTATTTCTCTTAGTTAACAGAGTATGAAGTAGAATACAGTGAATACATGGAGAGATCAGCTCAGCCTTATCACTCCCCTACACCTTGGTTTCCTCCACACAAACTAGCACTTTGTATGATAAGAGTACTCCAGAAGCATTTATAGTAGAAAAAAGTATCTTTACTTATAGATATTTTTTTTTACTTATGGTCAGAAGAAAAATAGGTGAAATGGATTCTTCAGAATGTATAAAAAAGCAAACAAGCTAGGAAGTAAACAAACAAATATGAACAAAGCAATGGAAGCACAGACAAATAAGAAAAGGGGGTGGCTTGCCTCAAATGCCAGAGGTGGGAAAAGAAATTTACCAATCAAGTTAGTAGTAATGGACAATTGTATTATGTTTTAAAGCTCCTCACATTGATAATCAGTGTTAATGCATGCAAAATTGCTATTATCTCAACAGAGTGAACCTGAAGATAATAATAATTTCATGTCAGAGATTAAGATGGGTTGAAAGGATTTTATTTTGGAGAAACTCTGCTCAGGGGATGCCTGAATGAGGTTCCTTTCATGTCCCCAAGATGAAGTGCTTCAATTACTAGAAATTTCTCCCTGCTGATTATGTTGTTGACACTAGCAAATTGCTGGCACTTAAAGAGTTCTTTTTTTTCCAATTTTTCAACATTTGGGAAATGCCTAAATGTAAGGATTGAAGCAGGAACTCTTTAATTGTCATAAATCTCCCCCTTCTGGTCACATTGTCACCCTTGCAAAGGCAGAATGTATTGAAACGGGATTTATCCAAAGTTACATAAGCCATGTTATGTTTAAGTGGATGTCTCAAAGAAACATAAAATATATCTGGGAAAACATCAAGTCACTTGTGTGTAAAACTGTGACCAGAAGATCATGATGTCAACATTGGGGGATCACCCTTAATTTATTTACATGGAACTTAACTGTAACTAGAATCAGTAGGTGGCTGATGGCTTGATTGTTACAGAATAAACATAGAATTTTTTTACCTTTAGATCCAGGATGGGAAATGTGACTCTCTCCAAATGTCACTCAGCTGAGACTTAGGAGTGTCACATGTTCCCTATGTTTAACTTAAATAATGTAGAACCCTATCATTGGTATAAGTGGAATCTACGTTTTTCCTCACCAGGTCCTTAGACTTACTAATAATACTTAAATGAGCAAAAATATCTGAACTATAAATTATGCTTTGTCCTCCTCTAACTTTTACCTACAAAGTTAGAATTATAGAAAAATACTAGCTGTTCTTTTAGGAAATACATTTTGGAGCACCTAAGAATTATAATCACGACGTTCTGCATCCCAAACACGTTTTGCTATTGAGCAATGGTACATCCATGTTATTTGTGCCAGTGAGGTTTGAGGTTTGATTGATGGAAGGTTGTTCATCTTTCCTGGCCATTTTGTCCTTGAATAAACAGGAACAAGGACCATTCTATTTTTCCTCTTTTGACATGCTTATGTTTCTTTGTCATAACATGTCAGTTTGATTTGTTTCAGCAAACTGTGCCTGTAAGACTGACCACTGTGTGGTCTGTTTTATAGAGAGGTTAAAACAGGGATATGGAGTTAAGATAGCTTGGGAGCAAATTGCCCCACATGGGGCCAACCTTTACTAATAGAAGTTCTTGGTGGACTCTGTTGTCACAGAGTTAGTGAATCCACCCTTATTGCCTCTGCAGACTCCAGCGACTCTGTTTCAGGGGACTAGGTCCCTTCTCGGTAGAGCAGGGCCTGGTCCTGGTTGGCAGGGGTCAGCTGAGGACTTTGCTAATTATCATGTGGAGAAAATCACTCAGATTCGCTTGAAGTTTGACCCCAACATGGACACTATGGGTCTGGAATTGACCCGATCACAATCTTGCCATGTTATCTGGGATTGGTTTGATCCAGTTGTCCCTGAGGAAGTGGACAAGCTCCTTGGATCTGTTCGTGTCACTGCTTGTCTGTTAGACCCATGTCCTGCCTGGTTGATCAAGGTGTCCAAGGCAGTGACAGGTAGCTGGGTCAGAGCAATAGTCAACACATCCTTGTGGGAGGGGGTGTTTCCTGCACCATTAAAACATGATTTGGTGTGCCCCCTCTTGAAAAAGCCAGAGCTTGACCCAAAAATAATGGCCAACTATTGGCCTGTAGCTAACCTCCCATTTTTAGGAAAGGTTTTAGAAAAGGCAATGGTGTGGCAGTTACAGGGGGTTGTGGATGGAGCAGATTGTGTCCGAGGGGCTAGACCCAGTCAGTGTGGTTGGCAGATAGAATGTCTAGCCCTAGGTCTCTCCTGTATGGGGTGCTCAGGGTTCGGTGCTTTCACCTCTCCTATTTAACATCTACATGAAACCGCTGGAGGAGATCATCCGTTCCCATGGGGTGAGGTATTATCAGTATGCTGATCATACTCAGCTATGCATATCGGCCCATGGTGATCCAAGCGATGCAGTTTGAGTCCTATCCAGCTGTCTGGAGGCTGTTGGGGTATGGATAGGGGACAACAGGCTACAACTGAATCCAGACAAAACTAAGTAGCTATCGGTCAGGGGGCCTGCATTATCTCGGGAGCTATCATCTTTGGTTCTGGATGGAGCTATTTTGCCCCAAACAGACCCAGTGTGTAATCTGGGGGTCCTCCTGGACTCACAACTCCTGCTCAATGAGCAGTTGGCAGTCATGGCCAGGAGGGCTTTTGCACAACTTCATGTTATATACCAGTTACACCTGCTCCTAGATCAGGGCTCCTTGCTCATGGTCACGCACCCCCTGGTCACCTCCAGTCTTGAGTATTGCAATGCGCTCTACATGGACCTGCCCTTGATGACCATTTGGAGGCTGCAACTGGTCCAGAATGCAGCTGCCTGGGTGGTGATGGGGTGCGGGTGGTATGCCTGTTTCTCTCCACTGCTTTGGGAGTTGCACTGGTTGCTAGTGTGCCTCCAAGTGCAATTCAAGGTGCTGGTAATTACCTTTAAAGCCCTACATGGTAGTGGGCCAGGATACTTAAGAGACCGCGTCACCCTGAGAACATCTGTCCATCCCACCAGAGCAGACCAGAGAGGCTCTCTTATTTGCCATCTGCTAGGGAGGCTCATCTCTCTAGCACAAGAAGGAGGGCCTTCTCTGTGTCTGATCTGGAACCTCCTGCCAATTGAGTTACAATGGAGTTGCTGACCTTCAGGAAAGGACTAACAACCTGGCTGGCAAAGCAGGTGTGGGGCACAAGTGATGTGATGACCCCTGCCTGCTGGCTGATTTAGTGAGAACATTCTCTCCCTCTTTTAATCTCTTTTAATCTGTAGGGTTAGAGTAATTTTCGGTGGCAATTTTAATGGGTTTTTATTGGTTTTTAAAATGTGATTGGTTTTATTTTCTCTGAGCTGCCCAGATACTTTGGAGTTCGGCAGCAATATAAATCAGAAAAATAAATAAATATGAATAAATAAATCTATTTCAAATCTCATTCAAACATGTCTGATATATTGAATAACTCATGTAAAGGTCAGACTAAAATAGGAAGTGAGTTCACAGCTGTCATCACATTAGAATCATCACTTTCCACTAGCAAAGCTTTGTGGAGAGACAAGATTTACCAAGTATCCCATCAGACAGAATTCTGATCTTCAATGGACCAGATCTGGTCCATTGACTAGAAATCCATCCTCCCCCACTTCCAAAGTTACAGCGTGTTATGCATTTGTTCACCCCATTTTTAAAGGTACATTCTGTTCACTGACAGTCCTTATCATAGTATTTCCAATTTCATAAGAGCCAAAGTATTTCTCTATGTGGGTCTTTACTAGCAAAAGAACATCAGCTGTCTTGGACTAAAGAGACTTTACCCTTTGCCATGCTTGAAATCCAAAGAAACCATGGAATGCATGAGACTTTTTAATTGCAACTACTTACAAAAGTTGGAGCTGCAGTCTTGCCTGACACAAGGATTAATAGCTGCTAACTTACCCAGTAGCCCTTCAGGAAAAAAAACCCCACACCTCCTGCTGCAAGCAAACAATGGAATTAGGCACTTGAGTAGCATTTTTCCTGTCAAGAAGCATAATGTCCCACCTGGTAGTGCAGCTGGTACAGCACATTGGCAGCTTGCCAGCACATCTTATTTCCATATACTTGTCTTGTTCTTCAGTAAAGAGGGTGGGGGAAGCAATGCCATAAGGAAAGGGAGAAAAGTACTAGTGTCTCTTTAATGGAACTTGACTTGCTAAGGTATCATCTGTTCCTCTATATGCTTAATCTGCTATTGACAAACATGTTGCAGAGGTTGTAATATCAAACATATTGATTCTAATGTTGAGTTAGTCATATTTCTGCAAATCTGCATTTAGGTCTTATGCTTAAAGTGCTGCTGCAAAAGACATATTATTATTATTATTATTATTATTATTATTATTATTATTATTATTATTATTATTATTATTATTATTATTATTATTTTTATTATTATTATTATTATTAAATTTCTATGTTGGCGAAAACCAACTCAGGGCAGCTTACAGAATCCACCAATATCAAAGTTGCAATACAACAAAAATACATTAGGATACAATATAACAGAGCAATAAGTATAGTAGTTACCATATAATAGATCAATACACACAATAAATCCATACACGATAAGTCAATACACAATAGATCAACCCCTCATAACTATCAATACACATTAAACCCAAACAGACCAACCCACGGTGTCCCCAACGGAGCCCGTGGCTCGACGCCCGTGATGGAGCCAAGGCTCAAAGTCCATGATGGAGCTCAGGTTCAACGTCTGCGGGTGGGAATAATGACTGTGGTGGCGGAAGTGGCATTTTGAGGCCAACCGCCCCAGCTCCAAAGGCCAAGCCCTGGCTTTTCATCCCCCGGGCATGTAGCAAAACAACACCAACACCAACAACACCAACAACACACAAACTACCAATCTAATTCTTAAATTTTATTGAGCCTCAGATCTCCAAATTCTATTGTCTATGTAACTAAGGCCGTCAACCTTTTGAGACAAATTGCTCATGTGAAAACTGTAGAGTGAGGATATGGACATTTATGGAGCTTGCACAAGGAGGTATCCTGTGGGATGCAAACCCTTGCTTATCTTAACCTCACAAAGGAGAAGGAACTGAAGAGTTTGTTTATTTGTTTTATCTCCACTCCTCAATCCATAAGAGAGTGAGATGTTTTCCAGTTGTTTCAACTTGCTATCTAATGACAATTGTGTCACTTGTGCATAACCCATAATTAGTGCATATTGCACAAAACAGCATATTGCACAAAACACTCCCAATGGTCTAGGACTGAGGAGGGTTACAGGTGAGGGATCAAATCCCTGCTCAGTTAGGGGAAATCACTGGGGGTGTGGAACCTGGGAAAACCACTTCTTAACTATCCCAGTTAACTTGAAAAACCTGTTAGGGTTGATATAAATCAACTCTGATTTGAAGAGCACATAACAATAGCAAATTAATTTTACTCAGTATATGGCAGTGTCTTATTTTACTTAAAAGGAGAAAGAAGCAAAACATTCAAGCTATTCCCCCTTCTGGAAAGCACAAGGAGAAGGAGTCAGAAGATCACCAATAGATTTCAAAGCAAGCTGTTCTTGCTCCTGCATTTTTACCCAACTTCTTTGTTGTCTGGGACTACACAGTGATAGTGAATGCTCCATTCTTATGAACACTTCCTCTCACCTAAAAAAATGCTAGGGCTCTTCCAATCAAAGACAGATACATATCACAACCAGAATGAATGCTGAAGAAAAATGGTGATAACTTGGGGAATGGTGTCCACGGACTAAGGACTAGGAGGAGGTTGGCAAATCTAAAGATGACTGCTTATTTGCATTTTAGCTCCTGTTTTAGTTATTTCTGTGTGTGTAGGGGGCAGGCTCAGACAACAGCTGTAGCACCAAATGCCTTTAATAGCAGGAAGGATGATATGTAACTCAGATATAATGAGATCACTCTGCTTAACAGTATCTAAACAGCCAAGCTTTATTTCCTTGGCACCCAACCTAAAGTTGCATATAGCATGGAATGGGGAGGTGGTTACACATACAATTATGAAATTGCCTAATCTGAACATATCAGTTTGTTACTGGTTGATAGATCCAGACATACATAAGGGAATTCATTTGTCCAAGTACTGCCTGTTGTTTTCTGCTCAGGGCAATCCATTACTGATTTCACCCTAGTTTCTACCTGGGAAGAGGCAAGCTCTCCTTAGTATCAGGAAATACATTGTTCAATGAATTCTACTCCAAGCTTTCACAAGTGATTCCAAATTCCATGGTGACATGCCACCAGTTGTTATTGAAGGCTGTATCTCAACATGCCACCAGTTGTTATGATGCCAAAAGGTTGCCATGGACCTACATGCTGATGTATAGACCTATACAGAGTGATTTTGACCTCTGTTTGGGTTTCTTGAGTCCCATATAAAATGCCAACCACAAACATAACAAGCTGACAGTTTCTCTGTCTCTCTTTCTTCTCTCTGTCACTCTCTCACACCCATATATAAACCTGAAATGACATCTTGTGTTAACTATTTTGTTAGAACAAAGTTTGTGCTTTCATTGTAGTACATAGTAAGGATTTTCTGAAGTGTCATCTGTCTATGCCAAACTTAATTTAATTCATGTCTTCCAGGCATATATGGTATTCACCCTTTGACCCTTTCATTTTTTTTCCTTATGGAAGTCTAATAATTCATTTTTATTGAAGGCTGTATCTCAACAATATGAGATTTAATGTGCTGTGGATTTAAATGTTAATGAATGTGTTATTGGTGTAGAAGACTCCATAAGACAATATTGTCCCTGCCAGCAATCAATTGAAGGATTACTTAAGCCCTGACTATAGTGGCTGGGCCACTTATTACTTATTACATTTGCAGCATCACTACTATCACTAAGGTAGATTACCTTGAAGTATGACTCTTGTGTGCACCAAAAAAAGAGGACACATATGCTATTATGGGACAAACACTCTGAACCTTCTTAGTTATGCTGGCCCAGTTATGGACTATCACTCCCATAGGAATGCAATTATGTCAGTATTACAACTGTTCAAGCATCATTTCAGATCTTGGATTTGAAGATTCAGAAGGAGCAGGTCTTTCTTCTAATCAACATCTGGAG
Source organism: Furcifer pardalis (assembly GCA_030440675.1). Lineage (NCBI taxonomy): Eukaryota > Metazoa > Chordata > Lepidosauria > Squamata > Chamaeleonidae > Furcifer > Furcifer pardalis. Next base: position 133,520,546 of record CP126891.1, read on the forward strand.
CCTTTTTAAAAAGATAAAACATAGAACTTGATCTTTGCTGCCACTCTTGTTTTTGATATCTGGACACTGCCAATGTTTCAAACACAAGAAAATGTTTCATAAAATATGATATTAAAAAGGAGGCTGATGGAAAATTTGACAATATCTGCTGAGCCATTCATCTTGATTCAGAGCAGCAACTCAGCAAATGCAATAAAAAGGGGGTGTTTGTGCTGAACTTGATTTAAAATAAACTTTTAAATCCAAAAGAGACAGTCAATCAGATGAACTTAATTTAAGCCATTTCACTTCTCTCCCAAAAGTTCCGCAAAAGCATCATTTTGCAAAAAAGGCATGACACTACGCATCCCTGACAGAGATTTAAAATGAGGTACTTTGCAACAAGCACCTGTAACTCCCCTTTACCCTTCTCAAAATGGCCAAAATCATCCTGCTTGGTGTAGCAATAAAAATGAAATGATTCACATGATCCTTACACCATGTAGTTAATTGCACTAGAGCAGTCAATTGAATCAAAAGAACTTACAGAGGATTCGATTGACAAAATCCACATTTATACAGTGAGCTTCCTACAATATTATTTATTACCCGAAGTAGCCAGATTTGGCCATTTTGTCTTTACTTCAGTTAATTAAGCTCTTCCTCTTTTTTGCTGTCCTATTGTTTCTGTTAAAAACAGTTATACAGTAATACCTCGGATAACGTTTACCTCAGATAACGCTAAAATCGCATAACGTTAAGTAATCTGGGGAGGAGAATTGGATCAAATAACGTTAAGGTCCTATGGGATGGATCGGATAACAACCGCTAAAGCCTGTGCGGTTACAACGTATCTCTGTGGAGCTTTAACGTTATCTGATCCATCCCATAGGATTTTAACATGCATCGGATAACACTAAAAATCGGATAACACCAAGATTTGTGGAACCAAGTCTTAGCGTTATCCGAGGTATTACTGTACTATGTCAGGCAACAAATCATCTTCATTTTAGGGCAATTCACTGATGATCTCTTTCTGCCATCCACTCATGAGTGGCTTGTTAGAAATGAAATGCAAATGTTAGAGGCAGGATGGATTTTTATTGTGTTAGGTATACCTCCCTGTCAGTTTGCCACTCAACTCAAGAAGCTAAGACATTTTAATCCCACATTTGAATTTAGAGGAAATGTCAAGGATAATTAATTAGACCAGTATCCACTTAAATAACATGTTGCCAGTTTTATATGTTTACCCGATAAATGTTGATAAAACAGTTAGACAACAGTTATTTTCTTTATAGTCTAGAGACATGGAACATTTTTTTCTTTATGTCACAGAATTAGAAATAGCATTATCAAATTTGATACACAGATTGCTATATGCTGCTAGATATTTTATATATTATATAACAACCTTCCTGCCAATTCTCTTTACCAAAACAGGAAGTAACCAGGTACAGTGTTTTTGTTTGCAGGTCAAAGTTTGATCAAAGATTGACCCTTTGAGATTGAAAGGGAGACATTTAGAGCTAATCTGAATAATCTATTGGTTGCTGATGGCTGTGGGAAGTTGTATTGTTGTGCTTGCTTCTTGTCTGTCATTTTGCTTAAACACAACCTGCTCCCTTTGACCCCTAAATTTGGTGTATAAAAACCATGCCTATAAGTTTCACTCCTTGTCTGAAGAAGTGGACTTGATCCACAAAAGCTAACAATAAAAATATAGCAGTTAGTCTTTAAAATGCTAGAGTGTTTTTTATTTTGTTTTGTTTATTTTATTTTGTTTTGTTTTCTGATATGCTTAGAAATAGCTCTTACACTTATATACTGCCCCATAAGAAGTTCACAAGATTATTAGCATTTCCCATCGACATGCTGGGTACTAATTTTACCGATCTCTGATAGAAGACTGAGTTAACCTTGTTTCCCATCAGAAATGAATGAACAAATTCAGAAATTTTGACTTCAGTACAGTAGTTTAACCTATGGGCACTAGGACTCTTAAACACATATACATAAGATGATGGATTTCTGTTAGCCTATTTAGTCTTCAGAGTAAGGATTTTTTTTTAAAAAAATTAATCTATATCAGGCATATCAGAAAACAAAACAAAATAAAAAACACTGTAACACTTTAAAGACTAACTGCTATAATTTTATTGTTAGCTTTCATGGATCAAGTCCACTTCTTCAGACAAGGACTTGATCCACGAAAGCTAACAATAAAAATATAGCAGCTAGTCTTTAAAGTGCTACAGTGTTTTTTTTATTTTGTTTTGTTTTCTGGTATGCCTGAACTACAGACTAACATGGCTACTATTCAAAAAAAATATAGTTAATCAATATCAGTATGACTTCCCATTCCCCTTTCATTCACACAGCAAACTTTTCTCAAAATAAATAAAAGCAACAAGACACATTTTGATCAATCAGTATGTTTTCTTAGAACAGCAATGTGAACAGATATGCTGATAAAGAAACAGAAACAGAGAATTTTATTCATATTACGAACAAAGAATTCACAGTAATACTTTCAAATGTGTCTTTTGACTATATGAAGGATCACATGGAATATAGTATTATAAAAATAGCCGTTGTTTCTGAGCTTCATGATCTGCAAATCAATAGTGATGCTATTGACATTAATTAGCAAATAACTGTGTGTCATCAAATCATTACTGACTTATGACACCCCTTTTCAGAGTTTTCTCTGAAAGTTTTCCTGCTAGACAGAGTTCTCAGAAGTGGTTAACCATTCCCTTCTTCTGTGGGCAACCCTGGGACTGTGCAGTTTTCCCATGGCTACACAGGGCTAGCTCTTCTAGGATTCATAAATAGGAAATTTAACTGTCACCTTGTGGCTCTGCAGCCAAATATATAACTTATTCATTACCCATTCTGACTAACCATGATCTTTATGAAATGCTCCCACCCACCCCTGTGGGCCCTGCCACCGATGAACAGAGGAGGAGAAGCACTGTCAGCTGGGGCAGTTGGAGGTTGCTACAACCCACCCCTCTGGGCCCCGCCACCAACACCTGCAGGAGGATAAAAGGACCACCAGCCACGAGCAGTTCGAGGACACTCCCGTCCCCCTCTGGGCCCTGCTCCCACCACCAGGAGGAGAAGCGCTGTCAGCCGGGGTGGTTGGAGGTCACTCTTGCCCATCCCTCCAGACCCCACTACCGGTGCCCGGAGGAGGATAAAAAGACCACCAACTGTGGGTGGTTTAGGGATGCTGCTACCTACCCCCTCTGGCCCTGACACTGTTGCCTAGAGGAGGAGAAATGCTATCAGCTGGGGGGGTTGGAGGTCACTCTCACCCACCCCTCTGGGCCCCACCACTGACGCCTGGAAGAGGATAAAAGGAATGTTGGCCATGGGTGGTTCAGGGATGCTCCTACCCCCTCCCCTTTTTCTGGGCCCTGCCACTGATGTCCAGAGGAGGAGCAGCACTGTCAGTTGTGGCGGTGGGAGCAACGAAGAACTGTGTTGCCGCTCCTGTGTGTTATCTGATTGCATTGTTTACATTGTATTGTCACTTGTATTGCTTGATTGTGTTGCTACATTTTATTGTACAGTCAAACCTCGCATAAAGAGTGCCTCGCTTAAAGAGCAGATTTTTCTCTGAATGTTCGCTTTGCTTAACAAATAAAACCAACCAAAAACTCACTTAACAAATAAATCGGGGTTTGCAATCCATCCCCCACAACTGGTCACTAACAGTGGTGTTTTGCGTAAACAGCAAACGCCTTAAAGAGCAATCCTGTGGAATGCATTATGCTCTTTAAGTGAGGTACAACTGTATTTTATTTTATTTTTTGCTGTATGGTGTTCTATCCCATTGCTTTGTTATATTCTATTGTTATCTTCTGAAACTATTATGATTTGTGGTAATGATATGATTATTATGATTGTGAAACCTGTATTTGATATGTTTGTTATGACTATGTAGAACTTATAATTTTATATTTTGTATCTCTGTTAGCCACCCAGTGTCACTCTGTGAGTGGGGCAGCATACTAGTCTAAAATTTAAATTTAAATTAAATTAAATTAAACTCTTAATTACCAATTACCAATTACCATCATTACCCCCAAAAAAGAAGAGACATAATTCAAAGCTGACCTTGCAAGAGTACCAACTTTTTTGGCTCCAATGTCCCGAAGATACATTGTCTCCCCAGTTCAGTATCTGACACAACTTGAGACACCTAGCCATCGAAGAGCATTTATGTTGGCCCACTGCCATGCCCTTCTTTCTGCAGTTTTGGAGGGACATTTTTGAAGGATACCTATGTCAAAGAGACTGTGCCCCTGTGATACAAGAGAAACTGAAACTGCAGAACATTATCTATGCACCTGTCCTTTTTATAGGGATATCCGAGATAAACTCATATCTCCCCTGCTTTGCAAATATCCTGGTTGATCAAACAGCACTTATAATCACTGTCTACTATCAGATGAAAGTCCCACTTTTATCCATAATACTGCCATGTTTTGTGCTACAGTGATCAGGATTAGAAGAGCAGTTCTGGAAGGCCCCTCTGTGACACAAACCATGAATGCTATATTGCAGTAGCAGTTATCATAGTACTAAATTTAAAAGCTGATTTTATTCTATTTCTTTCAATTTTGAATGGATATGTTTTTTTAAAAAAAATTTAATTTATTTTAACAACATTTTAAGCATTTAAATTTTAAAAAAACCTGGATATGTTTTTTTTAAAAAATAATATATTTTAACTACATTCTAAGTATTTAATTTTTCAAAATTTTACCTCTTGTTTTACTGTTCTGGTCATAGAATGTAATAAAGCAGTTGTATGATTGTGACTTGAGTTCAAGCTGCAGTTCCAACTCCTATGGCCTCCTGCTTCACCAGCTGAGATCATCATAGTCAAGTTTAAGATTGACACTTACTGAAATCCTGTTGCACAACTAGATAATAACACAGAGTTTCAGTAGTAGTAGAAAAATAATCACAGAAAGGTAGGAGCAGCATCCACTAATCACTTCCTCAGACCTTGGTGTGAACCATGGGGGTGACAACATAATGTGCACATTTGTGAACCACACATCCAGTAATTGCAGCATGAACCATGCAACCTTAGCATGAACTGAGTATAAGACCTGGCACATTTCTGCAGCCGTACCTTTATGTTATGCAACCTTGAACAGGATCTCAACCACCATGACCACCCTAGAGGTTCTTCTTCAGAGTGATGAAATATTTTCTTTTGGCAACAGCACTTGATTTTTGCCTCTAATGTACCCTGCATTTAGGATACATATTTTATTATTCAAGCCAAGTTGAAATTCAATTTGCAAGTCCAATAGCTAGCACATGTGTCTCTTCAGCATATTTGTGTGTTCAAATAGAAATGTATTAATGGTAGGTGATTATGTATCCTCTTTAACATTTAGAGTGATTCCCAGAATCACCTGGGAAACCTTGAACTGGGAACCCTTGGATCTTAATGACAATATATGTGTTATGGTTTGACAGTGAAGAAAATTAATGCAATTGAGCTATAACTCACAAATCAAAATTATTTTTAAAAATTACTAGAATATATTGTTATATGGGTTAACTTTTATAATGTTGATGATAGTTGTGCAAACAACCAATTATGTATATACTGTTGCCCAATAATAAATTTTTGGAACCACAGATACCTACTCCATTGTCATTATAACCTGCAGGGAATCCACTTCTGAATTTACAGGAGGGCCAGGTGTAATAGTGTTTTACATGTTGCAGGTTAAAAAGTGGGTCATCTGCTGCTAGGCAAAACAATTTACTCATTTTATTACTGCAAATGAAACTGTTATTAGAAAACAGTTGGTGGTGGATTTTTTAAAATGTGCACATTTATGCCACTAAACTTCATAATAACAATGTTTTCAACAGACTAGACAAAAAGATAAATAGATGGCAATTTCTAATAAGTGAATTCTATTTGACATTCTTAGCAGCAGGAATGCACACATTTGTATTAATGAAGCATTCTGGTATGAATTGATTACAGATGATTGCAATATTTTGCATACTTTTTGATACTATTATTCCTCAGATCAGTTCAAGGCTAACCAAAATGCTCATCAAACACAGAAAATTATTAGTTAAAATTTAGATGCATTGTAATGTTGACATTACAAATTAGATTCACTATTGCTGGAAAAGATCTGCCAATTTAGTTTCTTGGGGCCTGTTATAACATTCCATCTTATTTATTTATTTTCACATTCTTCTGTGATTAATGTTAAAAGGTTCATATAGATATTAGCATTTAAATGTGTGTGTAAGGGCATATTACACTAAAAATAGCATCCGTGCCAATTTGTATCCAAATATTTACTGAAAAAATTAGGACCAATCTACCCTGAGATGATTTAAAGGTGATCGGAACCTCTGGTTTTATGCAAATATGTGTATGTATTTGTATTTTGCTATTTTTAGGATTGGGGTTGGGATGTGAAAGTAGAGAACAAAACAAAACACTACGACCTGAGAAGGGTGTGTATGTGCATGCTGTGCAGCACCAACAAGTTTGGGAAAATAGTGGACTTTCAGCTTAACTCCTACCAACTTCCTTCCATTCTTCCCCCCTTCAAAGTTGCCATGAAGATTTCTTGGGAACAATATAATGTGGTGACTTTCCATTTGTCTCCTGCACCACAACATGACACTCATAACACTGATCCAGTTCCACAAGTCACTTTCTGGTCCTGAGCCCTTTTGGCACACAAAGTCCTTCTCAGCCCTAGGCCAGTATTGATGAAGCTGCTGCCCACCATCAAGATGGATTAAAGTGGGATTTAATCTATTTGGGGCGCATCACCCTTCCCTGTGGACTTTGCAACTCAAGGCGGTCAGTCCTCAGGGTTGTCAGGTTTATTTAGTTATTTGTTCAGATTTATATTGCCACCCACTTTCAGAGGCAACTCAGGGCGTCTTACAGTCAAAACAGCAACAGTACAGTCATACCTCGCATAATGAATTTAATTCATTCTGCGAGGCTGCTCGCTATGAGAGTTTTTCGCTATGCGAGTCAGACTCACATAACAATTTTTTTGCTATGTGAGTCGGACTTTCCCTATGGAAAAACTCGCATAACGAGCATTTCAAGGGAGAAAACTCGCATAGCGAAAAATTTTCGTTATGTGAGTTATCCCCATAGAAACGCTCGTTACGCGAGTTTTTACATAGGGAAAAGTCCGACTCGCATAGCAAAAAATTCATTATGCGAGTCAGACCACTTAGCAAAAAAACTTGCTCGTTATGCGAGTTTTTCGCTAAGTGAAACTCTCGTTATGTGAGATTTGACTGTATAGTAAAAATCATAAAATACAACCTCACAAAACAAACAAAGCAGAACACAGATTAAGTCCCCTCTGGCCGTTATTGTAGGCCCAGAGGAAGGGATGATGTTCTCAGCCACCTGCCAGACCATGGAGTCTTCTCCCTCAGGCCTTTGTTGTGGCCCCAGAGGAGGGGGCAATGTTCTCAGCCGCCTGCCAGGCCATGGAATCTTCTCCCTCAGGCTGTTGTTGTGGGCCCAGAGGAGGGGGCAATGTTCTCAGAAAAGGATTTCAGGTTATCTCAGAGAAGGAGATACTGGCCCACAGAGTTTGCTTAAGGTTCCAATCTGGCTTGTGCCCCTTGTCTGACATAATTCGACACACACAAGGTTAGTTAAGCACTATCTGAAGATCAGCATTGAGTCACTTGACAGTATGATCTACTTTATTACCATAGCAGGATAACCTGGCCAGACATATAGTAAATTCTTGGTGTAGATATAGAAAAGAAAAAGGCTGACAATTCAACAATGTATGTATACCCACCCTAAGCCATGTCTGGGCATCAGATGGGTATATAGTTAGGTGAAGAAGAATAAATATGTTAATTTGAGGCTGATGTGAGCCCTCCACAAAGTTGGCTTTCATTTGCTAGATATTTAGACCACAATGTGAAGAAGCTGATGGGGAGCTATGGGATTTATAGCACAGCACGCGGGGGCGGGGCAGGGGGTGGCAGCGGCGGACATTTTCCAATATATATATTTTTGAGGCAGCACACCAAGTTTCAGCTGTATGGTAGAGGTGGATGAAGCATATTAGTAGCTATAATAATGTCTCTTTGTATTGTTGAATATTTTATATTTGCTGCATTAACTATCGCTGCAGTGGTCTTTATTTTCAGTCAAGGTTTCTTTCGTTTTTATTATTAAATTGCCCTCATGTGATGATAGCATATCATATAACACTGGAGACAAATGGTGAATAATATAATTAATACACTGCTATTCTTCAGTTTGTGGCTAGGCTTCAATCAATAAATGTCACCTGCTATCTATTTTTCATCTGCAGTTCCCATGAATTAAAGATGCATGTGGGTTGATTAACTCTAGTGGATGGCTATCCCTACAAGTAACTAATATTAACCCTATGAGGAGGGCGGCAAAGCTTGGCAAGCTCCTTTGGAAAAGAATGAATAGAGTTCCATGCTGAAGGAAGCTATTATTGAATTATGGTAGAATGATGCTCTATGACTTTACAGGCACTCAATGAGGGAGAAATTGTAAGATTATTATTTTTTATTTCCATACTTTTTGTTCAATAAAGAGGGTGGGGGCAGAGGACACTGCAAATGACACAAATCTGTACTCAAAGGATTTCTTGGATTTGAATTTAAATCCATGCATGTGTTGTCTACAAAATATTGGCATTGATGATGATGATGATGATGATGATGATGATGATGATGATGATGATGATGATGATGAATGTAGCATCAAGTAAATTCACAGGCAAAATAATTGAAATTGAGTACTGTCAAGATGGAGGTCGTGCTTCTTAGGGATCCTGTCTGTCCAGTAACTTTTTAAGGTTATTGTGATTCTTTTGCTTGCTGCCACCATTGGGAGTGGGGTTATATTCCATGTATTTTAATGGTTGATTTTTTTTTTAATGTTGTAAACCACCCAAAGTGGGTGGTAAAAATGTATAAAATAAATAAATTAATCCCAACACGTAGCAATTCTTTTTAGAGATTTCTATATTTAGAAGTGGTTCTTGTTCACTTCTTCAGGGGAAACACCAAGACCATGCAGCTTCCCTAAGGCTACAGGATCAGGCTCTTTTGCTAGGACGTACTACAGGGAACTAAATTCCTAACCTCTGGCTCTTCAGCCAGATGCATGACTCATTGAGTTACTGAGCCAGTAATACAGATAGAGATAAAGTTTTTAGTTGTATGGACTTTTATTTAACCTTTAATGTAACTTATTACAAAGCTGACAGTAAAGCTTCACTTAAGGTAACTGTCATCTTCTTCAAATGGAATATCCAGACCCCCCCCTGAGGAATGTTGCTGGTATTCTTAACTAAAACCTCATTTTCTTTGTTTGCTGGTTATGATGCTTCAATGAAACCCCTTCAAATTTACCTATAAAATTTGCTTTCAATTAGATCCTGTGCAGCTATTCTAAATTTAATGTGTATTCATGCTGTTTTGCAAAACATGAGAAGAAGATGAAAAGCTCCACTGTGTTATTTTTCATGTGCTCCCTACTGTCATATGTTAGTTCAGGGAAAGATAGAGGGACCTGCATAAATAAAGTTAAAACAATAACACAAGCATTTCAGCACCTTTAAGACTAACAAATTTAAGATTATTTAATTAGATGAGTCATTTGAGGTGTCACAAGACCTGGTATGGTTTCACTGAAACAGACAAACATTGTTACCTCTCTGCAAAGTAAGATCTGTATGTGACTCCTGCCTTCACATGAAGAACAAAAAGCCTTGAGGTACCTTAACAACTAACAAGTTTTATTTGGGATAAGATTTATTTGGTAACAACAATTGTGGGCTTTAACTCATTGAAGAAATGGATTAAAGTCCATGAAATCATATAACAAATTCAATTTGTGGGTCTTTAAGATGCTAAGAGTTCTTCCTGGTGTTGTTACAAGACTAATAAAACTAAAGGATGTAGTGTCTCTTCAATAAACAAGCCACATTCTTTTACTGAAATTTTGCAAATTTGGATGAGCACACTGCTATCTTGTATTCATTTGCAGGAGGACACATAAATTATAATCTGACTGATTTAATAAAGCATGCTCCATCCATATATTCCTGATTCACAGGCACAGGTGGCTAGAGTAGCAAGTAATGCAATGCCAAAAATGTCTCCCGTGGGATCATTTGGGCTACTTGCATTCAGTTTGATGGAAAAGAAATGTCTTTTAAAATTAACGTAAAAAGAGAATCAATCAGAATAAATTCTTATGAATGAGGTTCTGGATTCTAGTGCTTACCGTACTTAGGGTGCAATTACACACTTACAAAGTGTGCATCAGAGTTGAAATGGGTGAAATCGATTTAAAGATCAAAGATGCCATAATGCAAACCACCCACTGGTAGTCATTTATTTTGCACAGATTCTTGAAGTAGTGTAAAATATATTAATTTTTTATGTGTCCATGTGTATTTGTATATACTTGTTTTTTCACTGTCAAGTAACTTGGAATAATGGCTGTTAATAACTCATGTTGCTCTGTCGTAAATATTTCAAGTAAGCTCTGTTCCTTTTGGTTCCGCAGATCTCCATTGCTAGTTGTGTGGGATTTTTTGCGATTGAAGAAGTCAAAACATAATCTATGAAAATTTGAAGAGGATGTAGAAGTGCATTTGCAGGTAGGAAACCTCCTTCTGTTTATGGTGAAGGTGGAGTGAGGTGGACAGAATGAAGTGTCAACTATCAAGTGTCAACAATGACAACTATCATTGTTCTGATCAGAAATTTTCTAACAGTAGGTCAGTTACAGAACTCATTTACCCTTTAACATATGAAAGCAACAGTTTGTACTTTGATGAGAATGTGTGCTTAACACAGGTTGAAGGTGACCTATTTTCTCTTATTGTCCTTGTGGAAAAATCATTCAAGCCATACACACTACTAGTAGAGTAGAACAAGATGAACTTGAACTATCGTTTAGCTCTTTCCTTTTTGAATCTTTAAAATGCTTTTCTTCAAGATTGGCCATTTTGAGGTCAGAAACAGTGGCTTCGTGGGGAGAAAAATGCCTTTCTACTGATTTGAAGTCCGTGGGGGATGATGTTAGGGTCACATTTTTGTATTTGTACCAATATTCTCACCAGTCTAGAAAGGAGTACTAGCAAAAACATGCTAACTTGCTCAGAAATTTGGGTAGAATCCTTCTCATTGTTTAAACTGGAATATAACTCCTCAAACTATGCAAATAACTTCTTGTATGAGTTGGTAATATTCTGGTATGTAATTTCTTAGATGTGGATACAGTAAAACCTTGCATAAAGAGTGTCTCGCTTAGTGAGTAACTCGCTTAAAGAGTAGAATTTTCTCTGAATGGTTGCTTCACTTAACAAACAAAACCAACCAAAAACTTGCTTAACATATAAATTGGGGTTCACAATCCCCCCCCCACTAGAAGTAACAATTGGTCACTTACAATGGTGTTTCGCTTAAAGAGCAAACTCGCTTAAAGAGCAATCCTGTGGAACACATTATGCTCTTTAAGCGAGGTACAACTGTACTTTCTATTCCTCAGAGAGGTTAAAATGTGACAAAGATCACAACCATATGTGCCATTCTGGCATCATCAGAAGGCCTGGTGCAGCCTGTAATTTCTCCAGGTGGTAGAAAGTTGAATCTCTTCCCTTCTAAAGTTGCCTACTCCTGCTTTACAGGTAGCTTGCTAATGAATTCATTCATAAATATATGAAGCTATCTTCTACTGAGGCAGGGCTTAGACTAATTAAGTCTAACACTAACCATTCTAACTGGCAATGGCTCTCTGAAGTATCATATGATGTTTCTACTCTCTGCAAATGATAATCTTTTAACAGAAGAGGTCATGGAGTGATTTAGGGAATTTGTATGTGTAAACTATGTGCTTGACCACTGAGCTGAATGCCTCTTCTTGGAGCCTTCTCATGTTTCATGTCACAATTACAAGCCACTCCTTTTGTCAAAAAGTATGGGTATCATTCCAAATATATAACTGCTTTTCTGGGTAGTGTGTGTGTGTGTGTGTGTGTGAGCAAAAGACATCCATAGGCTTCCACCATTTTTAGCAGTATAGCCCTTTTCTATTTGAATTACTGTTGACAGAATCCAACAGTAAGTTGATTTTGGCCTGTGAATGCACTGAAGTCCTGGTGTCCATTTAAGAGTTGTTGCCATTGCTCCCTCTGAATGATCTTTAAATACTGTATTGACATATAGAAAGATCTTCTGGAACAACTAATTCTGTCTTTGGTAGAATATCACTCATTTTATGTAAGGTTAAAATTAAATAAAAAGTGGCATCTGAAACATATGCTGGACAATTAACACTGCATATTGTTTTTATGGATTTTTATACAGAAAGATGAGCAAAACAGGCATAGCTTAACCTGTAAAGTAAAACTGTATGGAGCCTGAGCCTACACTTGATGGGAAATGCAGGGTTGCCACTAAAAAGACATCTCCACATGATAGAATAACTGAGTTGGTAGGGGCCTATGAGGTCATTGAATCCAACCCCCTGCTCAATGCAGGAATCTAAATCAAAACAGATCTTACAGATTGCTGTTCAATTTTCTCTTGAATTCCTCCAGCATTGGAACACTCACCACCTCCCAAGATAATTGGTTCTGTTGTTCTGCTAACAGTTAAGAAGTTTTTTCATGATATTCAGTCTGATATTCAGTCCATTATTATGTGTCCTGCACTTTGGAACACTTGAGAAGAAATCCTGCCCCTCTTCTTTATTACTATCTTTCAAGTATTTGAGAGGAGATATCATAAGGGGAGGAAGAATAGCAAGAGGAAAAGGGGAGGAACACAAGGTCTATCACTAGCATGGTTTATCCAATCAAAGCTCACAAAAGAATAAGCACATTATTCATCTTCAGTTCCATGCCATCACCCACACACATTTACTAGACAGTGTAATGAAAAATGGAGAGGAAGCAAGAGATGAAAATTCCAGAATCCAACAGCTTGCCTAAATCTGATGCTAGATGCTCTTCTTCAAACTGCCTAAATGCAAAATTGTTGCCTGAACAGAAGCAGGGATATATATATAAACTGTTGACCTCACCCTGAGCCTTCTCCAAAGTCTCAGCATTTAGGCTACACATGAGAGCTCTGGGAACTAATTGATGACTTGCCAATCTCCTTCTTGTCTATCTTCCCCTTAGTCAGTATGTTACAAAGATAGAGTACATTTCTAATCGGAAGAAGAGTGCCACATAGGCAATCTGTTTATGTTTATTATTAATTGATGCTGCAGCTCTACTCTTCAATCCTGCCACCTTTTGGATGTTTGAAAGTTTTGCTACAGACTAACAAAGCTTCCGTCTTCCCAGTAGTATGTATTAGGCAATTTGCCTTGGCACAATCTTCTTTAGTCAAAGGAAATGAATTGAAACTGAGAAAGTACTAATCAAGGATAAAATTTTATGGCTGTGGGCCAATGTACATGTTTATGCTGTTTCTTTTCCTGAGACAAACCTTGGTTAACTTTCTATTGGTAAAGTACGGGAGTTGAGTGTTGTCCAAAATTGTTGAATCCAATGTTTTTAGTTTCTTTGTCTTACGAGCACCTGTAGCTACTGTCACAGTTGTGTTGCTTTCAAGTTAGCATGAAAAGTGATCATCCTGGGCATCATAATGCCACTCACCCCCGCCTCGGCCAGGCCAGCTCTCCATAACAAGTTTAATAACCAAGCAGAAAAATAAAAATCCCTTTTTTATGAACTAGGTAGTGGTGCAGGAGGCATGAAGAAGCCGCTCTGTTGTAGGACAACAAGCCACAATTTACTTTACAGATGTCTCAGTAATTTAAGCAGCAAGCAGAACAACTGCACAGTTGTAGATGCTGGGAGTGGGGAGAGATACTCAGAGCTTCATAAATCACAAGGAGGATTAAAAGCAACAAACATTTATCTTCTTAACCCTGTAAAACAAAACTGCAAATCCTAGGATTACAACTTGCTAACTTGCTGAGTATGTAATCGTTGTTCAGATATTTTTTGGAGAAAGGTGTTAGCCTCCACCACCCCACTTATTGTTGTTAGTTTTGTTTTGTGGTTGTACGTGTGTGGGTTTTTTTCTCTCTACCTTCTTTTCAAAGTGCTTCTTTCAATTAACAGTGATTCATGCCTACTGAAGAAAAAGGAAGAAAAAGACTATTGGAAATCAATGTAACAGCCAATAAGGGCACTTTGAAGTTCAGCGTAGAAATCATGTTATGCATTCACCACCAAAAACAGCACCATTCTTTGTATCTCTCCAAGGACTGTATCAGTGGATGTCCATATAGTTATCTTTGAATAATGTTTCTGAAAGATGACTTCGCACATTTGGATGGACTTCACATCCCAGAAGCCAAGTGATTATCAAGGACCTTGGAAGTGGTAGTCTAAAATCATGTAGAGTATAGAAACTAAAAAGGAGTGATCTACAACATGTTATACACAGCTGCATTTTTAAAAGAAGTAGGTTGATGGAAGCCTAACAGGCATAGGAACATCTAAGGAGGAGAACAAAACTATACTCTCTATATCAGCTGTGGAGGGAAAATACCAATAGTGCATAGTTGTAATGCAGAGAAAAAAACCAGAAGCTATTACATTATTCTGTTTTCTTTCTTTCTGTTTGTGAAAAGAACAAAGAACCATACAGATGAACATGTTGTTGACTGTTTTGCCACCACTTACTGATAGGGGAAATGTGGTAAAATTTATTTAACCTTGGCAAGATAATTAAGCTTTCATAGGCTAAAAGATGTCAGTATTTAATAGGTTGATCATCTTAACAACCTGTCATTGTGACTGCATCTGACCATGTGGCATAAAATCCTATTAGTTTTAATCTGGTATTAACTTTTTGATCTTTTAAAATCTTTTTAAAAAATTAACTTAAATTGCTGTAGATGTTTTTTATGTGATGTCAAACCACCCTGAGTCACCTTGGTGAGGAGGGTGATGTAGAAATTTGAATAATAAATAAATAAATAAAAATAACAAGAAGTGGAAATTCAGAATATTATGTTTAGTTTATTAAGGGGTGTATATTGTTCACTGGTATCTAGTGTGGTATAATGGATAGAGTGATAGACTAGAACTCTGGAAACCATAGTTAGGATCCCCATTTGTCTATGGATATCACTCTTTATATATCTCATTTGCCCTGAAAGTCCTTTTGGGAAAGTTATTAGTCATTTCTGACTTGATGGCACATATGTTGTCTGGATTGCTCAGTAGTTTAGGTATCTGGTTGTGAAGCCAGAGGTTGGAAGATCAATTTCTCATTGTGCTTCTAGGGAGAAGAATCAACTTGTGTATTCATGGCCATGTTACAAAGTTGTGGGCAAGCTACAGAATCCCAGAATGCCCACAGAAGAAGGGAATTCCTCTTCTTGGAAATGGTCACCAAAAGTCAGAATTTATTTGATGGCACACAATTATTGTTCATTACTGAAGTGATGAGTACAAGAACAAAACTGATTGTTTACAATTGTTTCTTCAAAGGAAAGAAGTGATAGAAAGAAAGCATGGGGCAACTTAGCTGCAATTCAATTTATAGTCATGACAATTCTAAACTGGATGTTTAGGACAAATATTCACAAAATATTTCTCATAAAATAATTACACCTGTGACAGAACAGAGCTGTGCAAAAATCTTACTAGTATTGAGTTTATGCTGAAGGTATGGTGTCTTACTAAGCTAAGTAGCATGCTGAGGATGCTTCCAACTCTTACAAGAGATTGTAGTCCAAAAGAAACATCAAAAATGAATGGGTTGTTGTCCTGTATTATGTTTTTAGTGCAAAATATCTCTGTTTAAAATGTTTTTCCTTCTGTGAAATAAAGTGCAAACACACACACACACACACACACACACACACACACACACACACACACACACACACACACACCAAGACCAAAAAAAGGTGATTGATCAAAAAGATACAGTAAAACCTCTGATAATGTTTACCTCAGATAACGCTAAAATCACATAACATTAAGTAATCTGGGGAGAAGAATTGGATCAAATAATGTTAAGGTCCTATGGGATGGATCGGATAACAACCGCTAAAGCCTGTGTGGTTACAGTGTATCTCTATGGAGCTTTAACTTTATCCAATCCATCCCATAGGATTTTAACATGCATCGAATAACACTAAAAATCGGATAACACCAAGACTTGTGGAACCAAGTCTTAGCGTTATCCGAGGTATTACTGTACAAGCAACCCACACAATGCTACTACTTGTACTAGTCCATCCAACAAAACAACCATTATTGTATTTTTCAGTTATTCTCATTTTACTGAAATACATGAAGACCAATTCCTCCTGCAACTCCTCTTAAAAAAGCAGATGTCTCTGAGATCAAGTTTGCTCTCTTGCTCTGGGGATTTCAAAAGTTTCATTCTATTTACTATGTGAGGATTTATCAAATAAGTGTGCACTTCTCTGTATTGTAAAGACAGAAAATTGTTTGGATTTCTTATTGGTATGAAGTAGCAGGATAGTTTTTAAAACAGAAGTTTTGTTGGAGCTAAGCATGTCTATGAATATTGAGATTGGTGGGTTTTGACACATCTATCTCCAGAATTAAGCTATTAATAGCTGACTGGTAATTATTTAAAATATGTAGATGAAGACCGTGGGGAGCATGTTGATAGAGTTTTGAGGTACTGAGAGTTCTGATTTCACTTTCCCCCTTTTAATTGCATCAGAATTTTTATTTTTTTATTTTAACTTTTTAAATTGACTTCTATACAGGTACTGCCCATATAGTACAGTAGCTACATTGGGTGGTTCACACAGGTTAAAAAAAACATCAAATATCCATCAAAAATAATACATTCAGGACAAAAATGAACAAAACAGAATATCAAATTAACAACAATATGGTGTGTGACATAATATAACTTAGAAAATGTAAGGTTGGTTCTTTCCAAAAGATTGTCTGAATTGCAGAGTTTTGATTTGGTTTTTAAAAGCAAGGAAGGATGGAACTTCACAGACTTCCCACAAGAGCTACTACCACAGAAAAGGCTTAATTTCTTCTTACTGATTTTGGGGCCTCTCTTGGAGTAGGCAGCTGCAAAGACTAAACAGATGTAGGTTTTAAATTCCACAAATGCTGTAGGTAACATGGAGGATGTTTGAGGTGTGTTACTTCACCCTAGGAGCATCCCTGGATCATTGGACCCATGATCACAACAAAGGTGCAGAAATAGACCTCATTCAGTTACTGAGAAGGGAGGTCTGTATTAGGGTCACCATAGCTCATAAGCAAGTTGACAGCATATTAAAAGCAACTGAAAATAAACAGGCAAGGAAGCCTAAGGATATTGGCAGATGCTTTCATTGTCCATTCTAATCAGAAAGTTCCAGTGTTTTATCACTGGAAGGTCTGGCTCCAATATACCACTGATTCTGCCTCATTGCATATCATGACCTACACAAGGTCTTGTGCAACCAGCATCAAATTATTAATTCAACCCCTGGGAAAGCTAGAACAAAATAAGGCATCTGAAAGAGATACTAGCTTTGCAATTGGAAAGTGACATCATTGTATATGACCACAAGGACTGCACTGAAAAGTTTGTGAATGTGGATAGATACAGATTCTGGCTCATTTACTGGTATGCCAATTACTGCCAGAAACATGCACTGATGAGGACTTACATTTGGCCAATGACAAAGCCAAGATAGTGGCTTCATTTTGGCAGTCCAGGGTTTGATCAGGACATGAAAGAAGAAGACTGAAAAGATTCTCAGCCCTTTCCAAAACAGAAGAAAGAACTGGAAGCAAATATTTTGCTCCACATGTTGCAATCATTTCAGTTTCCAAGAAAGATTCCATTCAAATACAGGCAAGAGAAGAAAGTGATATTATACTGCATAAGTCAAGAGTCAAGCAAATATAATTTCATGCAGATCACCATATGGCTTGTGAAACAGACTCCTGATAATAATATTTTACAGTCTTCTACTTTTGTACCACATAAAAGTCAACAAGCCCATTTGATCTCTGTATGGTGTTGCTATGTCTGTACTTGTAGTTTAACTGAATCTTCCAATCAGTACATAATGTCTGGAAGTGTTTTCAAAGACTACAATCCAAATTCATATTAATTGGTTCTGATTTATCCTTTTTTAAAAGTGTGTATACAAGGAAGTGCTAACATATAGGGTTTAGAGATCAATATCTACATAAAATTCTTCCTCCGACACAGTAGGATAAAAGTACTTCAATTTTTCCTTGCATTATAAGAAAAAAATCTATCTTCAGTAAAATCTAAATTTAAATTGAATTGTGCATTAACAAGTGAAATTAATTCAAAGGGCAATGATTTCTTAACTTATAAGAAAGCCTTATGAATGGGCATTGAACATCAGTAAGAACTTTCTGTGCTGGAAATTTAACCATTAAACAGAATTGTCATTTTGCCTACGTTACATGAACAGTAGTGAATGTGGTAAAAGCTAAACTTCACTATATATTCAGTAATCCTTATGAGCAAGCCTAATCAGACATTAGAATTCTTAGATTCCTATCCTCCGTAATTGCGTTCTTTACATAGTGATGGAGGAATTTGAAGATAAGAGATTCCTACTAATGTCTATACACTTAATGCAGGTAAGACCCCTGGAAAATCTGCTTTTTTGCTTGTGTGAAGAGCCTATTTGTGAGTAGAAGCTGATCATCTTCATATACTGCATCACAGCTGGATTGCTCAGTGGTTTATGTATTTTGTTATGAAGACAGAGTTTGGCAGTTCAATTCCCTGCTGTGACTGGGCTTGATGATCCACAGGGTCTCTTCCAGTTCTGCAGTCAAAGTAAAGTAAAGTAAAGTAAAGTAAAGTAAAGTAAAGTAAAGTAAAGTAAAGTAAAGTAAAGTAAAGTAAAGTAAAGTAAAGTAAAGGTAAAAGTAAAGGTAAAAGTAATAAAACTAGTTGCTCTAATCTTATTGATGAAACCAGGAATTAAAGACTGAACAGGGTCCTTCTTTTTGATATAATACCTGAAAAACGGGAGTGAGGTCCTTTCAGTTATCTCAGCAAACCTATTTAATACTATCAGGGGAAAAAAGATAAAATAACTTGATATTATGACTGAGATGAAAATATTCATTATACATCAAGATATTTTTATTAGCATTAAATAACACCTTTTCCCATTTCATTTTTTCCAATGTTAAGCAATGGCTTTGAAAATGTTTGCAGTTAGAATTTTTATGCATTTATTTGTACATGTTTTTAATACCACTCTTCCCCCCCCCCAATTTGGCCAGAGAAATTCACAATATATAACATCAGGACAATCCAACAACAATGATGACATAAAGTAAGATATTAATGGAGAGCCAATGTGATCCAGTGGATACAATGTCAGACTAGAAACCCAAGAGGTCTGAGTTCAAACATTTACTCCACCATGTAAAGTCATAAGGAGGTAGCAATGGTATACCATTCCCTAAATATTTCATGTACCATGAAAACTCTGATAGATTTCACAGAAGTGGGAAGTTACCTGATGGCACACAAGAAAATAATAATCCAGTACTTCTCTAACTTTCCCTTAACTCCTTAACTCCTTGCACCATTGATTATAATCAACCAATATTGGCTAAACTGATCAAACATTCAATATGTAGAAAGATGCAGAGCTCCAAATAGGGCCATTTTATTTCTTGAAACATTCCTTTAAATTGGTGTGACATAACATGTCTGTCTGTGTGTATTTATGCATAGCTAAATTATTTTTTTAGTTGAAATTTAATTTTAGTAGGCTTTATAAAGGTTTTAGCTTCTCCCTTTATTTGGCATCAACTGTAATGAAAGCATATCATATTGTTGCTTTACTAGCCAACTCCATGGCGTACATTTTCTGATGGTGACTGATGTAATTCAAGGAAAATTGCCTTACAGCAAAAGCGTATAAAATCATGATGCTAACATTTAAAATGATTTGACATGTCTAATGCAGAAAGGTAGCAACACAATCATCTAAATAAGTCTTCCAAAAAATCCTGACACCTAGCATTGTCTAATTCCCCACCCCCTCCAGTTCAGAAAATAACAGAAACTTGATGTTTAAAAAAGCTTTAAATCACTTATGAGTGGTTTATAAAAGATTGTTCTCAGAATGGCTATATTTGAGTTATTTTGAAGTCTACTACCTATATTCTTAACAATATATTTTGTGCTTGGCCTCTCCCCGCCGCCACACACACACACAAATAAATAAATAAATATTAACAATGCCATTATCCAGCTACTTTTGAAAGGGAGAGAGGAAAAAAAGGGTCAGCTTTATGCAACATTTGAAACATTGTTAATTGTTCCCAGAGCTTGGAAAAGTTACATGTTTTTGTACCACAACTCCTTAGATAACATTGGCAAGAAGGGAGTCTTGGTGTTATATTCTGAAGGTTAACTTTTCTATGCCTTAACTTGTTCCCTAAAGATGATTTTCCAGATAGGAAACAATTAAAATATTTATAGCTTGATACTCAGATGAACAGGCTGAGGTCTAACCCTACTTCTACATACCTAGAGCATAACTCGGTGACTTAAATAACTGTGAAGCCAAAAGTTGGGAATTTATTTCCCCTCTGCACTTTCTGGTTGCTGCACAGTTCCAGAGTGTACCCTGAAGGAATGAAAGGTAAAACTCTTCTGAATGCTTTATACCATGGCAAGCTTGGAAAGGATTGCTATACATTGGAACTAATTAGAGAGCATACAATTATTATTTTAGAGTGCTCATAAGTGGGCACTCTATTGTTGTTTTTTTAAAATGGTTGTGTCACACTCCTTATACCTAGTAATGAGTGAGAATTTCATTTCAGATAGTTTTTGTTAAGAAAAAAATGCACAAGCTAAATCTGCCAATTCCTAAGGATAGGTGAAAAATCTGCTTCAATTTAGGTAGGTAGGTAGGTAAGTATGTAGATAGGTAGGTAGGTAGTAAATAAAATACAACACATATAAAAACAACAAAAAACCTCTGAGTGTAACAAACAAAAATATTTGGGTAAAAAAAGCTCACAAACTAATTAATTAATCAGGGGAGAAATGTCCTTAACTGTATCTCTAAATAAATTTAGTTTTGGAGGTTGTTAACAAAATCTAAAGGTGGGGTTTGAGCTCCATCAGTAAGCTGTTTCATAGAGTAGTTGCTGCCACTGAGAAGGCTCTCTTCTTAGTTCTATTTTTCTTTGCCATTCTTGGTATTGGTACCTGCACCTGCAAACTTTGAGAGGATCAGGTAATATAGGCAGGACAGCTTTGGGAGAGATGCTCTGCTAGGCAACAAGATCCATCACCAATTATGGCTTTATATGTTACAATCAATACCATTTACCTGATACTGGAAACCAGTGCAGCTGAACCAAATTTGGAATGATGTTATCAAATCTTTTCACTACTGAAACCAACATAATCATGTGGTTTTTTTCCTCCATTAAGCTAGGGTGCAGACAATTTCACTGTGTTATAAACAATAATTATGTGTATAATTGTACAATGGTTGAAAACATGATTCTGATACTTAGTATAATGGGGCAGTTCTGTACTAAATGAGGAGCTATGTTACAATATATAGGATTTGAATCATCAAAATATCCCCCTCAAAGCCACAAATACACATAAAAGTCCAAGGTTTCCATGAGTCCAAACCATGCACTCATATCAATTTATGGCCTGTATATTTTTAATTTGCATCTGTGTGCATGTGTATATGGTTTTTCTGATAGGGTTATTCATTGTGCTTAAAGGAACATAATGCCCATGACAAGCTGTATATTTCACTAGAAGCATTCAAGAGTTTTATAACATTTTATGTAATGTCTATTTTTTCTTCCATAAAGCTTTATTGCTATTTTTATAGAACATAATACATACTCAATGGGCCATAGCAAGGAGAATTCCCATAATAGTCCATCATGGAAATGTCTATTTAAATAATTTCCAAAGTGCATAATGCACAATAATTGAAAGTCTATCAACCCTAATTCAGCCACACTCATCCAGATTCACACAGGGAAAATAATATATATAGAGAAGATCATCAGTAACAGTTGTTAGAACTGCTGATATAAGTGTGAATTTGAGTGGACTAGAAGCTATACAACTTCTTTCTTTGTCACTATTTATATATTAACTTCAGTTCACAAACCAGTTTTATAATTAGACATTCAAGGTGATTTTAAAAATTCCGAAGAACCAAAAAAGAATATTCTGATTTGTGAATACTCATATTTTTTTATATTTTTTATGAAATATGTTAGTCTTTAAACAGTGTGCCTCTATATTCCTAATTTAGGGATCTGCTGTAATATGATGTATCTCTATCACAGATTTAAAGGGATACACAGAAATAGCCTCCTTGAATATAGTGGATACAATTGGATGTACAGTCAAACCTCGCATAAAGAGTGTTTCGCTTAAAGAGTGTTTCGCTTAAAGAGCAGAATTTTCTCTGAATGTTCGCTTCGTTTAACAAATAAAACCAACCAGAAACTCGCTTAACAAATAAATCGGGCTTCACAATCCCCCCCCCACAATTGGTCATTTACAATGGTGTTTCGCTTAAAGAGCAAACTCGCTTAAAGAGCAATCCTGTGGAATGCTTTATGCTCTTTAAGCGAGGTACCACTGTACCTTGGGCGGCAACTTTTCCGGCTAATCTTTCTAACACCTGGTCAAACCAAAGGAACTGCAGAATGTATCCAGCAATATTTTTTTTTGTTAAGATCAACCTTAACAATAATATCAATACATTTTGAGGCACTCTCTAGGAATAGGAGTAATCTGCTAGCAGACAAATGTAATATACTTCTGATCCAGGTAATACATCGTGGGACAGCAAGATGCAGACCCATTTGGCTTTAATGGAACTAGTGATTGACAGACTGCATGGCCAGAATAGGAGTGCAATTTTTGATAGAACTGGCCTCAATACAGTATCAGCTGCACTGACGGAAACAATAACATTGAAATTCTCACCTTCTGAACCCCACAATTCTCTCTTAACTCTGTTTATAAGGCACCAGAAGCAAAATTTAGTTATAGTGAACTGGGCAGTTTTACATACATACAGATTTAAAAGGACATTTATATTTGAGATGAACAACTCAGCATAATTTTAGTTGTTCTGTTTTCTTTCTGTACCTTAAAATGTATGTTCGGTTTCCTTTCTACTTTAAATGGAGAAATGTCCGGGGGGGGGGGGCAGAAAGAGAGAGACAAGATGCACTGAGGACTTAGATTTAAATATATATTTCCTAAACAGCTAACATCTGCTCCAAACCACCAGCAGTCTGACTGCTATTGGAAGCAATTAAAAAAATCTGTCCACAAAAAGGAACATGTGGTTGTATTCTATTCCACCACCACATAACCTTCTGGAAACATTATACACAGTTAACCCACTATGCAGCCATATTTCTCCCCCAACATGAGATACCCAGAAAAAAAAAGCTGCTGGCATGTCATTCTGGTCCTAGAAATCATATCCACATATTTCTATGCAAGAACCAAAACACTGCCACTGTACACAGAAGCAGGAAGAGGTAAAAATGCTGGTGGTAGTTTGAGAAGGACAACAAAAATAAGACAATTCTAACAGCGATTAGACACTGATCTTTTTGGTGTCCTATGTGACTACATAATATCAGAAACTTCCCCACACTTGCCTGGGAATAAGACCCATTGAATAAAATGGGACTTTATTTCACATAATCTTGTGGAGCAATATGCTCTCAGACTCTCTTTTACTCTCTGGACACCTGAAAAGGAGCACAATGTCCTTGCTGGGCACCTTGAGAGACTGGTGGACAGGAAGTGATGGGCACCTATTGGGGGGTTGGGGGGGAGGAGAAATCCCATACATTCCCATTACCTCTGCCTGTCTCTCGGGGTTCTAGTCACTGGGATGCACCGGGATGGGTCCCTGTATCCCTGTGGGCCAGTACACCACTTGTGGCAGGCATGGCTAGACACTTCTTGCAATTTCTTGCTTTCAGACTACTAGGATGGCAGGAGCTCACTTCATCACACAGTATCTGGGTCTCGACTTTCTGGTCATCGATCTAAGCATCTTAAATAGTAAGCCACTTTGACCCTCTCTACATTTTATAGATTATGTCAAAGATTCTTGATACTAGTCTAGATGGGAAATCATAGACCATGTGTACTACAGGAAGAAAAAAAGTTGGCAGGGCTGATTGACGTACCCCTCTGTGGTCTCTAGGCCAACTGCGTACATAATGCCATTTTTGAGCAGCCATCTGTGGCTCTTTGGGAGCTGCAGTTACAATGACTAAATGAATAATTTTCCTTTGGAAATTTGCCAAGAAGTATTTGACACTTTCCTATTCACAAACTAGGGATCTGGAAGTTATTGTTTGTTGCTTCATGCTGCTAGCACTTAGTGGATATGAAATCAGCTGCTGTATGATCAGCTTGAGTCCTAGATATTGAACAATGATGCAGATACTATTAATACAAAACAAGCAAGGCAAATGATAAAGAACTGTGTGGTCCATTGGATAAATCACTAAATGTAGGCCTACCACTGTTCATCTTGGAAGGGTAGTCTGAATAATTTCTACCTCGAGTTAATGTTCACATTAAAACAAAGTAAATCTTTTAGTCTTCGTGGTATTACATTCAATTTGCCAGGAAGACATTAGTGTTTTTTTCTGCTTATGGGTCACATTTTTAAGAACAGGGATAGGAGAGAGCTATAAACTGGTACTCCTGCATGCAGATTTTGTGTTTATTGTTTAGTAGTAGTAGAATCTAAATCAAGGGTTCCCAAACTTTTTGTGCTGCAGGCCAGTTACATGGATGAGTGGGCTTGTCACGTGGTTCCTCCTGACGTAAAATGCATCTATGGCTTTTGTAAATGCATTAATGGCAGCTGTGGGTGCATTTACGTCAGTGTTTGTGCATCCCTCGGCTGGATGATTTGTCACCATGGGCCAAGTCTGACCTGTAGCCCTAGTTTGGCCACCCCTGTGTCTGAATTTTCTAGTATTGCCAGTACACAGATCCCTTTTATTAACCCTCAGTTGGGGACAGAAGCTTGTGTGTCCCCCTCCCGTCCCCAAGATACTGAGTGTGGTTTTGCTGTATTAATAGCAAGTTCTTCTTAGAAACAGCTCAAAGAAAACTGGAAAGCTCCTCAAGGTAGACTTCCATCCAGGGACAGTTTTCACAGCTAAAATTCCATAGCTTCAGCACTATAAATGCCTCCAGACTGATTTCTGAGCCAGTCATCTATATTTAATAAACATACAATGATGACACACTATATGTTGTTAGAAGAAGTGATGGATGTATTCTTCCAATCTGAAAACACTTTGGGAGTAAAAATTTCCCCTCCCTTATTGTACATTTACTTAAAACAGAAGTACTCAACTGCCTTATCTAGCAACAAAGGACAGTTTGGGGACCTCACCCCTACCAGCTCCAATTCTGCTTCCTGCTTCAAGTCCCTATTAGTCTATGGTTGTAGCCGACACTGATTTGTTTTCTTCTTCTTGATACTTCTGCTCTTGAATTATATACCCTTCCATTAAAGTAAACAAAAATTTTTAGATGTAGAAAACTATCATGCCACAGATAAGCATTCTAGCTTCACTCACAGGTTTGGTTAAAATTGGAATTTTACTGGTCCATTTGTCTCCATGTTACATGGGCCAATTAATCATGTGTTTTTCCCCAGAGAAGTGGGAATCATGCCTGGTTGGGCCAGTATCCAGACATTTAACATTTGCACACAGAAAACACTGCAATACTTCCTGTAGCATCAAGTAATCCTGATGGTGATAGGAAATATTAACATTATAAACTAATTGCAAGGTAGCTGGACACTGTTAATTTTAGACTATACTTTTGTTATCTTTGTTTGATTTTTTAAAAAATCTATTGTCTCACAAATTCTGTTGTACATTTAGAAGATCAGGGGTTTTTATAGCACAGATTATATATTATAGCTCAGTCATTAGATATCTGGTTGAAGAATCAGAGGTTGGGAAATTGATTCACCATAATTAGGAGCCCACCTGTTTTCCCACAGCCTTGGGCAAGCTGTACAGCCCCAGGGTTCACCCAAAATAAGGGACTGGCAAACCACTTCTATGTATTGTATTCTCTATTTAGAAAGGGTTGCCATACATCAGAAGTGACTTGATGGCAAACAATTATTATTATTACTATTTATATAATTAACTAGTTAAAAAGCCGATAAAACTTCATTATTATTTTTCCAAGACATGAATTACAAAAAAAGGAACAGCAGTTTTAAAAATTGCATTATATGATAATAATGGTTAGGCAGGATACCAGAGCTATAAGTATTGATGAAAGTGCACATACTCATTTCCCAAATCTACATCTTGATGTTGGGCTAAATATCAAGGATCTTTCACAAGTAGGATTGATCAAGGTATAAACAGTACCATCACAGTTGATCAAAGGAATCACAATATTAAAAAAAAAAACCACACACACACAACTGTACCAAATTTCCACTCTCAGACACACTCCTTGAGGTTCTCATGGTCAACCGACCAGAAGCCTTCATTATGGTAGTCACTCAACTCCACCATATGTCATTGGCAATTCTTTTTTCTTCCCATCTTCAGGTCTTGTTCCACAGAGCTTCAGTGTCTCAGCTTGTCAGTTTCAAATGTGAGCATACTGCGGCTTTGAAAAGCAACTCAAAAATACAGTGCTGAGGGCTATTGGCAGAGGTGAAATGGATGCTCTTGTTTGAAGCTGCACAGTTAGAAGTCTGTATGCTACACAGAATGATGATTTTTTTTTGTCTTTGCTCAGAAAGAGTTGAAGTTCAGTAGTAGCTGAGAAGAAATAAGGGCAGGGGTGGAGAAGAAATGCCATCTTAGCAAAGAGACTGATCATGGTGGTCAACTTAAAAGACCACATGCTGTATCAAGCTGAGGGGGAACTACATATAAGATTAAATTCACTGAAACACAGCAGAGAAGTAAAATGTTATAGTACTGTATATTACTAGCTGCAGTCTGGCACCCCTCTAAATACAGCACATTACATCAATTTCCTCAAATCCCCACCAAATGTAAATTGGGATATTGGTTTTCGCTGTTGTTTTGCTGTCTTCTTGTAACATTGCCAGCATATTCAATCCACATACCTCATCTTTTGAAATTAGATAAATTTTTAGTTCTTTCCCACAAAGTAACCTAATTATTTCTTCAAAATACCCTGGGAAGTTTGATCACCATATATTTCATCTTCATAATGGTTAGAAATAACTATAATGGTTTGAAATATGTACTCTCAACCTGAGAAATTCTGCTAGTCTTTTCAGAGCTCATTTGAATGTATTCATATATTTTCTCCAAGAGGTGATGACCCCATATTAGACAGCATTTGATAACAGCTGTAGAACAATTGACATAGTTGTAATTCACTGAGGATAGGGCAAACATTTTAGTTCAAGACAAATGGGTCTATTTTTAGTCCATGCCAGTTGGACATCATTCATAACTGTTCTGTCCAATTTAAAAAGAACAAAAAATGTTCATACACACTTTTTCTTCTGTATGAATTGATGGGGGAGAATACATTATTTGAATCTTCAGCTTTATCTTAATAGCTCAAATTTTTAACTACCATTTTTGTTTATTCATTGCTCAACACACAGTCAGGACCTATAACCAAGCACAGAAGAAACAAATTACACCTCATAAACCTAACATGTAACATCTAGTTGAATAAACACTCTAAGCAAGAAGCTAAAACAAATGTTCTCTATTCACAGATACCAGATGGTCAACATTTAGCATCTGAGGTCTTCTGAAGCAGCCAGTGTATTCCATCCCCACCTCAGCCTGTTTGTCTAATTAGGTGGAACTATATGATGTGTAATAGTCTGTACCAGCCAATAAAAATAGAACTGCACTTAAAAGGGAATTGCTTCTATACTATTTTGCTGATATAGGAAGCATTCTACTAGAACATGTATTGTGTCCTCCAACACCCTGCAGGATAGTATCATATCATTCTGGGCCATATGATATCCCTAGATTTTATTCAACTGCAAGAAATGCAGTAAGCTTTTTGACCAAGGCAGTCTTAGCAGATGTGGAACCATAATGGTCTGGTATGGGAAACACTTTCAAATAGGGATAGTAAAACCTTTATATATTCTGTTGGAGTGACGGCCAGCTATAAATGGCATTGTGGTCTAAATGTCAACATCATTTAGACATTTTATAATCTCTCAGACATTATCATAGTTCCTTACAAGAAGGTGAGCTAAAGACAAGCCAAGGTTATATATAAATGAGCACATCTTAACTGCTCTATAACTCCTTCCTATGTCCTTGTAGAATAATAGCAACAAGGGTGAGACCTAGTGGAAGGCTATTTTAAGTAGAAACAGAATGGTTGCTTTCTAGGCAAGGATGGCTACAGGGCAAAAATGATATTTCTAATGGAACAATTAGAAGGTTTATCTAGATCAGTGGTCCCCATGCCCCACAGGTGGACTTCAATTCCCAGAAGCCTAAGTCACTGACCAGTGCTTTGGGATATTGACTTCGACTTCTGGGAATTTAAGTCCAAAAACCAAAGGTTGGGAAACACTGGTCTAGATACTTTTAATACTCTATTTTCTATTGCTGAATATTTTCAAATATGACAGTATGGAAAAAGATCCATCCTGGGGTTTCAGAAAGTACATGGAACAGTTTATCCTTATAAAGCTGTATCAAAAGTTTTGATCCCATATTTGACCTCAACTCCATGACAAATTGGAACCATTGAATATAGATTCTAAGTTCTTCAAGAAAAGTGTGACAACCCTCTCTATGTATGAGAGTCATCTCAGATGATGACCTTCCAGATCCCGTCTCTACAACTATGGGGATATGACAAGGATGTTTAATAGCATTTTTATTATTTAATTTGCATTTAAATTACATTTTTTACTTACAAATCTTGAGTTCTTTCTCTTCTGTTTAAGAATAGGCATATTTCTATGTTCCAGTATTTATATACAGATGAATCTGTACTCCTGTCACATACTCAGTAACATGAAGGCTCCTAAGATCTAGCTTTTTTAATGCCAGAGAACCCTGTAGATTTACCTTACTGAAACAAAAATACCGATCTCTTTGTAAGAGGAAGAAAATATAGATGGAAACTGGGCAACTGTCTGCTAGAACAAGTAAGGGTAAAGGTAAAGGCTTCCCTTGCTTGAAAGCCAGTCGTATCTGACTCTGGGATTCAGTGTTCATCTCTGTTTCAAAGCCGAAGAGCCAGCTCTGTCTGCTTCTGCAGACATTTCCGTGGTCATGTGGCAGGAATGACTAGACACCGGAGCTCCCACTGAAGTGGTCCCTATTTATCTACTTGCAATTTCTTGCTTTTGGGAAGGAACATTTAAAAGCTCTGCACTATTAGAAATCATAGGCCAGAATCCACTTCAAGTTACATCATGTGATTCTAATGATATCATCAGCTGTGACCATATCATAGCTGTTTAGGTAGAATTTACAGCATTCTATTTTCCCTCTTCCAGGTACTGGTGCTTCTTGGAGACTCCTTGTATCCCAGGATTCATTTAAGAATCTTAGAATAGAATAGGAATGATTCAAAGCTAGAAAATCACTGCCACTTATCCCTATTCCATGTGGCCAAAAGTTGATGTCATCATCAGTGCTGAGCAACTTATTTTGCACAACAAGATTCCAGCCACTTCATTGTCAGCTAATGTAACTGTCAATGCCATCCTCTGTTTTCTGGTAACACCAGGTGGGGAAATGGTGGAACCTTTTTAATTACCATAAAAGTGTACCAGTTGCTAGTGCTAGGGAAAATAAATAGTAACAAACTAAATAGTACAAACTAAAACAACTCAATGAATTGGGTGTTTATTGATCTTTGTATGATGTTATTATGATTGTGTAACTGTATATTTTGCATTCCTGTAAACCACCCAGAGTCGCTGTATGTGAGTGGGGTGGGGTATAAGTCTAAAACGATAACGATAACGATAACGATAACGATAACGATAACGATAACGATAACGATAACGATAACGATAACGATAACGATAACGATAATATTTAAACAAGGTGTTCTCAATGGGCATGATATCATAGGTGAAAACAATCCTCAAATCACGATACTATACCCACAGCAATTAGGCACAACAGTTATCTCTACATTACACATTTTGAAATGTTCAGGACATATGAGGCACATGGTTCTATGCAGAAAGTATTGCTGCTTCCAAAAGGCATCTACTACTTGAAGCATCAAGCTGAATTTATTTTATAATACAAAAGGATCCATCTTCATTTAATGTTTCAGTTGAAATCTTTAGATGTGTTTCAGAAGAAAGGTAACTCAGTCTGATGTAATTATTCCCACTGTCCTTTATCTGACACACCTTTATGTGGCTCTAGTTTGAAAATTAACTATCATCTGTGGATGCATTCCAGAATAAGAAACTAAACTATATTTTCATGTGAGATTACTTCATGTGAGAATTTTAGTCCCCCCACCCCCAATTCCAAAGGAACCCAAAATTGGTCTATCTCTAGTGAAATTAAAAACACAGTCATTTCCTCTGGAATATTTTTAATCCTGACTTTACATTAAGAGTAAAAACAGAATAATGTGTTACATAACTCTTTCAGTTTATCCTTGGTAGTTTTTCTCCAGCCACGTTTTTAAAAATGTTGGCATAGGAATAAAAATACTAAAAGCTGGTTTCATACGGATGGTGGCAGGTGAACTTATAATTTTTTTCAGGCAATGTTGGCTTCTTGTAACATTGTTTGCCAGTACATTCAGTACAGATAGCCTGTCTTGTTGTATTAGACAATTCCTTTTCAAATCTTTGAAGCTTTCATCAAAATGCCTTTGGCACTTAGACTGAGAAGGAAGATTCCACCTCAAAGTGGTAGCATTTGGAAGAGTGGAGAAACAGCCTCTGGTAGTACATCACGTTCCCAGTGATAAAGTGAGATTAATCTGGCAGCCCATTCAGATCCTGTGTAGGGAACTGTAGGTAGCCAAATGGTTTGGGATGGCTCTATCCCTAGAGTGATTGCTGGAAGAAGTTTGTATTTTGTGACTTTTAAAAACAACAGATTATTCCCCGTGGATGGCACTCAGTTTAACCATATTTGTCGGCCAGCTTGGTATGAATTGAGAAGCTCTCTGAAGTGAAAGGAGGAATGCTTTCCCTAAATTTCCTATAATTTAGCTTGATACTAGTTTTTCACCTGTGACAGCCATAATCAATACATTTTTTTCTTCAACTATTTCATTTAATAAGGCTCAATACACTCTTGCAGTGTGGAAAACAATAAAGATAAAGCCATGAATATTTTTCAGTATGTAGTTTAGTATATGATTTTATATATTACACTAGTACCCCGGACAATGTTATGACATGGTTCCACAAGTCATGACGTCCGGTTTTTAGCGTTGTCCGGGGTATACATCAAACAATGGTAAAAAAAAAATCCTGAGAAGAGGTGCTCGCATGCGCACAAAAAGGCGCGCCAGCGGGAGCCTCTTCTACCAAATGGGTATAGCAACGGGGATTGCACGTCAAGGCAAGGGATGAAAGCGGGGGGTGCCACCCCCCACTTTGATCCCTTACCTTAACGTGTGATCCTCGTTTTGTGCACCTGGGCAAGGGTCGGCTTTTCCGAATTCCCCCCTTACCCTTTCGGAACACCGGGTGGCTTGCAGGCACGCGCACGTCAGTGGGAGTTAGCGCTGGTTACGAAGGTCTCCCTCGTATCCTGCACTAACCCCCACCGACACGCGCCGCCCACCCGATGTTCCGAAAGGGTAAAGATCCTTACCCTTTCGGAACATCGGGTGGCTTGCAGGCGTGTGTGCGTCGGTGGGGGTTAGCGCAGGATATTTAGGTCTCCCCCATATCCTGCGCTAAACCCCACTGAGGCACGCCGCTCACCCAAAGTTTCGAAAGGGTAAGGGTAAGGTACCTTTTCCAAACATCGTGGGGGCTGGCGCTGGGTGGTGGTGGATTGGGTAGATGTTCTACCCAATCGAACTCCCTCCCCCCATGCATACGCTTGTTCGTGTTATTCGATACAAGATTTTTCCAAAAATCTTGTAACGTTATGCGGTTTTTGTGCTATACGGTACTCGCGTTATCCGGGGTATTACTGTATATTACAACTTTCCTGCCAATTCTCTTTAGCAAAACAGAAAGTAACCAGGTACAGTGTTTTTGTTTGTTTTCTGACATGCAGGTCAAAAGTTGTTCAGAGACCAGAATGGGCTTTCTCAGAAACCTTGAGATTGAAAGGGAGTCATTTAGAGCTAATCTGAATAATCTATTCTTGCTAATGGCTGTGACAAGCTGTATTGTTGTGCTTGTTTGTCTGTCATCTTGCTTGACCACACCCTTTCCCCTTTGATCCCCTGAATTTGGTGTATAAAAACCATGCCTGTAAGTTTCACTCTTTGT
Source organism: Furcifer pardalis (assembly GCA_030440675.1). Lineage (NCBI taxonomy): Eukaryota > Metazoa > Chordata > Lepidosauria > Squamata > Chamaeleonidae > Furcifer > Furcifer pardalis. Next base: position 133,553,106 of record CP126891.1, read on the forward strand.
CTGAAGAAGTGGACTTGATCCACAAAAGCTAACAATAAAAATATAGCAGTTAGTCTTTAAAGTGCTGCAGTGTTTTTCATTTCATTTTTATTTTGTTTCATTTACTTTATTTTGTTTTCTGATAAACATCTTCAGACTACAGTTTGTATTGCTTTTCATTTTTGGTCACCTTGCCTTAATGTTGATGTGATTTGCTATCAGTTTGGAAGGCCATACATTTCTTTTGCCTGCTATGGACCAAAAAAATACAAGTTGTTTTTGTAAAATATAGTTTACATCTCTGATTGGGATGATGATGATCTCTTGGTCATTAAAAAAAGGGAAAAGGCAACTGTAAAAATTATGCAAAGCCTTTAAAAAAAAACCAACAGATTAATATTATTTTAACAGATTCTATGTTTAGAGTTCAAGGGGAAAATGTCTCTAGTGGAACATTCATAGTACTGTATAGTACAATGAATTTGGCTTTTCCTGACATCTGCAGTTGTGCCTTTGAAAATCCTTTCCATGGCCTTCTTTTACTTTCTTATTAGCTTGAGGGTAACAGTTATCAGTGTCACAACCCTTAATTCACATCTCCTTCGCTAAACAGAAATCTTTGTGAGAATCTAATAATGCTGACATTTATATTGTGTGGCCTTCCAAATTGACAGCAACTCCCATCAGCATTAATTTGAACTATGAGGGATGCATAATGTATAAGTTATAATTTATAGAAGGCACCTAGGGATTGTAAAGCCTGTCCAGCTTTATATAAAGGAAAGCAATGGACAGAGGTAAGTTGTTAATATATATTAAAAGACACAACATCTGGTATTATTAGTGTGTGTCTATAAAATATACATGAAATTATAACAGAATGGATCATGGGTATGTAAGCTTAAAAAAAACAAAAAAAACCCCACACAAGTTAATTTCTGCAATGTTTCCATAATCAGAAAAAAATGGCAATATGTGATGGTGATAGTTTGTACATATAATCTCACCCTGAGTTTTGTGACTATCTATGAGCTGAGATTCCACAAGTGGGATCATAAAAAAACATTTCATGCTGAAACTATTCACTGAGCTTCATATCCATTCAGAGGAGAGGATCACTTCCTTTTGAGACTGATTGCCTTCCAACTGAGTAAAGAAGAAAGACACAATTGTTGAAACTACTATTTTTTTAACTTCTCTACCTGCATGGGTAGCACTGCAAATGACCAACTCAGAAGAAATGAAATGGCTTTAACATTATTGCAAGAAGCAGCACAGACAATTAGGGAGTTTAATACAAGGTATGACTGAATAATATAAATTAGAAAAACCTATCAGCATAACCATCACTCAAGTCTATGTTCCAGCTACAGATACTGAACAAGATGAAATCGAAATCTTTAAGAAACATCCAGGAGGAAAGTGATCACACTGCAAAATAATACATGCTTATAATTATAGGTGACTGAAATTGAACCTGACTGAAAATAGGAAACAAAGCAGAACTAAATGTTGTTGGAAAATTTGGTCTTGGGAACAGAAATAAAACAGGAGAACAACTCATAAAGTTCAATGAATCCAACAATATCTTTATTGCCAATACACACTTCAAGCAACCAGACAGAGGATTGTTCATGTAGACATCACCAGACAGTCTGACACCATCTAGAGAGGAGAACCTTTCCAGGCATATTTCTTCTCCAAGCCTTAAGACCTGAAGCAGTGTTACTTAGGTTGGTCCCAGGCCATACTCCTGAACATTAAGTTCCAAAGAGCTGACATGATGAGTTCTCCTTCATGAACTGTGGTACTTAGAACTCTCCAGGAATCCCCCTGGTTTGTGTACTACCCACTCAAACATGCTTACCTATTTAATTGACCAAATCCTCCAAATGACGTCATGATCTCCATGGGCAATCAGTGCAGGAGAGGCAGAAATGTCCTGGTCACCTTTTGTTTGATATGTCCTTCTAGTAAACCAGATCAAAAATGTCTTCCCAGCCCCTAAGCAATCAGCAATGATAGAGCAGGCTGGTGGAGCTGGCAAGGATTGAAAAAGGGTTATCTTCTTGGCAAGGAGGGTTATAAACTTTTGAAATCCTAGCTCAGATGCCAGCACACATCACAACTTAATTTGGATCGAGAACCATTGCTCCTCATATATGTGACAGAGGTAACAAGCCGCTGTGTCCACAAACACACTGACATGACATGCTAGCAAAGATATAATTCACTTATGACAGTCATGTTTCCTTAAGTGTTTCTGGTTTCTGGCCTCACTCTTCCCACCCACCCACCCTTTTTTTTTTAGTTCTAGTTTTGGACAAAACCTTCCTTTGTTACCAATATTGTCTATATTTGATGGTTGGGTGAAAAATATTTGAATTCAATGTGCTGAGCTACAGTTTAACATCAGATAACAATTAAAACAATAAAGTTAATGATCTTGATTGTTTAGAGCGTAGCCAAGTTAAAAGGAAGCTAATCTTTGAATTTATATTCTGAACAGTCCAAACAGAAGATTTTATTAGAGGAAAGGGAAATTTAGTATTTATTGTATTTATTTATTTATTACATTTATATCCCACACATCTGGGATATTTTTCCACTTTTGGTAGCTTACCACATATTAAAAATATTTACAATAAAAATTAAACAAATTGTGAGTGTGACTGTAGGTAAATGTGTGTGGTGGGTGAAATTCTCAATTTCTTCATATTTGTTATTTCATTTTCCAATGGATACAATTCCATTTTTATTGTAACAAGATTGGATTTTTCAGGCAATAAACCATCATACATTATGCACTGGCTATGTCATATTCCTCAGTGAAATGGTATAGCTTAAGATAGAAGATGGCTTTGTCCCAAAATAAAAGGAAAGGCACATCAAGAATTATAATTATTATGCTATGGCAGTGGTGATAATTGTGCAATTTTTTCCAGCTTCTTGCACACCCTCCGCTGCTTCCCACAGCAGTGAAAGGCTTTTCAGAGCATTTTCTCTCTATTTTGGGAATTTTCCGCCACATATCCACTGTGTTTCAGCAGGTAGAGTGTGATCTTTGGGCACTTCTGGTGCCGGGCGGAGCTTCTGACAGTCTGGGTTCCCTGCGTGGAACCAGGAAGTGCCCAAAGATTGCATTCTAGCTGCCCAAACACAGCGGATATGTGGTGAAAAATTTCCAAAAGGGAGCAAAAATACTCAGAAAAGCCTTCCACCACCATGGGGAGCAGCAGAGTCTGTGCAGGAAGATGAAAAATAGCACAATTGCCACTGCCACCACTGCTGTTGATGATGTAAGCTGTTTTTAGTAATTTTCTGGCCAAAGACTGCAAACTTAAGCAGACATTCAAGTGAGAGAGAGAGAGAGAGAAAGAGAGAGATCAGTATGCCTGGCACTCTAGTTCTGCAATTTCGGGGTTACACTGTGCAGATCAAGTAAGATTCTGGACAATAAAAGCCAAATCTTGATTTTTTTACTCCAAAAATAAAGTTTGAGTATTTTCATAGTACATTCTTAATCCTTTTTTGTAATCACTGCTGTGAAAATAAGACCAAAAGAAACACCAGTGTTAAAATCCAGTAAGACTCGTGCAATTTTTGTAGGATATGAAACACCACGAACAAAAGCCCTTAAGCTTCAAAATGGCCTTAAAATAAGCACCAGGGAACACAGTCAACAAAAGTAATGGATAATACATAAAACTGGACTATGTGTTGTGTATTTGACTGAAGACTTGCAACAGAGTCATATCTGGTCATGCCTTTATTTGAATGGTGTTAAAAATTTTCAGAAATAATTAGCAGCAACAGGAAAAATGCAAGATAGTTTCTGTCAATGAAAGACTGTGAAACACAATACAATCATCAATAATCTTTCTTAAATAACAGCTTAATACTTTGTGTGATATAGGAGACAAAGTGATGGACTGCTACTCGGGAGACATGGGAGAACAAGGATCGAAATTTAGCATATAATATTAGCAAAATAGGCATAAACCACTTCTTACATTTTTGAAGTTAATATATATTACTAATTGTAAAAACACATGAGAAAATACACGCACTTCTCTCTTATGCTAAGAGAATATATGGTATGTGCATCAGACATGTATCAACTATACAGCCTCTGACAGCAATTTAATAGTCTAAGAAATAGAAGATCAGTCCAGGAAGCCTCTTTGATAGTGTTTTGGAAAATCTTTGGGAAATAAAATTGAAGGAGGTTAGAAACAGATTCTGTAATCAGGAACATTTATATTCTTTTATAACCTTTTTATTGCTAACCTGTAGTTCCTGGATAAATGAAATGTGCTGCAATGATTGTCCCCATTTTTATTGATACTGGCATGCCTTCATCTGACATAGAGTTCCTTTAACATCAAGAGTGATTATTGTATAATACTCAGAGACAACCAGTATAGGCCAGAACCTTGTATAAGTCTTACTGAACTCTATAGTACTTTGTTGGTGGTGTTAAGTACTGTACTGTGAAGTCACAACTTACCTATAACATTCCTAATTTGGTTATCAAGTTCCATATACCAGTGAGTTTCCATAGTGCAGCTGGGTAACTGAACCTATGCCTCCTGTCTTCATCCATCACTCATTTGACTACAGCACACTAGGTACATTATAGAATTACTTATTTTTTTAAAAATATTGTATTATCTGAGATAGAGAAAAAGACTAAAAATCACAACAACAAAAATAAAAACAAACAAAAATACCTATAATATTATGTAATGTCTACATGCACCAACCACCATATAAACCTTTTCCATTAAATAGTCTAAATATCATTGCATTCTATATGCTTTAAGTGGCATAAGCCAGCTGCTATTTGTGGAGAGGAGATGAAATCAATGGTCTGACTGAGCCTGTGGAAGGGACCCAAGAGAGCCAATGTGACAACTCCATAGATTCTAGACCACATAGCCTTCAAACTTAACCTTTTATGTATTCTTCTGTTTAATGGTGAAAGGGGGACAAGGGCTATATTACTGCCGCCTACAGGTGACTTAGAATCAAGCAAAAGTGGAAGAGAGAAAATAAAAATGAAGGGAGAGTTAAACATAACTTTCTTCCAGGTGAGCCATATTTATGAATCTATAATGGAGGTCTGCAGTGGCCTAGTGGTTAAGACACTGAACTTGACAACTGGAAGGTTGACAAGTCAGCAGTTTTAAACCCGAGAGCTGCACAAAAGAGTGAGCTCCTGTCTCTGTCCCAGCTCCTGCCAACTAGCAGTTCGAAAGCAAGAAATTGCAAATAGATAAATAGGTTTGGTTTCAGTGGGAAAGTTACAGCATTCCAAGTGCCCTGACATCTAGTCATGTCTGCCAAATGCAGATGGAGACAGTGCTAGTTCTTTGGTTGTGAATGGAGGTGAGCACTGCATCCTAGAGTCAGATATGACTCTGACTTTTGAGCAGGGAGACCTTTGCCATTACCTAGGTAGTTGTTAGACAGGACATCAGAATGGATAATTCTGAGATTTGTAGTGCAAATTTTCCATCTCTTCCCCCTCCTCCCAAATTAGCACTTCTTTAATAGCAGAAGACAGAAATTTTTACTTTCCTCCAATGCCTTGAAGCAACAAAGTGTCAACAGTATGAA